>VZSR01003807.1:3550502-3709299 GCA_013398615.1 Brachypodius melanocephalos | reverse complement strand
ATCAGGATGCAAGTCTCAGACATGAAAAAGCAGAGTGACATCGGTAGATCAATTCTGCTTTTCAGTTTCAGTAGGCATAAGGGGTACATCTGGACAAGCAAGATTCAAATTCAGCTCTTCACTCACTACTAGTTCTTGATCAGCTCTCAGTTTTAATGCCAGCATATTTGCTTTGATATGACAATTACTGACTCTCTGGTCGGGGGGGGGGATTTGTTTACCTTTATAAGCAGGGATCATTAGTCAGTTCCCTGCTCCCAGGTCAAGTTTTTGCATAACTAAGATTTTTTATTTTCCTTAATACAGAGATTATTAATTTTCATCCTATTTCTGATACACTTTAGTGGCTATTCAAACATTTGTCTGAATGTGTTACATTGCACCTCTTCTGTGAAGTACGTTTGTAAATGGTGCTTTCCAGATTCATGGAACCACTTGTCTCCCAGTAAGTAGCAAAAGGAGATACTCTGGCAATCTGTTAGCCAGGTAGTTTTATCCCATGTTCCAGCGGGTCAAATCTGAGCTGCTTTTCAGGGTATGTACTATACACAGCTTTCCATGTGGGTGAATTCCCCTCCTGGCACGTGTGCCCTGCTTGCAGCTGAGACAGTTTGCCACTAGCAGTGCTTGATGGCCTGTCTGTACTCCTGAGTGCCTGCTTGGACCACAGTCCCAAGGGCAGAGCAAGGCAAACATGCCCTGCTGTGTTCTCCCCACCTTGGCTGAGGGACAGACTCAGGTTTGTGTTCCACACTTGATAATATTGGGAATAGCTGAGATCAGTATATGCTGAGGGAAAACATGCCTTGTTTGAAGGCTCTGCAGTGCTCCCACCTCCCCTTATTTGCAGTCTCCACTGATACCTGTTCATATATTATGACTGGGTAGTTCCCACCAGAGTGTGGAATTTCTCTGTTGGCACAGGGATTGAACTCACTCTCAGGCAGAGTTCTTGGAGGCTCTATGTGTCTTGCTGAGTTTCAGTGGCCACGAGTCTCTGAAATGGGCTGGATGATGGTTGAGCCTATTCTGCCCCTCCTGTGTCACTATGGTGCTGCTCTTCTGCATAGAGGCAGATTGGAAAAGCCAAGTCATGACACAGCCACCTGCCCCTTTTGAAGGATTTGTGTATTCTCTTGGGCTGACCCCATCCCTGAGGGTCACTACTTTCCTGGCATCCAGCAGGCAAGGCAGGGGCGATACCTGGTGCATATGTCAAGACCAACACTTTCCTTCTATTCAACAGCTGGGTTGCTTGTTTAGCCTTCGGCTGGATGCTGGGCCAACAGAGCTGCTTACAGTGGCAACTCAAAAAGTGCATCAGACGTGTAACGAGACAGCCAAAGGGCTGTCAGGTTTGCTTTAGCTCCCCTTGGAACTGAGGGTCATGAGAAATCCACGAGACAGCCTCTCACCACACGCTCATCACAGAATCAGGTTGGCAAAGACCTCTAAGATCATCAAGTCCAATCTACGACCAAACACCACCATGTCAACTAGACCATGGTACTAAGGACCATGTCCAGTCTTTCCTAAAATTCAGGCACGGTGACTCCACCCCCTCCCTGGCAATCCATTCCACTATCTAATCATCCTTTCTGTGAAGAAATCCCTCCTCATGCTCGGCCTCAGCCTGCCCTGGCACAGCTTCAGAGACTGTCCATCTGATGCTGTTGTTGGATGTTTCCGGGGTGCCACTGCGCCCACGCGCGGCACGGTCCCGTGGTGGCCGGGAGCAGCTCCCGTACCCCGGCTGCGGTGGAGGAGGGAGCGGGGGCGTTCCCGGGAGCACCGCTCGGCCCCGCGCGTCGGAAGTGACGCGGGCTGGGCTCGATCCGGCCCTGCTCCGTGCCCACCATGCGGGTCCGCCGGCGCGGCGCGGGGCCGCGGCTCCCAGCGGCGGCCGAGGGGGAGCGGGAGCGGGAGCAGGAGCAGGGGGAGCAGTATGTGGTGGGGCAGGTGTCGGGCAGCCTCGGGGCGGCCGCGGCTCCCGCTGCGCCCCTCGCTCGCCTCTTCCGCGCCGCCGCCCCGCCGGTGCTGGTGGCTGTGCCGGGGGTGAGTGAGCTCCCGGCTGGCCGCGGGTGTGAGCCCGGCAGGGCGGCTGTCGGCAGCACCGCTGCCCGCCCCGGTGGGCTTCGGGCAGTGGCGCTCCCAGTTGAAGTTTGTGAAGTAACTTCGGGGCGTTCCTGGAATTTTGTCTTCAGGTCTGTTTCTCTTACCATTTTTAAGGGGAATAAGAAAAGGAAGCGTGCAGAAGAAGGGGAGAAAGTGTCAGAAGAGCAGAGCTTATCCATCATACAAGAACCTCCCGTAAAAGCAAAGAAGATTAGAAAAAAGGAACCTTCAGAAGCAGAGAAAAAACTGTCAGACAGGTGAGTAAGTGACACGATTTTATAGTAAAATTAAATTTACCCAGCATCTACATTAATCGTAATGTGAGTTCGATGAAACAACGAAGTTCTTATCTATAACTTGTCTTCAACTTGGTGTTTAAGATTACTTTTAAGATTGTGCAAATTTTCTGTAGTTTTCCCCTGAAGGAGGGATTAGTGCAGCTTCTTGAAACACTAGGTCTGTGAAGTGGAAATGCCCTGCAAGAGAGCCATCAGGTCCAGCGGCTGGAGAGGGAGACACATGGATCTAGTTCTCCCTGGCTCAGAAGATGCTTTCTAGCTGTCCTTGGCTTTATCGAGCAGAGGTGGTTTCAGCAGGAGCGAGGTGCCAGGCACAGTGAGCTGTCTGTGTCCCACTGGGCCTTCTGCAGTGACACAAAACCTCTCTCTGACTCTGTTCTCATAAATACTTGAAGCGAGATGCTTCAGAGCAGGCTGGAAGCTGCTCACTCTACAATGCAGTTTGGGTAATACTTGATTGTAGCACAAGGCTAACTCCTAATCCTGTCCCTGGCACCGGGCCCATGGAACCTGTTTGCTGTGTTTGTGCCTGTAGCCTTCCAGAGGCTCCTTTAGATCTGCGCCTTGTTCATGGTCTTATGGCAGGTTTGGATAGAGAGAGACTTGTTAGTGCATGGCAGGATTCCAGAGGTTTGTTCTGAGTCTCCTGCAAACTGAGAAGGATTAAATCTATTCTAAGTTCCAACATAACACAAGGATGATTCTTTTCCCCCTCAATTTTAGAGGCTATCAAATTACTTAATTCTGAAGTATTTCTGTATTACTCCTGGTAAACAGTGAATGCAATGTCCTGGGGACAGCAAATAGTTTTTCATGTTACTAAATGATCAGATACATTTGTCTAATGCAGAATGAGCAAAATAATGTTTGAAATTTTAGAGTTAAATGTAATAATTTCAAATGTAAGTTAATATCTTGGAGGCTTCACTTCTTTGACCTCAAACCCCCCCTGTTTTTTCCCATTAATTTTAACCTGCCTGTTTATTTCTGGTCAGAGAGAATGCTCTGGAGCAGGCAGATGAAGAGGAGGATCAAAAATTGCTTCAAAACAAAGCAAAGCAAAAGAAAAAGGCTTCTCAAGCTGTCACCAAAAGTGTTGTTAATTCAGCTACGGGTGCTACTGCAAGACAGCAAAAGAGAAAAAGGGTGGCTGATGAAGCAGCAGACAGAAGAACAGTGTTTGTTGGGAACTTGCCTGTCAGCTGCACTGTCCAGGTACATGGGTGGGTTCTGTGCACTAAAGGAATGAAAGGAGTTGCAGCAGTCCTCAGTTTGAGGGGATGTTTCCAGCTGAGAAGGCATACACACTTGTGATTGGAACTGCTTTAGGGAAAGTAGGAAATGGTGCTTGTTCTCAGAAACCATTAGAGACAATCTCTGGTTTCCTGGAGTTGGGCTTCCTGCAGCATTGGATGCAGTGACTCTTTCTCGAGTCGAAATGGTCAGTTCCTTGTCAATGAAAAAATGACTGAGTAAAGGAGAACTGCACTTACAGAGTTACTCTGCTTCTAATTTTGTATGCAAGCAGTGCTTCTGTTTGCATTGATTGTTACATAAAACATGTTAAATGTATGCTTTGTTCCATAGTAAGAGGCACAACTTCAGTTTTGACAATCTGTAGAAGAAGAAGCTGCCACAAAAACCACACAAATAGTTACAAGTTACTTGAATTTTTTTTAGTAGCCCATTAAGGGACCTCCTATAAGTAAAACAGTGTAAGAACAGTATTACTTATAAATACTAAAAATAATTCTCATTACCAGGTTGAAAAGTGTACTGAGTGTTTGTAGTATCTTCTGTTTAGGTACTGAAGTCTCTTTTTAAGAAGTATGGACAAATCCAATCTATTCGATTTCGATCTCTGGTATGTTATTTCCTTTAATGTTATTTAACAAAATTATTTGTTGGTGTTAAAGGGCAGTAGTATTTGTAAGGCTTGTACCTTCATTAGTTCAGAAGTGGTTTGGGGTATGTGGGTTTTGCTATTAGGAGAAGCCTTGGAAATATTACCGCAGGAGCATCACAGATGCATTTTTCCTGTAGCAGCAGCTGATCCAGGACAGGAGCTATATGTTCTCTGAGAGGAATGGCTTTATTATTGCTGGTTTGGCTGAGGCATTGCTCACCTGTTTTTAAATCATAGCAGCAAAGACACATTATTGTAAATCAGGGTACTCACCAAAATAGTTGACGATAACCCTCTTGGAACTCAAGAAACACATCAGACAAAGTCAAGGCAAGCTCTTTAACTCTGAGGGTCTTTTAGACCATCTCTAGGTTCAGCCACTTCTGTTGTTTGCTCACTGTACTGGCTGTGTTGCTTTGGGCGGCCCCTGCTTGAATTCATCTTTGTCTTACAGAAAAACTCTGTGTAAAGTTGACACTAGGCCTATCTAACTCAAGCTCTTTTTATCTTTAAGATTCCAGCAGAAGATACTGTATCAAAAAAAGTAGCCGCAATCAAGTAGGTTCCCCTTGTGAATTTTGTGTGTTTTTCAAGACCTAAACAATGTTTAAGTGCTGGTCATGAAAAGTTTGTCTGTATTAGGTCTTTTTTATGTATTTTCTGTTTGTCCTTTGTCATTACCTTTGTGTGTATTAAGTTTTCTGAACAAGTAATAAAGAATTATGTGCCATGTATACTTGTAATTTGTTTCATGAGGTTGCATTCCTTATATTTTAGGAAGGAGGAAGATGCTAAAAGTCTTTTAATTTCTTCTGATATGTTTATGAGCTGAGGAAGCTTGCTCAGGGTGCATATATGGGCTGAACAAGAGGTACAGTGGGACTCCCTTGCACGTACAGGGGTAGCTCGACATGCAAGGGAAATGAAGTTGTTGGTGTGCACAGAACAGCAGAGGCATGGATGTGTTCAGCAGGAAGTGCCTGTGTACTGCACAGCATCAGCAGGATTTAATCAGTAATGTGTCCTTTTCCCGTTCCAGGCATAAGGTGCACCCAAATGCAAAGTTCATCAACGCTTATGTGGTCTTTAAGGAAGAATGTGATGCCCAGAAGGCTCTGAAGGAGTAAGTCTCAGTTTGGTTCTTCATTGCCTGTTAAAAAGGTAGTTCAGGTAGACTTACAGCTAATTTAAACAACCTCTCCTCTTTTGCTTGAATCAGAATAAAATGTTCGAACTTAAAAGTAACTTTGCTTTTGGAATACTGCTATGCAGTGACATTGTCAATTAAGTAATGCTTATTTCACTTTTAAAACTTTTTGCCTTTGTCCACAAAAGGAATGGAACAGAAATTGCTAGTGGATTTCACATCAGAGTTGACACTGCATCTAAAACCAGTTCGGTAAGTAAGATGAGTGGCTAGAAATCCCCTTTTCTGGTTTGGTTGTGGGGATTTTATTGTTTTTATTTGGATGGTTAAGTTTTATTCTGTAACAAATAACTTACTGTCCTGTCTTTCTTGTTTCCTTTAGCATGACAATAAACGATCTGTATTCTTGGGAAATCTTTCTTATGGTAAGTCTGAAATGGATTGTTATGCATCATTAATTTGCATTTATGGAATGGCTGACATTAGGCTTTTTATTTCTTGGTGTTAGGTGGATAAATACCTTTTGCTGGAGATCATTTTTATTTGTTAATTGAAACACCTAAAGAGGTTGTAAGTTTCTGTCCAGTTCTGCACCTTGAAGGTAGCAGATTTTAGGTAGAACTGCAAGTGCTTTTAGTTCTTGTTGCTTCATGTTTTTTAAATAAATATGACTAAGTTGCATAGGCCATGGCTTTCTAAATTGCTCAAGGGTTACCAATACCTGTTTGTGAACCAGTTCCAAGTGATGGACAGTGTTGGCTTCTCCTTTTGGTGCTTTCTGTGAACCACAGGCTGAGTTCCTCTGTCCAGGTTAAAAGTGGGATTTGATGATCCTTGTGGGCCAGTTTCAATTCAGAATATTCTGTGATTTGCTGTGCTCTGAAATTGCTGCAGCAGTTTGGACCTTTCTCAGCATGTCTAGGTCTCATTGCTGTAGTTAAACCCATACTGTTGAGTTCAGCCCCTCCCCTCAGCAGAGAGATGTTCATATCTGTGTCAGGGAATTCCATGAAGTGTACCTATAAAAAAAAAAAAACAAAAAAAACAACCACACAACAACAACAACAACAACAACAAAAAGCAACCAAAAAAACCACCCCAAACAAACAAACAAACAAAAAAAACCAAAAAAACCAACTTGTATTTTTGTGATGGCACATCACATTTGTCTGCCTAGGCGTGAGATGGAGAAAGGCTCATACACCCAGCCATTATCAGAATAATTGCATAGCAGCTGTAGTTGGAAACTGTAAATCCCTTCTCCCTCATTCAGCTAAAATGCATGGCTCAGTCAATGAGCAGTTGAAGAACTGCCAGCTCAAGCTCATTATCATCAGCATTAATTCTTAGAAAGAAATTCTGGCATAAGGAGGAGCAACAGAAATGTATAGCAGGATTTTTAATTTCTACTATGTTCCAAGCATAAATGAAATAAGTTGAAAAATCTGTTTCAGTCTTTGCCTTAGTTCTTTGTGATTTATGCTGTACTCTTCAGAGCTGGAGAAGCAGTAATTGTCAGAGCAAATAGCTCTTTATAAACTCTGCATTGTCACCTTGCTTGGATTTTTCTGATATTTGTCTACCTATCTGTATTCCATATTGTTTGTGTCCCTGAATGGGTAAATGTGAAATAACTGGATGTAGGCCAGGCTTTCAAAGCCATATGTCTCCCTGAAGAGGCATCTGTTCGTTGTGTTGCCTGCAGACATCCGCGATGACGCCGTGCGGGAGCACTTCCATGTCTGCGGAGCCGTCGTGGGAGTGCGCGTGGTGAGAGACAGGAGGACGGGCTTGGGGAAAGGCTTCGGCTACGTCCTCTTTGAGGTACGTGTGGGCCTTTGAGGTACATGGACCTTTGCTCCAGGGCACGGGGAGTTCTTCAAAACCTGCACTGGGGTCTGCCTTTAGCGCATTTTTATTTGCTTTTTAGTAATTTTCTGAGGTTTGCGTGTGTATGTATGAAGTTAAATGGTAGCATTGTTGTGTATGGTGAAAGCAGCTGGGAAGACCGGTTCTGTGGAAGGAGATACAAACCAAAGTATTTTAGGTTTTGTACACACTGGGGTGAAAATAGTGACTTTACCTTAAAGACTCAAAGGAGGGACAGATGAGTTTGTTTGGTATAACTTCAATGTTTTCCCATTTCTTATGTGTCAAAATGTGAGTGGATTTCTTTCCTGCAGCTAGTTTGCATACTGGTTCTCCACATTTGATTCAGTACAACTTCCTTTCTCATGTCAGTCTCCCACCCTTATTATCCTTAGTTCATTTCCTGCAGCCCGGTGCCTTTTTTCCCAATTTTTCCTTGTCTCTCTCTGTCTCAGACTTCAGTGTCTCATTGTTAGCTGTTCCATGGCCTGTGTTCAAGTGTCTGTGCCTCAGTGTGTGGGCTGTGTGGAGGTGCTGGTGTTCCTCTTCCTGTGTCATTCCCTAAACAGAGTGGTTTGAGTGCTCTGCATTGTAAAATCCTAGTTACCAATTTTAAAGACAGGTAGGTGTTAGTTTGAAAGCACTCAGCTGGAAGTAATGCTGCTGTTAAAGTGGTTGTCTGGTTTTGTAGAACACAGATGCTGTACATCTTGCTCTGAAACTCAACAACTCTGTTCTGATGGGAAGAAAGATACGAGTGCAGCGCGTAGCAGACCAGAAGAAAGCACAGAAAAGTCAAGACAAGTCTTGTGCTTCCAAGGACAGAGTTGATAAGAAGAAAAAAGAAAAGAGCTTCTCTAATGATTCTTTTGTTGGTGAAAAAGCAACCCCATTAAAGAAGAGCACAAAACCAAAAAGACTGAAAACTACTCCTAGGAATAAGGCTGGGAAAAACAAAAAGTCCTTTGATAAAAATCAATCCAGTAAAAATGCTAATTAGTGTTATGAAGATGGATATATGTGAGAGTGTTTTTTATATGTGAGAGTGTCATAAATTTTGTTTGCTAATACAACTGTTGTCCTTCTTGGTGTTCTGGGGCATTTGGCTTCTCCCAGGAGGCAGTGGGAGGTGCTGCATGATTTTATTCCTATTCCAGGAATCTGTCTCCAGCTGAGGTCTTGCTGCAGAGGCTAACAGTGAATTCTTTTTTTTGGAGTTGTGTAGGATTACCCACAATGGCTATAGAAAAAAGTGACTCACATTCAGACTAGGTGTGTGATGAAATAGAAATCGTTACCTTGATTTGGGTGGCTTTTTTGTTGTGCAGAGAAGGGCAGTGGAGCTGGTGAAGGGTCTGGGTGCACAGGTCTTACGAGGAGCGGCTGGGGGCGCTGGGGACTTACAGCCTGGAGAAAAGGAAGCTCAAGGATATCCTTACACTCTCTACAACTCCATGAAAGGAGACTCCAGCCAGGCGGGGGCCGGTCTCCCAGGCAGCCAGGGACAGGATGACAGGGCGAAGCCTCAAGCTGTGCCGGGGGAGGTTTAGTTTGGACATCAGGAGAAATTCCTTCAGAGAAAGGGTGATAAGACATCGGGATGGGCTGCCCAGGGAGGTGGTGGAGTCACCATCCCTGGAGGTGTTTAAGGGAAACCCGGACGTGGCACTGCGTGCCGTGGTCTAGTTGACCTGGTGGTGTAGGGTCAGAGGCTGGGCGCGACCATCCCAGGGCTCTTTCCCGGGATCCCGTTTCCCGCTCCCCCGGCCCCTCACGGCGCTTGGTGGGCTCAGGCCACGCCCCCCGCGCATGCGCCCTGGCTTCGGCGCAGGCAGCGCGGGAGGCGCCCTGTGCCGCCGCCGGCTGATGACGTAAGCGGAAGCGAGGAGGGGTCCTTTCCCAGTGCCCGCTCGCCCCAAGGTGCCTGCGGAGCTCGGCGCGGGCCGCGCGGCGGGAGCGGCGCGGGGGCGGCGGCAGCGCCATGATGGTGGGCAGGACCAGCGCCATCGCCGCGGGGCTCTGCGGGGCGCTCTTCATCGGATACTGCATCTACTTCGACCGCAAGAGGAGGAGCGACCCCAATTTCAAGAACCGGCTGCGGGAGCGTGAGTGTCCCGGGGCGCCCCCTCCCCTTTCCTCCCGCCCCTTGCCGCCGTCGCGCCCTTCCCTCAGTGATCCCCCGTTTCTCTCCTTCGCTCGCCCGCCCGGCCGGGGCGCGGGAAGGCAGCACGTGCTGTCGCCGCAGCGCCGCCCCCGGGCCCGGCTGGGACCCCCCGCCCCCTCTGCCCCAGGCCCCGGCGGCCCCTGCGGCTTTGCGGCCTTTCGCCGTCCCTTGACCGAAACCAGGGCCCGGGGCACAGCGGCACGGAACCGTCAGAACTGGAAGGTGCCTTCGAGTCCCGTCCAGCCATCCGCCCAGCACTGCCGCTGCTGCGCTAACAGCATCGCCCAGCGCCAGACACAGGCCCCTCCTGAACACCCCCGGGGGTCGTGACTCCACCACCTCCCTGGGCAACCATTCCGATGCCTGGCCTCCCTAACGGTGGAAAAGGTTTTTTCTAATGTCTCATCTGAATCTCCCATGTGTCAGCTTAAGGCCATCTTCTCGGGTCATCTCACTGCAGGCACGGTAGAAGAGACTGATCCCCACCTCACTTCAACCTCCTTTCAGATGATTCTAGACAGGGTCACCCCATCAGAGAGCGTTTGCTGTAGGTGTTGGGTACCCTGTGGTTGAACCGTGCTTGGTTCAAATTCACCTCCCGCCCTGCCTTTTTTCTTGTCCAATCTTGCTCTCCTACAGGCTCAGCAGTGCTATTATAGCCACCACATTTGCGTGGTTACACTCTTTTTTTCGAATTGGAAGACGAGCAGTGTGTGATCTCTTAGAGCGAGGTTGTTGCTGTGGTGAGGCAGGGGTCTGTGGCAGCTCCCAGGTATTTCATCGGCTGCATTCTAAACCCTCCTGGTGGCCTTGCCATTGGCTTCCAGGATAAGAATGAATGCTAGAGAAAATTGTTGATTAATCCAAAATGTAGAGCTCTCCTCCCATAGCTCTTCATTATTTCACGTCTTCAACATTTTTTTAAATGTTTTAATAATCAGTGAGGGTTTTAAATGCAACTGTAGGCTTGAGTGCTGAAGGAACACAAATGAATCATAAGCAGTAAGGTGATACTTTTTATACTGAGTTATTTCTGTAGGAGTAATATGCATATTATTCCTTTGGTAACTAATCTGAAGATAAGAAGTTATCATTAAGGTAGATTTTCCTGACTAGTAAACATGATGTGATCAGCAGTTTCATGGATGGAAAAGTCAATAACTGGACTGCTTGAAAATAAGTATTTACCTGATAGCATTAAAATGTAGTTTAACAGCTTTGGTTCTGCCTTCCTGGATTGAATTTGCCAGGCCAGTGATGTTGCTTAGCAGTGCATTAACTCTGCTTTCTAAATTTCCTCCACAGCAAGTTACGTCTGTCAAATATTTCAGCTTCAGGCCCTCGCTCCTGTGTGTTGGATTTTGGGCACATACCCTCTTGTGTGTCTTCCAAGTCTTTTTTTCCCTGCAGTGAAGTCATTAATTGGGAAATTTTAGTGCAGTTAACTGGTGTGTGCTTTTTTGCCCAAGCAAACTCGATTTTTTGCAACATAATCAGCTGTGGGGTTTTTCATGATGCCAAATATGCAGTAGGAGAAGCACCGAATTACGTAAGGTTTCTGCAGAAGCACCAAAAATTATTTTTGGATTCCAGGTTCCCATAATCTGAGCCTCCATCCAGTCATGTTCTGAATAAACCTTGGAAATGCTCTGATTAAGAACTGACATTAACTTTGAAGTGGAAAACAAATGCATTTTGGTTTGATAGGAGGCAGCAGCTGTCATTTGAGGGACTTCATTGTAGGACTTGCAGTCCTTGCATGTGATGCATTGGTCTATATTTAGTTGTGAGGCTTTAGGTAATTTGGTTGGGGTTTTTTTGGTAGTGTAAGAGATTATTTAGTATGGATGCTTCAGCAGTGGTGCCAGGGATCTGGGTATTACAGCATTTTTACTGTTGGCTAGACAGGAAGGCTTGGGCTGTAAAATACTTGACCAGGAAAGGTTCAGTGCAGCAGCCAGCTGCAGTTCTTTATGTAAAGATGCTCCATGTGTTGTGCAATAGTGGGGTATGGGATGGAAAGCTTGGAGAAACCACCTTTACAGCACATCTTTTCCAGTAACCTTGTGAGGATAAGATCCTTTTTCAGCCTCTGTGATGCAGTGTCACCGGAATTTGGGAAGGACAGGAGACCTGACATGTCAATGGATTGCCTGTTGTATTTGGTCAAGCACATGCTGACAAATGAAGAAATTGGTTTTTTGCCCTCCCAGTTACACTGCACATCCCTGTGTGCTGTGTTTGGGCCAAAGTTTACATTGCAAAGGCCTGTCATAAAAATGAGATGGCCAGATTTAGGTTTCTGGGGAAAAAAATTCCTGGAAGTTTCTGTAAGGCTTATAGAACTACTGGGCTTTGATTTTCCAGATGTTTTAATCTTATTTAGCAGGTTTTGTGGGTGGGTTTTTCTGTTAGGCTTTCTTTTTTTTTTGAGGTCTTGTTGTTGCTAGTTTGGGGGGCATGTCCATATTTAGTATTGGACCCAAAAGATAGCAAAGCTATAAACATCTGTAGCTGCTGAGCTTCCCTGGCTGCATTTTATGAATAAAATACTTCAGGTATGTTTACTATTTGCCTTCTTGAATTAATAAAACAGAAGTGCTCTGCTTTAAAATATAGACACAGATGTCTTTGTTCAGAGACAGCCAGAATTTCTGGCCACACTGAATTTTGCCCAAGAGCACCTTCTGCCTGGAGAGCAGAGTGAGAGGAGGGTGGTAGGCAGACTTAACTGATGGGAGCTGAAAATGCAAATGGCTTTCTGGATTTTCTGCTCCTTTGTGGCACTGGTTGGGAAGCTGCTGGCACAGGTTGCAAAAGCCCCTGAGTAGCCCCAGCAGCTTCCCAACCAGTCCCACAAAGGAGCAGAAAACCCAAAAAGCCATTTGCATTTTCAGCTCCCAGTGTGACAGCTGCAGTTTAGCTTTGTGCTTTTGGATGCATGCATTGCATTTCTGTGGTAACAGATGCATTCTATGAAAGATTGCCTTTCCCTTTTCAAAGTGTGAAGACTTACAAAAATGATTGTTCTAAGGAAATTGCCAGTGTTAATATAATTATTCTTTCTTGTATGAAGAGCTGCTACTATAAAAATACCTTTATACCCGCCTAACTGCATTAAAAGCAACTTTAATTACACTAGTTTTGCTGGAGTGGTACAACTTCATGTACCAGACCAACTTTTTGCCTTTAGGTTAGGCAGTCAACTCTGTAAATGTTTGTTCCATTTGTAAATGTTTGCTTTCTTCAGGTTTCAGAAATGTATGTTTTAGTATTGCTCTTACTGGGGGATGACGAGACACTGCCACTTATTAACTCGAGCCCAAGTCTTTGCTATAAAGTAGCTGCGAAAGTGTCCTGTATGTATCTGCTGTGGCCTGCTACAGTTCCTCTTCCTTGGTGGTGCACCATGCTAGCCTGGACCTACAGACAATTCTTCTGTGGCTTACTTCAGGAGTCATGTAGATAATTCCTCTATTAGTCTAATTCTCTCTGCTTCTGTGTGCCCACAGTGCACAAGGTGTGCTGCTCTGCACAGCTGGTGTTTGCTGTAGCCGTCAGGAGAAGAATTGCCATTTGGGGTTGGTGCTACTGCTAGCCCTCCTTACACCTCTGAATGATGCTCTGTTGCACTGAGTGGGCTGCAGTCTTGTGCGCAATCTTCAATACATGGAATATATTGCCAGTTTCTTCTTTTGAAAAGGACTTGGATTTGTTCATGGTTTCAGACTATAATCTGAATTGAAAATAAAAGATGTTTTTATTCTTACAGGAAGGAAGAAACAGAAACTTGCCAAAGAGAGAGCAGGACTTTCCAAGGTAATACTGTGTTCAGTAATGCAGTGCTATTTTGAAAGATGTTTTACTTGTATTATTTGTAAGATTGACTTAAGGATTTGGTTTGATTCCAGGATTACAAACACTCCTGCAAATATGCAGTGTTTAGGGTTTTTTAGTGCTCAGAAATAATTCTATGGCTATTCCTTTTTTGTGTCAGATAGAGGAGTTATATTAGAAAGCACAATATTCATTGTGTGATTTGGTGGTGTTTTCCTCTTTGTAATATGAACAAGGACTTTTTAGACTTAAAATTATTGATGGGATACACTTGCAACTGAATAGGTTGTTTTGCAATAAGTATTTGATTTATATAAGATTTCTCTTAAACAATTGCAAGAAATATAGTTGTTATAAACACAGTACATCTTAGAATTTATATTTGGTCCTAAAAGATGTACTTAATAAACTGAGTAGAGGTGTTTCAGGCTCTTGTCTCTCTACAAATTTGTGATGCGGTGTTATGAGACCTGAGTCTGATTTTCAAAAACATTCTGTGTATATTTAACTTAGTGGTGATACTTGGTTTTTTGCCAGTGTCCGTGTAACAATAGGGTTGTGTGCATGTCTAAGTTCAGTTGAGAATATTTTCTGCCAACTTTTTATTAGCTGGTATTTAAGGGCAATTTAACTTTTACTGTGTGTGTTATAGCTGCCTGATCTGAAAGATGCCGAAGCAGTTCAGAAGTTTTTCCTGGAGGAGATTCAGCTTGGAGAGGAATTACTAGCTCAAGGTAATAATACTTTTTTCTAAATGGTAAGTTGTAAAATAATTTCTCTCTACCTTTGCTAGAAGATGATTTTTGTACAAAAGAAATTCTGGGCAGTCAAATTCATCTAAGAAAATACGCTTATTTGTTTCTATTCTTGTATGTTCAGAAAGTCCATCAAGGAAGGAGGAGAGCACTTAGTGAGGATTGATTCACCATAATTTTATGCACTCTTAGTGGATGTTTTATGTAAAATGTGTTACAGTGTGGAAGATGATCGATTTCAAAACATTGTGTAATCTGTCGCACAGGTGAATATGAAAAAGGTGTTGATCACTTGACCAATGCCATTGCTGTGTGTGGGCAGCCGCAGCAGCTACTACAAGTTCTACAGCAGACTCTTCCACCACCAGTGTTTCAAATGCTTCTAACTAAGCTCCCTACAATAAGCCAGGTATGTGAAACATTCCCTGTTGGTTTGGTGTGGAAATAACTGAAATACTTTATCCACTACACCAGTCTTGGGTATCAGGGTTTGTAATCTGTTGGTTTTTTAGTATATTCTGTTAGATTAAAAGGAGCTGCTTTTTTCACCTGAGATTTTAAAAAGTGAATATGAAAATCATCATGTAGCATTAATAGCCAATAGAATAAAATGGAAATACAAAACTTCTCTTGTGTGTAGGGTATGCTAAGATGTTGAAGTGGAGGCATCTGACCACAGCTCTGATACTATAAGTGATCCAGTGTTTCCCACTGGGGGGATTGGAAAAACAGTAACTTTATTGCACTGGGTCTTGAGTTGGTTTTTTTTTGTTTTTTTTTTTTTTTTTTAATTTACATATCTACAAGTGTGTGTAAGTGCTATGAAAGTTCATCAAAATGAATCTGTTGCTTTTGCTACCCTGTTGCTTCTGGGGACAGCTATGGACTATGGACAAGATGTTAACTAGCACCAGAACCAGTGACAATTTTGGAAGCTGGGGAGTTTCCCTGATGATGAAAGTGTTAGTACCTCTCTGTATAAAATGCCCTCCCATTTTAGTCTGAGTACTGAGTGGGTAATGTTGTTAGTATGCTGGCAGGTGAGTCTCTTGTAAAATAAATGATATGTTTTATGTTCTTAGAACTACAAGGGGACTCTCTAACAGTGTTACCTGACATAAAGCAGAGATTCAGTTCTGGGTGTTAATTGGCTCTTCTTACAGTGCAGGCCTGGTTACATTTCAGGGTAAGGTCCATACACTCAGTGGTAACACTGGAAAGTGTCAGGTACACAAGATGTAAGAGTTGGGGAAATGATGGAACAAAAATGTTTCCTAAGAGAATGGTGCCAGAAATCACAAAGAAGTCATCAGTTGAGGTTGATAGAATATTGTTTATCTGACTTTGGCTTTGTTAGATATTGCACTGTATGTAATTTCTGTGAAACTGACTTCAAAAACTTAAGTCAAATAGATTGCCATTTTTAACTTTAATCAGTTTGTTCAGTAATTACACTGCTTAGTATTCAGTGTAAAATTACATTGCTTGATAATCAGTTGCCTACTGTCAATTTTATGTAATTGTGAATGAGTTTTTCTCCTTCTTGCAGAGAATTGTAAATGCACAGTGCTTGGCTGAAGATGATGTTGAATGAGGTCACACCACAACGGGGGGGGAAAAAAGTTTTCTTACCCCAGAAGATGAGCATCAGTAGGGGGATAAAGGGGCAAACATAGTAGTTAATGGACTGTGTACCACATCGGGTTCTACCAGAGTTAAAATTAACTTTGTGTAGGTGGGTTTCGCAGGATTTTATTTATTATCCCAGTGAAAAGTGTATTTTGATAAGAATTCATTTTATAAATACACTGTGTTATCAAAGTATCACTAACTTCATTATTATTAAAATTCGCAGTTGTAATGTTGTACATATACAGACATAAAACTACAACCTATTAAAAACCCAATGCTCATTTTTGAAAAAACGAAGTTATGGCAATAAAGATTTATCTGCACTTGTGTGTCCCTATAGTACTACTTTAAAATCCAGAATATTTGGGTATCAGAACCAATGATCCAAAAATGACAACATTAAAATTCATTTTTAATGTTATGGCTGGTCTTCCAATGCTTTTAATTAAGTTTAAAACCTTGTGTAATTTCCTGAGAAAATAAATATATTGTCATTTAAACAGTAACAGATCACCTTAGAGAGAGATGCAAATCACAATGGTAATAGATGACTGACTGCAGAAAAAATGACAAATCCATTTCTGTCAGGAACAAAAACATGTAAAGTGATCAAGTCAAAATTACTGGCAAACTTGAAAGCCCTATTAATACAGGTGCCTGAAACAAAGCTGTTTGGGATAGAACCTGGGCAGATTTTAAGAGCACGAAGGTTGGGGGTTTTTTGGAAAGCTTGAAACATTGCAAGATAAGACAGCTGACATTTCAGTCTGTAGTCTTCAAGACCATAGCAAATGGTTGTTAATAGTCTTTTAAAGGCATTTGCCTTAAGGAAAAAAAAAAAAAAAAACAAAACAACAAAAAAACCCCAAAACAACCAAAACCACAAACTCTGCACTGATAAGGTAAGGCAATTATATCCCTGGGATAAATAGCAAAAGCTAATGGAATTAGATGTTGTATAATTTCAGTATGATGTGGAGAATTTTGCTTTGCCACTGGAAAGAAGACAACAGGCTGAAGTGAGTAGGAGAAGCGTACTTAAGAAAGCAAGTTTTTCATGGGTAGGATCTTCTAAATGTCAAAACAGACTGGCTTCTGCTATTCTCTGGGTTTGTGCTATCAGCACTCAGGTAGCAGAAGAAACACTTTAAAATGTAACTTTATCTTTTTGTCACAGTGACTGATTTTTAACTTGAGAATACTTTGAGGTGTCTTTCAGACCAGCTGACAGTTTGTATTAATGATGCTGCTAGATTAATAGTAATGTACAAGGTGCCATAGTCCAGTAGAAGTGAGGTACTTTGAGAGCACTCTAGCCAACTGTCTCATTTCAGCCTTGTGCAAGTTTCTTCACAGGCAGATTCTCCTCAGTGGTTCAGAAATTGCCTCACACAGAATTTTTGAGAGGTTAAGTGGATAGCTGATGGTGACCTAGCAGACAATACCTGAGTTTGGGAGTAGAAATGGCTCTTACTGAGTCATTCTGCTGACATGGTTTGCTCTGGAATACGTATTTTCCCCTTAAGCCCTTGAAAACATTATTTCCAAAGATTTGAGATGCTATTGAAATTTTCTGTAATGTGATAAATAAGTTAGTGGCTGATATCAACAAACATGTCTTAAACAACTGGATGTAGTTTAATCTTTGTGCTTGAATTGCTCAGGTAGCATAAGGTAAAAGTAAAATGTAGTAGCCATATTCTTCAGGGGACAATGGCCAGCATGCTCTTTTCCTTCTAATTTATTTTACAGGGACAAAGTTATTTTGCACTTAATAAAAATACTGTGAAATTACAGAAGGGTCTGATTTTAATGAGGCTTTTTGAAGGAGTTTTTCTTTTCTCTTCTAACCCTTAAAAGTAGGAATTCTTAGGTTATGTTGACAGAACTGTTAGCATATTTACCTTCTGTTTTGCTGGTCACTTAAGATTGAACTAGAAAGATATGCTTTTAACATTGTTTTAAGGTGAATAAAACTTCTATTCTGCCTTGAAAAAACGAACCCAAACAGCACAAGACGAAAGTAGCGCCCTTCTGTCAAAGCTGAGCATTTTTCTACACTCTTTGTTAAAATGATGACAATTTGAATTCACATTTTAAGTTACAGCACAGCTATCCTGAACTGGGTGTCAGCAAACCTGAGTATCAATTCACATGTTGCTCTAACAGTTTTCATCTTCTGCAAAGTTAGATGCAAACAAAATTTAAGATAGCATAGGTTTAAATGTAGCCTTAAATGTAAATTTACTCTCATATCTGATAACCCAGAGGTACCGGGTTAGTAGGCTAGAGTAAACTCTGATACCTGTTTTGGGTGCCTTGGACTAATAGAGTGGAATGCTGAATCCTTTTAACAAGACTTGAATTTCTTTTCTTCTCTCCAAATGTCCTGGTGAAGCTAATACTGTACAATTGTGAAGACTTGGAAGATTTTGTCTAGAATGCAAATTTGCTGTTGCTCCAAGAGTGGCAACAGCAAGCTGACAAAGGTATAGCTAAGCATGCACAGTCCACAGATGTTTCAGACTCAAGATTTCAGACACCAGCAAAGTGCAGGTCATCAGAAACGTGGTGGTAATGATGGATGTTTCTACATCAGCAGTAGTAATGCCATTGCATTAGCTGTGCATAGTGCTGTACATTTCTTTTCACATGTGCAAATGAAAAAAGTGTGGAAGTGATCCACAATTCCAGTTGTGGATTTGCTGCTATGGAGCTCACAGCTGCTGGAGAATAAGATCAGTAATCTTACTTTACTGCAGGTTGAACTACTAGTCCATCTCCCAGAAAGAGCCATCTTCCCTTCTGTGCTTCTCCAAGAATAAGGCACTTGTTTTCAGCACTAAAAGGATTTCTTATAAAGAAACTGAGAGGTCTCAGAGGTTAGTTTTGTGTTGGGAAGTCTTCTGTCATCAGTTACGAGCTTCTCAGGCAGCTTTTAGAGAAAAAACCCCACCCAGATAGTTTCATTATTATGCAGGACTACCTTTGATGTCTCACATTTAAGTTTTCTAGATAATGGAATCAAATCCAAAACCAGAGTGGTCAGGCACACACTGAATCATCTGGTACTAATTTCCTTTCCCTGGGGGCTGACACAATATTATTGTTGCCCTTAACATGAAAAATGGAGAAGTCCCAGCCCTGCTATGTAGGAGGCCAGCCAGCCATCATCAAAGCAAAGTTCCAGCTATTTATGCACTCAGAAGAATCCTTCTAAAGTTTCATTTGTACATCTGTTGATGGTGTGTTTTAAGTCCCTTAGGCTGAACAGTGGCTCTACATGACTGTTGTGTTACAGTTAACATGAGTTAAACATCAAGGGAATCTTTGAAGTGGTCACTAAGTGCTTTTAGTGATTGTTTCAAAGGCATGTTGTGCTGCACACCCATGCTTCTGTGTTTTTAAATGTATGGACATAAAAAGGGCTGATGTGGAAAAAAAAAATTCCTCAAGGCTTCTGTTGTACCCAAGTTTTGGATTGGTTTTTAGTTACTGTGTTTACACTGACCAGCATAGCTTACAGTATTCTCTGTGCACTGACCAAAAGCCTGGTGCAAAGAGCTGAAAATTGTGCTTAATTCACAAGGACTGGGCTAGCTTTCATCAGAGGCCCTCTGGAAACTGAACTGGTCTGGGTAAACAGTACTTGTTTTCCTCTTTTGTACCAAACTCAAATTTCCCAAAGAAAATGTGGATGTCTAATGCTATTCTCACAGGGCAGAGTTTGCCACATCCTGTGTACGAATGTGTGAGTGAAACTGTAGAAACAGCTGGTCCTTCTGGGTTATTTTTTGTACCAAACTGTCCAACTTGCTGGCATTGGATAATGGGCAGCTTTTTCAAAGTACAATGGTTTCCATGTGAATCCAGGTTCTCTCTTCTTTCCCTGCAGTAGGGGTTAATTTTAAAGAATATTTACTAGACATCTTTTGATGAGCTTTCTACTGTTTTCCAATCATTCCCGTAACTTAGTAGTCCTTAACTCTTAAAAACCTCTGAGCTATAAGCTTTTGACTCCCGGCATACAGTTCCTGTTCCTGCTTTGTAAAGGTCAGGTCTATCTTTAACAGGTTGACAGACGGATGTCCTGCAGTGCTCACTCACAATTTCATCATTTCTCTTGCCCTCTGAGATGTTCTCAACTCATGTTTGGGATGAGAGGGTGTCTGGTGGTGCTTACCCATGGTGGGAGAGTTGCTTAACAGAGCGAGTGTTGCAGCTGGCACAGTGTTTCTGCAGCTTACGGATCTCTTGGAATGGTCCATGCTGCAAGGCAGTTGTGAGTGGCTTTTGTATATAAAATTTCTGGTGTGCATGGAGGCAGAAAACAGATGAAGTCAGATAATTCTGCCTCTGCATGTCGGACCCTTACAGCTAAAAACTCATTTGGTCACACAATCATTTACTTGTGCGGGTCTTAATCTAAACAGCAGGGGGCAGTTTTGCACACACATTTTGTGCAAGCTCACCCTGCAAAATCCTAATTTTCAGAATCTTCCTCTCTGGTGATGCAATGCAGCATTTTGTCCAGACAGATTTCGTATGGTGTATAAGACAGGCTCAGTAGAGCAGCAGTGGAATGTGTTTCTACTGATAATAACTAACTTTGGCTTTTTAAAATCCTGTGTGTTTAAATTGTTGTGATGACATGTTTAGGGGTATTTCTGTCTATCTTTCCACCCCTTAACGCAACTTAGGTATATAGATAAGCCATTGTACAACTTAAACTCTGCAACAAAATGCAACCACATCTGATTCCCAGGCATTCAAGAGAAGTTTTCCCCTGCCAAGCTGTGATTATTCTGGGCGAGCTTTGCTAGCTGGAGTGAAAGGAATGCACCAGTTAGCTGCAGGAGGGTGGAAGTGAAATCTGCACCTTGAGATTTTGCCTGGAGTTGGACTCTGCCTCTGATGGGCCATGTGAGGAGGGGCAACCAAAAAAATAAAGAGGCGAGATATTATAGGTTGGTGACAGGATGCATTTTCAATGCTGGTTGAATTTCAGCTGAAGTTGACAAAATCTACTCACCCCGTTGTGATCCTGCAGCTGACATGAAGTGAGCTGATCTTATACTTATCTCTCTCATGCTTTGGAGGCAGCTGTTCGCATTGTAGTGGCACCCTGACTCGAAACAGAATCTTAACTACTCCTACATCTCAAAAGTGTTTTTTTCTCTCCTTCCCGGTCTGTGTTTGTAGGGGGATAAAGTGTATGTATGCTATACAAGTAAATGGGAATTTCCCACCTTGTAGCCATCAATCAGCATTTTTCCAAACACGCAACTTGTTAGTAAGAAATTCTTCAAAGTCTGCTTAACACATGACAACATCTAGAGAAAGCTGTTAAATAAAAAATACTGTGTGAAAACCATGCTTCTCCTTCCTTAGGTCACTCCGGCCATGTTAGACCCTGTAAGATAGCCTGGAAGATACAGGAATTTGCTGTGAAAAAACAGTATTTGCCTGTTTTGGCATGTATGTAAAAGAGCATTTCCCTGGAGCGCTGAAACAACCTAGTTAGCATCTCTGGTTGTACTTAATATTGTTTAATGAGAAAGAATGTACATTCAGATTGGATGATTAAAATAACAACGATTATTGCATGAATTTGTGAATTATAATGCAATGACTAATTAAATGGAGAAATGAAGAAAAGGGATTCTTGAGCAAGCATGTTCTTTGAGAAACTCTCCCTTGTTGCTTTGATAGTACACACCAATTCGTAGCAGTATTTCATTACTGGTGGGAGCAGTCTGGTTTTGATGAAGATTTACTTTAACCACACATTGGCCTGGTATAATACAGCTTGGTCTTGTAAGATACCATGAGGAAGACCACCAGCTCTTAGCACTGAGGAGGTGGAACTTTCTGCCTATATCTGACCCCAGGTTACTGCCTCCCCATTTATTGAGTTATAGTTGGAGTGTTTGCTATAATGACACCTGAATTTGCATAACCATGAGGCGTTACTATTTGGTTTTTGTTTCATTTGTTTTTATCTCTCCATCTAATGGTTTGAACTTTAACATCAGGTCCTTGGCTTATGTTAGAAGTTGTCTGACACAACTAAGGGCCCTTTTTTACTTCTTTGTAGGGATGTTATTTACTGGCCATTGGCACTGGCAGAATTCTTAGCGTGAAATTATTATTATTATTACTTCTGTATCAGCAGAGATGTGTGTGGCACTCTGAAGGATCTGTCAAGATGAAGCCTCTGTTTCTGCAAACTCACAGCCTGCGGTCCTGATCCCGTAATTTACTCTGCATGGTTCTTTCCTCATGGAAACCTAAGCAATGGAGCAGGACATTGGGACAGTGCTACAGGAAGGGAGAAGGTAAGGTTTAGGATAGTATGATTGTTTTGGTAGTAATTGAGCGGGGGCTTCATCTGAATTTTGTTTGAAGCTCTGAAGCTTGCTTCTTTTCTACGTCACATTAATTTTAGACTAGTTGGCTAATCAGTACTAGTTGCTAGTGTAATCAGGAAAAATCAGACTTCAACAAACCATAGATCTGCTTATAAATCATTAAACCTACCAAACGAAAGAAGTATTAAAAGCACTTTCTGTAACTGAATAGATTTGAGGCATAAGTTCGCCACCAACTGAAAGCAATAACATGAGCTGTCAAGCACTGGGTTAATTGCTCTGCTGGCAGTCCTGCAGTTTGTAAATACCTTCTGCATTGAAATGTAAGAAGCAATCTTTCAGAAATCTAGCTTGCCGTTGGATAGCAACTTTAAAAGGAACTCTGTTCTATCAAAACTTTGTAATCAGCCCAAGCTATAGTGTCTGAAATTCAGCGATATCATCATGCAAACAGGAAAGCTGGGTCATAGGTATTACAGCAGGCATAAATAAGGGAAACAGCTTAGAAAGCAATGCAGTGAGCCAGTGTCCAGCCTAGACGTTGGATTGCAAACTGTGAGTGCTTGACCACCTGATAAAACAGTTGCAAATTGGAGAGCTACTTTACAGAAGGAAAGTTGTAGCCCTGTTGTGGACAGGTGCCTCATCCTTAAAAACAATGCAGCCTTCTAAAGCATGCTTTTGACCCTCCAAGTCTTGGTGGTTAGAGCAGATCTGTTGGCTCTATCCGCATTTTTCTAATTTGGAGCTGGTTTCCAGAAAGCAGAGGAGGACATGCCTGGCAAGAGCTGGTAATGTGGTAACCATATGTTCAGGAAGTCAGATGATGAGACTGGGGTGCCCTGCCATCCTCCAGAAACAATGGAGGTCTGGCTCTTAGGGGGAACTTGAGCACTAAGCTTGAGCACCACTTGTGCACCTTGGCTTCTCTGGGCAACTATGAAAGTAAGTGGTCATCAGTTATGTTGATTTTCTAAAGGGAACACAGCCCCTGGGATGGAATGTATTGATACTGGGGCAGTGCTCTTCCCATGGTTTTGGTCATAAAATGTGAAGCAGGAGAAAAAAAAAAAAAAAAAAAGACTCCTGTGCAGAAACCCTCTCTTTAGTTTGGTTGTTTCCAGAATGGAAAGGACCTTGTTAGGACCTTGTTAGGTTGGGAGCAGTGTTTTCACTGCTGCATTGCCCTTGATGATCTTCAGCAGGCCTGACAATATTTGTCATTAGACTTTAGATCTTTTCACAGATGGGTATCTCCTACCTTGGGCAGCACCTTTTCAAAAAACCAGTGATCTCACCCCAATTTTAAAGAAAAAAAAGAAACAGATTGCAGTCTGACAGAACCTCAGGAGTCATCATGGCATTTCTTTTTTTAAAATCTGAGTGTTCAAATTCTGCCTGCCCAGCTCCTGGTAATGTTGCATGTGATGTGGGTCTCAGGAGGTGACACCACAAACTTTGTTATTAATTAATATAGGAGTGGTTTTGTAAATTCAAAGTATTTGTAGGTCCTCATAGCATATGAAGTCACCAAAGTATTTGTAGATACTGTCACTGGTTTTTGAAGACATGCTGCTGAAAGAGTAGTTCACTAGAGCAGCATTGATTATCTTCATTTGGGGGAACTTAACTGCATTTTCCTTTTTTCTTGGAAGACCACATTATTTTTTTGCTAATATCAAAGAATATCACCCTTTTTGACATGCCTGCAGATGCAGTACAGCTGTGCTCTTGTAAAGCTTCACAGGAACCAGGGACCAAAAACAGAGAGTTAATGATTAGCTAGACACACCATCCTTCACCCCAGAGCCAATACAGTCTGCTGCTAATCACCTTTCAGTGCCTCTAAGGTGTGAGACTGGTCTTATTTCAGTGGGAAGGGCATGTGCCATGAAGCAAAGCTTTGTGGGCAATCTTGGATGCCTGATGCAAGGCTTCTTCCATTGCTTCCCAAAATGATGGTGTCTTCTGGCAGAATTTAGGCACTGGGAATGTTTTTGTTTTCTGGGTAAATATAAGTCTGCTGTAGCCAGGATTTTTCCATTTAACAGCTTTCAGTGAATGTCAGAATTCTCATACACCAAAGCTCTTTTTTCTTTTTAACTTGCTGTGTGAAGATCATACAAAAGAATTTGTACGCTGCCCTTTGCTGGGCATCTTCTGAAGACTAAGTGCCTGCCTTTTGCTGCCTAAGGGGCTTAGCACTTCGGCTTTTCTTTTTTAAAGTGTTGAAAGGTTAACATTTGTATTCTTTTCAGAATACAAATGCAGAGGTACATTGCAGATGTACATAGTGGAGTCAAATTTTCAGGGCTGGCACTGCAGATAAGCATCAGGGCACACAGATATTTGGTCCAACATGACTGGGAACAGGGCATCAGGTCTACATTCAGGCCTGTCTCCATGGAACAAGGTAATGCTCACGGTTCCTGCAGCCCATCATTTTGCCACAAACATCCATATAACGGCAGAAGATGACAAAGGTGTGGTAGCTTTGTGTGCAGCAGCAGTAGCAGCAGCAATGGAAGATGAGAATCTGTGCGCTTCGGTGTACAAAACGGCTTTTCCTAGCAGAGCCAAGTTTATCTTAAACTTCTTTATGGTGAAATTTTTCCCTTTTCCCCTTGCCTTCCTACACCTATCTTTTACAGACCAAGCAGTTTTGCAGTTTTCAAGCTTGGCTGTAGATCACGAGAAGGAAAGGAGGTGCCATGTCCAGGTGTGCCGGCCAGCGGCGGGCACCGGTGCAGGAGGCTCGGGGAGCCGGCAGAGCCCCGCTGCTTCGGCTGCCAGAGGCCGTGTCGCTAGATGGCAATGTGGCACTCCTGCAGCTGCGGTTCCTGAAAAATGGCTTGCTTTTCCTGTATTTATCTCTGCCAAACTGATGATTGCACCCACCACCTCGGCAAGAGAACAGAACAAAATCATTTCATAGAACATTACAGCTGTTGTGCCTTTTTCTTTTCTTTCTTTTTTCCTTTCTTTCCCCCACAGTTCTTTGTCCCACAGCAGGGTGCAGAGGTTTAAAAACCTTCTTTCTTAATCACTGTCGTTCTAAAAAACAGAGAAAACACAGCCTCTTGGGAGCAATTAGCTGTGAGAAAAGCATTTCTCAAACAATTGCCAGGAAATATTGTCTTGACCGATATTCCTGATGTAACACTGCCGTTCTCAGCGCTGTTATTCTAACATACTCAACTGAGAAAACAGCAGGATACAGATCTGTAATGCATGATCTGCAGCTTACCACCTACCTTACCTTTTTATATACATTTGCTTTCAGTTTGTGTCCTCCTCCCACCCCCTGGAGCCATTCTGTTTAGGAGAGTGAAGAATTATTTGTGACTCTCCTCTTGTGACTAGTGTTTCAGGCCAAGATTGTGACAAGGCATGGCTGAAAATTAAGGTTATGCCTCTGCTGCCTGGGTTCCTGATTGAAATTCAGTGTTGTGTGCTGCGGAGGGAATCAGGCTGCATGCTTACAGCGATCCCTCCTAGCCTTAAAGCCTGGCAGCCTGAAAATACGTGAGGTTGGTTACGCCTGAATTTCAGTAGGAGCAACTGGAGAGCAGGTATGCATGGAGCAGGCAGCAGAAATACACCGAGACCGGGGTCTCGACCCTGAAAAGGCCTCTCCCCATTTTTGTATTCGTGGAAGATGGACCAGGCTGTAGGCTGGGGAGAGGTTGGAAGAATGGTGGTAAACTTGAAGTGCTAAAAGCCAGGGTTAGCAGTGGCTAGGAAATGCTAGTAGCTATGCAGAGAGCTGTGTGTACACACGTGCATGCCCACTAGCATGCACAGCCATGGCTGTTTGTGTTTTGTGGTTCAAATTTTGTCCTTGTTTATATAAATTCATGGAGATTTGAGAAGCAAGCCTTGCTCTATGGGACAGGGTGTGAACTGAAGCACCTTCTGGAAGACAGACAGCAGTGTAATCCTTTCATTCAACCATGTCTGCAGCTGCTTTTTATAAACTTGGCATAAATACATACTCAGTGAAGCCAGGCCTGTGTAGCTGGAAAATATTTTCCACCATCCAAAAAAACCAGAAGATTGGAAAAAGAGCCCAGAAATTGTGCATAACACGGAATGGCCTCGCTTGTGGTTTTTTTCCATGACTTCCTCAGCTCATTTTTCTGCTGCCAATTTTAGAAGCCCATAAGTCATACTTGTTAAACTTTCTCAGTTAAAATGTAACTCTAAGAACAAAGTCATATGATATGCTGCAGCCAAATAATCCTTCCAGAGCCTCTGACTGGAGAAAAGCTACCCCGACCTGGCCAGTTCGCAAACCCGCACGGGCTCCTGTCCCAGGAGAGGCAGGGCTGAGGGGCAGGTTCACAGCCCGGGGCTCAGCTGTGCTGCCCGCGTGGGTGATGGCTTCCCAGTGGATTTCAGCAATGTCTCCCTGCTTTTGCCGGGGTGGTCAGGCAAAAATTTCAGGTCCTCCTCTAGGAGGACTTCAGGCAAGAGGCTGAGCAGAGGAGGGAGTGAGGGCAGGCAGCACAGAGGGTTTGGCGGTGGAGGAAGGTGCTGCTGCGGTCAGGGTGAAGGAGCTGAGGGGTGAGAAAAGAGCAGGTTGCCAAAAGCGAAAGTGAATTTGCTGCAGGGTTTGAAGAAAGGACATCCTCATTCTCATTCACTGCCTTTTTAAGTGTTGAATCAATATGGAAGTACTTTCATGCCAGGACCAATACTTCTGCTTGCCAGTTTTGCTCTATTTTATAGGGTGATTTTGCTTACACCACGTTCCAGATGACTGTTTTGAAGTGCCATCCCTTGTCCAGGGTCTGCTCTGAGCCTTTGCAAAGAGCAGATTGCCATTCACTGCTGGGAGGATGTCATTCTAAATTTACCCTTGGCAGTAGCCAAGAGTGGGATGTGGCTGATGGCCGTGCCGGCCGTGGTGCTCCTGCCCGCCTGTGCTGGCAGTGCCAGCCTGGGCCCCTGGGCCCTGCTGCTTGGGAAGGCAGGGAGTCCTGGTACCCCTCGGGCTGCCTCGGGCCGCCTCTGTGCCCACAGAACGCAAGCCCGGCAGGGTGCGAGGCACTGGGGCAGGCAGAGGAGAGGCAGGTGAGAGGAGCGAGTGGAACTGAGGGGCTTCAAATGCTCCAAGTTCCAGCCCTGCCTCCCCCTTGTGCTGGGGGCGGAGCGAGCAGCATGAAAAATCTCCTTCTGGGGAAAAAAAAAAAAAAAAAAAAAAAAAGAAAAGAAAAGAAAGAAAATGCTTATGTTTTCCCCGCTAAAGATCAGCTTTTGAGTTTGGTTCTGTCCCTCGATGGACACCGGGAGAGTGTCTGGAGGAAGCGGGGGGAATCACGCTGCTGCGCAACGGCTGCCGGGAGCGGCGGGCCCCAGAGACCGCCTTTCTGCGGCAGGGCGGAACGCCCTCGCGAAGCCTGTGTGGTCTTCACGGGAAGGGAGGAACTGAGCAAACCCACTGGAAACAGGCAAGGGTGTTGTAATGTTTTTTGGACAGCCTGTTTCAAAAAACAGCCACTGCCTCTCTCTCTCTCTCTCCCTCTCTCTCTCCCTCCCCCTCCCCTCTGCTGGCAGCCGTTTCCCGTGCCATGATATTCAGGGAGGTGGTGGTGACTGATGTAACCGCGGCCAGGGAGAGTCTCTTGCCCAATGTGCACAGGCTGGACGATGGCCAGGGAAATTTGCTAAGGCCAGGTTTTCTCACAACGGGCTCCCTGTGTGTATCTGTGCACATACCTGTAACTGGGCCAGGTGCTTGGCATGGCTGCCTCCCCAGCCGAGTACACGAGGTGGCAGAGCTACTCAAGCCAGGAGGAGGGGGAGAAGGAGGAAAGGAAGAAAATATTTTTCTTTTCCCACATGAATGTAGACCCAATAACATACCTAGGCACTCATTGTTTGTGTCACCGTGTTGTAATTAATAACACTGTCTGTTGGCTGAGGCCAGCTGTTCTTTGTGCTCATGGCTGGAGCGTGGGGGAGATCGTGAGGAGAGGCCTAGCAGTTTTTTTGCTGGATCACCACCTTTAAGTTATTGTGACAGACCTTTAAAAGGATGTCTTTGTATGAACTGGAATATAATGCTCAGCTGGGCTCTTAAATTCTGGCTCTGTTGAGAAAAGAGATCCTTTCATATCGATTGTCATTTTGTATGCAGTTCAGGCACCGACTTGTAGAAAATCTGGGCCAAGAGAGATATCATTAGGTATTTATGGGGGTTTGGTTGGCTCAGCAGTCAGTTTTTCCATTGTCATGCCGTGACAGTAGTGCATTACATACACCCTCAGGAGACATCCTTCTGCTACCACAACAATAAAGGACTTTTTTTTTCTTTTTCTGACTCATCTTCAGCTTGAAAAAGAAAATGCCAACCACCACCAGTAAATATAATTAGCAACATGCAGATACACTTTAGGTAGCTTTCAGAGCCCATTGGGATAGTTTCTGTTAAAATACAGTCTCATGGTTGCTCACCCATGCTTGGACCTCCAGCTGTATTCCTGATTATACTTAGATGTTTTAACATAGCCTGGTGATGTTGTAGGCTGAGGAGCTGTTTCTAGTTTGGACAAACAGGAGGGATATATTTAATGCTGGGATCATCTTTCATGCACACGCAGGAGCTTTGGCCAGGCTCACAAGGCAGGGGAGTACAAATGGCTGTGCTGTGCCGGATGTGAGGTCTGCTTAGCTCTTTATCCTGCCTCTGACAGGGGCCAGCAGCAGATGCTGCAGGCAGGAGGACAAGAAGCAGAGCAAGTCTAGACTGATTCTGCCCTAGTGTGCCCTCTTGGCTCCCTACATAGCTATTCCCATTCACCAAAGCACAGGGAAAGAGGAAACTACTTCCTTAGGCCCGTTCTCCAGCCTTTTTGGGTCCCTGCTGCGCACTGGTCCTTGTTTGTTTTGCTTCCCATATGTGGTTTTGGGTGGGATGGATTCGTTTTGGATACACTTGGTCACGTGGGGATTTCTGGGTTAAAGGTGTCTGGGCCCCCTCAGTATTTCCCTCATGTGAGTGTGATGGAGCCTGGAGCAGGTGTCATACAGCTTGGCTCTGCTGTCTGCCAGGTGGGTGAAGTCTGTGCCTTCCCAGTGAGGGGCTGCTGCCTGTCCCGTTTGTGCCACTGGAGCATTGAGAAGCTGGGACCCAGTCTTTGGATCCATATTTCACCTTGGGATGAGGGCTGACACCAGTCACGTGACTGTGAGCATGCCAGCTGGGAGATTATATGGCTTTGTTTATTTATTTATTTATTTATTTATCTTAGCCTGTGACTAAGATGGGGGAGTATTTGGATGGAGCCACTCCTCCCAGAAATTGCTGTTTGTATTTCAGTCTCCTGAGCAGAGTCAGTCATATCTGAAGTGCTCATAGCCCAGCAGTGGTATGTGGGCTCTGCTGGCATGTCCTCATATAACCTGGCATTCATGCTGCTGGACAGTGTGGGCTGCTTGTCTGCTCACCCCAAGCACAAATGAGCAGAAGTTTCCTCTGTATTCCTGATTGCTGAGCTCAGAGAGGTGGAGGAGAGGAAAGCAGGTTCCCTCTGAAAAGTGGCCAAGGATTGAGTAGGGCCAAACCTGGAGTTACATTGAGAAAAGTGAGACAGTGTAGGAGGGGTGGTGGCCCTATAGCCACAGATAATATTGCAGAGCTCATGGGTGCAGCATGTGTTCACCACAGTCACTTGTAACACTGCTGTGTGTGTAAGCAAGTGAGTACCTGCTGCCATGTGATCAAAAGGAAAGATGCTTTTAGAAAAATGCGAGGGTGGTGTGAAAAAACAAGTCAGCTGAAGCATCCTCAGCTTGCAGGACACCTGTAAGCTAGTAGGCACAAATGAAACTGTGCACAGAAACTCCTCAAATATCGAGCTGGTGTTTACTTCCATTATCTCTACCGAATTCCACCTGTGTAAGCTACTTATTCTTTGGGATCTAATCAATTCAAAATGCTGGTTGCAGACACACCTAACCTCTGGGGGAAGGGTAAAGCCAGCTCAGACAACTTTGAGGGAAAATGGTGTCCCAAAGCAAGGGTCTTTTCCCCTATGGCAGGGCAGAGGTCAATACGAAGAATTAGCCAATAAGAATTTAAAGCCTAGGGCTTTAAACAGCACTTGACTCAGTGGATAGCAAACTAATGGTATTTGGGGAAATAGGATTTTGTATTCTTGAGCCAAGGGAAGTTTGGAGAATCCTGTCCCATATGCCATCAGTTGCTAAAACAAGTCTTCTGGAAATGCTAAAGTGTGTCTCTCCCCTCTCCTTCCCCTATAGCAATGTAAGTAGAACAACTTCATCTGAGTTTTGTGATACATGAATAATCCTGCCTCCAAGGCTGTCTGGGACTTCTGCACCACATCTTTGCTCCAGCTTGTAACTGAGTACGGTATTTTACAACATCTGGGATAGAGAATTTCTTCTATGTAGTGTGCTGTGGTATATTCATTGGGCACAGTGCTGTCTATGAGGTGAGAAGTGGGGCAAGACTCCTCTTGGGACATCGATATTGGGGATTTTCTGGTTTAGCACTTCCTAATTCTTCAGTAAGTCCCCATATCAGCTAATGATTGAGGTCAGGCCTGTTAGCCTTTGGTCAGCAAACTAAAACCTGTTTTTCTTTTTTTTTCCTGAGCTGAGTTTGTAAACAAGGCATAGACCCAAACTTCTAAGCTGTCATGGCAAAGGCTAGAAAATGGAAAGAAACCAGTGCCAGATCAAGTGAAGAGTATGATGCGAGTGTTGCTCTCATTTTCAGCAGGGAGTACTTTGACATTCTAAACCAGCAGCTCAGCCATGGCAGTACAGGAGAAACCCTCCAGAGAGAGAGGGCTGTGGAAACTTGCTTTGTGTTGATGGTAGCTCCCGGTCAGGGCCCAGCAGCCGTGGGACTGCAGGGAAAGTTTGTGTGATGCTTGCTCATGTGTTCAGTGAAGGATCTGCAGGCTCCAGGCTGCCCTCCTGTTTGTGAGCTCCTTAATCTATGTCTTCAGTGGTAACTGGGGGCTTTCTAGCCATGCTGAGCTTTTATTTTTTTTTTTTTTTTCAGTGAAGGAAGACCTAGATAGTAGTGGTTCTTCATAGAGATGCTGAGTGAGACAGGTTTGGACTTGGGAACATCTGTGCAAAGATGGGGTATTCCCAAAGAGGTAACTGTGTGAGACTGGTGTAAATGAGGCCAGGGTCATGGGGTTCTGTTCTCCAAATACTAATTTTATATTGAGGTCAGCGGGAGGCAAAGTGTGTCAGTCTTTGTGAGGATGGGTGTTTGGCCACTTCTTGAGCACAATGGAGATCCTTGGGGAAGCATTTATGAGTGAGTTGACTACCTGCACCTTGCCTGATTTATGTCCCTCTGGCTTGTGCTGACGCACAGCCAGACATTGGCAGCTTTCCTGGCATCTAGATCACTGCTGCCATGCGGTTAAAACATGCAAAATGTCTTTCAGGGAGAAGAAATGGGGTTAGGAAGAGGGAGCTGCTGTGTAAGACTTAATTTGCTTTATTGAATCATGCTGGGCTTGGTTTGGTAATTCCCTCTCTCTAGGCCCAGAGTTTCAGTGGTTTCATATTTCAGCCCCGCACAGCATCAGAAAGTCCATTCTTCCAGGAAGGTCAGACTTACTTTCAATCCATCCCTCCCCTTCTCCCTGAGAGACTAAGGCTGTTTAACAGCAACAAGGGTTCAGGGTGCAGTCTGAGCAGTACAAAGCACTTTTGCTTCCTGTCAGTTTCTTGTCTTTCTGCAAGCAGGCAGGGACATCTGTCTCCTTTCCCCATGTAACCATTAAAGTGTCCAGCTGCCCCTACAAGGGTTCAGCTGCCTGGACCTCAAATGGAAGTCAAGGCCAGTTGTGAGCGCTTGCAACCTCCCAGGTCTGGCCCTTGGCATAGTTTTCCCTCTGGCGTCACCAGCTCAGGAGGAGCCCCATCCAGTCGTGATAAATTTGAAGGATGTGCTTTTACTGACAGTGCCTAAGAAAAAATTGTTGTGGCAGATGACAGTGCATTTGTGTCTTAAAGCTGCTCTGTGGTACTGAAGGACAATTACTGAAATGAATAAATAAACGTAGCAAAATAAAATTCAGGAAAGAAAATAGCTCAAGAGGTAAGTTACAGACTTAGCCATCAGCCTGGTTTCATTCATTTTGGGCTGGGTGACAGCCACAAGTTCAGAATTCAGTGACATTCAAACCTGTCTCTACAGGTGAAGGGACACAAAATGGGATCTTATTTGTTCTTCATGGGGCATCACTTTCTGGTGTTCTTTTTTTATTTGGCAAGAAAGTACAGGTAATTTATGTCAATGTCATCAAAGAGACTTTCTTGTTACTCACAACTGTGACCTTGTATCCAGCTCAGAGTTATGAGTTATGAGGGTAACCAGTGAGATGCTCATCTTACATGCACAGGGCAGATTTTCCAAGCAGCAGCTATGCTGGCAGGGCTACCTGTCATGCTGTCCAGCCACATCAGTGCCAAGTGATTCTGGGAAAATGTGGGCAGTGACGCCATAGACCAGTAACGGCGGAGGTGGATTCCTGGAAGAAGCCTTCCGAGAGCAGCAGCCCCTGGTGCAGCAGACTGAAGGATGCGCTACTTTAGGGACAACTGAAATGTGGAAGAAGGGGTCAGACAGTGGCACTGGCACGCTGCAGTGTCCTGTCCCCACAGCAAGCAGCAACCTTACTGAACTGGTCACGGAAAATGGGCTGCTTGGCCAGGAGGAAATAGCTTAGACATCACAGCTTTCATTCAGAATTAGCTGTGAGCTGGCCAGGAGCTGGCCAGGCATAAATTGTGTTTAGGGTTTGTCCTGCCAGCTGTGTTGCCAACAAGGCAAAAACTGTCTGAGGCTCACACACTTAAACCATACCTGTCATAAGGTTGCTAAACTCTTCCCTAGGGCTGGTACTACACTATTTACTGTATTGGCATGCTGTCTTTTCTGTTCAACTGCTGCATGATTGTACTATAGCACGTGCTGTTGACAAGGACTAAAGCTCAGATCGAGCTGTGTAAAGAGGTAGCTGTGGCCTTGATGTCTCCATGATGAAACCAGAGTAAATTACTGGATGCCAAATGAGTTATACCCTGTTTATTTCAGTTTAAGCAAACTTAAAATCTGATCTTCAGATCATGTTATTTCTCTAATTCAACTGGTCATGGTTATAAATTCATGTAATGGTCAAAATGATCCAATAAATGCCAGCACACGATCCTAGCACTTGCAAAACATTGAATGTGTATATTGGCACTTTTCTTATTTGCTGACTGCAGGACAAATAGGTTTCATATTGGGACATCCAAGTTTGTTTCAGGAGCTGGATGCATGACAAAGCCATGTTATAATCGAGGTACTGATTACGGCTTTGCAACATGTTGGCTCAGCATGTGGTGAATTTGGATGCGTAGATAGATCAACTTTTTAGTGACCTATGGCTTGGTTTCAGCATGGAGAAGGTTGTCAGCATATTTGTGCTAATTAAGGAAATGGCATGGGAAACTCCTTTCCACTACAGACAGAGCCAGAGCTCAGGAAGTGTCATTGCTCCTCAAATTTTTTTTTTTTTTTTTGTAATAGTCAGTTTGTCTTGAAGTAGAGAAACAGCTTTGTGTCCTGACTGTATTTCTAAGCTGCACTGATCTTGTTTGGTTCTTGCCCAAGTCTTCTGTTTTAACCTGCTTCTGGAGGATGGATTGGATGGTTAGGTCACAAACACTTTAGAAGAGTGTTTCAGCTGTATTTGGGGCCAGTAGTGCAGGCTTAGATTCTCTGCCTTGATTGGGTTTATTTGTAATGTTGACAGTAACTAAACACCAAGAAATAAACACAAGTTTGTGCTCATGCTTTGCCGGAATAACTTTCTTGCTGCTGAAAATAATACTTTTGCCCAACACTAACTCCTTTCTTTCATTCAGACAGTGTTTTGGGTATATTATTCTACTCTTAACACATTCCCATGTTCATGTCCCCAAGAAGGCAGGCTGAAACGTTGCCAACTCTATTAAGTTCTTTCTGTTACACTGAGTCAGCTGCTGTGATTTTACCTTTGCTCTTGGTCAAAGTATTACGCTTGATTACCTTTTTGTTCGTTTTTTTAAACGTAAGAAATAGCATTACAAGTGTTTGTTCCGTGTGCCTACATTTCCTCCTACTTCAGTAATGAAAGCAGCACATTACTTTTGTTATTAATAAGGCAGTTACACCTAGAAGCCCTTAATGTTTGGGCTGTGGATTCCCAGGGGATTCACAGCTCAAACACAAGGGGCGAACAAAAATGGGAGAAATAAGTGCCTTTATTTGCATTTATGAACAGGGAACAGAAGTAACCACAATTAAAGGGGCACTTAATTCTTTCTTAGTGAAAGGCCAAAGGAAGAAGTCATCAGTGAGGCTGTAAGTAGACCCAGGACCAGTCTCTGTTCCACAGATGTCTCTGGATTCTGTTCTGCTCACGAGCCCCAACAATGCTCAGTCCAGCAACAGCCGTATGTCCACGTGCCCGCCCTTCTGAGCTCTGGCCAGCAGCCCAGCCCTTCACTAGGTCAGCACAGTACTCCTGTTCCCAGTGCAAAGTGCTCCCAGAGCTTCTGGCTTTCTGCCCTCTCTGCTTTAGTAACAATTCTTACTGAATTGATGCCTGCAGCGAGAGGTTGTAGTGGCTGGTTATATTGAGCATTGAAGGCCTCCAGAATGGCAGCTTCCGTAACTGGGGGTCATGGCAGACCTTCCCCACGTGCCAGTCCACGGGAAGAGTTTTGCAGCTCTTACAAGTTGAAGGTGGAGTCAGCTGTAACCTGACTTACCTTCCTTGGCATTTTGAAGTCTGGTGAAACATGATGCATAATGACGCTTATTCTGCCTTTGCAAGTAGGAGACTGCCTTTAAGCCGAAGTGTCTCATCGGCAAACCTCACCTCAATGCAGAGTGCTTATTCAGATGTAACCACGAAAATGAGGGCTGGCTAAATAATGCCTCTGACTGAAAGGATCCACTGAAGCTCATTGTAATGATCTTAATGACTTCCAATTCAGCTGTGTCTGTGATATCAGAGTGCAAAGGTAATTATGGAAGTGCTAAATACTATTATTATTTGATATTAGTGACAGGGTGGAGGTGAGGCCTGGTGAGCCCTGCTCCCATCTGGCCTAGAGAGGAATGAGCATTGCCCCTTCACCCCTCTCAAGGCCTGTGAAGGAAGAACTGTGCAGGCAGGGTGGAGCCAGGACTCTGCTCCCTCTTCCAGCTGCAGCAATCTTGAGTCTTACTTTGCCTTCATAGTGTCAGGAAGTGGCTTCTTTCCATGTGCAGCAAACTGAGAGAAAGGAGATATGTCTCCACACCACCCTTCTTGCCTCCATCTTGTCAGCAAAGGAAGCAAACACGCCTTCTCTTTCTCCTACACTTTTTTTGCTGGTCTTTCCCTCAGTTTACTCTGTCTTTCCAGTGGCCCTCTGCTACAACCTGATGTTGCTGGATTTTCCCATCATTTTTATTTCTTAATTGTTGTGATCTGGGTGGGGCTTCAGCAGCACAAGTGCTCCTTGGCTTGCATTGGATTTCTCCTTCCTCTATGTTGGCAGCTCAGACTCTGAGGACTATAAAGGGGGTGTTCAAGCCTGGCTTTGTAGGGGTGTCAGACCAGATGACCTCCTGAGGTCCCTGTTAGCCTCAATTATTCTGTGTTTTGGAGGCCTTGACATAGCTCTAGCCCGTGAAAGTGCTAACCCTTTGACCCATGAGGAGTTTTTAAAGAAACAGGGACAACTTACATGGTTAACCATTAGCTACCTGACTTTTGGGTAGGGCCCAACAGACTCAGTGATCTGTGGGAACCCTCTGTGCTCCCAGGGTCTGCATGGAAACTGCAGCCAGCCTTGCCGGTGAAACAGTGAGAGCACATTCAATTAGCTCTGCTCGCTGACCACGCCAGCCCGCAGTAGGAGAAACCTGCGCCGTGGCGGTGAGTCACACTCAGATGGTTACTTGACCCAAAGGAAGGCTTGATGATACACAGGCTGGGACACACCAGCAGTGATTATATGATGATTCACTGCCTGTACCCTGCCATTCAAAACATCCTCTGTGTTGCACAGGCAGGGCCATTCATGGAGGCTGCAATGAGGAAGTGATGTTTGCACCTTTAGCTGCCACCTTCTCACTGAACCTTTCAGCAGCTGCCTGTGGTGTGGCACTGGTCTCACTCTGGGCAGGCTGACAGTGGGGAGGTGTGCTGGCAGGGATAGTTCCCTGATGTGCCAGATGACTTCACCTGGGCACTTCCTGCCAGTAATGTCCAACCTCACCCTCAGAAGGTTTGGCCAAAGTGTAGTGCAGCCAGGCATCCCAGTGTCCCCCCAACACCATCCTCTGCAGTGTGGAAGCACATCATTGGACTTTAATGCTCCACTGAGAGGCAGGTGGGAACTCCAAGTCCTTTAATACTCTGCACTCCACCCCATAATTTGCACATCATTATTGAAAGCTCTCATAAATGGTTTGCAGAACTGTTCCCATTTTTATTTTCACTGCTGTCAAAAATGTGCACCTCAAACAGCCCAGACTGCTTCTGTGTTTCTTTTATAGAGGGTCACATAGCCTGCTGTCTATACTTCCCTTTTTCCACCCACCTTTATGTCTTTCACTCTTCCTCTACTCCCCTCCATATCCTCTCCTGACAGATGCTTGCACTCATATGGTTTTACAAAAGTGGTCTGAATGTACTGACTACGTGTATCTTGTTCTGCTAAATACTTCCTTAAGTGCTGATATTACTGCATGCACAGCAGGGAAGTCCTCAGAGTCTGGGAAGCACCATTTTTTTCCTGACCCAGGAACTGATAGTGCTTGTGACAGTTTGCTGGCCACTGGTAAGATCTGAGGTACAGAAAGTTTACTCCTGTTGGCTGGGACTCACAAACGTGTTGGGACTAATAACATGCGTGGTTTGTATTGTGCTTTCCCTGAAGCTAAGTTGAGCAATATACTAGGCATCACTCAGAGCTCCTAAACATCGTGTTTTGCCAGTGACAAAGTTGCAAACTTGAAGTACAGCAACTCTGTAATGTGTAATGTAAAGGCCAAGGTCTAGCAGAATTGTGATCCATCCTCTTAGTCTTACAGTTAGTTCTGCCTGGACTTTTGTCAAATTTAAGTCTCCAGCTGTCATGCATTCTTGCCAGCTGTCCTATATGCCTAAATAACTAGGTGAACTCTCTCTGGAAAAAAATCTGTGTGATTAATTTAGTCCTTTCTTCCTGTGAATTAACTGTGTTCAAATTGTTTTTCAAATGTATTTTACATGCAATAGTATTATTTGTGTCCCATCTAAGCATTAGTTGGCCATGGCTTCTCTGTGTGCTCTTGGATGTAACTGTGGTTTTAAGTACCCTCTGCTGGTTATTCATAGCATGCATTTAGTCATTTAACAAACATGGTATTAGTTCTGCTCTCTAAGTGGATGACTAATACTCTTATAAATAGGAGGAATGTGATCTGAAAGGTCACGTGAATGTTCCCAGTGTGAACATATCCCCAAACTATGAGACTTCTCATTCCAGAATAATGCCTGCAAAAAAGAAAATGCTCATTATTAGGAAGAAGGAAAAGGGTTCAAAACCCATTCAAGCAATTTCTCTGCTTTAACTCAAACAATTTGCAATTGTTTGTAGAGTTTTGCATTGCAAAAGGGTTTTGCAATGTTTGCTTTTCTCTGCAATCTCTCCTGACCTGCTTGGGAACATACAAATTGGAGCAGTCCTGATCTCTGTCCTATGCCAGCGCCCTCCCTTGGAACACAACAAGACCTGAATGTTTCTTAAGTAAATATAAAACCCATCTTTTTACTTTCTTCCTAATCTCTTTCACATCTCTTTGGAAAGCAAGACAGCGCCTAACGCTGGATTCCAAAGTAGATGAGAATGCACAGTTTCTGCACTGCCTGTAAACTGTCAGCTTTCCTCAGCTCAGTACCGTGAAGAAATGTTGTGCTGCCCAGGCAGGGGTGGAGGAATGAGAGGTGCTTGCTAATGCAACCTCCCAAGAGGTCATGTTTCTCTGATGGAAGATGCAGGAGAGAAAATGCAAGAGATCAGCTATGCAGGCACTCTTGTCTTTTCATTTTTATCAAATGAAAACAGAATCACTGACTGCTGCTGCTCTCCTGCCCCTGCAAGGTTTGTTTTATATTCCCAGGAATACAATACTGAGGAAAGGAGGACTGGTGGCCTCAGGACATCCAACTTCATTTCATGGTTGTGCCAGACTTGCTGAGGGTATATCTGTAGCAAATGCTTAGCCCAGGTTTGAGCCCAGTCTATGTTCACGCACTGCCTCTTTGGGCAATTAAAGTCCTTGGCTGGTCTGCAGCATCCCCGTGGTCAAGTCTGAGGCCCTCCTTGGCTAGAGCAGTGAGGGAAGGCACATCAGGCTGGGGGTGGGGCAGGAGGGCCTTGCAGAGGGGGCTGTAGCCATTATGATGCCAGCCAATGAGGCGCCTTTTCTGCTTGCCTATGGTGTGAAGTCAAAATGAAGCCCTTCCAGTGGAGATACAGGCAACCATGGCACCATTTGTCCCCCTGACTACAAGTCGGGTGTGCCCAGGTGCTCACCTGGTGGGATTTGGTAGGGTGGAGTGTAGCAGGGTGAGATGCTCCTAGTGATGGGCTCAGTTCCCAGCTGGCTGCATCAACTCTACTCTGCTCAGCCTTTTCAATGTCAGATGTGATGGTTTAAAGCAGCTGTAGCCAAAGTTTGTTTGGTGCTGCACTGGAAAGAAGTGGGGGGGAGGACCAGCACGGCTGGCTTGGGGACGTGTCCTGATCAGCACAGTCAGGTACTCTGTCTCTGGCAAAAGCCCGAGGGACAGGCCTGTCTGGCATGGGCCATGTCTGTGTTAATAAACCAGGCAGCAGCTGTGTTTTGCTTTGTGGCTGGTTAACATTGTCTGGCCCTGGTGTGACAAATGCTTAAACCCTCTTGCCCTCCAAAACCAAGTGGTCACATACAGACTACCTATTGGGAACAATCTTGGGCCATGCTAACTCCTGGGCTATGGTTGGGAACAGTTTGGTAGAACACTGTTTGTGCCGGGCCAGAACTGTACCTAGGACCACACTAAGAGCTTGGGGGTGGGTTGTTGAGCTCCCCTGCTCGTGCCCTGATTCACTGGCTTGATTTTCTGCTCTAGATGCTGCCAGTCTCGCTGGTGTTAGGCAAGTTACCTAATGCATGACATAAGAAGAAGACTTCCAGCTTAATTTCTAGCCTTTGTCACTTCATGCCCCCTCTCACATGGGAGTTAGAGTCCATTCTTACCTACAGACTAAAGGAGACATATTTGAATACATTGGGAAAGGGAGATATGGTGAAAGCCCAAATTCATGACAGTGATTTATAGAAATTTGATTCACTGAAGAGTTGGACGTGTGGTGTAGGCATGCTGTGAAGATGGTATTTCTCATTCGCATATGTATTGTAATTTTGTCTGTGATTATTATACAGTTACAGAAATGCATTAGCATTAAAGTATGTGGCCTAAAAGCAGTCAGCTGTGTCCTATATTCTCCTCCTGCCAGCCTTTGTCTTGACTTTACACTGCAGATTAGAAAGGACAGCTGAGGATCTGGGTCCCCCCAAGCATGCTATACATAGTCATGGAGTCCCAGAAATTTGATAGGCTGTACATGATGTTTCTTTCTGAACACACAATGTTTCCTGACTTCAGCAGTCTCAGAGGCTTGATTTCAGTGGAAGATAGTATGCATAAATGATGCTTGCTGGAAAGTGCATATGCAGTTCTTATAAAACACTGTGCATGTCTGCCTGTGCCTGCACTAAAATAACAGGGCAAAGGTGACTGCTGTATATTATTTACCTGCTGGGTGAGATTTATTTGCCTGCCTTAGGGACTCCTGCCTCTTGTCTCTCAGATTTTCTTCCTGGGAAACATTTTGGTTTGAAGAACTGTGTTTGAGGGCATTCTACTATGGCTAGGGGGGCTGAGTTTAAACTGAAATCAAATGTTCCACACAGGTTACTTTAGGTGTGCCACTATTTGCTTGCTCATGGGTGCATCTGAATTTTTCTTCTCCCTTGGTTGGCAGCAGAAACATTTTTCTTATTCATGTCAAGTAGGTGGTAGTGGTGGGTGCTGGCCTCGTTTGTAGCTAGTGGCCATCTGACAATGATAAAAACACAGAAAAAGATGGGAAGAAAGGAATGAATAGTGTAATTCCACCTGATAAGGATCAACATGACACTACATATGATATATACACATTTGAAACTACACACATAAACGCATAAAACATTCAAGACACAGAATCAGGTTCTTCCACACAGCAGCTATAATTACATAAAGAAACTAAAATGGATTTTTTTATACCGTGGTGCTGGCAGTCAGAGCCTCCCCTATGACTGTGTCTGGGAGAAGAGTGTGTTAAGTGTGAGCAGAATAAATGGTGCATTTGCAGGCAGCATGGCAGACACCTGTGCAGCACCTCACTGCTGCCCGGGTGCCAGGCATCGTGACTAGACAAAAGCAAACCTAATTACAGCAGACCTTGAGCAAGATCCTCGGAGGTGACTGTTGGAAAAATGCACCTACATGTTCCAGGTAGATCTTTTTTCACTGTTGTTTAAATCTTGCTCTCTATGCTTGGACAAAGGCAGACCTGGTTTTGCACATTGCAGGGCAGCTGCACTTCTGAAGAGCAGCCATTTTGCAAAAGAGAAAGGAGAAGCACTCTATTCCTAAGCTGCTGCCTCTCTCCTGGGGTCCAAGAAAACCAGAAAGCAAGCCCCCAAAGCTTTCTGCTTTTCCTCTGGGGCACAACAGAACAAAACAGAATTTCTGAGTTGGAAGGGACCCATAGGAATCATTGAGTTTAACTCCTATGTGAATGGCCCATATATAGGATTGAACCCACAACCTTGGCATTATTGCCACCATGTTATAACCAGGTCTCAGGATATCCTGTGAAGCAGTAACAGGACAGGCTTTCAGGATTCTTACAGCAGCGAATTCAGATGCCAGAGAGTGGAATTTCCAAATGCATTTCCCTTCCTACACCATTTCTTTTTCATCTCCATAAATCTGTGTCAGTTTTCAAAGAACCTATTTTGGTGGGAGGAAAAGAGGACAGAACAAGTGATGAGCTATTCAGAGCTAAAAGAAGAGATTCATGCTGCCAGAGGTAATACTGTAGAAAAATGTGTCAGTGTAGCAGATGATAGTTCTCCTCTCCTAATGCCTCCCTTGAAGCATCAAGGTGTGTGTGTTTCAGAGGCAGTCTGTGAACTGCGTGTTGAAATGGTTGCCATGGCAGTGACTGAGTATAAGTTAGAGAGCGTGATTAGCCAGAGTTGGCCTAAATAGCTAAAGGGAAGGAAAAAAGAAATAAAGGGGGGAAAAAAGGCCAAGGACTTAATGTTATTTCTGATACAGATCCATCAGCATTAGACTGTGCCAGGAGGAGGAAGCAGGGCTGATGGAAAGGACCTTGCAGGAGCATGCTCCATATCCCAGCCCCAGCAGCACAAGCTGCCAAGGGACCTTCTTCCCCTTACAGTGCCAGTGCTGCAGCTGCAGTGCCAAGCAGCCCTGTCAGTGTCGATTCTATGAAATGGGGCTTCTCCAGAGTCAGAGGTGAGGCCAGGGCTCTGTTCAGCCGTCAGAGACCCAGAGAGTGCAATCATGCAGCTCTCCTGGCTGATGTGGGGCACAGCCACGTTTGAAATGTAGGAGACTCGCCTGCAGAGAGGTTGCAAGGCTTGCTCCAAGAGACACAGAGGGTTGCTAACCTGGGTGGGGTGTTCATTAGCAAAATCCCTGTCCCTAGAGCCACTCCAATTCTTCCAGCCCACTAACCCACATCTGCTTGATGCACGCCTGTGAAAGGGATCCTGTCTTCATTTGGAGCCTGTGAATTGGAGTGCACAGCCTTTTTTGTTAATTCATTGCAGCAGCTCATTTAAAAAATAATATCCTTATATCTAATTTAAATGTGTATGATATTAGCATTCAGCCTGTGCTGCATGCTGCGTTATTCTCTGCTATTTTAAAAAAAATCAGTTCCTGAGATCCTGTGGGGTTTTGTAGGGAAGATTTCTTATGCACTAGAGTCACTTTCAAGCTTGTTTTTAAAGAAATGAAGATTCAGAATTCTTTCTCTCAAAGGATTTTCTTTTAGCTCTTCTCAGGAGAAGTGGAAGAGCGGAAGGCCAACATAAAGATGTCTCAATAGCAGGTCTGGATAGAGAAACATCTTTTCTAGGAGCTGTGGAGTGCCACATTAGGGGGGCAGATGCCCAGTGTAAAATCAATAGCAGGCATTTTACAAGCTGGGAGTATGCAGGTAGGTGCTTGCAGGAGCAGAGCCTGTTAGCCTGGTTCTCTTCTCTCATAGCTTTCTAAAATAAAGAAGTTTAATGTACATTTGCCTAAAGTGCTTCTGCTCTTAGTCCTTTGAGTGAGATAAGATATGAATCTACTTAGGCCAGTCCATAACATATGACTTATCAAGGATATTTTTCTCCCCTGATGTCCAAAGGGATCTGTACGTTCTTCTGTTCAGGTGAATACAAACCAGCAGTACTTACTGTGGTTAACAGGCATCTGTTTTGGCTGGCACAGCTGGGATGAGAAAGACCAGATCATATGGCCTGCAATTTAGGAGGAGGGAAAGAAAAACCCATAAGACACCTATTTGCTCTGCAATCAGGTTGGCTTTTGCTGTTATTTGCAGGAGTCTCTTCCACTCTTTGCTTCTCTTAAATCCTTGTCATCCAGGTTTGAGAGCTGGGACTATCTTCTTTGGCACCAAGTCAATGATACGTTTTTTAGCACCAGCAGCCATTCATATTTTACATTACTGTTCCTCTCTGTTCCTTTCAAGCAATAATCATAAATATCAGCTTTCATTCCTAGAGCGCCTTTCATCCCAGGGGCTCCCAAAGTACTTTCCAAGCTTAACAAGCTTATTTTAGAGTACTCCTTTAGAAAGGTTGAAACTTGCTTCCCATTAAAGCCTGATTTTGGGAAGGAAAACACTGAATTATAATGACTTCAATACATAAGGGAACCTTTGCAGCTGTTATTTACTACACATGTTCCCTTACCAAAAAAGATTGCTTCTTGCTCCTCCATCCTCTTGTCTCCACAGCTTAATCCAGCAGTGCTCAGTTACTTGGGGAAGCAGAGTGCAAGTAGGAGAAATGGTCATCCCCTGTGATCTGAGGAAGTGCTTTTTTTCTGGAATCTATTGCTGCCCTCAACAGTTTCTGACAACTCCATTTCCATCCAGTCTATTTTCTCTTTATCGGGGCAAATGTCCTAGGGCAGAGTTGAATGTCCTGTGGCTTTGGCCAGAGAGGTCACCACCCACAGCTGGGCTATGCTATCATGTGAGAAACTCTAGTCCGCTTCAGGACAAAGTCAGCTGGCCTAATTTAAGTCACATTCCCCTGCAATCAAAGCAAAGCCAGTGTCTTTGCACTGAAATTAATCACAACCTTTGAAATGGTCCTTATTTGGCTCATCTGTGTGAGCAATAATCCCAGAAGAAAAGATTGTTACTGGTAATTTCTGAACTGAAGAATTTGTTTCCTAATGGATCATATGATTAATTTTAGAGCAGCCTGAATCTGACCAGTGTCAATTCTTTTTCTCTTCTTTCAGGAGGACTCAGTACAGTGAGACCTGTCAATCTCATGATGCACAGAACTTTTTTCCATGCTGCTGTGTGGGAAAGTGGTCTCTCCTCTACTTGGCTGAGAGAGGCTGGGGTCAGGCATACAAACTTTCATTGCTTTTCCAAGGACATGCCAAGAACTTGTGGTAGAAGTGGGAACAAAAAAGTCCTCTCTGATTCAGTGCTTCATCCACACAAACATAGTTTATCGATACAGATAGCTTTAGATGAAAGATACATCAAAGCATATTTTTGGCTGCTGCTTTCAGAAGTAGTACTAAATCTCCTGGGAGGATGCAAGCAGTGAGATATGATCCAAGTATCAAAATCCCCATCTTCTTACTCTCTCTCCTCCTCTCTCACACTGGTGAGGTTCACAGGAAAGCCTTTCCTTGAGGTTATGTCATCTATTCCCATCAGTAGATTTCGGTTCCTAAATGCATTTTTGGTCTTTTCTAATAAAACAGTGCCTGTTTCAACACTAGCTCTGAAGATTTGTAAATTGGCAAAGGATATGAAAGGAATAATGAGCCAGCAGTTACTGTTTACATTGGCCACCTTGTATAAATGCTGATATTAGCATTTCTGAAAGGATTCATTCATCACTGAAAAAAAGGTTTGTACCTGTGAATGAGAGCTTGCCTGAGAGGGCCTGTGTGCTTCCTCTCCTCTATCAACAAAGCCTACAAACATGAAGAGATGGTTTTGCAATGGATATTATTGCATAGCTATTATTTCAGGATGACAATAAGCCATTGAATATACTCCATGCAGCAGTAAACGAATGAAAGCAGCAGTAATTTTTTAAAAAATGTATTTATTTTCATCTGTAACGTTTATTTATTTGTTTATTTGTTTGTTTGTTTGTTTATATAAGGACCTGGGGGAAAAATTATATATTTAAAGTCTCTCGAGCTTTTTTCTTTGAACTAAAATCCTGTGGTACAGCCTCAAACCCAGTGGTTAGATCTTGTGTCATGGAAAATCAGATAGGCCTGCACTAGAAAGAACAATGGCTGCTGAAAACATTCTGCCAGTTCCAGACTATGACCTCTTCTGAGGCTGTCAGTGAAATAAACACTTTTAGAAGTACCCTTAAGCCTTCCTTGCCTCCTGCTGTTTGTCACACTTGCAGCAATTTGCCTTAAATTAGTTGATTTCACACCAAGGTTCATGGTGCTGTTTTGTTTATAAAAGAGGTTGGTACATTCTGCACTGGCCCTGCCGACATGCCGTGAGCCACAGCTCAGAGATGGAGCAGGGCCCCAGCACGGCCAGCAGCCAGCATTTGTTCCATCCTCATACTGCAGGTCAGGGGTCTTTCGGCAATGGTGGACACATAGCAGCGTTTCTGTGGCAGGCAAAGCTGTCCAGACTCTGTGGGGTGGTTACATTTTCACTAGGTTTCCTTGGGATTCTGTGGCATGAAGATTGAACTCTTTTTCAGGTATATTATTGTGTTAAAACCTCTAGTATGACATTTTTCTTTTAACCTTTAGACTGCTTTGCTTTTAGGCTGGAAGCAGCTGAGGGCTAGGATGCTCCCTGGGCACTCAGCTCCTGGCACAGCACAGCTTCCGTTCTGGCAGGAGACAGGCCATTGCTGCAATCCAAATGCCTTTTTTTTTTTTTTTTAAAGGAAAAGACTGGAAGGTAAGCTGCTTGAAAATGCACCTTTCACGACAAAGGTGATGCTTTGCAAGCACACTGTTTGTAAAGCAGAGGAAGAAATCATGCGCGAATGAAATGAGAGAACAAGGACCAGCCTGCTGCCATCTTTGGGAGGTTCTTTGGGAGGGGCAGGAGTCTCGAAACTCCTCTAGTGGAGTTTCTACTCAACCCTTTAAATTGTGGGCAGGGGAAGCTGGGCCAATGGCTGATGAGGAACCATGAGGGTCATTCCCCCCACAGAGCCGTGGTTTCAGCATGCAGCTCTGTTGCACACAGGGAGCAGAAATAATGCTAGGAATCTCTAACAGAGCAAGTGAGTATGTAACAGGCCGGTGATGCACAAAAGTGATTTCATCATAAGTGGTTGGAGAGGAGGTGTCTGCTCTGCAACAGGCAAACACTTCTCTGCACACAACCAGAAGATTTTCCCTTCAATCTGGGGCAGATTGCCAGCAGTCTCAAATGTAATCCTCATGGTGTTGTATCAAGAGTATTGTGGACACTGCCACTGAGGCAGGTAGTCTTTAAATATAGCTGCAAATTGCCAGGTTTAATGCTAACAATCCCTAATGCTGAGGAAGACAAGACAGGTAGCAGCACTGATACAGCATAATATAATGTGATGGCTGATACGTGAGTCATTCTAGCCAGAGGCTTTAGTATAGGAAGTTGCATAAAAGATATAAAAACAAATCTGATTTTTTTTTCCTTCCTGGTGAAGGTCACTGCCAGGAATAGCATGGGATATAATTAATGCGGGAAGAAATGTCCACCTTCAGCTTAGAGGTATTGTCTTGCTTTACAGTTTCATTCTCCTCTTTGGAGAACTCCCATAACAAACACCGGCGAACACCCAGGGCCTTTCTCCATGGAGCCACTGGCGGATGTCCCACCCGGCGGGCAGGGACTGTGCAGTGCTCACAGAGTCTGTCAATGGGTGTCCCCCTCGCTGGCAGTTCACCCCAGCACTGCACTGAATGGGCCTCTGAGGCTGAATGGAGCTCTACGTAATGGCAGCCAATTTTCCTGGTTGGCAGGGAGGCACAGTGCCAAGGCTGTGTGTGAGAGCCTGCTGCTGCGAGGGTTTCACCTCTTTCCCTCTGCTCCTGAGCCCTGGGGAGCTGGGTTATCTTTTCCTGCACCCTCAGTCCCTGTGCTTCATGGGGGAGGACATGCAAGACTCAGTGACCTTTCAATTGCAGTGGCACAGGCTGTTCTCTGCTCATCCCGCAGAGACCTGGGGGGCTCTGGGCTGCTCGTTTGCTCTCGGTGAGCAGCACTGCATTTACAAATGTGCAAGGGCACGGGGAGGCCATGCAGCTGTGCCTGTGGGTGCAATGTGCATACAACATTCCCTGGGGCAGGAGTGATCCACAATGCAGCCCACCTGCAGCGCAGGAATGCTGAACTGCAGTTTAATTCGCTTTCCTCAAAGTACTCTTTGAGTGGGGACAGGTGAGGAGAGGAGTGAGTACCTCTGCTTTGTGCCACCAGCCTGCAGGATGGAAACCGGGCAGCTCCTGGGGCTGAGGGGCTGCTGCTCCCCAGGGAACTGCTTTGTTTTCTTCCAGGTGGCCGTCATAGGGAGAAGTGCTGGTGGGAATCTCTGAGCTTCACACTGCTGACTAAAATCTCCCGCGTGTGTCTCTGTCCCTCCTGCCACAAAGGACGGGTCACGTTTTCCATTCTTGGCTCCATGTGGCTGCTCTGAGCATCCCAGCTTATCTGCACCAACCAGCTGCCCTTCCTACTGCTTGGCTCACCAGGCCTTCATCTCTGCTCAGTGCCCATGCCAGGGTCACTAAGGCACTTAGCAGAGTTTTAAGATACCTTTCTTTTTGGAGGACTTTTCATTTGGGAGCTCAGGAGGTAAGAGTTCAGATCTTCCTCCTTCAGCCATGACTCCACAGTGGACTTTCAGGGGTAGGAGCACTGCAGAAGTCCTGAGTAGCCAAGAACTCCCAGATAGCACAGGAAAAACCTATTATGGGAAAGTTGCTAACAACAGATGTAAGCTCTTAGCCACTTTTTCCATTGGTAGTACAGACTCTGGAGAATCAGATTGTTTCGGCCAGGTTTCAAAACTGCCTTTTGGTGTTTATCCAAAGACTTGGGGCCACACTTTCTCTTATGGGGGCTTTTCACAGCTGCTTCTTCTTGGAATGATTGCAAGGGGTGCTGAGTTGGGTAGGATGACCTGTTGCTCTCAGGTTTATTTTTTTGGAGCATCTCTGTCAAGAAAGACTGTAAGACATAATAACTAAAATACTTCTAGATCATCATAATCTTGTCAAACTCCTTGTTGTGATACCTGTAAATGTGACATTTGTGAGCTCATTTACCACAGCTTTTATTCACTTTTTATTCACTGATAAAAGAAGTTATGTAATTCAAGTTTTTTCCTTCTTCCTTCTCTTTCTGCACTTAAATTTACCATATTTGCAGATAGACTGTGCCTATGGTTAGCAGCTGGTGTGGTGCATAGGGAAGAAGATTCACAGAGGTGGCTGTTTTGTGCTAAGCACTTGCTGTGTGAGGGGATTTACACCAGACTGCCTCAGTTCTGGTTCCCAGGGACTGGATGCTCATGAGAGGTTGGAGTGCAGGAGTTGTGCTCCTGGAGTCCATCTCCTCATTTCCTTTCACTCAAAGGAAATCCAGATTAAAAAAATGTTCCCTGACATAAATCAAAACACAACAAGTGGGAGAAGCAAGGCATTTGCCTCATAAACTCACTCATAATGTGAACAGAATCCAGGACATAGAAAGACTTGTCGAAAGCCCAAGGTCAAGAGACCAAGGCCAGACTCCTCACTTTACCTTGAGGTCCCACATGGCTCAAATGTGTGGCAAATGGGTCAGTTCTTTGGCTAGTGAAATAGCTGTTTATCTTGGCTGAGCAGCTCTCTTATTCTTTTTTGGATATAGCTGCTAATCTATTTTTCTCTCCTTGTACACTTCCCCAGCCCTCCCTTTTGCCAAACCCTCACTAAGCATATACATATATATCTGTGTGTGCGTAGGCAGTCATGTCTGCTGCCGGGATTTCCTCCCAAACAATACCTGTTGTGCTGGCCACAGCGTTTCTCTTGGTTCCCATGCTCAGAGCAGTTTGAGTTTCCTGCTGGCTCAGCAGCAAGACTTTCAGGGCTTTTTATACTTATTCTTCTTCAGGAGCCAAGCGGAGGAGCGCAGTTTGCCTGTGAATAGTGAGCTGGCTGGGCAGGCAGCAGGAAGCTTGCATACTAAACCGTGTGAACTTTGAGGAGGGGAAGAAGGGGGCTGGGGACTGCTGGCTGGGCTTCACGAGGCATTTGTTGCAGCCCTCTGCCTTATAAACTCATCATCTCAGCGCAGGGATGCTCTTTGCCAAAGGAGAAAAATCTGTAACATTGGGGTACAAAGGAGTGAGAGAGATGAAAATGGAATTGTAGAGAAAACAGGAGGAAAGATTGGAATGTGGAGAAGAGTGGGGAGGCTTGGGTTTTCATTATTCACATGAAAACTTATGCATGGATTCCCTTTACAGAGCATTACCACTGCACCTCATGCAGCACTGCAGGGCTCCCGGGCCCTCTCATTCATGCCCTTGCTGCCCCAGCAGTGGCAACACCATTGGTGTGAGAGCAGCTTTTCTACATTGCTCAGACAAAATCAAAAGCACAGGAGTGAAAACACACTTCTCTCTTGCCTCCTGCAGCCCACCTGCACTCCTTTCTCTTTCTGTCAGCAAAGACAATAAATAAGCAGGTTCCCAGTTGCAAGGATCAGGAATCATGGTGTGGCTATGAAAAAGGGACTTGAAGAGCAGCACTGAGAAACACCAGCACCAGCTTGTTGTTCACAGGTGAACAAGTGAAAACATCCCTGAAGCAGGGGGAGAGGTGTTTCAGCAAGTGCTATGGCATCACTGCAGGTGCAAGCATGCAGTGGGCATTCTTGGAAAAAAAGTGGGAGGCAAGAGGAAGGAAGGAAGGAAAGACAGCTTGAGCCCATCTGTCTGCAGACCTGATACCTGCCTCCTACTCATGTCTGCATAAACAAATGGGGAATAGGCTTTGCCTGTGCTTTGAAAATGAGGTGACAGAGGACCACATGTTCAGCACACATTCTTCATGAGCAAGAGCGGCCTGGTGTAGGGTATGGTGACATGATGGGTATTGTGGGATGGTCGTGTGTGTGTGTGTGTGTGTGTGTGTGTGATGCAGAGATGGAAGTGCTCAGCAGTGACAGACTGGGAGATGGGCTGAGGCTTTTGTTAGTTCATGCCATAACATGATTGCAAAGTGATGTGACCTTCTTTGGCCTGATCCAAAATAACAACTCACAGCTTTCCCTCTGTTTGGCAGCACCCTTCACTGAGGGTGTCCATGACTCCAGACTCTAAATAATCCACACATACACAGTAAATCGGAAAAGCCCTTGCTCCACTACCCAGCTCAGCAGCTCTCTATGTCTGGCTCTCAATCGAGCACTGAGCAATGCAACACGTGCTTGGCACCTGCATCCTCATGATGCCACCCCAGAATGAGTAGCCTGCCCTGGAGATCTGTGAGTGCTGGGAAAGTGGGAAGATACAGCTCCAGGTCCCAGAGTGGGCTCCTGGAGAGCCAGTGGAGGTTCTGGGGAGAATCACTCATCAAGCTCATTTACATCCCAGTCTCCGCTTAGGCAGCTTGTGGCAGAGCACAGGCACTTCTGAAGGAAATGTCTCTTCACCATGGTCTTCTTAGAAAGTACAAAAAAGAGTTACAAATTTGGGGAATTTACCATCAAATTAATGCATTTTCTGTTCATCTCTACTCCTGACTCAGCAGAAGCTCAGTTTAAATTACATGTACTTGTTTTTAAGACTGTCTAACGTTTTTTATAAGACCAAGTGTTCAGTTTGCTTGTAAACCCCTAAAAATTTTATCTTTTTTATATGTTTTAACTGTTCTGGATAACTGTCTCAGCCTGAACGCATCTGGGAAGCTTCAGCAAAAAAATGGTTTTGTTGGCTTACAAGAAAAAGATGAGAGAAACAGTATTTTTTCCTTCATATTCAAACGTTCTTTGAGTGATCTGTTGATGAACTCTAGCACTTTCTGCCTCTACAGGAGAGGCTTGAAATTTGGCAGGTATTGGGAATGTACCTTTGGTTGTTTTTCATCGGGAAAAAAAAGAAGTTGAACTAAGAAACCATAGGGAAAAATGGGCCTCAGATCTCAACCACTCAACAGAAACTTCTTCAGAGTTAGAATCTCAGTTCTCTGAAGACTCTTGCTCGGTGGAAACTTGTTCAAGTCTGGCAGCTAAATCACAGATGATTATATGGCAGGCAAACTGCAGCCTCCTGCTGCAAGTGCCGAGCAGCAGCTCTTGGACATTGTTTTTCTGTGCCGACAGGGTCGCTGCAGTGCTGTGCACCAGAGCCTGGAGGTGCTCCCAGATGTGCTCCTTTGCTGATACTGAGGTGAACATGCAGCAAGGCTGGTTCTGACAGGGCTAGGACCTGGCTGAGGGAGGGAGGGAGGGAGGGAACCCTACTGCAGTGCAAAGCCCTCTGCCTGGAGAGGGGAACTGATGCCAGATGTAGAGGTGGATATGGGAGCAGAACCAAAGCAGAAGACAGGCTAGAAGCACCAGGAGGAGCAGAAGAAGTCAGATTTGGGAGTATCCTCACCAGATTATACCTCCTGCAGAACCTGGGGTACAGCAAACCCAGAGATTTTTGCTGTGCAGTAATTGTTGTCAGCCAATACATGGGAACAGTCATTTCTGCCTGCTCCCTGAGCAGAGGTTGTTGGGCTATCAGTATTCCCAGTTATTCTGCTTTTCAAGCATGATGGAATTAACATCTGAGAATAGAGCCAGCCCTGCCGGTGAGTCATGCAGTAGCCAGTGTGATGTCACATGATGGGATTCCTGCATTTTTGTTTCAGTTTGCCATGTGTAAATCAAGGAGATGACACAAACCCAACACAGACTGAAAGTATGGGAAGCTTGTAGGATCAAGCACTCAGCAGTTAGAAATGATTGATGTAACACTTGCCATCTGAGTCCCATCTGCAGAGGCACCATGATAGTGTTGCTTTTAGCTACAGGATTAAAATCCATATGTAAATACTTTTTTTTCCCCCCAACAACAACTCTATATATTTTTATGCCCAGGGCAGACAGTTCTCAGGGGAGTTGAGGTTGTGTGGAGAAGGGTCCATGTCCTCCTTAATTGCAGCTGTGCAGGATGAGAAAATCCCTGCTTCACCTTCAAGACCACAGCCCACAGCAGCCCTCGGCATTGGTGATAGTAGGCGGCCCCTGTGTCCCTGGCCTGCAGCAAGACCAAAACAGATGATGTTCTCAGATAAATTACCTACCAAACTCAAAGAAGCCCCTATGAGGCAATGCAGAGTGAGGCTTTGTATAACTTGTAACTTGGCCACAGGTGGGGGAACTTAGGACCCTTGAAAAAGCACATCCCCCTTCCCTGGCTGAGTATCAGTACCAGCCTCTGAAGGCAGACACGCTTGATCTCTTGATTTGAACAGAGCAAGCTAACATATATCTTTCTAATCTTATTCTAGGATACAGTTGAATTATTTTAGCTAAAAATTACCAGAAGAGTCTGCCTGAGGCAGACATCCAGCATGGTGTTTTTGAGCTTGAGCAAGCCATCACTAATGGGAAGAGTTAAGCAACTTTAACTCCAGACAGAGCTCACAGGGGGAAATTAGAAACTGGCTCTGTGGATGGCTCCACCAGAAAACATGTAGGGGGTGTGTGAGATCCTGCTGTTATGCATCCGGTTATCCAATTGCTACAGGCAAGTACTGACCTGTGCTTGTAATGTGGCATTTGCAGGCTCCAGAGGTGGACTTGTTGTTTTGCAGGCCTACCAGGTGCTTCGTGCTTTGCTGTTGAATCAAATGCTGGCGAGAAATAGTATTTTAGTGATGGGAAAATGTGAAGATAAACTTTTGGCTTTCTCTTTCCATGTGGGAGGTGCGGTCACTGGGAGATAGGACCCTGCTGGTGTGCGGCACACATAGTGTGTGTGGCAGGTTGCTTTGCAGAAGGGTGCTGCCATCATGGCTGTGAGTGGTCCAGGGGACTCACTTGGCAACCTCTGCACCAGCTGAGGTTTTGGCAGAGGGCTGAGAGGGCTGCGAAGGTCACCAGCAGGGGGTTAGCAGCTCAAACTTGCAGTCTGCATTTTCCCTTTCTGCAGGAAGAGGTATTTTGCTTTTTTGTTACAACTGATCTAAAGCTTTGTACACAGCACTCCCTCCTTGGTGTTGATACCTTCAAATGATTTTATCTTCGTCTTAGGGATTTACTTATCCAAACTTTACTATTTAGTTATTTAATGTTCCCTTTAGTTATTTGATTGTTGTTCATTGTTGAATTCTTTCCAGTGTGCCAACATCTCTTTGACACACAAGTGCCTGCAGTTGCTTTATCTGTTTAGAAGATGGCTCAGACCCAGCAGCACACTGCAGAGAAAAGCCATCTCCCTTCTGCTCAATGGCACAATGTTCTTCACCTCTCTACAGCTCCAAATGGTGCCCTCTTATTTTATAAACCAGCATTTAGTTTGATATTTCTTCTTTTCCATTTGTTAAGCCCTTTTCAGCAACTGCTATGGATTACTTTTCCAAATGTTTCCTTGCGTTGCTCATGTCCCAGCAGGAGCGGTTAGATGCTGTTTTCCTTCCCAATGCTCCATTTCAGAAATATTTTTTTTGTGAGATCATAACTAGAAACCAAACCTCACACACTCTTCCTCATTACTGCATCCAAAATGATCCTTTAACAGAAAGAAATGCTTTACAGATTCATAAGTCTCCAGCTTGGGAAGTGATTCGTCTCCATTTACAGTTGCTCTGGGCACTCCTTGGGGTCTGGGCAGGCTGACAGTTTGGATATATGGAAAGGGAAGGGCATTAAAATGGTGAGCAAGGCCCTTCTGGAGAAGTGCAGCCCTTGGTTATTCTCAGCACTAATGCATTCTGCTGAAACTCAGGCAGAGGTTTTAAGAGCCGACTGTTTGGACACATAAAAGCTTTGGAATGGTATATGCACTTTGTATGTGCAGGAGACACTTCATTTTTATATTCAATGTAGATTACAATATGAAAGGACTCAATTTCAGCCTAATCCGTAAATGACACCTAAGCCTAACCTGTGAAACATGCACTGCCTGAAGAGCATTTACTAGGATGTCTATGCAGTTTTCATCTTTCTTAAGAAACCTTTTTGACTATGTCTTCCCTGTAGGCATTAGAGGTGGAAATAGCAAGGGGTTTGTACCTAACCTCACAATCAAGGAAAGGAGAGAGGCAAAGGGCTTTGTCTGTGTGGCTCCCCAGTGTCATTGCGTCAAGCTGGCAGTGAACTGGAAGCTTCTCCAAAGCCATGGGAGCCAAATGTCTCACCTTGTTTGCCTGTGGCTCATGAGTTATTTGATTTCTGTTTTTGTGGTCTGAACCCTTCAAAGCTCTGTCTTGGATAAACAAAACCTTGCTACAGCCTATGGACAGACCTGGAAACCATTAGATGCAGAAGGATCACAGGACTTCAAGAATGAATGCAGGCTTCTTTTTAAGTGAAAATAATATATACTTTAAAAGGGTAGAACATGGAAATACATTTGTAAGGCCACTATCAGGAGCTGCTGGCAGTTTCTCTGAACAGAAGAGTCCTTTTGCTGGAGATTTCTGCTACCCCTCAGGCTTCTGTCCATTTCTATGTTGTTACTTGCAGTGTTTAAGCATCATTAAGTTTAAATGCATAAATTTTCTTTGGCTATTCAACCCCAGCCACTTTTGGGAAGGAATTGGCCAGAATCCCTGAACCTAAAATAATCAAATGTCTGTCTTTCCATTAAAAAGGCTGCCATTTATCTGACAAGTAGAGCAAAATGGAATAGGTAGCTCAGTTCAAGCATCATCTGAGAAACCTGTTGATGCAAAACCAGGCAAGTGGCTTGCACATAAACAGATAGTACCTTTGCCAATACCCAATTGTTGCATGGAATGTAAGCATATTTGATTTCTTAACATGTGTTACTTTTATTATCAGTCTCTTGGTTTCTCTTTCCCCACTCTTTATAAATACTCCAACCACAACTTGTAGCCTTTACAGGCTCATCCAAGGAGCATGGCCTTTCAGGCACTCCTTTTGAGAGTATTTATTGTGCTCCAGGAGAGGATGTCTTTGTTTCAGGATTGTTCTGGGCATGAGAAGTAAAAACCAAAATGGAGATGGTGGCCAGCACAAAGAACAGACCAAAGTAATTTTAATGAATTTCTTTCCATACCTGCCAATCCACCCTCCCCTGCAGGAAAACCAACTCTCTGATGAATAAAGCATATGGCACAAAAGATGAAGTACCAATGCCAAGTTTGTCTTTGCCTTAGCAGAGCTCACTGCAAAATGCTGAACCTGCAGATCTTCTAAACATGCTTGTTCCCACTTCACTGCCTTCTTAGCTGGAATAGTGCAGTCTCACTGTTTAAATCCTCAGCTGGCAGGATATGATTGTGGATGCAGTGCTGGGCAGACACAGTGCTACATTCAAACTACCTGCTGTGGAGAGCAGTGCATGCTGCAGCAGCAAAGAAAACCCATCAATGAGGTGGGCTAAATATTTGAGAAGGATTTGAAGCCCACACTAACCTGTCTTCTGCATGCACATGGACTACCCATTTGTGACTGGCATGCCTGCTCCTGCGTGCTTAGATACCCTGTTCCTGGTTTGTTGTATTTGAGCTGTGCAGGTGTGAGACATTCAGTGAAAGTCCCATCATCATGACTTGCTCTACAGTGAGCAGATAGACAGAAAACTCCATGTTATTTATCCTAAAAGAGGTGCGGACTGTTGTGAGAGCGTGCCCCTCTCTCTGCACAAGCTCAGAGAAAAGCCTCAATACCAGCTCAGGCTGTGTCCAGCCATTACGGGTTTGTCTGCTCCCAGCTCAGCCGCATCAGGTGAGGCTCTGGAAACACATGGGGCTGGTAGATCCTGGTGTGGCACAGGTAAACGGAATGTCACCACCAACCTGCTCTGCTCTGTTCTGAAGGATGTAGGATGCTGGCTAATGTCCAGCTCCTCTCAGCAGTACACCTCTCCACGGCTGGGTGACACTGAGGACGAGCATCTAAATTAAGAAGTTAGACATCTAAGGCCCTTATTGGACCCATGTCTGTGGGGCCTGACGCTGAGGGGACTTATATACAAGGAAAAAAATCCCCTGTTGAGTTACTTTAATCTCTCAGACAGCTGTGAACACATGTATGTTGTGTACTCTTACGGACATGCTTCTTCATAGGTGCTCTCGGACCCAGGCCCTCATTTTACCTGGACAAGTGCCATGGCTGTACACCATGGGTTGGGTGAGGGGCGCTGCTCTCCCAGGACCTCTTGCAGTACTTTGGCTTGGAGATGCTTCTTAAGGTAGGGATGAATTCCCCATTTATGGACCCATATGTTTCCTGCCACTGTGGGTAAATAATGCCTCTCTTTCCAGAAAGCAGGAGATATCTGACATGGTTATGAAATTAATGGACCAGGGAACTCCTTTGTTTGAATGAATGCTAGGGGAAGCAGTGGTAGTCTTGATTTTTTACAGGGTTAATGTTCCCAATCCTCTTTTCAGTCCTCTCATGGCAACTGTGTACTTTGCAGCTCAAAGTCACATGAATCTCTGCTCAGCAGAAATGTAAATGTTTTGATAAAACTGTTCTTAACAAGTTTAATTCATTTAATCAGCTTGATTAACTGTGGAGCTTTATGGTCTCTAATTGGGAAGGATTTGCTATGAATTAACACTTACTGTAATTTTATGAAGAATGTGGCTGTGTGCAGGATCTTGCTGCCTTGGCAGTGGTATAGGAGGTGCCTGTCTCTGGCACTCAGCCACTCCCCTGCAGCTCTACTCTTTCAGTGCCCTGGAGACCTTTGGGTGCTGAGCCTGCCCTTAAGGCCAGGAACATGCCGGGCAAGGGGGCACAATGTAGCTGGAAGTGTGTCAACAGACACTATTTCTTGTGTTTGCATCTCCTAGATGATTAATCTCTCCTTCCAGTAAAAATGCAGTCTGCCTCTTTTTCTGACAAGTCCCACAAGAAAGCAAGCACAGATGTCCACAACAGCCCTCTCCTTGTTTTGGTTCATAACCAGCCCCAGCCTGCACCTAATTTTCAAATTCTCCAGGTATATGAGTAGAAAGAAGGGAAAAAAGAAGAATGATCAGAAGATCTCAGCTTGGGTGCACGTCCTAACTGGTCTTTCCTCTCTTCCATTTAATGTGGCAGACTGACAGGCTATAAAATATGTCCAGCTGGAGAGAACATAATTTTGTTTTACTCTGTCCAGCCTCATTTTTCAGAGCTGAATGTCCAGTTGTGTACCTGTATGAAACCTCCCAGACCCTGGAGGCTTAATGCAGCAATATTAATTCTTTTAAATAAGCAGTTTATTGTCCACACGACATTTTTCTGTGCCTTTTGGCTGATATCCCAGAGTAGAGAAACCAAGGAGAGATTGAAAACAAATGAACTATTCCCTTAGAGTCTGCCCAAAGCAATGGAGCAAGCAGAGCATCAGCAGAGTGTCTGCAGTGGTGGGTTTGCTCTTTGTTGGGCGAGCACCGTTCTCCCTGGCATTGCAGAGCCACTGTACTCGGGGCCTTGATATCCAAATGCACAAGCAGAACAAGATGCATTTGCAGCTCTTCTCAGATAGCTTTGCACATTTACTCCTGTCTGACTCTGAATTGGAATGGTCTCTGGGAAAACAGTGTATTTCACAAGAAAGGGAGGTTTTTTATCCTCTCCTAGAACTTCCATGGTACTTCTGCCTGCATGGCTCTCACAGGCTGGTGTGATGCAAGAAGAGACATTTCTAACAGCAAACAACCCCAGTTCTTCTTCCACCCTTGACATTTCTACATTTGATACTTTTTTTGCTTTTATTTTTTCCACAGACTAAACATTCACATGTCATATCCTGTTCAAGTAGTTGTTTTAATGGATGCACTGCCAACAAAGACTTGGGTTTAGGTGGCTGATCCTTTGTGATTGTAATGTCCTTTAATGAAAGGTTTTGTCTTCATAAGGACAAAATGTTCTTTATCCAGCTTCAACTTTTGAAAGAAATAACACAAATGTTTTTGGATTGGATGCGAAATGTTGTGTAAATTCTGTAACACCAAGGTGGAAAATCTGTCCTTTTTAACAATCTGTGTATCAAAACAGGGAGGCTTAATGTGTATACAAAATTATTTAATCAAAGTTTTAAATCCTCAGCAAGGGGAGTATTTAAAAGCAGAAGAAATGTGTAAAAATAATTTAGATATGAAACTAAAGAAATACTTGTCTGTGTTTGGTTGTTGGTTTTGTGGTTTGTTTTTTTTTTTAAATTAGATTTAGCTTTTCTTTTCAATTCCTCTTCTCAGAAATTGCTTGCACTTTGAGGCTGAGCATCCCGAGCCCTGGAGGGCTCTGACAGGAACAAGCAGGGACATGGGAGCCCTGAATGACTCTTGATAAAGGCAGAGATTCAGAGCTGTCCTTCAAAATTATTTCTGTTCATGGTGCAGCCACTGCAGCCCATGTTTGAGGCTGAGGAGGCCACAGCTTACTGGCGCAGTCAGAGAAAGTGGCAAAAACCCCCATCAGTGTTCAGGATGCAACATGGTTTGAGTGGCTTGGAAAATGAAAGTCTTGTTGCCGGTTACTGGATTCAAGGAGAAAGCAGCTATGTGCTGCTAATTGCCTTCTGGGAGAAGTACCAGGTGACTGACAGCTTCTAAGTTGCTCTTTCGTCGTGCTCGTGAACTGCACATGGGGCTGCACTGGAGGCTGTTCCATTACAGATCGTGATTTCAGCAAAGCTTTTCAGAAAAAAAAATGAAAGTAAATGGTGTTATTTTCAGCCTGAACAGCGAGTAAGTTCTCAGTATCTAAATGAGAGTCCTTGAAGTGAGCGCCAGGTGCTGCAGGAAGTGGTGGAGGTGACTCAGTAAATGTCACACTTCCCTCCAAGTCAGTTCTGAAGTGGTGTCCAGAAATAACATTTCATGGGCATCTGGCTGTTTGAGATGGCCCTGCCTTGCCATGGAACTCCAAACTACCTGGCACCTTCATGATTTTACACCTCATTTTTGTCACAAATGTTTGCCTTTATCTTCCTGTCTTTGTTCTTCCCTAAAAAGACAAAGATGTGACAAGTCCTGTAGGTATCTCAAAGCAGGAGATTTGTCTTGGCTATGCTGTGAGCTGCCCTGGCTGGTGGATGGGGGACACCACTCCTGGAGGGCACGCTGTGGCCGCTGTGCCGGAGGGGAGCTCTGAGGAGCTGCAGAGTGGTGGCGCATGGCAAGCTGCACCTCATGCTGGCAGTGAAATCACCCTGCAGCCCCTTCCCTTAGCATGAACTGTCACCTCCTGCTTTCACAATGATGAGGTTTCGTATCCTTTCTGGAGCTGCCTGGGCTGCAGGCCAGCCCGCCCAACTGCCTTTTCCTGGAGGAGGCTGGGCTGAGCTGGATGCCCCTGCCCCACTGCCTCCACCCCCATGTCCAGGCCTCACTTAAACATGCGTTGAGGAGCATCTTCCTCCTCTCTCACCACAGCCTGCAGGAGCACAGTGTGAGCTGGGGATGGCAATGGGGATGAGATGGGATGGCCCAAAAAACCTTGTCCTGTCCCATTGGATCCCAGTGTACACAGGCAGAGGATATAACTGCATCCATCCTCCTGTGCAGCATTGTTTTCCTACACATATCTCCTCTGCTTCCCCTTTTCAGCCAGTGTCCTTTGTGCTTGTGCCTTGTGTCAGGTTGCCTGGATCCACCTAGGTTGCTCATACAGGTCACTTAGCAGCTGGTGAGCAGTGGCACTGGGGCTCTTCCATTTCTGTGCCCATGGCAGATGGATGAGCTGGAAGTGCCAGCATTACTGGCTCAGTTCAGGCTGGGGATGCCCTTTGGACAAACATCCTTGTTGCTCCCACACAGCTTTCCACCCTATGGGGTGACCTTGCTGGGTTTCTGGTGGAAGAAACTAAACTGGAAAGTGCTTTCTGGGAGCTCCCTGTCTGCCTCCCAGCTGAGTTCATAGAGCAAGACTGCAGCTAGGCTGAGGCAACCCCTTCTGAAACGTGCACTACATGCATGTAATATCCCTAATCCTGAGTGCTTGGCCCTACAGCCATGCTATGCTCCTATTGGACTGCATGACTTGGTCTTACAGTCACAGCCCTTGGGACTGCTGCTGGGGTTAGGGAGCAAACCTGAGCTGTCTCAGTAGTGGCCACAGCCCAGCCTTCTGGGATGCTATGCTACCTGAAACTGGCACTGAGAAACTTTGACACAGCAATGTGTGAACCAAAGCTGTTCAGTGTTGGCAGAATCCACAGTGCCTTGAAAGACCCAGGGGCACTACAGTGAGGGGCACTATGGAAGCATGTGGGTGGCAGCACCTCTCAGCCATGTCCCCATGCCACCTATGCTCCCAGACTGGATGCAGAGATGCAGGAGGGTAGAAAAAAGGCACAGAGGCCACAGGACGGATTTTTGTTTCTGAACACTCAAATGCCACAGGTGGTGGGGTATTTGTCTGAAGGTCATTTTAGTCCCATAAGTACAGAAAATAGGGCCTGTTTGCTTCTCACTTGTACTGATGGGACTGTGTGTGTCCCCATTATGCATCGTGTCTCCTGGCACAGAAAGCAAGTTTTCAGATCTTCTGTTGTTCTGCTTCAAAAATTCTTTTTTTTTTTTTTTTTACTTAGATGAAGGAACCCTTTGGAGAATGATGTCACCTGTACCTCAAATACACAGAAGTTTTTGATCATGAGTTTTGGTTGGCTTCAGGGTCAGGCTTGCTGATTTACAAAGCGCATACACACACACTCTTCAAAACTTATAAAATATGGAAAAGATTTGTGTATGGTTAGGAGAGGTGCTCACAGGCTTGAAGGTTTGAGGTTTTTTGCTGTGTCTTTAAAACTTCTCAGTCTTGGGCTTTTTACTGGTTTTTTTTGAGCAGACACAAATGCCTTATGTGAAGCACAAGGCTTGGCCCTTGGAGTGCGGGACTAAGTAGCTCTGAGAAGTGATCAAGCCTAAAAGCAGCTTCTTGTGAGGACCCTTCTCGGTCTTCCTTGACAAGGAGCCAGTGCAGGGCACCCTGCCTCTCCTGTTTCTGAGAGCCCATTGGAGACCATGGCCTTACGATTTCCAGACTGTAAGAACAGGATCGCGCTCATGCCCTTTCCAAGCAGCAATGGCAGCCGTAGTCATGGGAAGACAACAGCTGAGTTGGCAGGCCCAGCAGCTCCCTGAGGGGCAGGCTGTGCCTCTCCGACCTTTACAGTGGGCTCAGCTCCCCCTCTGATGTGGCTGCCAGGGGGGCAGAGCCAAAACATCCAGGCAGATTTCCCTGAAAAGGTCAAAGCAGTGCAGCTCAGCGGTGCTGGCAGGGGAATGGCGGAAGGGGATTTCAGCCTCATTTGTGGACAACAGCTGTGGGCTGGGAGCTCACCCTGAACACTGGTGTTGGCTGTGGGGGGACCTAGCTGCCACTTACCCCAATGTGGGCATTTTTGGGTCTGGAAGGGCACCCCAGCATTCTGCCCAGGTCACTGGGGGCCTGGCAGCCGCAGTTTCCTGCTGGGGCAGGCGGCGGTGCAGGGAATGATCCAGGGCCACTCAGTGGGGGAGCATTTTTTCATGGGGGAGCACAAGCAGCACCTCAGAAGGCAGACATGAAGTGGGAACAGGGCAGGGAATGTGCTGGGGCCCGGGCTGGCATGACAGTAAGAGCCGGTTGTGTTGGTGCTCAGCAGGACAACCAAGACATGCTGGGGAGTCATGTGGGGCCACTTGTGCCTGCACTGGCTCAGGGTTGACATCAATCCCCTCAAACCTCAGGGAATACGTGGATGCACTGTCCCTCACCGGGTGGCTGTGAACTATCCCCGGACATTTTTTCTGGACATGAACAAAGCTGTGGGCAACATGGCTGGGCCTGCTGCCCTCCTGACAAGTACAATGCTACCTAGCAGGACTTTGCGTAGTTTCTTGAAGGGAAGGATTTGGCAAGACAGAAAAGGGGAAATGCAAATTTTTTTTCCTTTAGTTTTGTTTTTTCTCTTTTTTTTTTTCCCTAGGGAAGCCACAGCCTTACGAAGTCACCATTCATTTTAGCAGCCAACGCAGCTGCACACAGCAGATTTGGTGACCGGACGCTGCGGTCTGGTTGTGTGTGTAGTTGATGCAAAGCTTGGAAAATAATAAACACAAGCTTCCCCGAGCAGGGCACGTCCGTTATTGCGTGCACGCTGTAATTCAGGAACTAGCAGATGTCTGAGCTTCGTGCCCAGCCTGACAGAGACACAAGAAGGGAACTGGTTCAGGGTCTGTGCACAGCTGCCCTGGTCAGATGACTCTGTCAGCTGAACCTGCCTCCGAATCAGGCCTGATTTATCATAGCAGGGACTCTGACCTTTGTCTGGTCACAAAAATACTATCTTGGTAAGATTTCTGAAGGCTCTGTAAAGAAGGAGAGTGGTGGTAATAATAATTCAGGGGTGTCCCTGTAAAGGACTCTTTGCCTGCCAGCTGAGATATGCAGCCTTCTTTCTTTCCATGCTTTTCACCAGAGCTAGTGAGAAGCAATCACATGAGAGATTTTCCAGGGGCCTATCTCATGGGATGGTTAACATTTTTGCTTGCATTTGTGGCATTGCTCTGCCTGGTGGTCTTGTTTCCACCTTCAGGTCCATTTTCAGCCTTGCCTGCAGTGTGAGTGGCTCAGACCCTTGACCAGCCCATGTCTGTTTGGTGGCCAGGGTGACACAAGTTGACAGCTGCCAGCTGCCATCAATCCTCTGCTACAAAACCAGTGTACATTGACAACCTCAGCCCAAGCTGAGCAAGCTGGGCTATATTTCTCACCATCAGGGCCACCTTGCTTGGAACTTAAAACCTGGGGTCAAGCCCTGCTCTCACATGGTAGGGTGGCCAAAGGCTGTCTGAAGATAGCTGTGCAGATCAATGTGGCCTGGACTTGACTACATCTCTAAAAATAGCTGAAAATGAGAACTGGAGAAGCCTGTGGATTTCCTTTCAACCTCATCTGCCACAGCCAGGCATATGGTGCTGCAGGCTGTTGTGGCCACAGCTGAGTTGTTAAAATGCTCAGTCAGAGAGCCTGAAGCTGTGTAGGTAGGGCTCCGGGGTGCCATTTGTACTCTTTGGTGAGGCCTTGGAAGAAAGCAGGCTACCACGTGGGCTGCACCTGTCAGATGTGAAAATGGAGGAGTGTTTTCTTTTAAATTGGCCAAGTTACGTATTCATCAAAGTTCCTTTTCTGTCAAAGTCCAGGGGGTAATTGTCTTTGCCTACTGTGTAAAGCAATAGGGACTTTCCGTTTGCAGGAACTAGGGAGCAGAGGTTGGTGGCTAAAACTCAGGAGTGGCAACTTGGAGATATGAGCTCCATTAACCCACAGGCACTGCCACACTGACTTGTAATTACGGATAGCTCTTAATTCCTTCAATTTTTTTCCTCCAAAATGCCTTAATGAAAGTTGCAAATAAATCCTGAAAGACACTGCTGTCAAAGGGACCTCACTCAGCAGGCAACTCGCAGAAAAGGCAAACAAGCAATACTTCCTTGTAAAAATCTCTGACTTGTTCTGTAAAGTCAGGCACACAAAGATATGGGGTGTTTGCAGCAGATCCCAGCCTGTAGCTGTGGCCCTGAGGGAATTGTAGCTACTCCTGCCAAAAATTACTTGGTTCAAGAACTTTACCTCAACCTTCACACTATGTAAAGTTTCATATCTTAATAACAAGCAGCAAAAATGCCCTTCAGAGCAGCAGACAGAACGCCATCAATTTGCATGGGTGACCATCAGGAAATCAGGAGTTCAGGATATGGAAGGACAAGAAGAATGTGCCAGTTGGTGATCACATTGTTTGTTTGCAGTGATTCATGGTCTTCCACTTTCACACATCTCCCTTAGCCTCCTGCACAAGGATGCCCTGTTTGTGTCTGCAGTGTTCTGTGGAACGACCGTGTCCTTTGGCTTTCATGGACAGTGCTCTTCTGCTCTCGCTCTGGTGATCCTGCAACTTGACAATGCCTGCAGTATAATTTCATTAATACACTGGATTTTTAATGCTTCAGTGATATTTACTTAAGTCTCGTGGCCACACTTAGGAAAAAATTGCTCCTTTCACCAAGAGGAGCTGAATGGAACGGGTGTTTCATAAAAGGAACAAAAGTTTGGGAACAGGGGAAAAGTCGAATGAGTGCAAACACTGATCAAAGCTGTTCTCTTGCTCAAAACGAATACTAAGAAAACTTGCTCAGTGGGTCATGATGAGCTCATTCAGTTCACTCAATTACTGGAAAAATCTTCCACTTTGAGCAGTATGCATGTGTCTGTGTTGAGTCAGAACCTGGCACAGCAGCTTCAGTACACATTTTTGTTATAAAAAAGTCCCCTCTGTATTTTGCAACCCTAAAAAAATCCTGGCCTGGACACTTTCTGTGTTTCACATTTTTGACACAGTGAATGTGGGCACTGTAGTGTTATGTTTCACCTGGAAGGTGATGTGTATGAGCCTAGGGTCCGTTTTTCCTACCTGCAGCATCTCAGTGCTGCACATCTTTTTATTTGCTGTCCAACCACCTTTTATCCCACATGCAAATAGCAGTGCATGAAAAGGCTGCAAGTGCACAATGGTACACAGAAATCACATTTGCTGAAAGCATACTGGAATTTTTCTTCTGAACTTACTGGCATATTTTCAATGCAAAGCTGGCAGCTATTGTATAATGTCTCCAGCCTACAGTACAGGGGCCTCTGAGAAAACACAGTTGCAAACACCACAGAGCTCTGCTGGGATGGGCATAGCAGTTGTGGGGAGGGGTCACGGTCAAATGTGCTATTTCAAGCAAAATCTGAGATGAGGATGTGTTCTTAGCCACAGGAAGAGCGTTGTCTTAGTCAGAACAGTTAATCATGCAACACGAAGAGAAATACACACTGCAAGCCCTCATGATTTCTGTTTGCAACAGCTTTTTTCCTCCTCTGAAATGACTTGCATATATTTTGGTGCTGCTCATTTGCAACATAGTCGCATCTGCGCTCTGGTTTTGTTGATGGAAAGCTGGAGGTTCTCCGGGTGCATGAGCCATGCTTCTGTCACAGCGTTTGCCTCCATGTGTCTCTTTTCAGGAGGCAGGCAGACAGAGGGAAAGAGAAGGGGGAAAAAATGTCCTGCTGACGTCAGTGAAGACCACACTGGGCTGGATAATATTACTGTGTACCTCAACCGCCCACTCCCTTTAATTTACTAGAAACTAAGCAAGCTGTTTTGAAACCCATCCCTTCCAGCGTTTTTTGCACTGTTCTCCCTCGACCAAAGGCTATTAATTGTCAGGAGGTTGAAAGCTACCTGATTCCTTGTTCAAAGGCACTGAGACAGAGGGGATTTCCATGAGTAATAATTTCAGTCTGTGCCTGTGCAGTGCACCGTAGGCTAGAGTAAATTGATCCAGCTGCTTGCAAGACTAGATGGAAAAGTGCCCGGGGGGGCTGGGAGCACATCACCAGATGGAGCTGGATGCTGTTGTCATCACATGGGTCTCCCCAGCTGCTGGGCATGCTCGGGCTTGACTTCCACCATGAGCAGGGAGGCTCAGCCTTCCTGTCTGCGCTGACTTGCAGTGTGAGGCAAATTCGCCAGCACATGTTGCAACGTCTTCTCTTGTAATAAAAAGGATAATTTTAGATTAGCCAGAACTGCCTCCTCCTCCCGCCCCCCTTTCTCTCCCTGCTCAATGTCCTCACCACACTGACCCCAGTATTTTGAGTGTGCATTTTGCTCAGCAGCAATCTTCTCTGTGACAGAGACCATAAAAGCTTCCAAGAGGCCAACTACTTCTACAAATAATAAAAACTGGCAGGATTAACCTGTAACCTGAGGCAACAAAAAATACAGATTCCACTAGCCAGATGGCAGAGTTCAAAGATCCACTCACTTCCTGGCGAAGGCTGCACAAGTTATTTTTTATCCTTGTTAAAAAGAAATAAAAAGTGAAAACATAGCAATAAAATGTGCTGCTTGCTTCTCTGGTTTTAATCACATTTGTTTTATACCTTTATGTTTTGTTATTAGACATGTTAGGAAATACATTCTTGCTTCCTTCTGGAGCTGTTTAAATCCTGCTTGGTTTTTTAGTTGTGTGGGGTTTTTTTTTTTGTTTTTTGTTGTTGTTGTTGTTTTCTTTGGTTGGTTGGTTGGTTGGTTGGATTTTTTGGGGGTTTTTTGGTGGTTTTTTTTTTTTTCTTGTTATTTTCCCAGGGTGTTTGTATGCTCAATTCAATTTAGTCTGTTGGAAGAAGAAAACTACATAGGAGGAACTAATTAACATAGCAGGAAAACAATTCACTTACTTTTTTAAATGAGCAATTTAATTAGAGTTTCAGGGAAAAGAGAAGATGGCACCCTGGATTTGATGGCCGCATCCTTGCTGGAAAGCCCAAGGCTGGGAGTGTGACAGTGGCTGCCCGGTGCAGTCTGGGCAAGAGCCGAGTGTGCTTAGAGGGTCTGGGGGCTGCCTGAGCGCTCTGGTGAGTACAGGAGGGAGAAACCTCTGTTGAAAACGAAGAGCAAAGCCCCTGATGAGGTTGCCAGAGTGAGGGCTGCACCCTTGCAGTGGGACAGGAACTCCTGGGAAAGGCATTCCCCACGTGCTAGCATTGCATGCTGAGGCTAGGAAATGGCGAGCAGAGGCTTTCCCTCTCCAGTGCAGAGCAGCTTGCTTGGCAGATGTGTTTCTTCAGAAGGGTACATGGGAGCAGCAAAGTGGGGTGTGGTTTATTCAGGGAGCTAGGGCAGTGATGTCCCACCCATGCCCCGTGCCTCACACTCCCGTGGCAGGGCTGGCTAGCCAGCGCTTCTCACGAGCAACAAACTCACTCTGTCTACATTCCTGTGAGTCCCTGCTGACAAAACCAACACATGCAGACAGTGTTGCAGCAAGGGGACCTTACCGCACCCCTGCCGAGTTGGTGGTAGTGAATTTACCAGAGAGAGGATCAGGACAGGTTAATCTGAGAGTAGCTCTTGTTTCTTCTTTCCTGCAAGACAGGTCATACGACTTTCTTCACCAGCCAAGTGTTAGCTGTGAGAAGAAAGGATGTGAAGTGTGAGGTCGAGATAAGCGCCTTTGTGCCTGGCTGTGGTGTGGCTGTCATGAAGTGTACACAGAGGTAAATGGCTCAGCCAGCAGATTGCAGAAGTGGAAGAATAAAGTTCATGGATTGTTTTTGTGATGATTTGTCCTCCCTTGCTGGCTGGGCCATTCATGAACACAGGGTTGGAGGTACTGACAGGGTTTTAGAGCAGGCTGCAGGTACCCTTCAGGAGAGCAGCACTGGGAGTTCCAGGCAGAGAGTTCATGATTAATTTTGCAGGCATTTGTTGTGCAATGGGAGATGGCCACCAGCCAGCTCAGAAGTTAAGCCAAAAGATGACTGTCAAATGAAACTGTTACGTTTGGCAGATCTTTCCAAAGCTGCTGTGCAAAACAGGCAGAGTGAAGCTGATTTCTGAATTTTCCAGACCCTCTGGACAGCATATTCTTGCATGGCAGTCCTGTTCATTTTTGCATTTTTGACAGAAGAATTGAATTTTACTCGGAGGCTGTGTGGATTTTAGATCAGGATTTGTTGTACGGGCAGCCCTCTCTATGCCTTAACGTTTACCTGCAAATGTCTCCTTCTGGTAATTCTTCCATTAATGAACTTACAAGGAGCCAGCTCTACTTGGCTTTCTGAAAACAAAACCATGTTTTCTTTGAAAAGCCTTTTCAGCCCAGATGAAGGGGGGGAGGAGATGAAAAAGCTGGTGGTGCGAAACGAGCTCTGCCCGTGCAAGCAGATTGCAATAGAAATTTCCCCCTTGTGTGGCTTACCCTGAGCTAAGGTCAGTCAGTTAACTCTGTTTGGACACCGTCTGGCATGAATACTTCAACGATAAAGCTTAATGTGTAACCCAGGGCTTTTTTTTCTTCTGTGTCAGCAGTTGGCAGGAAGATACTGTAAATAAGGCTCCCTATGAGTAAATAGATATGTGTGGAGAGGGGAGGGGAGCACCGCAGTAAGCAGTTTTGAAATTCATGCCAGCGTTGCTCCAAGTGATAAGGTTATTTGAGTAACCTGTAAACCATACGGATGCACAGGTTTCAAAAACAGGAAAGCGTCTTGTTTAAAAAACTTCTGAGGCAACCCGAAGGCTTAGAAGAGAAACTGGCTGTGTGGTTTAGAGCCTTGTTGGTACTTCCTTGTTGGTATCGGGATTGAGATGGTGCAAGGCCTCTCAGGGGCAGCTGTGGCAGCCATGCTCACCAAGGGGCTTTTTGGAGGGATGAGAAATCTCAAAGTTTCCCTATTCATTTCCTCTTCAGGCGAGTGGGGAGGGTTTTTTTTCTCACTGTCCTTTTCAGTAATGTAAAAAGAAATAAGTAAATAATTCAAGTGAGCTGACATCCTCAGAGGACGCACTGTGTCTGAGTTCACCGTGTCCCCTCTCCTGGTGAAAGTGGCCCTGCTGGGGCTGTGCCAGGCTGGCTGGTGCTGTGCCAGACTCCTGGCTCTTGGCTCCTGACACTGCCAGCCCAGCACCTGAACAGGGGGGCCTTTGGAAGGGCAGTGCACAGCACCTTTCTGAGGGGTTAAATGTGGATATGCAGAATTTGCTGATGCTTTTGGAAAGTCTGATGGCTAAGGTTCTCCATAAATAAACCCAAGCCATGTACTTTCTGTTTGACCTTTGCTTTTGGATTAAGAAAATCAGCCCACAAGACCTGAAGTTTAGTTTCTGCAGGAGGGAGAAATGCATTTGCCTGGGCATGCGTGGCTGTGGGTGCACATGTGCCTGGCTGAGCACTGTGTGACCCTTGCTTGCCCTGGCACCTTGCTCCTCGGGGGTTTACAGAGCTGGTACCTAGAAAACACAAGCCTTCCTCACCTGAAATGACATAGCTGACACAGTTCCGGCATACTCTGTTTTTATTTATTGAACAGGACTCAAAGCACAAAGTTGGGACACAGGTTTTTTGTTTTCCAGCATGTGTGGTTTCCAGTGGAGGTCATGCTGCTTTCTGTTGGATTTGGGTACATGCATTCTTCAAGACCTTCAGAGCCCTAACTGGGTCTCTTCCCAAAGGGATGGCTTTTCTGCTGGTGGAAACAGAGGGGATATTTCAGTCCCAACCCAGCTTCTCCTCCCTACCTGCCTTATCTTCCAGGATGTCCACCTCAGCTGTTTCCCTCAGCGGTGGCAGCTGCAGTTCCAGCCACAGCTGTTCCAGCAGAGATGGCTTTGGCCCTTCAGGTCCTGTATTTTGATTGCTCCTCAACTGAAATGTCAATGGCTTCTCAGTAACTTACAGCAAAGAAAATGTTTGAAAAAATGTTTGAAATTAATTTAACTAGGCTTGGAGAAAACATCTTTGGCTAGAAATTCAGGCTCCAGCCAACACAGCGGACTTCTGCCAATTCAACTTTTGCCTTAGTCCTAGAAGCAAGCAATGAAAAGGGAGGGGGAAAAAAAAAAGAACGAAAAAAATCCCCTTCATTGCCCCTTAGATTTAATTGTGTTTTTTTGTAAGCCTCATAAATCCTGCCCAAATCACGTCATCAAGCCACAGGGAAACTGAAACCTTGCCCAAGGCAGGAGCCAGCAGCCAGAAGGGTTACATTCAGGGACAAGTTCAATGCACTGCAGTCTTGTTTTGCTTGTCTGTGTGTGTGTGAGAAAGGCACCTGGGTGCAGGAGATGGTCCTGCCTTTTTCCTCTTTGGATGTTAGAAAAGATACAAAAGGAAGAGTGGCATGAGTGGAGGCAAAGCAGACATCCTTGAGGCCACCCGCTAGCCTTTCAAGTGTTTTTCCTCTTGTGCTGCAGTGAGGGGGAGCAGGAAGGGAGGGACAGGGACTCACACTAAACTGGTCTGACCAAGCACTTTATTTTTTCCTTTGGGCATCAGACAGACAGAGAGGAAGGAGGATTAAAAACCTCAGATATCTAAGCTGAACTACTGAGGGTTTTCTTACCCTTCTCTCTTGTGGCCCTCTCATATAATTCTTTTGCATGTAACTCCCATCCAGGAAGAGAAAAGCAAGTTTGGAAGCTGAACCTCCATGGTGCCTTTGGTACCTTCCCTCTGTCCTGTGTGTGGGGTGGGTGATGCCCAGCTGAGAGATCAGCAGCATCTCCCCAGGGCAAAAGCAGGGCCTCCCCACGGGCCATCCATGTTGGTATTTCTTGTGGGGGATGTGCACAATAGGTCCTGCAAGATTTCAGCAAGTGCATTGTTTGGATTTTCACTGGAGCAGGGCTCGGCCCAAAGCTGTGGCTAAGCCATGCACAGGGGCACAGTTGCATGCCTGTGACACAGAGGTGCCACCTTATGCCCCACTGTGCACCTCCTTTGCCTCAGTGGCAGGCAGACCCCATCCCTCTGGAAGGGACACAGCCAGCAGCAGCAGGCTCTGATGGGGGCTGAGCTATTGCCAGCAGTGTGTAGTCACCCCTCTACAGAACTGCAGCAGAAGCTGAAAATGTTTGCTTATTTTTATTTGGCTTTTTCCCCATCTCCTGCAGGAAAATACATTTAAAAGCACAAGGGCATAAGAGTCCCTCTTGCCAAGCACCAAGCTGAGCCCTCTCTGCTGCGCAAAGCCCCAGCAACCTGACCTTTGCCTTTGGTCGGGCTTTTTTCAGACTCATCATTATTTTGGCTGCATTTGTGCTGTGGAGGAATGCAGGTGTTTCCTCTGTTCCCACCAGCATGCCCATACTCTGGTTTCTGAAGGGTTGGGGAGGTTGCTCGTGCGTGTCCTGTCACGTTCCAGAAGGCATTTGAGGAAAATGTGGATGCAGTTCAGGCATATGACCAGGGAAACAACACATTTGCATGCACTTGCATGTAAGTGTAATTTAGGCAGGCAATGTGCCGAGCTTGCTTGAAAAACTGGCCCATGTTTTTCCATTTGTGGGTTGTTTTTTTTTTTTTTTTCCAAGTTAAGGAAAGGCAAACAACTTGTTCCTCCGTTTGATCTGTAATAACCCGAGCTGGTTCCTTTGGAAAGCTTATTTATTCTCCTTGGCTGCTGAAGTGGATGCCGAAGTTTGAGCATCCTGAGCAGAGACGGTGTGCTTATGGGGTTCTTTGTTGCTGGAGCTTTTGTTGGACAATTATGAGACTCATTTATATAGCTGTTTATGTATTAAAATGGTTGGGTTGCCTGGAGCTACGGATAAGCGCTCCTTGTTTGACATATCTCTAAATAAATATAGAGACCCATTATTAATGGATACAACTTTAAAAGCAAACACCCAGAGATGCACTTACAATAAGGGGAGGAAAAACCAAGGTTACATCATGTTGCTAGAAGCCAATTGCTTTGTTTTCTAAAATGTTTCTCTGTAGGACACAGATGATTTTTTGACTCATTCAGTGTTTGAGCATCCAAAAAGTCTCACAGTTGTTCCAAAATTCTTTCGGCAGCATCCCACATGGCATTGATAAACGGTTACAGTGTTTTTCTCTCCAGTATATTCTTTTTCCCCGGTGGACTCATGCTTTTGTATTTCTGTAGAACTGTGTCCCTGCTGAGGGAGGAATCAGCATTTTAGGGCTTTTCAAACGACATAATTTTGCAGTCTGAAGAAGAGCAGATGGCTTGGAGCTTTTACATGTGTGTGAGTGCAAGTGTACTGATGGGTGAACACCCTGGGTCACCAGGAGAAAGTGGTAGCCTACTGCTCCTGCTGTCATGCTGCTGGACCCCGTAGGTGCTCATCTATTGGTGACACAAGAAAACATCTCCTAAGTGCAGAGCTGGTTCCCTGACAGCCAGTTATGCACTCACTTGTGCACTCTCTGCCACCCCTGCTGCACCCCTTCTCTGGAGAGCAATGTTCCCATCACTGTTGCTTTCTCCTCCTCCTCCCCAGCTCTCTCAGGCTTAGAGCCAGAAGCTCCCACCTGGCTCTTGCTGATGGCCCTGCTGTTTGCTTCTCAGCCCTACCAGGAACTGATTGTTGTTTGTTTTGGATCTGAAGGGCACAGATTCGAGCAGGGCTGTGACTGAGGACAGGTTGTCCTGCCTCTGAACAGGGAGCTGAACCCAGGGTTCAGAACTGCAACCCTCTGTTCTCACTGCAGAAAGATCGACACTTTTGCTGCCATTTGTGCCCTGGGCCAACCACCTGCAGTTTTGGATAGAGGATTCACCACCAGCCACCTATTCCAGGGGCCAGCCAGCTCTCTGCTCAGACCTCTGTGCTCAGCAAAACCCATGTGATGACATTTGGGACATCGGACTGAGAAATGCCTGCCGCTCTTCCTTGGGGAGCCGCAATGCTCCCAGGGCTGCAGGTGTATCCTGCTTTGGCAAGCCGGATGGCTGCATCCCTGCACACACCTCAATGGCGCTGTTCTGCCAGCAAAAGCCTGTAGCACAAACCTGCCTGTAGTTTTTGTGGGCACAGGCCAGCTTTCCATGACATGCCTGCTGTGCCCTGGAGCCAGGCTGGGACCCTGAACCCTCCCATGGAGCCAGAGCACAGCTGGATGCAGCAGTGCTAATGCTGGCCCAAGGGGGCCATATCCCTTGATGAGCCCCTTCCTGCTCTTCACTAGCTTTGGGGCCAGTTGTTTCTGCTCATCCAATTAAAAAGTAAATGCACTCTGCTTGGAAAACCACTGAAGGAGCAGCTTGGCAGTGTGAAGCAGCAAGACTCCTTGGTGTGGACATGCAGGAGGCATGCTAGCTATTTAAGCCCTCGGAGGGGATGGTGAGGCTCCTGGCAGCTACTCTGGCTCCTTCCTGGGACACACAGTCCTCCAGGCTGAGGGCTGGTGGCTCTCTGGAGGAGAAAGCAGGGCAGACCTTGTTATTGTCTGCTTAACTGGCCTCTTCAAGTGTCTCACCTCTTTTGTATGTGGTTGGTTGTACCGCAGTCTCATCTGTAGGTGGGTGAATTGTTCTCTTCCTCATCTGGCACTACTCCTGTGGGCTAGACGGGAGTTGGCTGGTGTGCTGTTTGTTTGCTCTAGGGAAGAGGTGTGCATTCACCCTCCATGGGGAGGGTGCAGGCTTAGCAGCCAGTGTGCCATTTTTGGAGCCAAGTATTTGCAAGGGCTCCTCAGACTGCTGCTGGCTTCTGGAAGCATATCCCTTGGCACCACTGCCACAAAGCAGGGGTGGTGTCACAGCAGGACACTTTGCTCCATGAATAGCCTCCCTGAGAGGCTCAGCCTTGGGGCTAGGTGGCTGCAGGAGAGCCACAGAGCCAGCCAGGCACAAGCACCCCTCTGCAAGCAGCCCTGGCTCTGATGTCTCTGCTGTGCTACGTGAAAGTCTCCGCTCCCAGCACCCTCGAAGGGCTGATGTGGTGTCCGAGCAGTGGCTTCTCCCTGTGGGACCAAGGGTCCCATGGGCTGGGGACCATGCACATGGAATGCAGGACTCAACAGAAGGGAAAGTAGGGAAGAATGAAAGAACACAGGTTTATCACAAAGTGCAGTCAGTTACAGTGCCATCGTCCCAGTCTTCTACCCCCTTGCACTTGCCTGTGTTGTTGGAATATGATGAGCTGGCAAAGGGGGACTGGCCTGGGAACTCATGGGCTGGATGGGAGGTGTTTGTGTACCCAGCTGCTCGGCTCCTGCTCAGATTCCGAGAAGCTGTGAGCCTGGCAGGAGGGCATGACACCTCCGGCAGCACTCTGCCGTCAGAACAGGAGCACCCGGGGCACTTCTAACCTCTAGCCTGCTCCAAGGACTTTTGCAATCCCCCACCTCTCCCAGCAGCTAGGATTTGGTTCTCCTTAATTACTCCTGCCCTCTTCTGTGAACAGCCCTTTGTCAACCCGTGGGACCGTTCTCCCGAGGAATGTGAACAGAGCTGGCTTTCATACGTGTGCTGTTAAACATTAGCTGCATCCCTCTCGGCAGGCAGCCACTTTCCACCTTCTGTGCTGTGCTCTTTGCCACGCATGCCGGCGTGCCTGAGGTACAGGGCACTCACTCCTCATCTTCCTCAAATGGGCAAGCAAAATTGCATGGTATCGAGGTGAATGTATTGAACTTCTGGTTAACTTGCAGGCTTTCACTGCACAGCAGAGCTTTGGGATGTGATGAAGGAGACAGAAGTGTTGAAAAATATGGAGAGAGGATAAAAGGGCAGGTGGGGGTGATCAAATTCCAGCCAAAAAAATCTCCAAAGCAGCAAACCAGAGATGGATAAAGAATTACCAGTGAGTCAGGGGGAAGGAATGGCAGCATTGTCTCATGTTCAAGCAGAGAATCTGTAATGGAAGAAGATGAAGTGCCAGGGAACTAATATCCCTCTGCAGCAATTGTTTGATCCCTCCCTTCCCCTCCAAAAAAGCAAGTTGCTGCTGGCTGGCTAACAAGTTAAAAAATCCAGTCCAAAACCTAATCTAGTCTCCTGTGCCAATAAGCGCATCTGTCAGTGTGTCAGTGTTGATCCTCCTTCAGTACATGCCACATGCTCATATCTTTACACAGGATGGGCTGGAAGGACCATTAACTAGATTAGAAATTCTAAGGCACAATTAAAAACCATGCTGCTGCTTTGCTTTAATCTTCTCTTCTCTGGCTTCCAGGCTTGTTTTTTCTCTGGGCTGACACAGTCCTGAGTTGTTTGGTGGTGGTAGGGTAGCATTACACAACCCGGGCTGGTTTCTAAAGCATGTAACTTTGTGCATTACCTTGGCAGCAACACGAGGCTCTCAAAAAAAAAAAAAAAAAAAAAAAAAAAAAAAAAAAAAAAAGTAACCCGACGAACTGGCAAAACAATAGCTGCATTTACTGCCTGAGGAGGGGAAGATTTGGGCATTGAAGCCGTGCAACCAAGGACCAAAATGCGCAGTTTGCTCTCCGGAGTTGCGCAAGAAAAAATTGTACAAGGAAAGGAAACGTCTGGAATATTTGTGCAAAATGCAGCTGTATGGCTGCAGACCTGTGGCAGCCGGAGGTGCATGTGAAGGAGGGAGCCTGGAATGTTACTGGTTCTCAGTGGCACTCGATGAGGCAGGACTCGTGCCACTGAAGCCTAGAAGAGGGGCCCTGTGCCAGCTGCATGTCCCCCATTCCCAGGCAGACCATTTCTCCGGGGCAAGCTCTGATGCTGCAGATAACGCTATCGTGTGCGCTCCTGCAAGAGGGCTCCTGCTTTTGTTCCTCCTGCTCTCCCTGCGGAGCCTGGCAGAGACGTGGATTTCCCTTACCCTTCCCGGAGCGAGGGATGCCCGGGCAGTCCCTGCCCCGCGGCTGCGAGCAGCGGGCGGCTCTCGGCGCCCGGCTGGTGCCTGTGCCCAAGGGCAAGGGGAGCCCGGGAGAAGCAGCACCATTTGGAGCATTCCTGACCTCCTAGGCAACATCTGATAACACAGGGTGGATTGCAGCCTGTTTTCAGAGACAGGGAATTGCGCCTTAATTGCCACTGGACTGTACAAATGCAGTGGGAATTTTACAAAGGATATAGCATATTCTAGAATTACTTTTTTTTTTTTTTTTTAAATTCCTTGGCTGTTTTCCTCACACAGAACCACATTTATTACTATTATTAATGGCCTCATTGGTCCTTGTTCTAGTTCTGAGTCTTTATAGTTACTGTCATTATACAATTTTTAAGGTACAGATTGAATCCTGGCCAGCCTGCATTAAAAATTGTAGAGTTCAGAAATTCGATTTTTCTCAGGTTTGGGCATCAAGATATTTTTGCATTCTGTCCTGTGCTCATTGTGATGAAAAGCTCTCATCACCACTGCCTACAGAATATATCAGGAATATACTTCCCCTCCACAGAGAATTAGAGACATTATAATTGTCCCACTGGAATTTTAGAAATGAATGCTATAGTGTCCTAGTATTTCTGTAGGACCCTATTTGCTTATCCTTTTTAAATACTGCAAGATTTTTCCATATGGTAATGTTTAGGATGCATTATGAAGGCCTTTCATCTTCTTCTGAAGCACAGGATGAAATATGCGTCATGGCTAGAATTGAGCAGTAAGGCTTTGTGATCTGGTCTCTGCTGCATCTGATACGGCAAACCCCGTGCTGCCAGGAAAGCCATCGTCCTTTTGGGAACTTAATGGCTTGGCGGGGTTGCTTTAAAATTGCAGCTACACCTATTTGATACTTTTTTGGATGAAAGAACAAGATCTTTCACTCCCCTTACTGTGGAGTGCCAGCCAGGTTTAAAATTAATATCGATGGATGTTGGAGAGGGAAGGAAATGAAAGAAGCGTTTCTTCCCCAGAAACAGCCCTGCTTTCCTGCCTTTTCCATACGTGCACAGACGTCTGCCAGTTTTGGCACCAGAAAACATTAAAAAAAAGAAGTTTTTTAAATACTGGGAATTCTTTCGAGTCTTTAAGTGTCGCCCAACAGGAATGCAGAGGCTGTAAAACGGACAAAAGAGAATTGAGCCAGTCAGTGTTTCTGCAGAGAGCTTATTCCTGCCTAACAAAACATTTGAAATATCCCGCGTGTTTTTGGAGAAGGCTAGAACAAGGTGAAAGGCCTCTTGTGCCCTGGAGTCTGGAAATTGAGGAGAAGCCCAGAGCTAGGGAACAGGGGTTGAGTTTCCTGCTGTCCCAAATTCACTCCAGCTCCGTAGCAGATTCCAGGAGTCTGGGATAGCTGATGCGAGATGCCTGTGGTCTTTTTTGCTAGAAATACTGAGTACCTATCCTGGACACTGACTTCGAGCACAATAAACTGTGGTAAATCACACTCTTGGCACTCAGAATACAAATGTTTGAAATGAACAGAGGCTCTCTCAAGAGATATTTTTCCCAGCCATAAAAAGGGGGAATAGCTACATTGCAAGAGAGGAGGTTAAATCACAGAGTTTTTTGTAAACTGCTGTGAAGCTTTGGGGAGGAAGCCATTACAGGAGTACAAATTGCTCTTTATTTTTTATTTTATCTATTGCCTCATTCTCAAATAATGAAATTCTCAATGTACCTCTTTGCTAGCTGCTGAAAAATAAGAGAATGTGGGAGGATTCTTAATGACACTAATAAACCCAGCCGAACACTTTGCCAGCAATTTTTTTAATTGCGAAAATACCATTTTATTAATACAAATGGTCTTTGTAGGATTGCATTTGTTGTGACACAGTTTTGTTTAAAAAATATACAGGCCAAATTATTTTGTTCAAAACGTTCCCTTTTTCTCCAGTTAGAATGGAGCACTTAATTTCAGAATTTCATTTTATAATGGCTTTTCTTTCTTTTTTGTTTGTTTGTTTGGACAGTGTAATTTGTATGCCACAATAAGAATATAAAGAATTGAAGTGACGTGATTTTAATGAAAGTGCAATGTATTAGCATGGGATGGTTTTATGTGAGTGGAAACTTCAATTGGTGGGGAAAATGCCAATATACTGGTGGTCCACTCTGCAGCCTTTCTGCCCTGCTGTGCTTAGGGAGGAGATGGAAAGCTTGCTGTAGTGTCCAGAACAGCCTTTTTTGCTTCTTCCAACCAATCCTTCTTGTTATTAACACCTTCCTTAGCTAGAAGGTAGCATAATTTCAACTGCAGGTTATTTTCTGGCTGCAGCACATGGATTTTTCCCTTCTCCCACTTTTATGGAGATTGTGGCCATGTGTGACTGGGGATCATTCAGCCAGCAGTGAATGGGGGTGTGAAAATCCATCCCTTTTGCTGCTCCCAGCCACTGGCCTGCCATGCTGAGTTCAGGGGTGCTCTGTATTTGTATCTCCACATGCTGTTGCATTTGGTGGGTGTTGTGAGAGCCCATGGATCATTTTCTTCCTACCATCCCCTTTGGCAGTGTGGTGCTGGAGAAGTAAATGAATTGTTGCACTTCTTAGGGAGTTTTGCCTGCTGGTAGTGCCATTTGGGTTGGGTGCCCTATTGACTAAAGATGATAAATGGTGATGTACAGTAAGTCCCATGAAGGGCAAGGAACACTCCAGCCTTATTTTGGGGAAGAGAGCTGTGGAAACATCTGCCCTTGGAAGACACCAAGAATGGAGCAGGAAAAGGAGTGAGCAAAGTGGGGCCTAAATTCTGCCAATGGACACGTGTTGGAGGTGGTGTGGTGCTCTGAGCGGTCAGAGCCCAGGCAGAGCCCGAAACCACTGCTGCTCCCTGCCTTTCCAGGAAAATGGAAAAATGGAATACATGAGGCTCTGCAATGTGTACACTCTGTTAGGCATTGTCTGGAGTGGCTTTTTAGGGAGCAAGGGAGCCCTCTGTGCATTATCTGGAACAACTTCTCCATGGAATGTACACTCTGCTTCCTTGCTTCTCTGGACCACTCCCTCCCATCTGGCTCTTAGCACTTCCAGCCTTCAAAATGTTCAAATAACTCAGTTTATCCTCACAAGACCTCTGTGGGAGGGATGAAGGGATGGGTAAATCCTTAGTTTGCAGTTGGGAAACTGAAAAATAATCCCTCATCCCTAATTTGCAGTGAGGCTTCAGTGTGCCAGGCAGTGCTCAGACCACGCTGCAAGCACATGCCTGCACACACAGGAGCAAGTGGACACTTCTGGGTGTCTCTGTACTGATACAGCTGCATTTTTATGGCTCGGTCAAGCTGTGTGGGTACTGCAGATTCAAATATAACTTGCTTTTGATTTCCCTCACACAACCCATGCCTGGTATGAGAGAATCTGGTTCCCCTGCTTGTAAGAGATGTATTTCCCTGCTGGGCTTGGTCAGTGAGGAGGAGAAGGAGTGAACCACGTGTGGTGACATCTGTGGCAGTGTGTGCTTGGGCACAGCAAAGTGTGAGCCACCAGTGGGGCTGCCCAGAGGTGCCAACACTGTCAGATACCGCAGAGTGAGAGGAGCCAAGGCACAGCTGCCTTGGGATGCTCCTGGGCACAGATGCTGCATCTGGGGGACTGGTTTGCTCTTCCTGGAATCAAGTTAGAACCCCCAAAGGATCCTGCATGAAATTTGTAAACGAAAGTCGAGCCTCTTTGTCTTGTGATGCTTGCTTTAATTTTACTGTGGGTTGTCAGGAGAATAATTTGCAATTAAAACTGAAAGCTGCCTTGGAACAGCTGCCAGTCTGGGAGATGTCGGTGGGGGCTCTGAGGGGTTTAGTGAACTCCAGATCTTTGGTGCATTGTTTTCTCCACACTTAGATCTGTGTGCAGGATCTATTCCCAGATCTAATCAGGATTTGGAATAGCAAAGGGGTGAATGCTAGAGCTGTGATTGGAGTCTGGGAGGACAAGGCAGCCCTTGTGTGATTTACCTTTATGCTGCTGTGAACTGCTTGAAACCCTTTATAAGAAAGGGGTGAGTCTGATTTAATGAATTTGCCAAAGCTCACAGGTTTGTGGTGAAAAGTCAGTATAACAGGTCTTTGTGAGCCCCGGATTTATGACATGTAAATAAGTTGGTGTGCTAATTGTGGCTGGTGTTACAGGTAGCAGGCATTTAAGAAAAGTCTCGCAGGGTGATTTATGTGGGTTATTTCACGCATACTTGTGTGAGATACGTTTATAGATCCTCTGCCTCCCCTCCCTGCGGCTGCAAGGGTAGGAGCAAGGAGCAGCATTCAGTGTAGGCTGGCCCACGCTTCCTCCCTGGGGTGCTGAGTTCCAGCAGCCAGGAATCATTAAAACAGAGGAGAAAAAAAATGGCTTTTTGGCTGAGCCTGAGCCCTCCCATCAGTGTTGCCCTGCAATCTCTGTACTGAATGGAAACTGTTTCCTCTCTCCCAGCCCTAAACTTACAGACTGGGTTTCCTGCCTTCCTGTTAATGCCTCCACCTACCCAGACAGCTCTGACACTTCAGACTTACTGATCAGCTATTTTCTACCACAGCTCTTTTAGCAAAGGTTTTATGCGGCAGTGTAACAGCTGACTAAGCAGCGAGCCTGCGAGCGAGAGAAATGAATGTAGGGCTTTTTTTATCCGGCAACCTGACAAGGCTCCATCTCAAACTGGGAGGCATTTCTCCATGCGAGCAGCCTGTTTAGTTGGGTGGGCTGATGTTCAGTTACACTCTTGGAGCTGGGAGACAAGCCCTGAAGGGGCCCCCCATGAGGTAAAAAGGCAAGGGGATGCATCAAATACAGTACCTAGAAGAGAGGAGCACAGACAATTTGCATAGTGAAACCACAATGTGAAGATATGCTGAATGTGTGACTCGGCTTTGAAAACAGTTATCATATGCAAAAGCAGTTAATACATACGAGAATTCTAGAGGGAGACTCTGGACCAGAAATATGAAAGTTCAAAGTGATTTTCATAACAGACAGCCTGTCATTTCAGAAGGCTGCAGAATGGGGGATTTTGGGGCGCCACAGCCAAGCTGGAACCAGCCAGCCAGCTCCAAACTGAGTTTTACATATATATATATATATATATATATATATATATATAAAATATATATATTCCCTCATCTGTGCTGAATTCCTTCCATAGTCAGCGTAGTGTAACCATTCAGAGCACATTTCCATGGTGCTTTCAGTTTTCATGCTCGCTTTTGCAATTTACTTCAAATATATCTCAAGAAATGAACTAACTCTGTCTTCAGTTAGTGATGGATGTGCCTTAAAACATTCAAAGCACTCAAGAAGTTCTGATATCTTTGGTCTGATCCTTAGCCAAAGTATGTCTAGCCTTGTTGGAGTCCCTGCTTTTTTCAGACACCACTGGCAAAAACATCTGTAGTCTTCTATTTAAACACTGTTGATCTACTGTCATCTATCATAAATGGGTCTTTAATTTTACCACACCAGGCAGCTGGTGAAAAAAAACCCAAAACTGGAGCATAATCCTTTGCATATTTTAGGAATTGAGAAAATTTATGTTACTGTTATGGCACCTGGTTTCCACTTTGAGGTGGTCTTATTAAGAAATGTCCCATTGCCCAGTGGGTGGTGTTTGAGGTCAGAGAGGTAAGGACACCAGCAGGACATTAACATTTGCCAAGTGATGAGACATGCTCCTGGACAGGGCTGCTAATTCTGGGAAGGCATGTTCCCTCCTTCTGCCAGGAAAAAGTAAAAAAGAATAGAGGATTAGACAATTATTAACAAGGCGAACCAGCAAAAATGCTAAATGAGTCCATAAGGACTTAAGAAGGAAAACAGAGAACATAGATACTCAGGGAAGTATTGGTAAAGAGAGAAGATGCTGTGGATGGACTTTATGGGGGGATAAAATCTGGTTCAGCAGCAAGATGGAGCAAGATTAGAAAGAAAGTCCAGGCCTGACCTGTGTGCCTGAAGATGACACGAGCTAGAGGGAAAAGTGACTTCATCTGAGGATGCTTCTTCCTTGCGCTTTGTCTTCTAAGAATAGCAGTGGCACATTTCCATTTGTACTTGCACCTGTCTCCATGCTGGCCAGTACCTCCTTGAACACCTAACTTGCACAGCAAAAAGGATGAAATATCCATTGCTACTGGGAAGACATGGCATTCCTCTCATTCAGAAGGAATCTCAGGAGTGCCTGTGAAAACTGTTGGGAAGGCAACTCTGCAAAATTGAAACTTTTACTCTTTATACTCAGTATAACACACGTGGTTGGAGGAAGGTTTGCCCTCACACCATGGGGAGCCGAGAAGGATGCTCAGTACTGGAGTTTCTACTGAATGGGTCAATAAGCCCACTGATGTGCTGGTGCCTTTCATGGCATGCCTAGAAATTGCTGCTGAATGCAATGCAGCACTGACACCTCAGTGAATCGATTTCTCTGAATGCCATGCCAAGCAAATGAGAAGCCTTTGTCAGCCAGTTTGGGTCAAGTCCGTCATCCGATCCCTGACCTATAGCTTGTGGGAGCGGAGTACAAAGGATGAAGTCATCAGAAAAGTGCAAAGGTCTTGTGCCCTTGGAGGGGGGAGTTAGATGTGCAAGAGGAACAACATATTCAAAATAAATCAATAAATCAAAGATGCCAGCCCTAGGCAGACGTGTTTCTGTGCTGATTCTGGTGCCCGTGAAGAAGCACAGCAAAGGAAGGGTTGCCTTGGTGTCTGAGAGGGGCTTTCACGCCATAGGTTTCAATTGTACTGTCACCACTGGAGCATCAGAGGATATTTAATATGCAGTGCTGTGTGCCTTTGCTCCCCTGACCACAGGAGTAAAGCCTGCAGAGTGCGAAGGATTTTTCAAAGTGGTGTGGCAGGCTAGCAGAAAAAAGAATGCGTTTGTGGTGCTACAGCTATTCCTTGTATGTAAATGTCTCTTTTTACTCTGTTCACATTCCATTTTCCCCATGTTTTCCCTTGATTTCTTTATCTCAGCAGAAGTGGGTCAAACTCATCTGTATGTTCAAGAGGGAGGTCTCAACTACTGCATCTAGATAAGATACCTTCAGTCCAATGTCACAGCCCGCCCACTCCAGTGAGGGGCATGGCTGCTTCTACAAGCATGAGAAGGTCTCTGGTCATAATGCCAGCATGGCTTGATGGCTTTTCAGCTTTTCCCTCTCTGTATCTCCACGTCGATCCCAGGACTTGTGGGTTGTTGGAGAGGCTGGATGTTCTTGTCTCTGTGATTTGGACAAGAGAGTGAATAGGACTCGTCTGGTTCCAAAACTCAGGATATTATTTAAATGTTGGTAAGCTCTCCAGCAGGGTATGCTGACCACTGCATGTACCAAAACAACCTGTGTTGCTTTCTCTGGCATGACATTTCAGCTCCATGCCTTAACATGTTTGCATGAAAAGTGAGACAGGGGCAGCATTTTCAAAAGTGAGGATGCAGAGGTATGCAGGGACCATTGGCAGAAGGGTTCGCTTGAAGAGCTGGAAAATTAAATAAGGAGAGTCTAAGAAGAGTGATTTAGGAGTGCAGGGGCAGCAAGATGCCAAGGCTATGGACAGATAAATGGAGTATCAATTTAGAGTAAATTGCAGTGTAACAGCTCTGTGCATGCAAGTATTATGGGATTTTAGAAGCCAGGCAAGTTTAACCCTTATATTCCAGGCCTGGATATGTCACTGTTGTGGCTGGACTGGCTAGTTCTCACGGATTGCAGGGTATCTTTTTGGCTTTTCAAAGATGAGACAGTTTTAGATCTTGCCACAGCTTGATCCATTTATGGCTCCTGGATCCTTGTGTGGGAACAGAAGAAATAAAGTGAGGACTTGAGAAGAGTTTGGAGAATGAGAGCCCAGAGAAGTGAGAGGGAGCAGGAGGTGGGAGGCATCCGTGGGCCTCTGTGGTGGTGGTGCAGAGCAGTTCATGGAAGTGGGAGAGAAGCCAAAGGGCTGGGGTAAGATGATGTCAAACTGATAAGACCACCTCCAGGCCAGGAGAAAAAAAGCCATGAGTGAGCCCAGCACTGTTCCAGCCCAAGCAGCTTTCTGGAAGTAGCTCTGGCCAGTGTTACACCAGCACAGCTGTGGTGGGTTGTGCCCATGGCTTGGCTGACCAGCCCTCTCACTCATCTTGCAGGATCTTGTTTGGCCTGTGCCAACTCTCTGTGGGTCACTCATTGTACATTGGGGCCACAGCCTGCTCTGCCCATGGGGATGCTTGCCAGATTTCATAGAATCATACAAGAGTTTGGGTTGGAAGGACATTCAGAGGTCATCTAGTTCAATCCTCTGCAATGAGGAGGGGTATCTTCAACTAGATCGCGTTGCCCAGAGTCCTGTCCAACCTGACCTTGAATGTTTCAAGGGATGGGGCATCCACAACTCTGGGCAACACGTTGAAATGTTTCACCACCCTCATTGAAAAAAAAAAAAAAAAAAAGCTGGTTTGAGACTAACTCCCCCATGGACCCCAGCAGCCTGGAGGTTCCCTACCTCTCCACTCGAGCCCTGTGGCCCTGCTTTCCTCTGGGGAAGATTGCTGGAGGCATTGGCTGAAGAGGAAGCTTCTCAATTTAATTTGAAGCTTCTGTTATTATCCCTGCAGGAGCAGGGTGTTGTAGTGGAGTGAGCCAGTTGCCATTTCGTGCTGTTAATACCAGTGACATTGTAATTTTCATGGCTGTAAAGATGCCTGGAGCAGAGGGTGGGCCCACTTGAAGTTAGCAGCAATAGGTTTCTTTTCATACTCAAGAGAACAAATAATCTTTCCAGCAAGCAACCTTCACTTCTATTGCCATGATCTGCCCTCCTCCCAAGAAAGTACTCACTTCAGAAAGTCTCTGCAGCCCTGCAGAGTGTGAAGGGCTACCCATAAAACAGATACACATACACATGCAAACAAACAAACAAAAAAATCTCAACAAAGGAAAAAACTCCAAACAAATGACAACAACAAAAACCCCACACTCCCCACACCCTCCTCTCTGAAATAAAACGCAGCTGCTGGAAATGAGAGCTAGACTAATGTGAGGATGAAAGCATTTATGCAGAGCAGAGGTGGGGAATATTGGCTCAGTGGAGTGGGTGGAAGTGTCCTCATGAATGAGCAGCACGAAGCAGGGCTGCCTCAAATAACAAAGAGGAAAGGAGGGCGTTAAGATTTGATAGTACAGACTTCGGAAAAAATGAGAAGCTGAGGAGAGAAGGAAATCATGGCTAATTTAAAACCGCCTTGGAGAAGCAGATGGGAGGAAGACCTTGAACATTTGTTACACTGGGACTTGAAAGTAAGGAAATGGTAAAACAAGGGTTGGAGGGCAGACAAGGGAGAGCTCATCTCCTGATTACTCTTTAAAATTAACAATACTGACCCTCAAAGAAAACATTGGGGATTTTCTGAGAAAATGCAGAGCTCCTGGAGTAAAATGTCCTAAGGGAAGGGCTGAGGAAAGAGAATGAAGCCAGTGGCTTCCAGAAAAATGATGATGATATGATGAGTCAGAGACACTTCCAGCTGCATTGAAATATTTACTTTTTGTCTGCCTGTATCCACATCAAGAAATGAGGGCAACCCTTGTTTGACAGGTTAGAGTTATGCTATCAGGAGGTGTACTAAGGGGATAAATAACAGCACCCAGAGGAGCTTTATCAGCTCTTCCTGTTGTTACTTGCTTTGGACCAAATTCTTATTGACTCAGTTGGGTGTGTACTGGGGTGACCAAGAGCAGAGACTGGACACCTTTTCCCAGTGTGCCTGCATTTCCCTTTTTTTGCATGCTTATCTTGACAGAGGTGACAACTCCTTTAGACAAGGCACACATGACAGTGGCACTGTGCCTTCTTGAAAAGTTGCCTGCATCTGCATCCCACATTTTATACAAAGAGAGCAAGGACCATCCAGAAAAAATAGGCACAAGCAGCCAATGCAATCAGTTTCGATGTATTCTCCTTTTTTTCAAAAAAGGAGGCTGAACAACCCTCCAAAATAATCAGAGCTGTTAAATAACTCTTATTCTGTGTGGAGGAAGTACAGTGCTATGGGACTGCTGGCCCATGCCAAGGAAAACACTTGGACTTGCTGTAACAATGGACCAAACTGAAGGAAATGGGAGGCTGTGGTGCCTCTGGACTGTTCTGGAGGGAGCTGGGGGCAGTGGGCCCTGGTGGCAGAGCCGAGGGAGGAGAGGCACATGGTGGTCATGCCGTGCCATGTATCCGGAGCACTCCTTGGCTCACTCTCCCCCAGACAGTGTCTCCCAGCAGCCAAGGTCATGAAAAATCAGGTCATGAAAACAGAGCACTGCCACCATGCAGCAGCTTTGTGGTGATCAATCAAATCACAGTGATTTCACTGAAGGAAAAACTTAGGTTTTATTTGTAAGAGTAAATACATATCTTTTTTTTTTCCTTTCCCCTCTGTTATACCAACTATTACTTGCTCATGTTCAACGAATAGTCAATATTTCTGAAACATTGTTAAGGATCCCAGCACCAGTATTACATAAAGATGTAGCAATATGTATGCAAAGATTATAAAGCTTAGAGTGCAAGGATAAACTGAAGAAATCCTTTTAGGACTATATCTGATCAGTCCCACATTCTTCCTCCACCTTCCCCATGCAATATTAATAACCTTGTTTCAAACCAGACTCTCTCTGTCCCACTCAGCCACATCCCATTCTCACAGGTATGTAGATTTTCAGACATCTGTGCTCAGGTGTCTGCTCCATACCAGCGGTACTGAGCAGCCCAGAGCAGCTGCTGATGTGGCCCAGGGTGGGGAGGCAGAGAGAGAAGCAGCCTGCTTACCACAGGCAGCTGGATGGAGAATGCTGGTCGTGTAGAGCCAGATCATATTTGCTGCTGCAGCACCCCAGCATTGTGGCACTCATGCAGAGACCCATCACGGACACATCACGCTTCGTGCAGAGAGCCATCACATGACAAATACGCCACTTGCATGCAGAGGTATCAGATTAAAAACGAGCAGTGTTTGGCTTGAGCAATTCTATATTAGCTCTGCTTGCCTGGTGATGGGAGGGAAGGGCTTCAACTGTGTCACACATTTTATATGTGAAAAGAGATTTAATGAAGCTCTCTAACTCACAGTCATTTTCTCATGCTTTTCATGGAGCAGGAGGTGAAAATGTAGATTTGATTAGTGTTGCTGGATCTGTTCTAATAAAAGACATCCTTACTTTGTCTTCCCATCCTCAAAGGAGATATATTAGCTCCTGTGTTTCTTTTTTCTGCCTCTGCACACAAAACATCTCTCCCTCCTATAGGTCTCCCTGTACAGGTATTTATTCTTGATCTTCAGGTGCCTTTAGTCATCCTCAGACCCCAGCACTGTTAGACAGCTGTTCCTGTCTATGGCTGTGCATGGGGCAGCCCCACTCCCCCAAAACCAGCCCCATGTGCAGCTGTGGCAGGGCTCTCTTCTGGTCTCCTGCATCCCAGCAGCTGCACTCCTGGACTGCACGAGATCCCCACATGATGGGCTTCATGCAAGCAGGATGTATCAGGGTGTGTAGATGGAAAGGGGGACACTCATAGAAACTGATATAGGGATGAGATGGTGCCCCCCTCGGACTGCCCCACCTGCAGGGAACAATGTGAGGATGGATATGGTACTGGGAGGACCAGAATTGTGCCAGGGTAGGGCTTCTGACCCAGACCTGCTGCACAGGGCAAATCCCTCATGCCCTGAAGGCAGGAACAGGAAGGGAGGAATGGTTGAAACAGGAATTGCTGACAGCCTTATTTTGGTCAATGTCCCACTGAAGTCAATGGGATGTTGCTCCAGGAAAAACTGGATAAAGATCTGGGGTTTGGCAGTGGCAGAGGTTCTGTCTTCTTGCTGTTTATTCTCTGAGTGGAGCCCTAACCCTCTGTTTGTGACTTCATGATCATTTCCAGAGCTGTGCTAATGATGTCATACCCGGGGGATTCTGGCTTCAGGTGGAAAATTAACAGCAGGAGCAGATGAACTCTTTAATAAACAAAGTTCCTGTTTTCATGCAAATGTCTTTAGAAATAAGGAATGAGGGGAGTGAGAAATATAGAAATTTATGGTATAGAAGCGACACTGTTTGGAAACAGACTTTTTATGAGTTTTCCAAGAGGCGCCAGCTGCTCTTTAATGTTTTCATTTAAGAGTTTTATGTATGAAAGCTCTAGCTTGTGTAAACAGCAAGGCTGAGAAAGTTGCAGGGATTGTTGTTAATGGTGAATGTAACAGGCTGGGGATTTGGCTCGGAAAAGACTCTGAGCGTTGAAGCTTTTTCAGAGTGGAGATTTTTATTGTGGCTGGATGATGCCTCTGATGTCGCTGTTGTTCTCCGGCCTCTCCTGCCCGTGCCTCTCATTCTCATGGCCCCAGTGTCCCTCCTTTCCCCCAAAACCTGGGAGAAGGTGCCACAAGTGCATGGGAAACCCTCTAGACAGGGCAGCAGCTCCTCTGCTGGTCATCCTCCGGGATCAAGCCCCGGGTTGGGAGGTGTCCAGGTTTCAGCAGTGCCCCTCGCTGAGCTCTGGAGGCAGGGATGGGCGGGCTGCTGCTGTGGCAGAATGGCAGAAATGCAGCCAGCCACGCATCGTCCTCCCTGTCCTGTGCCCTGCTCCTCCCTGCCCTCACCCACAGCCACTGCTGATCGGCATCAATTCATCTGCTCTTTTGGTGAGTGCCTATTGTGCACTCCAATTAATATGATTGCTTTATTTTGCTGGAGAGAGTGCTGGAGCCCATGCCACAGCTTTGTGAGTGTTTTTCTGGTGGGTTCACTTTGTTTGGCATTTAACCCTCCAGGGGTGAAATGTGTGGCACCAGACTAAAAAAAATAAAATAATAAATGAAGTCCCTTCAGCACGGCCAGTGGACACCCAGCACTTCCCAAGGAGGATGTGGGAGAGAATCCGTGGTGCTTGCTGCTCTCTATCTTGCTCTCAATGTTTTTCTGCAGCAGCTTTCTGTTTGCTCATCTACAGGAATACTCTGCATCTCGCCTCCCTGTTTTTGAAAAGGTGACTGCTGATGACAGCTAAGATAACAAGGGAGTGGGTTTATGGGGGTTTTTTTTGCCTCCATGAGAACACCTCCGGTTCTATTAATAAAATCCTGAATTTGACTCGTCCTTCTGAGAACTCCTGGCCTCTCTTCACCCATTCAAATCTGTATTTTTAAGCTGCTGTAGGTGGATTGTCGACAATGGTTGTTATGCAAACTCCAAGTGCTGGCTTCAGGAGCTTCTTAGAAATATGCAATGAGTAATCTTTATGTTTCTGACAGGTCTACGAGGAGGGAGGGTGTGCAGTTTTGCTGAAGATAGGTTGACAAAATAAGTGTCAATTCATGACAAACTGACTGCCAAAAATACTCACATCCAACACTGAAAACAATTAGTGATCAGTATGACAGAACATCTCTGAGGCTTGGGAGTGCACTGAGGACAGAACCCCTCACTAGTAAATAGATTTTTTTTTTTTTTTTTAAATTTGGGCCAGGAGAATTGATCAGGTCCTTTGTTCTCCAGCATTACTTGTAGGTTTGGTGGTTTGGGGTTTTTTTGGGGAACTCATAGGCAGTGGCTATACTTGAAAGATAAGATAGGTATATTTATTTTTCGAGCTTGTTGTGTGAAGTGAGCACTGATGATATGAGACCTGGCTAATACAGTGGGATCACAGGGGTGTAAGATGGACATCAAAATCTGAGGAACTGTGTCAGTAGCAACCTGGACTGCAGAGGCTTCTGAACTTGAAGCTGAAGCAGCATCCTGTGCTCCAGTGGGCTGATTAATTTCATACTTTGGAAAAAATTTATCTGAAGAGAAATTTCCCTGAATAGAGAACCGGCTGTTGATAGCTCCTTTTGTACATGGTCTGCATCAGAAGTATAAAATGCAAGCCTTCAGATGCCAAGCTGAGCAAAACAGGGACAAGAAACGCTTCTTGGGCCAAGAGACTGGCAGCAAGATGAGGTCCCTCCTCAGATAGCTGTGCACTTGGGAGAGTCACCATGTGGTGCAGTTTGCCATTTGACCCAAAGTCATCCCATCCTGCACTGGCTGGAATTGGGAAGTCTGGCTTGGCAGTAGCTGTTTCCTGACTGCGATGAGTGGCTCCTGTGACCTGCAGAGCTTGCCAGCAGCACATGGGGAGGAGGAGCCAGCACAGTCCTGTGGTGGCCCCTTGGGCTTGGGGCTGCTGCCACCTCTGACATGCAGGGTAAGTCACCTAGGAGTCAGTAACAGCATCAAGCAGTGGCCCAGGCTCAGCTCAGTTGACTTTCCAAGGTTCTAATCTTACCTCCATGATAGCTCACAGTGCTATCACCCTCCCAGCCCTCCCGAAAAAGGACTTGCCTTTGGCAGAGATTTTGAAGTGTCCGTCTGTAGCATAGCTGCATGGAGGTGACCCTGGGGTCAGGAGGCTCTGAAGAGCACAGTGCCAGGTGCCCTGGATGATCTTCTGTTGTTGTGCTTGTAAAGTACCCCGTGTTGCTGTCAGCGGGCACACCCAAGTACCTGTGGCAACCGACATCTTTGCATCGTGCTGGTAGGCACCAAGAGGCAAAACCTAGGCCTCCACCAGCTGGAAAGCCCCTTCTCCAGGCACAAGGATTGTCTTTTACTATGCCATAGCTCACAGTTCTTCAGAAGTCGATCAGCTCTGTGAATCCATATTTTCTAATGCTTCTGCCAGACTGCTAGTTCCATCACTCCCCTCACAAGTGAGTCAACAGCCATCTGTGCATGCTAGAAATCAAATAACTTTTGCTTTAAGAGGTTTTTTTGTCACTTACAATGAATCCCTCTGCATCACCCTGTGTGGGACCCAGTGATGTCCAAGATGCAATCAGGAGGAAAGAGTATGATCTGAAGCCACCCACACCAGCCTGGTATCACCTTTCCATCTCAGCTGCACTTCAGCGAGCCAGCTGAAACGAGGCGGTTTTCTCTGTGCTTGGTGCCAAACACTGTTCTCGCTGAAGCAGAGGGAAGTTTTGTTTTTCCCTAAATAGGAATGATTTGGCCTTTGGTGGTGCTCAACTGGAAAGAATCCAGCAGTTTTCTGATCTTGTCAGAGAGCCTGAGATGGTCATAAATCAGAAGGGTTGCTCCAGAAATATTTTTCCTGGGTTTGATTCTCAATCCCACCATGCTGGTATAATAAAAAGAAAAATTGGGCCCACCACTGGTTTAATTTTACAGATAACCGCTCTCTTTCCAGGCAATCTTTGTGATTAATTTTTCTCACAGTCTGTCTGGAGTTTTTCTGGGCTTGTTTCATAGGGCTGTTCAGTTTTTTTTACCCTCCTCTCCCCTTCCATATGGGGAAGAATAAAGTGAAGAAACAACATTTTCAGAGAAGAAAGACTTGGAAAGAGTTGCTGTTTTCTGGGAGTCTGCTACAGCTGTTAATTTGTGGAAAACCTCAGTGGAAAGTAAGCAATATGGCAGCATCGCTTTACACGAGAATTCAGGGATGGCCTCGTTCCAAACCATGGCTGATTTAGGTTCTTGGCTTGCACAGCCAAAGCTTCATGTAGTGTCATGCTTTTTTTAATAGATAATGTTGATGCAGCTGTGGAAAGCTCTGATGTTCTTTTTTATTTTAACGTGGAATTGTCGTCATTCAATCAAGCTTAAGCATTGTGGAGCTGTGATGTTGTTTGTCTTTGCTTGTTAGATGTTGGTGTGTGAGCCTGAGACAGGCTGAGATGTTGTTTGGGAACAAAGAAAAGGCTCCCTCCCTTCCTCCTTGTCTCCTTCACAGAAATGCACACAGACCCAAACTCCCATCCAAAAAGGCAAAAACACTGAGAAAATTCGGAACTGGGCTTAAATATTGTGGGCTGGGACCCTTCTGCCTCTCCAGAGCACGCACACTCTTTTCTTCCTGTAGGCTTTACTCCTCTCCAGCATTTGTCATGCATAGTTGGTGGCATATCAAGATTCTGAGTACTGTACTGAGTGCAGTAACCTCTTTTTCTTGGATGGACATTTTGTTTGTGGAGAATACAGCATGGTGCTCAGTTGTCTGGGCAGAAATGAATGCTGAGGAAAATCTCAGCTATGTGATGTCTGTTAGATCAGAGATTAATTTTCCAGTAGAAACGTCCAATTATTCAAACCTCTCCAGTAGACGAAAGAGCTTTTGACAATCTGTTTTTCTGAAAACCCCTGCAATTCAGTTGGCATGGATTAGATGACCTATTAGAGATTAGCAAAGGGAAAAAATGTTTCTAATTAATGTCAGCCCAGCTGTTAACTTGGGGAATATCAGTGAGTGGTAGCACGAGGCAGCTCCTACAGATCTTTCTGTGGTCACAGTTCATGTGTGTATTGCTACCTGGACCTTCTGCACAAGGCATTGCACGAGTTACCCAGTAAGGTCATAGTGTGCACTGGACCAGTTGCTGCTTCTTGGCTCTGCCTCCCTTTCCAAGGCAGGCTTTTATGAATGGGTAAGTCCCATTTTTTCCCCCAGTGCTACCGTGTCACACAGTGACTGATTCACTCACCTCCTTATCTCTGGGCCATATGACTTGCTTTGATTGCATCTTCCTTGCCAACTTGGCTATGTATCTTGTTTCTTTCCCCCTGGGTGAATTAGGGAAGAATCCTTCAATCCTTAGAGTTTCCCCACAGCATCTGGAAAGAAGAGGAAAACCAGGGATGAGCCAGAAAGAGTCAGGCAGAGAAAGATGAAAGAATTTGGAGGCGGGAACTATTCGCTCTTGGAATGAAGCTTCCTCCTGGCTGGCCTAAGGCACAGCAATTTAGGCTTTTCTGCAAAATGCACAATGGCCTAGGCCCTGCTTTTAGGAGTAAACATTTCAAGGGTGCCTGAGGGGGGCCCTATTTGTATTTTTATGAGGTATTTGGTCTCCGTTGAGCTTCAGCTAACTTGAAGTGGGGTAGTGTCTTGTGGAGACACTTGAGCTAGGTTGAAGAAGTTTAGCTGATAGAAGTAGCTTACCCACAGCAGTGTATTTGTCAGACCATTATACCTGCCTGCTGTGAGCCCTTATCCTGTGCCAAGCCCTGTTTTAAGCTGTCTCTAGCCCACGCTCGGGACTGTCTGTGCAGCAAAGGCATGTGCTGCCATCCTGACTTCTCTGCAGCCACCGCTGATGGACCTGAATGCCACAGTCGGGGTAAAGCAGGAGATTTGGGAGCTGGAGTGCTGCCAGTGCTTTTGTGAACGTTCTGTAGGGCTGAACACACATTCACTATTAGCACTGTTAAATGCTTTCCTGTTTTTCTCTGTCCACTTGAACTCTCACTGCAGCCCTAACCGACGATCACATTTTGTTTTTAATGACAGAGCAAAGGTGCCAAAATATTTCAGTAGCTCCCCTAGGAACATCTGCAACTTCTTTAGCTAGTATTTTTACAGCTGGCCATAACTTTATTTTATTTTTGAATGCTAATAGTTGTGGATCTGGGACTCTGTAGGAAAACAATGGCTAATTTCCCTTGCATCAGGATTTAAAACTTATATAAAGCTACTCTTGCACCTTTGAATAAATCACCCGGAATGCAGCCAAGGGGTACTTTGTCATTTGACAGACCAAGTTTCTGAGCTCCAGACAGAGCTTAGACCGTCCTTTAGGCTTAGGATAAAGTCTGTGTTTGGAGCCACTGGGATCAAAACCTACAAGACACTTTAAGTGACAGAGCTGCTGCTGCTGCTGTTGAGGTTCATGCTGCTGTGTGGCAGGAGAGCTGTCTGATCACTGCCTCCAGTGCAGTTCCTGTCATCTGTGATGAAAAAGGGAAGAATAAAATGTCACATCCCTAAAATGATACCAAAGTCTAGGAACAGGAATTAGGTTTGGGAATTTGAAGTTCCACCTAGTAAAAATGCTTCAGACCTTTAATTGCAGCTCAGATTTATTATGTGCTGGCTATGCTTAGTTGGTCTAAAGATGAAAGTAAGCCAAATATGTTTAGTCATTGTATCAACCTGTCACTCAATCTTTGTGTGGCACCTCTCTCTCCCTCTACTGAGCCAGAAAAGCATGAAGAGGGAAAAAAAAAAAAAAAAAAGGCATGCTGCAGAGCTACCAATTTTATTTAACTACTGACAAAGAAGTTTTAGGCTGAGCTTTAGACTGGCATCGTCTTTGACTCCTGCTGTGGTGGAAACTGTACCTGACCTCACATTCAGATGCAGGACCAGACACCACTTCTGAGAGTGGCCTCCACCCACCTGTGAGAGCTGCACGCTGTTTCTTGAGGGCAAAATGCTGGGGTAGGCAGGTCTGCAGCACAATTTGAACACATGTACCAGTGGCACTTGCAGGCTGGTGACACAGGCAGGCTGCGAATCAGCACTGGTGTATCTGCTCTTGAAGAAGTCCTTGATGGTCTGCCTTTTTGAGGGGAGCCAGAGCTGCCAGATGAAGGATGCCAGTAGTGGAGGATGGTGTGACGTGTCAGTTTCTGAAAGTGACATTAAGTGACATTGCTTCCCAATGTAGGTGGACCCATGCCAGCATGTTCAAGGAATGATTAGATCTGACTGTGAGATTTCCCACAGCTCAGGGGAAATGCTGACGTGGAGTAGGATTCGGGGTTCCTGTTGGGGCTCATTCCCAACATGGACAGGTAGCTCTGGTGGACTGTTATGGTGCTCCCCTGGGAACAGAAAAGACAATACTCCTCTCACTGACACTGGGACCAAGAGCTTGTCATTTCCTCAGATCCAGCAGTGTTTCTTTCCATGTGCATCTAAGTGGGAGGGGAGGTAGGCTAGGAAAAAAGCCTCGAATGCTTTTTTCACATATCCATGGACCTGCCCTGTCAAACTCAATGGCAGCTTTGCTGTTAATTGCAACTCAAGCAGACACAATGTTGAGTGTGATAAAATCCAACAGAAACCTTTAAAACTCCCCAGATTACCTTCAGTGCTGCAGTTAATTTTTTTGTCCGTGACTTCTCTACGAAACCAGATACATCTCATGCAATTCAAGAAGGCTTAGTGCCTTGACCTAAGTGCTAAGGTATGGCACGATCTGCCTGCCAGATACCACAGCCCCTCTGCTGAGTACAGGTAATTGGGTCACCACATGTGAACTTTTGACACACACAGACTTACAGCCTGATAGCACGGATGCCCTCCAGCAAGTAAAGCCAATTCACCTATCACCACGAATCTAGAGCACTGAACTCCAGTCATTTAGAATGGGGTGACTTCAGTCCTCTCCATTTCAATCCTTCCTGAAGGCACAGAATTTGTCTATGTGGATGTCTTGCAAGAGATGCCCGAAGGAGCTGGCAGAAGTGCTGGGCTGGTGCGGTACCATGCAGACACTCGGTGCTGTGCAGATCTGTGTGCAGCGTGTGCAGTGCCTGCTTTGGGACCCTCCACAGGCTCTAATGGTGTTCTTTAGCCCTTTAATACCGTGGCAGGAGGTGGAGGTGTGTACCTCTGTACCACAGCTCCATAGAAGCAATGCTGGACTGTAATAGAGGAGCACAGCTAGGGACTGAGCCTGGCAATGCTGCTGTTTCGGGTGTGTGTGAGACAGGAGATGTCCTAAAAATGCCTCCACTCATCTTTCATAAATGGAAAATGCAGGGTTTGGTCAGCTCACTTCCCTCTGTCCCTGCTGTATTTGTGTATCCTGTATATTTTTCCTCATAATACATCTCAAGACACTTTCCCATCAGCTCATGCTGTTATGTCACTCTCCAGTGGGTGAGCTCAGTATGACTAGGAAGCACTGAAGGAAAATGAGATGCAGATGTGCTAACTGCATTAATATTCCCCTTCAATGCCGTTGCTGTTGGGGAGCTCAGGCTGTTAATTTGACTTTGCTTCTCCACAGAGCATGCATACATCAAAGTGTCAATCTTATCTGCCTTTTGTTTCAGCCCACCTGCCCCCATGGAACAGCTTGTTCAATGTACTTGCATCATCCCTGGTCATTCTCCATGGGTGCAGCACATCTGGCAGGGACCACAGGAGACACTGGAACCTGAGAGGGGCTTGGATCTGTGGTTCAGTTATGTCATGTCTGAGTGGTGCTTGTTTGTGTATTTTCAGAAAACCCAGAGTAAAAAAGGTTTTTCCCCATAAATTAATAGTGACCTCAAAGCTCCCATGGTGAAAAAACTGCTATGTGATGCAATACCAGTAAAATAAAAGCAACTGCATCTTCATAGAAAAAGCAGTGATATTCTGATTAATTGCTCTGTTTTCTGGGGTTTCGGTAAAAATGTCTGCTGATTATTTCTGAAACTTATGATGACTGTCTAAGTGCATAACCCCCTCTTAACATCAATTTGGCAAACAGAAAAGGAAATATATCATACAATATTCCGCTTGTAGGGCCAAGTTCTGTCATTTATCTGCTTGAAAAGCCTCTGTTGACTGCCTTGGGATTTCTCCCTGCAGAATGATGGCAGGACATGATCCAGACCCAATATAAATGTAACGTATGAACCAGTATATCTTCAGATGGAGAAAACGTGTGTGGAATTTCCCTGTGCTATCATGTGCATATTTTATAGGCAACTGCATGCACAGTTATTGAAAAGAAGCACAGACGTCTGTGGTTAGACATCAATGACTATTGTGGGAAGGAAAATAGGGAAACTGGAAGGCTTAGAATTTGTGCTTTATTGGTTTACTGAGAAATACAAGGTGAGAGAAATGAAAACAGTTTAGGATAGAACTGTAAGGAGGGAAATTGGCATTGCTGCAACACTGATGAAATATAATGTCCTTGCCAGAAGAGTATAAATAATGAGTTTCCTGATAAAAAATGTTGATGAGGCCAGTAGGGGGGAGAGTATGAGGAAAATGTATGCATGGGGAAACAGTTTTATTTTGGCAGTGACTGAAAATAACCATGAAGCCTGGTGCTTGTAAACCTGGGAATCCTGAAATTAATAATTTTCAGTGCTAACTGTTGGAGAGTGACAGCCCCATGAGGACTATTTGCTTTTCAGGTCTTGCATATTCTTGCCTACTTTAAGTCCCCAGACTCACTGCTGGCCATATAAGAGCTTGTGAACCAGTAGTTAGCTGAGATAGCAGCCTTCATTTCAACAGCAGTCACGAAGGCTGCAGAAAGTGCTGAGGGCAGCGGGCTCTTTGGTTAAGGGCTCTGCTTTGGGCAGGTTTCACATTGCACACACCTCTGCAGTACCTGATTGACGCCTTCCTTAGGTGTGTTGGATACCACCACTGTCTGTCCTGTGCTGTTCTGTTCTAGTCCTCTCTCCATGGCGGGGAGGGTGAACCGTCTGGTGCTCTGCTTTCTTAGAGCTTCGTGCTTAAATCTGCATTGTGGAATATATGGAAGCTCTGCAGGTCTCTTGTCCAAACTCCTGCTCAGAGCTTCACGGGGAGATCAGGTTTTTCAGAGCCTTGCTCAGGCACATTCTGCCTGTCTCCAAGGATGGAGATTTCACAACTTCCCTGGGCTGTAGGCCTGCTTCATCAAGTAGGATGATCCTCCTTTATGACTTTAAGTGATTGGTGCTGATCCAGGTTTTGGGCCTTTACAACAGAGGATGCTGCTATTCATTGCCTTTGGGGCAGGTTTGGGCTGCTTGAGTAGAAGCAGATGAAGGAAGATTTTCTTGGCTTGACAGCAAACCTCAGTATCAGCCCCAAGAAACTGGATCTAAAGAGGTTTCCACAAAGGCAAGCCTCAGGCTACCTGGCAGAGAGAAAGAGGATCCTGAGGGGAATAGTTCAGAGCACCTCTGTGAAGCTTCTCTTTTGAAATGCCCTCAAGAAATGCTGGCCCATCTTCACTGATAACAGCAGGCATGTAGGAAGATTAGTTTCCCCCTTGCTTCCTATGTGCATATGCAGAGCCTTTCTACCATCAAGCCTGGAATTTGCACCCTTTTTTCTTCATCTGGACTCAAAACTGAAGAGATTTGAAAAGGCAAAGGGGAGAAAGGTGCTAGTGAAGAGGCTGATTCAACTGTTTGGTTTTGTATACAAGTGATGATAATGCTGATGATTCATTAGCCCTTCAGCTCCTTATCTTGTGCACAGGTTGTGACTGTCCTTCAACTGACTTGGGAATTTGTTGAGACAGAGCAGCATTTGCTGTTTTTCATCACCTAGGGGCTGGAAAGTCTGGGTCTTATAAAGGATCTCGTGGCCCAGGTCCCAGCCCAAATCTACTGCCTTTAAAACTGGTGGCTTTCCTCTACAAATGCAAATGTATTGGTGGTTAGCATCTCAAAACATCCACACATGTTTAGGGAAAAGCAGACTGGTGATCAGTTGAAAGACTTGCCACTCTGTGCCCCCAGTCCCCGTATAGTCATACCCTGGCAGGTAGCAGAGGAAAAGCATTCTCGGTGGGTAGGCTCCTAAATGCTCTTCCTTGGTGCCAGGAGCTGTAATCTGAACAGTCAAGCAGCATTTACATTAGACAGGGAAAACCAAAAACATTAACAATTGTCTACACCAAGCACAACTCCATCAATTCTACACCATGGCATGAAAAAAAAAAAAAGAAGCCAGGAGTTTTCTGAGTTTTGCTTTCAAATGCAAGCATGATACTCTGCTTGAGACTTGTCACTGACCGAGGAGCTGTGTGGTGCAGTGATCTGGTGGTGTGCTGCCCAGCTGTGGTTCAGACCCCTCCATCCTGGGCAAGCTCCTGGCTGGATGTTGCAGAAGTGTTTGCTACATCCTCTTTAAATTTCATCTGTGCTTAGTTTTTCCTGTAGATAGGGCTGAACCTCCTAACTAGTCATTTTGAAGGAAAAATATAAATAGTGTGCAGGATGGCTTTTTTTTTTTTTTTTTTTTTTTTTTTTTTTTTTTTTTTTTTTTTTTTTTGTGCAACTCTTGCTTTGGTCCTTTGCTCCACGTTGGACTTTAATGTTGTAATGAAAAATCACAATGTGCTGCCACTTTACTGGGAAACAATGCAGGTCACTCAAAGCTAGTGGGGTTCACGTTAATCCTAAAATTCCACACATGCCTACAGGTTGTTAGGTGTCTGGTGAACCTCTCTCAGACTGCCAGTGCAACAGCATTCCCCTCGGAATAGTTGCAGCCTGCAACTTGCAGCCTGCCTTCTCAAGAGAGCAAGGCTCATGGGGTCTTGCTTCCCATATGTGTGAAAGAAAGTCCCTGACAACATCTTTCAACATTTGGCAGATCTCAATCAAATTCATCAGGAGGGTGGAGATCTCAGCAACTTTATGCTTTCTTAACAAGTTTTGTGAAAACAAACAGCCAGGTAAAGAGGAGACAAGTCCTCATTGATATTCCTGTTGTGGGAAAGGCTAAAGTATGAGCTTATATCTCCTTACAGCATCTGGATGGGAGACTCAAAGCTCCAGGGGTTTCCCTGGTTATGGAGATATTTTTTCATTTCCCCACCCCAAGTCCAGGCGAAGCACTGCATAGCAAGAGGCGAAGCTGGAGCTGGTTTCCCATCTGCAGTAAAGATGGAAATGCTGGAACCTCTGCACTTTGGGCTCAGTCAAAGACTCAGACAGCCTTTTCCTGGGCCCCTTTGGATCCCTGTCTACTGTGGCAAAGGCCGGTGTGTGAGATGTGTGCACGTCTCCTTCTGGCTGCTGGACTTTTTTTACAACTGAGCACAAATGCTTACCCAGAGTCAACTGTCTCTGGCCTCCTGTCTGCAGAATCTCTTTTATGAAGTAAATGTTTATGCTTTCAGACTCCTTCTAGGCCTGTATACTCATTCAGCACATGGCTGCAGGATAAATCTGTTCTTGTAGTTAGCAAAGGAGTAAATGCATTCTCCAAAATCCTCAGTGAAACCATGAGAATTGGAGGGACACCAAACCCAAACATTCTTTTCATTTATGCTGTTAGAGCTGCTGGGAAACTGGATATTTTGCAAAGAAACTGGCTTCCCCCACCCCCACTCCCCTTCACTGCCCTTTTTTTTTTCCTTGAAGTCTGCAGCAATGGAATGAGTGAATTATTTCCTGGGGCAGCTGCTGTGTAACATCCAATACTTTATTCTTTGAGCTCATAAAAATAAGCACATCAAGAAGAAAAAAGTGGCAAGTTGCTCAGTGTTCCAGAGGATCGGGCAGCTCCAGAGATTTCATGTTTGTTTTCTTGGCATGTGCTAGATATGTCCATCTTTTCTCTTTCAGGTTCTGCAGGCACCACCTGCCCCTTGTTCTTCTTCAAAAATAGATGAAATAAATCTGAGACACAGGGCCTCGAGGGAGTGCCTAGGGAAGGAGTGGAATAGAAAATAGTAGGAAGAGAGAGGCTTGTGTCTCTCTTTAAGGGATGGAGATGATAGATTTAAAAAAGCTTTAAATGTCTGAACAGTTGGTGGAAACTGTCAGCCATCACACCTTACTTGCATACTTACATACCTCTACAGGCAGATTTCCATCCACAAATTAAAGGAACACACATTATATAAATGTGTGGCCATGGCCTCTCTTATGGCCCCATTCCTCTGCAAGCTATGCAAGGTGTCATGGTCCCACAGCAATGGCCTAACCCTGGGGCAAACAACTGGCTGTTCAGGATTGCTTTGCACATCTTACAGGATCCCTAATGCAAGCTCTTGGGGTGGAAAGTGCAAATTCTTTCCCCTGGAAACAAGGGTAGAGCCGGGACTAGCCAAGGTTTTTGTGGTGGGATCTGAAATATCCAGGCTCACTGGGAATGAGAGATGTCCCCCTGGCTTCTGCCTACAAGGCAGGCTGGAAGGAAGGGGAAGGTGTAACCAGACAGCTGGGGAGACCAGTTGAGATGCACAGGAAAGGAAACCAAGGGCTGTGTGAACCATGCACATCAAAGTTAGCAAGGCATAAGCTCACAAGCTTCCTTGGATGAACCAAGGCACGCTTCTCAACAGGCTTCCCATCATAAACCTTACTGCAATGTGCCCATCCAAACAAACAGCAGAGGAAAGAGCAAAGCAGCACTTGGGCTTAAGGGTCACTGTTAAGGAGCTTGCACCCAAAAGACACCCAGCACCACTGGGGTCCCACCCATGGTGTTGTCATGAAGCACTGTGGACAGGAGACACCCATGTGCGGCATCTGCTCAGGGCAGCATCCTTCATCTCCTTCCCTCCCTCTCTGCAAGCAGCCACAGCATCAGCTGAGGCAAAGCTTGTGAAAGTTCACATTGCTCTGCTGATTCACACTCTCCGAAGATGTGGCCTGTCCTCACTGCCTTGCTAGCTGGTCTCCAGATCACTATCATCCTAGGGATTTTGGACACTTTGGCACAGGAAGCAGCTACATGCTGCAGCTGATTGCACCTCAGAGGAACCCTTGCAGGCCATGTTTCTCTGCTCCTTGAAATATTGGAGTGGTCTCCCCTATTTCATATCTTTTAATGCAAAAAATTGTTCCCTCCTGCTTCTTCTTATATATAGGAATGGCAGAAAACACCCTTGGAACATTCTTCAGGCAGTTGAGGAGGGAACAAAATACACATGGATTTCTTTCATCCATCCTGTGCTGGATTTTAAGCTTTTAGGCCTAGGATATCACTGGGACCTTCTTGGGCATAGAGCAGGGTGAGTGTGTTGAGCAGCAGCAGGGTGTGCTACCCTGCAGGTCTCACAGAGTATGATTTGGGCCCTCCTCTCTCCCCCACCTCTCTGCTTATCATCTTCCCATCTGTGAAATGAAGCATCTCTTTGCCTTTGGAGAAGGCTCTGAGATACTTGGGGGACTTTTTTCATTGCTATGTATTTCTGTTTATGAGGTCTTTGGGGTTTAGTGGTGTCAAATGGTATTTAGTGTTTGTCCTAGTCATCTGTGGAGGCTGGGAAGAATGAGAAAGGCATTATTTGAGGTGAAAGGATGTCTGTCTTTGACCTTCTAAGGCCATAGCTCAGAGTACATTAAGAAACCCTACAGGCAGAAACTTCCTGACCAATGTATTTTGTTCCTTATAACAATATATGTGAAGTGTTTTGAAGAAGGAAAAAATACAGACATGACAAAAGTGATGAAATCAATAAATTAGTATCATATTAACAAAAAACCACTTCATCCACAAAATGAAGGTTTAAACAAACATTAAATAGGAAAGAAAGTTGCCTGGGAGGAAACCAGCACTGGAATTAACTGTAACCAGATGCAAACTACCATTATCTTTCTGAACAATGTAATTTATCTCCAGCAACGGTCCATATTTTTAAAATTAAGCAAGTCCTTTCTTCTCTTCATGTAGAATTAACAAAAAAAAAAAAAAAAGGAAACTTTTCTCCTATGCAAAGTCCTGATGAGCTGTGTAGAAGAACCCAGAATGTCCCAATGCCTCACCACACGTCTGCCACTGATTTATTGCACCACCTTGAACAAGTCACTTACCAACACTGCCCTTTTATCCTCTCTGCAGAAGGGATAAGCTATCCCAAAGCAGATGTTAGACAGCATGTTAAAAGTGGGATCCAGAATTGGCTGCTACAAGGAAAGTACCATGTTATTACAAGAAGGTGACCTTCTCCAGGACAGAAGCACTATGGTGGTGGTCTGTGTAATGAAGAGGAGGTGAAATAATAAAAAAAGGGAGACCAAAGCCTTGTCAAGGACACTGTCTGTGAATTTGCGTGGGCAACTGTCAAACTAAGACTTGTCTGAGGATAAAGTCCACTGGTTCAGCATCCTGGTAGGCTTCCTAATCATGGTTTGAGTCTCCCTGTGCTATTGAGTTGTCCTCCACAAGCAGTCCCGCGGACACTGCTACTGCCCCTGGAGCACAGCACCACTCCAGATGTGCTGGGTGGTAAGAGTCTCCTCCTAAATCAATCTTCAAAACAGGGATAATATGCCAGAGACCTTTAGCGTATTCACTAAAAGTAATAGTTTTCAAATGCTTCCATAAAGTGGCACCGCTGGAGTTTGAGAAGGCTTTTTATGGCTTTGTGTTTTGCTTTATAAGAAAAGAGCAGGAAGGAATACATGCTATGTATGGCTGTGTTTATAAGAGTGGAGAGATCTGGGTGCGTAGATTTAAATCCTGTGTGGAAGTGTGTGAAGCAAACCAAGTATGTCCTTGGGAATTAAAATAAAAATAACCCGTGACCTTTCCCTAATGAGCTGTGTGAAAGGTTGGTAGTGATGGCCAATAGACTGCACTTGTCATAACAGCATCTCATATGCTGTTTCACAGTGGGAGTCACAGCAAGAGCTCACTAGTCCTGATTTCTCCATCCATTTCCAGCATAGCATCCACTCTGCTGAGCCCTTTAACTACACTCATCCTTGCAGCTGCAAATTGCTTTATGTGATGTACAAGTGCTCACAGTATACTCAGATCCATTTTCTTTCAGTGTGTAGTTTTCCCCATATGATTTCCTTTCCCTAACCTGCATTTTTACATGGAGGTGTGCATGCCATCATGAGCCTTCTATTCATGGAGCAGTTCATTCTGCACTGCCAGAGTGGCTGGAGTTTTAGGAAATATCGTGTGGTTGCCCACTAGCTCCCAGTTCCCGATAAGGGATCACTGCAAATTCTGTCCTTGTGCATCTAATTTAGGTTAGAGATGAGTCTTTGACCCACTTTTAGATGTCAAGCAAATCACCTCCAGTGTTTCAAGTCAGTGTTAAGTGAAGGAAATCCATGCAGTGCTTATGAAGATAATATACTGGCACAGCATCATTAATAACAGACTTTTACCTAAACTGTCAATGTGTACTTGATTTTCATTCCTGAGAGTAATTTTTTCTCTCTCCTTTCCAGTGTGATAGTATTTCATAACTGTGAGAGCAGTAGTAATTGTGGGGCCTTCTGGCTTTAAAGTAAATGCTTTCCTCAGTGGGAAAATGCCCTCTGGTTCCACAAAGAGCATGCATACCACACCGAAAACCAAAACAAACACTCATCAGCTCTTCCTGCAGAAATTTGGGAACTTGGGTTCTCATGTTTGTGTGTGTGTGTCTCTTTCTTTTTAAAGACTGATGAGGTTTAGTAGAGAGGAAAATGGCCAGTGTGAGGGATTTTTGCTGTTTGCTCAGGGTGCCTGCAGGAAGGTGCGAGAAGAGGAAGGGAGAGTCTCCAGGCACAAGCACCAAGCCTGACCTCACCCTGCACCATCTGAGGCAGATGGGGTGCTTCTGCTGGGAGCAGAGCTGGGTGGCCGTGCCAGCACCTCCAGTGACAGCAGCAGGCTTGCTGGCAGCAGCAGCAAGAAAAGTGGCGATAAACAAACTCAGTGAGAAGTCTGTTGGAGCAAATGCAGCACTTTTGCTATGTAAGGGACTGTGGTCCATCTTTGTGCCTCCTTGTTTTTCTTCTGAGTGCTTATTAAGTATACTTGCTCTGGTGGCACCTAAATATGTCCAATTCAGAAGGAAGGCAGTGTCATCTTTTGTCAGATGAGCCAGAGGCACTGTGCTGCTTCATGTAAGCTCTACATTCATCCTGGGACTCTGGCACTTCCCTAGCTCCCTCTGATCCCAAATCCAGTGTGTTTTGTTCCTCCTGAGGTCCTGGGGCTGGTGAGAAAGGGGCCTGTGCCCAGAGAGCCTGGCTATGGAGCTGGCTCCTGCTGGTATCCTTTCACGCTCAAGGCTGCCTGCCTCTGCTGGTTGGGACCATAGTATGCTGTGACAAACACAAGAATCTGTCTAATAAAGCAGAGTTTATTGGAGAATCAGTATGAATCCATACAGCAAATGTAGCTTGCCCTAAGTTGTCTGAATTCCAGCCTTTGATGTGAGAGTTTCCTTGGTCTCCTTGGAAAAGATTCAGGACTTGGGTTTTCAGCCTGATGTCCACAGTACGGACCCTAGTGCCACCAAGACCCGTCTCCTCTCTGGATGTGCTTTTGGAGTTCCCTGCATGAACCAGCTGTGTTTGACCAACATAGCCCATTTGTTCCTACTCATCCAAATCATAGGATTTCAGTGTTTCAGCAGTGGCTGTGTCTAGACAGTCAATTACTTTCTGCTCTCATGTCTCTTAAGAAACTTCAGTGTGAATGTCTCCTTTGACCTTGCATGTATAATTATTTGTCTTGCCTATAAATAATGGATTTCTTTGTTGCTGGTTGGTGCCAATTCATTAATATTTTGTACCTTCTTTGGTTTCAAACACACTTCGTGTCTTTCCAATCTACTCTTGCACCAAAACCTGTTCCTTTGCATGGTTCCTGGCCCTTCTCTCAGATGCTACTTCCAAGTTTTCCATAATCCCATTCACTTTAACTGTGGAGGATCTACAGTGTGGGCTATGACATCATCCTCTCTTAGCTTTTGTTCATGAAGAATGGGATGATTGTTTCCCTCTGTTCATGTGTTCAGACTCAGAGAATCTCTTCTTCATTTTCATCATCTCCCTATCAAACTCAGGAATCGCAGTTTTGCCCAGTGAGGGAGAAGGAAAGATATGGGGTGAAGTGGGACCAAACCCTGGGGAAGTGCACTTTACATAATGCAGAGTAATTTCCCAAGGCATTTAGTAGCAAAGCTCCATGGAGGGCAAACCCAAAACGAACCTGATGAGCATGTGGAAAGTAAATTCCTAGCAGAGTTGCAATGACACTGGCTGTGCTTCCCAGGTGATAGCTGGCGGTCACAGTTCTTCAATTTTCCCTTTTGAAAGCCCAGCCAGATCAGGTTAGCACCGCGCATCTCGGGTAACCCCTCGCAGCACACGTGTGCTTCTGGGGGCAGGAACGGCACCGCACGAAGCTTGGCGTGGCAGAGATCCAGCTTTGGTTAAGGCCCCCTCGGGCACTCCTCTAATTGAGATGCTTAGTATGGGTAATTAGTAAGGGCGCTAATTGTCCGTTTTTAAGATCTCATCTTTCTCACAATGCAAATTGGCTGGTAGAGAGGAGAAAAGGCACAGGAACTGTCAATGCCTCTCTGCAGACAGCTCACTGCACTTAAGGAAATAGTCTTTGAGAAGTGCAGTGAGTTTACTGTAATCTGCCCAAAGGCTCTGTTGCTAAGTCAGCACCTTGTGAAAATGATAGCAAACCACCCTCTTCTCAGGCAGGATAGGAATTCACAGTGTGCTTGGCGAGAGGAGCTGCAAACCTGACAAGGGCTATAGCTCTCGGGTGGGATCAAAAGGGCACGGAAAGGGGGATCAGGGTGGGCAAGCGGGGCCGTGCACTCTCAGATCTCTTGGAGAGATGGCTTAGAAAGAGCACCAAGACTGTGCTGTTACGATGCAATTCATTCATGCAGAGGCAGACCTCCTAGCCTCACATTTGCTTTAAGTCCACTGCTCCACCCCCTCTCGCTGCATTTGGAAGAGCTAGGAGACTGCTTGGTAAATGACAATAAAGGCACCTGAATGCTCAGGTTGCCTTTCCAGGGTGAGGGACCCAGGTGAGGTGTGTGCCGACAGTCAGTCTGTGTACCCAGCTGACAACATTCAGGATGGCTCAGGCTCCCCATCCTCTCTGTCCCGGGTCCCTCGCCCTCGGCGATGAGCAATCCATCCTTCCCTGCCTGCCTCGGGGCACAGGGGCAGCACCGCAGCAGCAGGCAAAAAACGCAAAAATGGGTTGAAGTGTTTGAGGCAGGGACGTCACTGGCTCTGCACGCTGTGAGCTGTTTTACCACAGCGAGTGTGATGCACCCCAGTGCCTGTAGCGGTGCATCCCTGCTCCCACCCTCCTCACACTGCAGAAACCAGGAAATTGGCTCCTTGTGGCTGCTGGTGGGGGTGTTGGAGTGTTCCTCCCACTGATGGAGTATTGCAAATCACACAGCTCCCCACTGTTTCCCTGGGAGTTAAAAGAAGCTGAACTTTTTCTTGGTTTTACTGAGTTCAGCAGAAGAACAACACACAGAGCATCAGCAATGCCTACCCTGAGATGCCGGTGAGTTCAGCAGCGAGGAGAGCCGCGTCAGTGGCAATTGCTAATCACATGTACCCCCATCAAGATATGGAATTTCCTCCCACCTGTGTCTTGCTGCTTACTTTGGCTCTCCCAAGCTGTTGCTTGTGTGCAGCCCCAATCTTGTAAGCTGTCCAGCTTGCAAATACCAACACTAACATCTGTGAGAGCAGTGAATACTCAGTTCTGAACGCTGCTCACTGGGTCCACATCCCAGCTCTGGCTGCTGGACCAGCTGGTGGCTGGTTCCCATCTTCTCCAGGGATGGTGGGAAGAAATAATTTATTCCTGCTTCTCCTTATGCTGAGGTATGGGTAGGCTGATCAGCAGTGAACAGTGCAACACTCTCTGTTTGACATGAGCTGTGTGAGAGTGTAGCCCACTGCCAGACATAGTCTGATGTCTTGGGAAATAGTCTTCATTTGGCTCCTGCAGCTGGCTGGCTGGCCTGAAATGCTGATGTTTGCATTGTTTACAGGAGGCCCCAGCTGCAGACTACAATTTCCAAAGATTCAGGATATTTTAGATCTGTGGGTTTGGTTTGGACTCCAGTTGTTTTAAGCGGGGAGCTGACTTCACATGATAAATCTGGTTCCTGCAGTTTGGGCAGTAGCTGGATTCATCCAGTGCATTTGTGTACAAAATACCTGGATTTCAGATGTCCTTTGTTCTACAACCTATGGAATTAAAAGCCCCTTTTTGGTATGTATTTGTGTCCTTGATGTTCTGCACCCCCATGGAAATATATTTGCTCTATCATATCCTCCCCAGCTTTCTCCACCATTTAGTATTGTCAGTTCCTTCCCACGTCTGTCTCCCACTAACTTTGGTTGTCTTCTACCTTGTAACTGCTGTCACCTTAGCTCTTTTCCATGTTCCCATGGCCCTGTTCCCAACATCCCCTGGCACCTCTCCTGACCTATTCCCCTGAGAACTCTGTCTGAAAAGCAGATTGAGGCTAAGAACTTTAACTGGATCAAAACTATATTTTTACATTTTCTGTAACTGTGGCAGTGTGGATTTTACTAGAAACTAAGCACGCTTCACAAGTCTTTGCAAGGCCATTCACCACCCAGATCTGATGCTGCACCACTGCAGCAGGGGCAGGACATCCTTTGCCACGTGCAGACCTCAGGCTGCAGTGTTGAGTTTACCACCAAGCTCACTGAAAACCACACTGCCATCACCAGAGGGTCTTTCTGCATTTTCCCTGGTTCATGTGCCACAGAGTGCAAAGGGGGCACTGCAACCACACTGTGAGTTGGAACAGTTTGTTTTTCCAGGTGGAAATGTGTGACTTAGTGGGGCAGTGCTGTGTCTCTGCAGGGTGGATGAGCAGAGGCAATTCACCCCACAGCCTCAGGAGCCCTTGGTCTGACACCAGGCAGGTGGCAGAAAGGTAGGAGCAGGGGTGAGAGGCAGGATAAGACTTTCAGCAGTGATGCTGTATTAGGTCTGTGTTGGGTTGACCAGGACACAACACACCCTTCATCCCATCGGCTGTGGGAATGACAAGTGCTGGGTGCAGTAGGCTAACGTGAGCTTCATGCTTGTGGGGAGGAGGAGGAGGAAGAGGATGGGAGGTCCCATCCGTTTTTGGGTCTCTTCAGGCAGCATAAACTCCTTCCTCAGAGCAGGGGGAGCCACCACACTGTAAAAAGGTTACTGCATCCATGCAGTGCCAGGAGATATCAGTCCTTCACTATTAATACTCCCTTTGTTCCAGAGCAGATTTCATCAGTGCCACTGGATGCCTCTTTTCTCTTTCAACAGAAGACACCCAAGTGAACCCAAATCCCCAGAACTCCCATTGAGCAATGGTATCATAATAAAAGAAAAAAAAAATAGGGTGAAGAAAAGCCCAGTTATGTCAGTTTGCATCAAGATATGAAGACAGATTTCCAGAAGGTTGTGTGCTCAGGGATTGCAGAGTGATTTGGTGAGCAAGCCAGTGCTGTCGAAATGGGAGGCAACGGTGTCAAAACTATTGATGACAGGTGCTGTGTTCACACAAGGGAGCAAATCCTTCCTAGTGCAAGTTCAGGTGCCTCAGAAATGTTCTCAGCCTATACCTCTTTTCCTCTGACTTGGACCAACTTGTTTTTCCCTTCCTGCTTCTACAAACCGCAGCAAGCTCATCCAAAAACCTGTCATTCTTTTTAACAAAAGGGTGAAATAAACATCCCAGCATCATCCTCGGCAGCGTGCCATGGAGAAACTGCTGCAAGATATGACAAGATGAATACTGCCTTTAAATGTGATATGGAGAGGAAATGAACGACACCCACTTGGAAGACACAGCACTGAGGCCCTGCAGACCTGATCCAATGGTGGCAGGATGGGATGCCAGGGTCTCCTCCCTGGCACAGCATGTGGTCCTTGTGACCCAAAGGGTTCACTGGTCACACCCAGGGCCCTGTCTTGGCTGTCTACATCAAACCAGGATGGATTTCTGTAAGCCTGGGCAGATAGCACTGGCAGGGCTCTCCCAGATGGTGTGGAGACAGCATCAGGGCAGCTGTACCCTGTTTTGTTAAGTTGGCTGTAAAAAAGGCAACACCCAAGGCAAGCTGGTTTTTGGGGATTTTTTTTGTTTTGTTTTTTTTTTTTTAAGGAAAAAGTAATGCTAGTGGATCTAGACTGAGGCAAGAGGAACAGGCTAACTTTAAGCTTGCTAAAGAAAACGCCTAGAAGAAAGGGAGCCTCTAGGGAAATAAATGCACTAGCAGGGAATGAGAAGCAAACATTGTGTGCAGGGCTGTCAGCCTGCTGGCCTTTGAGCCTCCCAAGGGCTGTGCAGGTGCTTTGTGCCCAGCCACTTAGCCTGCAGGAATTTGGTGCAGAGCTGTATCCACATATCAGCAGCAGGGGACACTTGCTTCCAGACATGGGTTTGAGGGTCATCTGACTGCTGAACTCTCCACTGCATTACTCTGCTTGTGGCTGTTCTGTGCCGTGCAGCTCCTTCTAAGGCAACAGCACAGCAAGTGCAATGCACTGAAATGTTGCCATTTAAAGGTGATCTATGGCTTGTCCTTCTAGTTCTTTGCTTTTAAAGCTTCTTGCTGCCAGAGACCCACCATAAAACACAAAAATGTAGCATGCTCTTCATGGAGAGACTTGAGTTATTTCGATTCAGTGTCTCTAATCTCAAAAGCACATCAGAGAAATGTATAAAGGATGTAGTCTTTGCCCCAGAGATATGATCTAAACATAGATAAAGTATAAGTAAAAAGATGACATAACAGGAGACTAAAGGGAAAGGCACTGAGATGTTATATCTGGGGTACTGCAGCCTTTGCTAAGTTTATGGAGACTAGCGATGCAATTCTCTGTGTGTGTGTGCATGTATACAATCATTTGCATATGTGTATTTACTACCATTAGTTTAGCTCTAGTTGCTAAAAATTCATCCCATAAATGATTTGAAGTCCTTAGTGATGCATACTGATCAAAGGGAATGAAGAAGAAAAGAGAAGTGTGAGAGTTTTCCATTGTTACCGTGTTTCCCCTCTGAACCCTCCAAATGCTGCTGAGCTCTGTGTACTAAAATTGCAACTCCCACATACTCTTACATGTCTTGCAGGAGCTCAAGTCCCTGTCTCTACCATTTTGTTAGAGGGCATTAGTTGTAGGGATGGTAAAAATTCTGCCTGGGACATGTAAATCTTTGGCTTTCCCAATGTCTGTGTTTTGGTTCACTAGCTCAGAGCAAACCTTGGGTAGCTCTTGTAACCATGACTCGTTACAAAAATACTCTTCTTGTCTGGAGAATGGGGATAATGCTTGGCTGTATTTTTGCCAGGAGTTGTGATAATTAATTATTTGATCTTTCTAGAGCACTTAGATATTTGGATACCTCTTGATAGAATCACATATTCCCTTAGCTGTCAAACCACAAGAGCACCTTTTCAGCCCTGCTGGCGATGCAGCGAGAGATAGTAAAACATCCCTGATGCCTGAACGCACTGAGTGACTTGCTCTACCTTTATCAAAGTAAACCACAACAGGTTTCACTACTTGAATGAAATAAAGCCTGAAAGGAGATATGAGAAAGAGACAGTGAGGAGATTAATGCTAGTCTTGATGGAAGACTTCCTGGCTGGCTGCTGTTGCCCAGAAAGTCCCTTATAGATTAGAATTAGTGGGTTTCATGCACACATTAGTAACATTTCTTCGTCCAATGCCATCCATGTTCTCTGTGCTCACTTCCTCTTGTGGTTGTCCACGTTTCACGTCCATAGTTTTGTAGCCTGGGTCACCCTTTCTTTTGTGTCTGTGTGAATGGGCTCATCTGCAATGTACTGCAAAGGTAGAGCAAAGTGTGGGAAGCAGACAATGCCCAAATGTCACTGCTGTCTGGATGGGTGTTTGGCATTTGGAAGGCTCACAGCCTGCATGGGAATGTGCAGTTCTCAGGAATCCAGCTCAGTGGCACCAAGGGACATCCCGTGGGCACTGCTGCCGTGCCCAGGCAGTGGGTCCAGGCTCAGGCCAGGCTGGGTGCTGAAGCAGCCAGCCTGGGTCACTTGGTCAATAATCTCTAGTCCTTGTTAGCAAATGGTGATGGTGCAGCCTTCCTCCTGGCTGCAGTCCATGGCAGTACAGTGTCACCACAGGTGACCTCCACCTTGTGCTGCCATGTGGCACTTGGAGCAAGGTAGGCTGTGTTTTCTCTCAGAACAGGCACAAAATGGCAGATCTCAGTACTTTGAAGCAAAACTGGATTTCAGTGCAAGTCAGACTTTGCAAACTTCAGCAGATCTGAGTTTGATTTAATATCTCAAATTCAGGCATGGATGTGTTCTAGACCTTAGAACAGTTTCTGTTCCCTGTTTACTCTTTGGATGGATAAGATAAACTGAGATCATTGTGATTTTGCCACTCTAATGAGTCACAAAATCTAACATTTTCATCCAGACTGTGCAGAACAGACTGGTGACTTCAGATATACTGAAACCTAGCTTTAATCTGTTTATGTTTTTTCAGAATTATAATACAGGTTAACTGAGTTTGCATAAACTCAATACACAAACTCTGCACCTCATCTTGGTTTCTATTACCTATCTTCAAAGTGGGATTTTTTTTTAAAGTCACATTGAAGTAGAGCTTCAATTACATCCTGTTAATAACTAATAAATTAATTGCTACTTAGTGCAATATCCCACCCCACCAAGGATTGGCATTTAAAGGATTATGCCTGGAGGGGTGAGGACAGTTTGGTTTCAGAGTTGTATGTCCTTGGTGTGACTGATCCTGATGGATTGTGAACAAAATTGTATTGTGAAATACATGTCCTTATTGGAATTGCTGTTAACTTCATAATTGCTCTGTAATTACTAAAGAGAGAGTATCTTACACTTCTGACAGCCAGGTGCATGTATTGCTTAATCTGTCTCCATTATTGACTTGGCTCCGTTCCTGGGGGTGCTTTCCTATTCTCTTTCAGTTTTGCAATACCAAAACTGACTAAGTGGTGCGTCTGCTGTTTTGTTTTGTTCCTGCTTCGGAGCTAACAGCAGGAGCAAACAGAGGTGAACTGCGAAGAAGCCGAGGCGTCTGGCCGGCCCCGAGCTGTCAGTGCTGCAGTGAGCTCCTTTCCTGGCTGCAGGCTGTGCTGCCGGCCCCTCTGCCGGCTCCACGTGGGGCAGCGGGAACAGAGCCCGGCTCAGCCCCATCGCCCCTCCTGCCCTGCAAGCACGGAGCAACACTGCACCATCTGACAGGCAGCTTTGCCAGCAGCTGTGAAGGCTACCAGGAGGGAGGTCAAGGGTCTTTCTTCTGGAGATCTTCAAGCAGGAATCTGGGTTAGAAAAAGTTTAATCTCAAACAGTGATTAAGAATGGGACTGAAATGAGATAAACAGTGAGTTGTCAGCAGCTTCAGAAGCGATTCCTGCCCTAGGGGAAGTGCCATTCGTCTGTTTTGCTGTGTACTGGGTCAGAGCTTATGCTAAAATATTGCAGATTGTCAGCTTTGTCTGTGGCTTTGGGAATGTTTCAGTGGCCCTTGCTGCATGCACTGGCATTCTAATGGAGCTTTGTGAAAGGGCTTTTTTGGTGTAATCCATCAACAGACAAGCCCAGGGAGAAAGAGAAGGAGAACTCAGCGCCTCTCCCAAGAGAGGCAGCAATGAAGATGCATGCATTAAGCATCCTCCTCTCCCTTTGGTACACCCTGCATAGCAGGGCCTCCGAGGATCTCGTCAAGCACAGTGCTGGCTGAGTGGGTGTCCTGCCTGACAAAAGCTTTTCTTAATAACCTTTTTCACTTACATGTAGAGAATAAAGCTATCGACTTTTTCTTTCTTTTTCCAGGGAAATAAACGTTTCAGGTATATGTGACCAAAAAACAACAACCCCATGGGGGCATTGTCAATTTTTATCGACTTTCCAGTAGAGCAGAAATCGATGAAACAGGTTGCTACAGATACAACTACAGATACAACTTGCTTGTTACGCATGTGGCAGCCATGCAAGGCTCTGACCTGGCAATAATTTCTCCCAACATCGATGTTACACCTCCAAGGCCACCAGCAGTGTTCAGTTCCCAGGCAGCAGGAGCCCATGGCAGGCTGCAGAACACCCCAGTCCATCCACAGCTCTGCCCTCTCTCCCAGCCCATGAGCCCGCAGGGCTCAGATGCTTTTGTTGACATCCAGCTCCAAGCAGCTGCCCCTCAGGGGGATGCTTATGCCCAACCTTTGTTGCCCACAGCCCAGGCTGCCTATGGCCTGTTTTCTGGGCTCATTACTGGAAACTTTTTGCATCTCAGGCCTGACAAACTGGCTTTGTGCACTCCTCTGCCAGGATGATGGAGGTCCTCTTGGGCAGTGGAGGCAAAAATCGCCTCTTTTTGAAGATGTTACTAGTGTCGTATTTCTCTTCAGTCACTGTTTCAAGCTCAGATGATGCTAGCATTGCTTTCTCACCCTCAGTGGACTGAAAGCATATGAAGCATCTGGCTTCCCTTGCCCTTTGTTCAGTTGTCTGCTTATCCACGTAGAGTGAAATCTGTCTTTCCAAGAGCCAAGAGTACACTTCACGTTATAATAGGTGAACTTTTCAGCTGCCACAGCTCCCCTTTTCCCATTGCCTCTGTTGCTAGTATCCCTTTTCTGCTGAGAAACTTTAGATGCAAGACACCCAGCAAAACACTGACATTTCAAGAGGTGCTGCAAAAGACCAGAAAAGGGAATTTTAATTTCAGTAAACAATTGTGTCTTCAAGGCCTCACAGTCGGTGCAGTTCTAAGAAAGACTTTGAACTAGAGAAGGAAATGAGATTTTTTTGCAGTGACTCATACTTTTTATAGATTACCAGTTTCACAGCCTTGGAGGCTGATAAGTCTGTCCACAGAGCAGGTGCAGCAAGCTCCCCGTGGAGGCCTTACTGGGTGCAGGGGGGTTGTGTCAGTGTTGCTGCAGGCAGATATGGCTGTGTGGATGCCCTTGATTTCTCAACTCTGCTGTCGTGCTTGCTGGGGGGGCTCCCAGGGCTTTAGGATGCACAACCATCTTTGTGGGCACAGGAGGAGACTGGAGAGGATGGATGCATGTCTCATCATGCAAAGTTGCACTCTTAGAGGGTGCAGGGAAGAGAAAGTCGATGTGGAGAGTCTTGAGTAGAGACCTGCACAGAGGCAGCTGCTGGCCATGACATGGCAAAATGAATTCCAAGTGCCCACAGGTACATGATGACAGTGGCCAGAGTGTGTCTGAGTGGGCACTCAGCTCTGCCCCTCAGCACCCCTGAGCCTGAAGGGAAGCCTGAATGGACTTCACAGACAGCCCACCTTGTTCACTGTGTGTTGTTATCACTGCTGTACCTTCCTTTCCTAAAAAAATTTACAGCTCCTTCTAAGACTTTTGCCAGCAAATGGAAGTTGAGAGTTGTAAATGAGGCATGACTGTGCTTTGTTACATACAGTTACTGAAAAGTTACTGGTCCAGCTTGGGGTTCAGGCCTGAATGTAAGTGTGACTTTGCAGTAATTCACAACAGATTAGCTTTTGGAGCTGCAACACTTTGTTGTCTTTTCCTCTGGTTGTGGCTTGTTCCTGGATGTCCTCCCTCCAAATACCATATCCAGGTGCTTTCTACACATATGCAGAGCAAATGCAATGTTTGCTTTTTTTCCAGGAAGACAGCTTGGACCTTTGGTTTTGTCACCAGTCAGACGAGAGTCAGCTGCTCTAGGGCTGCTCCTATTCCCAGTCTGCTCTGGAATGTATATTCTCCCAGATGTTTGGTTCTCACTGGAAACAAATTTCACATAGGAGCATTTTGTAAAAAGGACCTGCCAAAATTTGGTCCCACAGCTGGGCTAAGTGACAGCACAAGGTCTCCTTCTCCCTGGGTGCTGTGTCCTGTGCTGTGTGGCTCTGTGGGGTGTTGTTGGCTCAGCATTACCCAGCAGTGATGCAATGCCTGGTATCATAATGCACCTTGGCCCCAGCAAATATAAAAGGCCTCATCCTGCTGGCCTCAGGATGAGTTACCAGCAGGTAACTCTGTCTTTATAACTTTCTTTATAATGTTTGGAGGCAGTGGCTTGTGTGGAGGTGGGAGGATGGCACACATTTGTCACTGCCTCTGGATTACCTTGAGGCAGGTTAGCCAGGTTGTAGATTAACTGTGCACAAATGCCCGGCAATTACAGAGCCATTATAGATATGCCATTATGTATATACTTATGTTTATGACTTCATTCTTTCTTAACCCTATTTCTCAAAGACAAATACATGGAATGTGTGGTATTTTCTCAGCCTGGGCTGATGCAGTCTTTGTGTGACCTGCCTCACTTCTAAATGAGATGTGTCCTCCTGCCCGCCCTGCCTGCTATCTGCTGATCCACCCTGAGTCTCATCAGGATGACTGGGATTGAGAGACCTCAAGGAAATGCCCATCAGAGCTGCTGGGCTTGTGCTTTGGAAGGAGAGGGCCTTGTTTGTGCTGCCTGCAAGCACCACATGCTTCTATGTGCCCTGTGAGCTCAGCTGAGAGCTGCCTGCCCAGCTGTGGTCACAGGGGCTCAGCTCCACTGGGGCTTGTTGAAACCAAAACACAGCTTGGTGTCAGGAAGGAAGGCACGAGAACAGACACTGCCTTGAAACTGCTGAGCACTGACTATGGAGGAAGAAGGGAGTAAACAAGCCCTGGGCAGAGGGAGAGCAGAGTGAAGCCTGGATCTCTGCATGCTCCCCATGGAAGCCCCCTGCACAAAAGGCAGGCAGAGTGTGATGTGGGGATCTGCAGGCACACTCTGTGGAGATATTTAGATGCCCCTTGTCTGTGAGCTGGCAGGCTGAGTGCATGCCATGCATCTTGGCTTAACAAGGAGAATAGCCACCTCTCCTGCCTGCTCTGGCAACCATGGCTGCTCTTGCAAGGCCTGGCTCACTGCAGGCACTCGGGAGCAGGGGTGGACTCTGGCCTCACAAGGGGCCAGGGGTGTGCTGGTGTGTGGGGTCATTCTTCTGGGCTGTCAGGGAAACCTGTGCACTTCAGCCTGCAGAGGTGCTTCCAGTGCCTTCTCATGAGCTGGCAGATTTCTCTCTTAATGCACACATTATATTGGCATGGCTGCTGAATGAGTGCAGAAAGTGCTGGGAAATGCGTGTTGACTTATAGACAGCTGGAGATTTAGTGTGATTCACAGAAACACCCATAGCTGAGAAAATACTCATAAAAGCAACCAGCCACTTACTCTAGCTTAACACTTCCACTTCTGGCTGGGACAAGGAAGTGGCAGCTCCTCAGGAAAGCAAGTGGGCAGGCTCACTCAGGTGTGTCTCAACTGTGGGAGGAATTTGCCTTCAAAACATTTCTGATTCAGCCTCATAAACCCAGTCCCTCAGCCCTCGTGCTGGCCCAGGTCAAACCCATTGATGACATCAGGCGAGGGACTTTTGGCACACTTGGGAGAGTAGTAAGAACAAAAGGGGAAAGACAAATCCAGACCCAGATTTTGCAACACTTTTGAAAAACCCCACCAAACCCCAGAGCCAAACATGGCTAAGCTGGGGAATACCATGAGCACAGTCTGCCTCTTGGGCCTGTCTCCCACGCTCTTATTTCTCTCCAAAAGTTTGCCACTGAGCTTGCAAACAGAAAATAAACTCAATGTCATTGACTTCAGCAAGTCTTTGTGCATGTGGCAATGGTCCCATGAGCATCAGCAGGACTGCAGTGCCCAGGAAAAGTGGCTCAGGCGGAGGCTGAGGCTGGGAGGCACTAGTGAGCCCTGGGCAGGGTAACCCCCTGGCTGTCTCTAGTGCCAAACTCAACCCATGGCTGCACATTAGAGTGGTAGACAAGGTAGGGCAAGGGGAGCTTTAGAAATAAATAGCTTTTTGGGAAATCCTCCATCCTTCTCCCTGGTGCTGTCTGCTGCAGTGGGAGCAGGCTAGAGGATGTTTCACTGATGATAGCCTTCCACGGTTTCAAATTGTCAAGTTCTGCCCTTCTTTCTCCCTTCTCCCCTTCAAAACTTAAATTTTAACAAAAGTACATCTACTTCCTAAAGTTTAGAGATTTTTGGGAGGTGCAGAGTTAACAAGGTGGAATTTGAAATAAAATGGATTCTGAGCTTGAAGAAAAGCAGAAAACACAGGAATGAACACTGAGTGTAGTCTTTCTGTGGCACATCCTCACCTGCATCAAGGCACCCTGCTGTTAGAAGGAAATGCTCCTGAGCAAAGCATACACTGACACCCTCTCCCTTTGCAAGCAGAATTAATCATACTTATGTGCCATATTCCATTTTAATTTTTATTGCACAGTCCAAGATTAAAGGTTAATGTAGTACATCTCCCCATCTCCACTCCCATTACAATGGAGTGCTTTGAATAACTATTAACTTCTCGGTTAACTGAAAGAAAATTGTTAATCATCTACAAGCTTATGTTGCATAAAAATCGTTCTCTAACTTTCTCCTGACTGTGGGAGAGCCCTTTCCTCAATGCTGACCTTCAACAACACCTGGTACCTGCAGCCTGCAAAACACAGAAAATCATACTACATGGGCTTATCTGCCACCAAGGTCATAAACTGCATGAATCAGTGGAGCGCAACTTATGTTTCTCGGTGTTGATGTCGATCCAACACCCAGCTCTTCTGCCAGCAAAGATACAGTTCTCCAGGCCTTCAGAAAGCACCTAATGAAGTTGCTTTGTTTTGTTTTGGTTTTGATTTAGCAGATTAAGGCTAATCTGTGGCATGCTGGGTGTTGCTGGGACACCCAGGGTGACAGTACAGCCTTGTCCTTCCTGCTGCACGGGATGTGTGCAGGCTGGCAGGCGTGTGCACCCTGCGGGTCAGGGACCAGCCTGCCCCAGGGACCGGCTCCCGACTGGGAATAATCGGCCATGTGGGGCAGGGCCCTGGAGATTTTGGCATCCCCCCTGCCAGAGGAACCTGTCGGTACCCCGAGTGAGGGCTGGTGGCTTCTGCTCCTTTCTGCCTCCTCGTGCAGCTGCTGCAAGTGGTCAAGTTTGGCTGCAGAGGTGCGGCCTCCCTGTTGAGTGATTACACGGAGGAGGCTTGAGTCCAGCCATTTGGGAAATAAATCACCCGCTGTTTGTGAAGTAGGAGGGAAGCACTCCGGACGGTGAAAGATTAGACTGTAAGCCTCACAAAAATCCCCTTCTGGCTGTAAAGATGGGCTGTGGATGTTGTGTTTTTTTAGCTCTTTAAATGATTATTTCTGTGCCAGACTTATTAGGCAAGATATTGTTGGGATCTTGGAAAGAGATAAATACGGCTGCAGGCTCCGCAGTTGCTCCTCTCCACATCTGGTCACTGTCAGGCCTTCAGCTAATAGGCTGAGGTCTGTGTGCTACAGTAAACAGCCTCTGCAGCTGCTAGGGGCTAAATGTAACTATATATTGCTCCAAACACAAACATTTCCACATTAGGCATTGCATGTCCTCCCCCAGCACAGAGCTACAGCCACTGACCTCGGGAGCCTGCACTGCATCAGCTTGCCCTGGCTTCTCCTTGGCCAGCAAATTCTGTCTCTTTTTATGGCTGTGGCTCTTGAAAGTGAGAGCAACAGCCCCTGCTCGGGTCAAGCTGCATGTGGCCAAGCATTGTGCAACCTCCTGCAGATGGACTCAGCGCTGAACAGCCAGGAGCCTGGCCAGGAGAGACTTGCTGGGGACAGAGGGCAAGGTGGGGAGAAATGGGTGGTGCTAGCATCAGGAAGCTGCTGAGGGAAGGCTTTTGGAGGAAGGCACAGATCTCCTGGGACTTTCTAGACATCTCTGGCTGGGTGTTGTCCCATCTGCCCCCTACAAGCCCTGCAGAGAACTGGGAGCTGCTCTTGGCTGGACTTCAGACAAGCTGCCGTGCTTGCAAACATGAGGTTTCTGTGCACAGTGCCCTGCTCCCCCAGTAATGTCCTTCCTCCCTCTTCCTCCTCCTCTGTACTTTTCTCTGCTGTCCAAGGCCGGGAGCAATTTGGTCAAGACTGCTTTCAGCAAGGTGTTTGCTACACTTGTCTCATGAGAAAGATAAACATGTCTCATCAGCTGGAGCCTTTGTTCATCCATATGATAAAAATAAAATCCACTTCCATCCAGTATGCGCAGGAGAGCTCGCTCACACGTGAGGGAATCTGTGAGTGGAGGGGGTTTGGTGTAGCTGTTTTCAGGTCTGGCCTGTTTCCAAGTTGTAGCAGAGTTCTGTCCTTCAGTGCCTGCCCCAGTGAACTGGATAGATGACATGGCTCAGGGAGGCTTTGCCCCAGTGCAGCAGTGCAGGGTGTCTAAAGCAATCTTTCCAGAGAAAGCTTTTCTGAGACTTGGCATCCACCACAGCAGGTGCATCCCAGGCACCAGCCCCCAGTTTGGAAATTCAGCATGCCGTGCTGACTGGACGCTGCTTAAATACTTCTGATTAATAAAGAGTTAGCCTATTTACATCAGCCTGTTTACATCAGCCCTCCAGCCTGCTTGTGCACTGCACAGCACTGCTTGGTGCTGCAGGGAAGACAGACGCCTCTTGCTGTTTGGTTGACTCCAGGCTGGATCAGCTGGCCAGGTGCACGGCCAATTTCCATTGCCGCTTTGAAGCTGAGAAGTATTTTGAAAAGAATAGAGCCTTTAGCCTTGTAAGTAAAAGCCATTTATCTTAGGATGAAAAAGTGCTGGCATGGAAAAATTCCAATGCTATGAAAGTCTCTTTTCCTGAATGTCTTGGATACTTGCTGGATTAGGTTCACTGGTAAGGAGCTCGAAGTTATGAATGTGTCTTTTACAGAAATGAGCTGCAGAAGGAAAAGGCAAGCACTGGCATGCTTGTAAGTGGGACAGAGCGAGATTCCCTGTGGACCAGACATTTCTGAGATTGCTTTTACAGGTACGGTCAGTATTGCTGCAGCGAGTTGAGGTGGTACTAAATCCCCTGTTGTAACCATGGCTGTTACTATTTCCCAGGGGTATAGTATCAGCAGAATACCTTACATAAACAAAAGCTAAGCACTGTTGGCTTTGCTCTGCGTGGCTGTTTAATAACGCTTTGTGCTGCATACGGACAGCGTCAGAGTATTTTACAGACGCTAATGAAATTAGCCTCATGATGCTCTGGCGAGGTGAGGATGTGTTATTAGCCCTTTCCCTGGGCTCAGTGTATGTGTGGTGTGGGATTCCCAGCAGCATGGGGTGCTCATGCCTGCACTTTCCAGCAGTAAACACCTCGTTGAGATGGGACCTTCTGCAGCCCTTGGTCTGCTCCACAGCTCTCTCCAGACAGTTTCTGACTCCTGGTGCCAATGGTGGATGTGAGAGGAGGTGGTGGCAAGAGTGCTGCCATTTCTCCCCCCTGCTAGGCACACAGACTTTCTCCTGGGTCAGAGTGATCTGCCACCACTCAAGGGCTGCTGGCAGGGACTGAGAATTCAGATCCTCCTCTTGAATCACTAAGTGTGTCTGCTACATTTCAGGACTTTATGTCAGCTTGCAGTGGCTGAGGTCCAGGACTTTTCCTACATGGCCAGTGTGGGATAGTGGAGATGCTGGAGAGGAGCTCTCTTTCTTGCATTGTGCATGGCTCTGACCTCTGGGTGGAAGATGGGGCGTTGTCTGCAACAGCTTTGCAATGATCCAGCCCTGCTCACGTGCAGCAGCTCCAGTTTTGTCACAAACACCAGTGCTGGCCCTGAGGTTGCATTGAAGCTACCACTGATGCATTGCTTTAAATAGATTCTAAGCAAACCTCTCTGTTTGTTTTTCTTGACATGGTACTGACTGGTGCTTTCCAAGAAACAAGGAAAAAAAAGCTGGATTCACAGTGGTGACTTTGACTCCATCTGGCAAAAGCAAACTGATCTCCTAAATGAGAAAGGCACAGCCATGAATAGAAAAAGTAAACAGGTCACTGTGAGAAGCAGCCTGTTCCTTTCAACCCAGTGGCTGCCAGTGACAAAATCACACTGGAACTTGGTTAGAAGATCCCCCTACTTTAGGATTTTATTCTGTCATGAGAAAGCCAAAGGTCTTTCCAGACCTTAGATGAGATCTGCATATGGAGTTCAGTATTGGATTTCATAAGCTTTGCTGCACTTTATCCTGCTCTGCTAGGTAAATATTTTGCTTCCAAATCATCATTTGCCTTTCTGAGTCCTGTGGCCTGTGAGGCTGGACCAGACTGGGGAAGCTGTCACACATTCTGCATGAAATAAACTTCTGTGAACCCCTCAGAACCTTACTAAGACACTCCTTTGCTGTGTTACTGCCTTCTAGCTGAATGTTCAGCCTGCAGGAGCTGAGAAACCACCCTGCCTGTGCAGTAGTAACACACAGGCCATTGAAAGTGGCTTCTGTAACTAAGAGTGGTGGGAAAATGCCGTGCTCAGGCTGTGAAAACACTGCGCTGAAGGTCATTTTTTTCATGATGGGCAGAGCCAAACCCCATATTGCAACACAGGCTTAAATACGGATGTACTCAAAGACTTTGTCAGGTCTTGAAGACTTTGACAGGTCTAGATCTAAATTTCGTGACTGGTTCTGTCTTAGTAGCTGGCTGGGCCATGAGCTCCTGAAATCCAAACTGTCCACCTTGTAAAGCCCCTCTGAAGAGAATTTGCCAACGGCATTACCTATGCACAGCACATTGGTGAGCTCCTCATTGTGGGGGTGGTGGTGAAAAATGCACCTCAGTTTTATTTTATGGCTATACTCACACATCTCATTAAGCACACAAGCACTGACAGGGAGAGTTTGGGGCAGGTTTTTTCTTCCATGCCAGTTGGTGAGCTGTGGGGAGAGTGTGAGCACCCCAGAAAGGCTCTGTCCTACTGGCCCTCCCCTTCCCTGCCTGGTGCTAATTACAGCTCAGCTTAAGCCATGAAGCTCGAGTTTAAGGGCCACTTTTCCAAACTCTCCTATCATGTCATGTAACACTGACACCAGTAGGCAGTCTTAGTGTGTATGCAGAAATTCCATCCTCGTCCAAGCTGACTGCTGGCCTTTTGCAACTCTGCTTGAAATTTGGGCTCTTTATAATCTGAACGATAAATCTCTGGTGCTTCCCACTTGGGTTTTTTTCTGCTGCCTGGAATATACGTTAACAGTCTATTGATGGAAATGATAATTAGGGGATTTGTCATGAGAAATGTGCATGAACTTTTCAAGCTGTCATTCAAAAAAAGATTTTTTACAGTCAACTCTCGATTATCTGTGGGTGCATTCTCTGAGCTGCAGATTAGATACGCCATGTTTAAAAAATGCAGAACTCTTTCAGAGCCATTATAAAGTATAATGTACAATGTTTTTTTCTCTTTATTTATAACCTCATGCTGCATCTTAAACTTTTTTTTCAAAGGTATAGATATTAAAGTGTTACATTCTTGGGGCCTTATTTACATATATTTTGTATTATTAGTTTTGCTTTTCTTTCTTTGCTCTCATTACCCCTGATACTGAGAGCTGAACATATCAGCTTTTAGCATCTGTGGAGGAGGGCATGTGACATGGTAACCTTTCCCCAGCTGTTTTCCTTTCTTCTGGTGCTGCATAAGAGTTTCTGCAGTGTGATGCTGCACAGCCAGATGGGCTGGAGAGGAAGAGGAAGTGCTCTGCTGTGAAAGAAAAAAAAAAAAAAAAGGTCTGTACCTGAAGAAACATGAGTGAGTGACGAACAGCTGAAAGAGAAGGGATGTCTTAGAAACCATTTGTCAGGCAGAAGAAGCATCGGCTTGTTAAAAACATGCCTGTTCAGTTAAAAGAATGAATTGACAGACGAAGGCTCAGTGCAAATTCAGCTGCCATCACTTCAAAAGCCCTCACAGCTGAATCAGCAAATTTCTGTTTCCATACATAATGGATGCAGCCAGCATGCCATTACGATGCCCACAAGAAGACTGGTGTTAAGCTCTTTAAATTAGATGTTTATGATAAGTCGCACTCTATAGCTGTAACTTATTTTTTCCTGGGCCTCCTTCTCATCTCATTTCATGCCTTTTGTTTTTGCAGCCCTGGGAACAGCTGCCTAAGCAAGGGTTTTGGGGAGGGAGTGGTGCTGACTCAGTGCTACCATGCTGAGATTTGCAGCCATGCCTTTCATGCTCTCGCCGGGCTGTGCATTGCCTGCACATCCCCCAGACTCCTGCTGGAGCTGCCGGTCCCACCGTGAGCCAGGAGCCAGGGACCAGCAGCTGGATTGACCCACAGGGAACTGGCCTGCACTGGGCACACTGGGCTCCTTCCTTGGCATCCCCTCACTGCCTCTGCTGCCAGAAACTCCTTTCTTCTGCCACCACCTCCTCCCAAGGGAGGTGGTGTCATACCAGCCAGGAGCTGCCCCCTCCCGCTGTGGTTTGGGGGGTGTTCCCCTCCTGCCTGGCTGAGCCCTGGCCATGTCAGCATCGGTACAGCTGGTGCTAGAGAAAGAACCAAATTAACCTTACCCAGGCTTTGGCAACCTTTGGGTCCAGATCCCTGGTTTGATTAGAGAGTTCTCTAGGAATTGAGACCTGTCATTTTTCAGTGTAGCTTGAAGAGTTTGAACGTAGCTCAGGATCTTCACAAAAAATCCTGCTGAGTCAAGTATTGCTGAATGATTGTCAACATTAAGCCAAAACTTACTGCCCTGTGACAGATTTAATCTCCTACTTTGGGGGGGGGGGTGGTTTGAGCTGAAGGAATGAAGAGGAATAAGAAAGACTGAAAAAGAAAACCAGTCACTTTTTCTGTGAAAACAAAACAAAGCAAAAATGTATAAAGTTGGCACCTTTTTATTCGAGCCAGAAGATTTTCTGAAAGCAACTTTTGGCTGATTTTTTTTTTTTTAACCGTTGGTTGAGAAATGTCAAGCAGCTCTAGTATCTTATGAAAGATGTTGCACTTAATAAAACTGCAGGCAGGGAGGCAGAAAAAATACAGCCTTTCATCTCCCCTAGCCCCTCGCTCCCCTTCCCCTGCTGCTCCGCTCGCTCCGGAGGGGACGAGCCCTATGAGGTAATGTGAGCCCTTCCAATGGCTTCGTGTGATTTCCAGGCTCAGCAGACGTTTTGTAAGCCCCAGCTGCAGGGCAGCAGCCCGCAGGAGATAAGGGAAGCACACATCCCTGCCCGGGGGGGATGCACGGCATCTCTGCCGCGGGGCAGTGCGAGCTGTGACACCTCCGGTGGATTTGCTGTGTGGAGGCCGGCAAAGCACAGTGGAGCAAGCAGTCTCCGTTTCCTTACACAGGCTTTTTGCTTCTCTTTCCTGACCCTGGGGAAGTGTGAAGGCTGCGTTGCTGATGGAGGAAGGATGGAGCAGTGGCAGCTCCGTCCAGCACCCTTGCAGTGGCAGCGGAAGGGCAAAGCTGCCTCCGGGGGCTTCTCCTTGCTGTCCCTCTCCAGAGGTGGGACCAACGGGGACGGCAAAGGGCTTATGGACCCCGGAGGCACCAGCAGTGTTTCTGTCTGCGGTGCTATTTCGGGAAGTTTTCATAAGGTAAACAAGGGCCTCCTCTTGATTCATGGAGGTCATTAGCGAGCCGTAGGATGATATTTACATTGCTAAGGTATTCGTACAGGCTCTCTCCCAGACGGCAAGTTCAGCGGGGAGGAGGTGACCTTCAGCGTTTCTTGTTTTGCCCTGTATCTGGCACGCAGGGGCCCTGCCTGTTTGGCTGGAGTGCCTGGGTATTGTAACCAAAATAAATCATCCTTATCGTGGCTGGTGGCAATACTGCAATGGAAACAGAAACAGGCGCCTGCTTCGCACTTTGTGAAAATGGCATCACTGCAAAGGTGGGATGGGAGGCTGGAGGATGAACTCCAGGCAGCTGCAGCCACCACTTGTCCTGAGCAGGGCTCTCCTTCCTGGGCCCAGCCTCCCAGCTTGGCATGGACTAAACACTATGGATGACAGGGGAACTGATCTGCTGTCCAAACTAAAGCAAATAACTGCTGGGGAGTATTTCTAATGAGAGTAAAAGAGAGAGAGTGCGGTGATGTTCTGGTTCAGCCTATCACAAATTGACAAGGGAACCCCCCCCAAACCTCTGTCTCTCCCCTCCCTGTGCAAATCACAATACACAAGTTTTCATTTTGGCTTCCTACTCTGTTTCAATGAGTAGCAGAACCATTTAAGACTGTTGAGGTTTTTTCCCTGTGGATTTATACAGTTCTTACAGTGCTGAGGACTGACTGACTGAGCTGTCATAGTACTGAAGAAAATGAGCGCCTAAAGAATCTACTCAGACCAGCAGTGCTGTGAATACCATACTCACAGGAAAAGACTTTACAGTTTGTATTGCATAGAGTTGCATTCAAACCCAGCAACTCCATATAAGAGCAGGCCATGAGCTGAAGACTGAATTCTCTGATGCTCAGTAATGTGTAATAATTCTTTCCCTTTGAAAAAGGATTTGTAGAGACCCTGTCCAGCTGCACATTTTCATGAAGTTTGTAGCAGCAACTTCCTATCTCAGAGGCCAAAATGTTTCAAAGAGGATCTTCCAGTTGGTGTCAAGGAAAACAGATGTGGGAAAGGTGGGGAGATAGGCAGGGAAGAAAGGGCTTGAAGCAAAGCCAGGAGAGGGAGGTCCTCCCTCCTACCATGAGCCAGGCACACAAGCTGCTTGTAACTCCATGGTCTGGCCATAAGGCAGGATGAGCACGAGTGATGTGGGCATTCAGGCTGTTGAGTGCTTTAGTCTCTGTGGGTATGAGATGTCACTTCCTTACTGCAGACCCTTCAAACCACAGGCGAAGGTGCTGGTTCCAGCACCTAGGAGAGGAAAGTCATGGGCATCCCAGCTGCAGGATCAGCCAGGGAAAGCTTCTGCCTTGAGCTATCCCATGTGATATCCCTGGTGATGCTCTGCACCCTGGCAGAACCAGGCAAAGGGCCTTAAGACGAATTGCTTTAATGCTTCCACACTCCTCCTTCTCTCCCTGCCTCAAAGAGACAAACCTTAGCTTTGAAGCCTTTGAAATTACATCAAAGCATGAGATTTCCAGAAGAGCTTAAGGGAGTTGGGTTCATTTGTCCCATTGATGGTCAAGAGGAGATGTGGAGATGGGCTTAATCCCTGGAGTTGCTTTGAAAATTTTGTCCTATGTGTACATCCTTGCTGGGGGAGAAGTGAGAAGCAGCTGGCAGCTCCTTGGCTTTGTAAAAGGCAGATCTTGCCTTTTTTTTTCCCTGAAGATAAAACATGATGGATTTGAAAATTATGTCCAAAACTCAAGTTTGCGGTGAAAACTTCCAACTGTTTTTCAAAGAAGGATCTAAAAACAGCCTGTCACTTTGCCTGATACAAAAGATGGTATCTGTTGAGAACTGAGGTGCTGTCACTTTCTGTCCTTTTGCATCACTGTGGGCATTGTGTAACCTGGCTACCAGGCTGTCATGGGACCCTGAGCTGCAGACAGGACGTGCTGAGAGCTGTAAGTGCTGTTTTGGCCAAGCCTGCTCAGAGTGAGGAGCCACCAGGCAAGCATGGGAGCTGTGGGGCTACTGCTGGTGCCCATCTTTGGGGCTGGTGGTGACCAAGAGGAGAGGCAGTGGGAGGAGGTTGTGGCTGGGGACTGTGGTCAAGGGCTGGTGTTGATGGGCTCTTGCAGAAAGGCAAAGGAAACAGGGCTGCAGCCTTGCTGTTGTGCTATTTTTGTTCAAGGTAATAACAGGAACTCTGCTGTAAATAAAAATAGACAAGTGAAGAATTTCCCGAGCCTGTCTCTGCTCATTTCTTTCCTGATGAGAAATTATCCCACTCCAGAAGAGTAAATCATTTCTGTCTGCTCCTTGGAAACTGGGACAATAACACTGGAAGGGAAAGAAGAGATTATGGAGCTGTCACGAGGGCAACAGCAACATATTGCACACTGGGTGCCAAAAATGCCTTCTTTAAAGCAAATAATAGCCGTGCTCTGCCGGGCTCATCCTGACAGCGTGAGGGCAAGCAGAGGCAGTCTCTGCTGCTCCCGGTGCCAGCCGCCTGCCGAGGCTGGGCTGGGTGAGGGCCCTGTGTCCCGGCTGCCCCCAGGGCCCTGCTGCCACTCCTGGCTGGGCTCCACCACATCCCTCCCCTCCTGCCTGTCACCTACACTCGGCTGCACCTCACCTTTGGAAGCACATAGCGTTCCTGCATCAGCTATAATCAAAGAAGGTGTGTGGTGGGGGGTGTGACCTTCTTTCCCTGATGATATCAAGTGCCTTTTTCACAAAAGACAGCATTTTGCTGCAAAGTCTGAATTTCTGGGGGCACTTTTTTCTTACCATATGATCCGGGGCTCTGAAAGTCTTCCACCCTTAGACACTGAATGTTTCTTTTGGTGAATAACCGCTGCTTAATCATAAAAGCACATTGACTGCACTGTTCCCACAGAGCCAGTGGACCCTGACAAGAATTGGACTACCTGACCTTTGTCACAGCCTTCCTGCTCCTCCAGCGGTGCTACATGATGCTCCTTTCCAAGTGTCCTTCGCATCTGAGGAAATCCCAAGTTACCAGGAAATGCAAAGGCATGTTAGCAGGAGCTCCAGCAGATGCCTTGGGGAACCTGCAGATGTGCTGCAGATGGGATGTGGCAGAGTCAGAGGCAGCGTCACACAACCCCAGGTGAAAACAACTCTGCCAGAGGGCTCTGTGCAAAATGCACGCTCACGCTTCCCATCCCAGACGGGGTTTGTAGGGAGAGTTAGTGACTCATGAGGGGTGGGAGTCTTGTTAAAGCTGTCGAATGGAGGGAGCGTCAGAAGCTCACCCAGTTTCAGATGTTGATTTTTCCATTCTCAGCTATTCAGGGCTACAGTAATGAGATGGATAAGCCCACTGTTACTGTCTGTACAGAAAGTGAAGGACAAGTGGCATCTACTTTCAGAAGCAAATGCAGAAATGTTGTTGGATTTTTCTCCCCCAGATTGTAAGCAGTAAGATAGTGTTTTCAAACCCCTTATTTTTGAGAAGTTTGATTATGCCTTCACTAAAACCAAAATGTCAAAACACAGAAGTCGCTATATCTTCTCTGAAAGTGTGTTACCCTTTTTTATAAAAACCAGTCTCTGATATTGATGGATATATGCTTTGAAGAGAGAGGGGAGGTTCTTGTTTCTGCCCCCGAATCCCAGCCACCCTATCATCAAATTTCTGATGAAAGTTTACAAAGTTTGAAACTGCAGAGTAAAGAGAAATGCAAAGCAGCTTGTGAATGGAGAGGTGTGAAACCGAGGGTGTGAAACAGCAGATCTGATCTGCCAGGTTAGCTTTCTCTCTCTACTGAGATGTAACCCACAAAAGATCAGGCAACACTGCCATAGTTGCCTCTTCTCAAAGATTCTCAAATTCAAGGATTTGAACTTGGGAAGACTTTAAAGAGGCCTGTATGAGATGGATACCCAGAGAAAGAGGGATTTGTGTGCATGTGAAACCCTGCTAGCAGAGATAACTAGTTCTGGGAGGCTAGATGCAGCCTGAGAAACCTGAGTTCCTTACTTATGAGTACACCTTTTGTTGATGACTGTAGATGTTTGAAGGATGAAGAACATGGATGGTCTCATCCCCTCTCCACCTCCTGCTGTCTACATGGCTGGCAGAGCAGGTCTGGTGTTAAAGTTTTTTAAGCAAACATGAAGCTCCTCCATGCCTCTTACCCAGGTTGCTGTACTGAGGACTGGAAGATGATTGAGACTGACAGTAAATGCTGCAGGAGAAAAAGTGGGTGGTGGTTCTAATTTAGGGATGCTCTCTAATTTTACCCTTGCTCTCTAATTTTACCTCTTTTCTCTCTAATTTAGGGATACAGTGTGCACTGTTTGGCTAAAGCTCAGTGGAGACTATGCAGTAAATTGCTGTATTCATCCACTACCTTGCTGAAGCTGGATTTTCACAGCAGCCCACTACTAGCACTGCTGAGGAGCAGGATACTTATTCAGAATATTACTTTTGTTCTTGTCAAGCATTTCCAGAAAAAAAAAAAAGATTTTTTTCCTAGAGTTTATGAAAAAAATATTTCCAGTTCAAAGCTTAGCCCTCTTGATGTTTTTTTCATCATGGCATTAGTCTAGCCAAGCACTTGCATCCATGCTTAAGTGTAAATGCATGCCTAATAGAGTTAAAAGGAGCTTCAAGTGTGTCCCTTGCTGCCCTACTGAACAGGCATAGGCAATGTGTAAATGTAGGTGTCTTGCTGAATCAGAGCTAAGTGATAATATGCTCTCACTGGCTGAGACGGAGCAGTGAACTGCATGTGTTAACAAGGTGAGATTTCAGAGTGGAAGTGACATTAGAGGACAGGGAAACCAGTTTTTAATAGCATCCACTGCACCTTGACATTGCTGCAAGACAAGAGTCTGAGCTGAAACAGTGGGACTCTGAGACATAACTTGGAAGTGGTCTGGACGTTTTGCATCTCTGTTGGCTTTCTGTGTGGGCATACTGAGGGGAGGATTTCTTCTGTTCTCATGTGTGGAGTCACACACCTTTCTTTCTCATGGCAGGACAAATAGGCCACCAAGAAAGTAGGACACTTGGCCTCTCTCTTCTATGGGAGGTGCAGTGCAGATTGGCTTCTGAGAACTAGGACAGTGCCTCCAAAAGTAGAACAGCTGGTCACCCTGTTCGTGTGTTTGTTGACTTACAAATGTATCCTTTAAAGCTCAAGATTTAAGAGACATTTTTGGCCTACTTAGGGAAATGCTTTCTGAAAATAGGGGCAGATACACTGGAACAGACCCAAACCTCTGCTTTTCTTCTGAAGTACTGAGCACAGCTAGCAACTGGAGGATCCACATGCTGGAAAAATAAACCCAACGGGTGCTCTGTGTCACTTATTGCATATCAAGTGATACCACAGTGACAAATCTGCTCACCTTGTCTGGGAGGTGTTTACTTTGCAGTAGCAGAACATGGGCAGAAAGACTTGCACTGCAGTGTGAGGTGATGCTTCACAGCAGGAAAACTGTTACCAAATCAAACTTATCTACATATATATGCTCTATCTATCTATCTATCTATCTACATCTATTCAATCAGAAACTGACTTCCATTCAAGTACATAGAAAGCATCCACAGAGGGTTTCATTCTCCTGCATTAAGGTCTTTCTCCAAGTGTAATTAGGTCCATAATGTCTACAATCCCATCTGAGTTCTAACAATGCCAGTGGGATGCTAGCATGTTGTCCTGGTTAGTAGAAGGTGCCTGGGGACCATGCAGCAGCCTGTGTGGGTAAACAGGAGCAAAGAGTTCAAGCTAGGTCAGCTGACATGGTTCTTGGAAAGAAGCTGTTGTCCTCACTGGTTGAGAAAAACCCCTCCATGGCTCCCATGGTGACGGCCATTAATATTTCCACCTGGTTGCAACTTGGACTAATCCCACAGGAGCTTCTCACCTTGAGCCAGAGGTTACTCAAAGACATTGTGCTGCTCTGAAGTCTGAGTTCACTCTCTTGGGACTCATCATTAGTCAAGTCAGGTATGAGGCTGAATCTCAATAGTTAGAGAGGGAGGCTAATAGAAAGGGAAGCCTTCCAATTTTTTTTATCCAGTGAGTGTGCTATGGTAATGAATTTGGAGCCTAGTGGCTCCAGTTGGAGTGGGAAGCTCACTGCATTGAGAGCAGGTCTTTAATCCACATAAAGAGGTGTTTCATAAGCCATATGTGATGCCCTGCTTTGAATATTAATACCTAGAGTACTTATTCAGCTCACAGCCATTTCATGGAAATGCCATGCCTCTGTGAGGCCAGACAGAGCCCTTGGGTGCTCCAGTTTTGGCTTTTTTTGCAAAGACAGTTTCAGGTTGTTCTGTACTCTTAATTCAAAATTCTCATTCAGCTTAGAGTCTCTGAAACCACTGCATTAATATTACATAATATTAACTGATTTTAGATTTAATGAAAATGTGAAGGAGACTATAGGACAGCAGGTTTGGTCTACTTAGCCAAGTGACCTGTTAGTTATATACTTCATGAAGTTACTTAATCTTCTACAGGGCAGGCTCTTCTAAAATGAAATAACACAGGAGGCAGGGACTGTTCTGGCAAGCACTTGTGTTTTTAAAGGCCTTCTGCAAAAGCTGGGGAATGAATATTCAGTGTGAACTGAGAAGCATTCTATCTGTGTCAGCCGTGCAGCTTTTGTTCTTTACATTTATACCTGTGGGCAGAGCTGGGGAAATTATAGCTACAGAGCTCCTGGTGTGGCACTTGCTCCCACCAAGTGCCATTCATCCAGAGCTGGGGGCACTGCCCCTATGGCAGTAGCAGGCTCAAAGTGAAGTGGAGCTTTTAGAAATGGATGTGGACAGCCCTGGGGTTTTTTTTAATATTAGCATATGCCTGTGATAATGTGTGGGGAAGATGGTTTGGGCTGCTGTGCTGGGCCCTTGTCATACTCCAGCTTAAGCAGTCAAGAGTGGAGCCAAGCCAGCTGCCTTGTGGGGGATCCTTCCCACAAAGCCAGACTAAGTGAGCAATGAGTGGGTTGCCACTTCTGTGCATGGATTGTTACAACTGTTTTTCTCTCCCAGCGCTGGAAAGGGAGGATGTAGCACGTACTGCTTTTCTCTGCAGGTGGTTACTTCATTTGAATGTGCTCCCTATTAAAAAGTGTCATTGTTATTTGCTAGTTGTGGCTGCAAAGCACTCTTGTTCTCTGGTGACCCGCAGGACACAGCACATACTTGCAGTACAAGAATCTTGCTCTGAGGCAGGGCATAAACTAATCCTAGCCTTGACACTGATTAAGAAAATAAGTAAGAAATAGTTATGGAAGGGAATATTTGTGTGCAAATCTCAAGGACATGGACCTTGCAAGCTGTGCTCATCAGCAAACCATCTTATCCTCTTTACTGTATTTATTCATGCATGAGGCAAGAGGGTCACTTAATGCTTTGGACTAAAACCTTCTGGATTTCAGTTGTGTAGTCATGATAGAAGTGGTGTACGTAGGATCCCACAGATCAGGTACCTTCCAGTGACTCTTCCAGGTGACTGGGGAGGCCTCAGCCACACCACTGCCCCCAAAAACTTCAGCCTAGGTGGGTAAGTGCTTGCAGATAGAGGGGCCTGGAGCTCCTGTGTGAGCAACCATGGCATTACTCTGCTGAGCCTGATAAGAAATCCTACCTGGGCCAGGGACAGCAACATCATATGATAAGGAGAGATAGCACTATCCTCTTGGGATTTCTAGGCACACAGCAGGCTGTGGAGTTGTCCTGGGCATCTTCATTTCCTAAGCAAGACGAAGGTGAAACTTGCAAAGTACTCTGTGGTGTGAGAAAATAAAGAATTAAAATGTCTATCCAAACCATAACTGTGCTCTGATGAATTCAAGGAGCATCAAGCACCATCCTGAATTTTTAAAGCATGTCAGATAACCCAGCTTGAATTTCAACAGGAGAGTAAGTCACTCACAGCAGAGAGGGATGCAAACCTCAGCTGTGTTGCAGGCAGAAGGAGTTTCAATGTCTCTGCACCCGAGGGAGGCAGGTGGGAAGGTGAAGTGGGTGCTGGGTGTCATAGCCTTTGGAAGATCCCTCTCCCCTACTTGCCACTACCCTGGACATGGCCCTCTGTCCTGGAAAGTCCTGTCTCCTCACCTGGTGGATGTATTTCATTTCTTGAGCTTGTCTGGGAGATGAACCAGCAATGTTCTCAGGAGGCAAGGAGGCTGTGCAAATATAAAAAAGAGGCAGCAGGGCTTTGAGGAAGAGGAAACAGTGGTCAGAGACAGATCAAAATCTGCTCACTCCCTGAGAGGGAGGGTCTGACCCCCTGGGGCTCAGAACTGCTGGAAGTTGAACAGCTGTGTTCTTTCTCCCTGTTTGTGTGCTATCAGCTTGAGAAAATAGTCATGATTGTTTGTCTTATGACTGTCCCTCATCTGGACATGCAGGGAAAGCTGTATCAGGTGGAGCAGAGATGCTGTCCCCAGATAACTCCCCCCTCCTGCAGTGGGGCCAGTGCCCTTGTGGCTTTGCAGCACCCCATGGCATCCAGAAGCTGGGATGGCTGCAACACGAGCAGAGTGGCCTCTCTTCTCTGTTATACCCAACTGCACAATCTGTCCCCCCTTCCCTATCTGGGGTCATCTGTCTCTGCGAGCTTTTTCTGAATTTCATGGGGTTTGCTCAGCTCTGGCCACAAAGGTACTAAAAAGGGATGGCTGAAAAGGCTGCTCCTGGTGAGGGAAAGAGTAATCTGCTGGAGGAACTGATGAGCGAGGAGATTGAGCTGGGTGTAACAAACAGGTCTAGGATGGTGAAAGGATCACCTCTTCAGTTAAAGAGAATTTGAGGTCTGAGAGCTTATTTAGAGGGTGTGGGATTGGGACAGGATGGCAGTAAGCCCTGCCTTTAGACTGGAAAGGATTTAGGCCCTTCTCCCTTTACTGCTGCAGGGAGTGTGTGCCATGCATAGGGTGGGACTGGCAGTGGGAGCACTGGGCAGGAGGAGAGGGCATGGCTTTCTAGCAACTCTCCTCTGCCTTTGTGGAGGGAGCCACGGAGCTTCCAGGAAAGCAGATGCTGCGCTCACGGTGGCTGAGTGGTGAACCGGGAAGTGTCAGGAGCTCATGACAAACAACAAATCCAAGGAGAAGGATTCATTTTTCGAGACTGAAGAAGGCACAGAAAGTGGCACAAGGGTGATTTATGTGCTTAAGCAGAGTTTTGGCATTTGTGCCCAGCTTTGTGGTTCATTTCCTCATTCACTCAAATGCATAAAGACTGAACAAATGTTTGGTAAACAGGAACCCAAGGTTTCAGTGATGAAAAGCTTTAACTCTCACCCACAGAGCTGCTTGCAGCATTGGCTTGGAAATGTTTTTGAGAAGATGATGATTTCCTCCTCCCCAGTCTCATGACTGGGGTGGCTGCAGCTGTGACCCCCCACATTGCTGCACCCCCACCAAGCTGCCAAGGGCTGGAATGAGAGAGAGAAGTTTGTGGTGAGGTGGAGCCCTTTGGGTCAGCCTCCATCGGTGCTGGCAGGGGCCAGCTCAGAAGCTTGCACAGCTGCTGCCCGGGCTCGAGTTGGGCTGTGAATAACTGGAGAGCTTTCCATCACCAGGGCTGTCAGTTCAGGTATTTGCAAGCACTTTCTCTGGTGGTTTCTTTTTAGTGTGGTTGCTGGACAGGGAGGACAGGATAGAGAGAGGAACCTTTCATGCTTCAGCTTCTGCAGCATCCGGCGTTTTCATGAAACCACAAAGGATGTTAAAGAAAAAAGAACAAGCACTCTGTTTATAGGGATTTGGGCCGCCAAAACAAAGAGGGGGCTGTGTTGTTCAGTGATCACTCAGAGTCAAGGAGCCAGAAGACATAGGTTCACAGGAGATGGGCTTCCAGGCTGAAGCCCACCCTCCCCTGGCCACAGTTTGGTGCCCCTCACTTGTACTGCTGCAAGGGTTGGCAGAGCTGGCTGGCACTTCATATCCACTGTGCTGCCCAGCATCGCTGTGCATGTTAAAAAGTCTCTCAGGATGATGACTCTAAATTTCTGCAGCTGCCTGGGAATTTGTCTTGTGCAGGGCTTTTCCACTCGGAGCCCCTTGCAGGATATGTTGGATGCAAAGGAGGAGTGTGCAGCACCCAAACAGGAATGCATGGGGAAAGGAGTCAGGCAATATGTAGTCCACACACTGACATCTGCTGCTGCACTGGTTGAGAGCAAACGTTTCTTTCCACCACCTGTGTTCAGTGCAGATTCTTGTGCAAGTACAAAATAGTAGGAGGTAGCACAGAAACAGGTCTGGTGGCAGCAGCAGAGACGCTTCTGCTCCCAAAGGTAGTCTGGATGCTTTTTTTAGGAGCATTGCACCAGGACAATGGCAGTGGGAGGAGAAGAGTGATGACAGCCTGTGATTCTTAATCTCTTGTTCATCTCTCCTCAGTGTCCAAGCTGACTGAAATGCAAAATAAAAGCAGTTGTGCAGCATAAATCAGATGGAAGTCCTTTTCATGATCTACACCCAGTGTCACCACTGCAGCTCCTGGGCTCTGTGCTGGGGTGGCCAACAGGGTGTGAAGCTGCCCCAGCCCACCAGTCACCCACCACTTCAGCCCTCGGAGGAACAAAGCAAGAAATGGTCTGCAAACATCCCAATCCAGCCAATGCTCTTCTGTAGGTATTTGTGGAGAAAGACATTTTAGAGGGATGCAATATGAATGGCTACAGTGCCACTGCAGACTGAAGGTCTGCCCAGTCAGTCCTGGTGGTGGCTACAGTAGCCTGCCTGCTCCCACACCCTTGCCAGTGGCAGGCATGCAGGCTACAGGAGCCTGCCACTCCCACAGTCTTGCCAGTGGCTGGCATGATTCCTAGAAAAGCAGTGGCAACACAAGGGTAGAGCATGAGAGAGGCACAGGTCTGCACAGCCGTGGGTGCCCTGCACCAAGGAGCATCCACATTCTGCCTCCAGGCTGGTGCATCAAAATGTTCCATCTGAATTAAAGTTGCTCTGTTTTCCTAGATAAAGAGACCCCTCCCTGCCCACTGCCAAAACTCCTGGTTTCTCCTCACTGCTGGAGCATGGTAGCTCTTAGAAAAAAAGAGCTGCAGGAGGCAGAATAAATAAATAAGTTCTCACTCATATTTTTTAGTCAGCCAGTGGCCATTGGACACCTCATTTAAGTATATTATTAGCAACCCAGGCATTTCAAACTTAAACAGCAAGCAAGATGGTGTGTGTGCTGTGTGTGGGGGGGTGTGGGTGTGTGTGTGTGTGCTGCCTCCAGATGCTGCTGGCACTTGTCTGATGAGTGGGCTCTGCATCCCAAAGGCACGTCCCAAGCCAGCAGTCAGGGACAGCCAGGAGGGTGTCACACAAGAGCTCTCCTTTGCTTTGCAGGGAGGGTGAGCAACCACTTCAGGCCCTCCCGAATGCACAGCCCCCTTCCAGGCTTCAGACTGCCCCGAGTCAAAGGGTTGGCCATGTGTGATGCTCTGTTTCAACTGAACTATGTCCAAATCATCTCCTATTAACCTGCAAGGAAAATACTGGGCTAAGAATATTTTAGAACCTTTTGGAAAGGCGAGGGCTGAATCAAATGCTACTGTTTTATTGTCCAATTTTCTTTTAACAAGCTGTCCATTCACGGACTGCCAGTGAAATTTGGAAGTCCTATTTTGGGTGTGGAAGAGACTTCATAATTTCTAGTACTTATGGAACCTGTGAAAGTTATTTTCTTTTTGTGTTTATGTAAAAACATTCCCAGAGTCAAGCATGTGGGTATTTTCTGAGGAAAAGGTGTGGAGATACAGTCCAAGTAGTCTCCATGGTTTTCATCATCTTGTTACAGAAAAAAAATCACATGTTTTACAATGGTATTTTTTCTAAAAAAGGCTTGATTAGGAGTCTCCACATTACATAAGTGGTTTAATGCTGAAGATTCAAGCTAATTAAACACATTTTTGGTGTACCATGCTGTCTGTACAGATACTAATTAATCTAGTCTAAGACTTTTTGGCCCTTTTGTAGTCAGGTATTCTTGCCAGGTGATTTTAGCCAATCAGACATGAATTCTTTTCAGCACTGATTTTGTGAAAAGTTTGAATTTGCTCCTAGAGGTTTCTGCTGACTCTTATGGACAGTCATGCTGGTCCACAGTACTTCTGCAGAGCTATCAGAGTAATTGTGCTAGTAAGTTTTGGATGTGTATCCCACACAATTGTGTCACCCACGTGCATAACTTGGAAAACACACATAAAGGTAGAATCTTCACCTGAGGCTCCTTTACAGTTAAATTTCTTCTTTAAATAGCAGATATCCTGCCCACCAACAGCATATGCCAAATCATCAGCCGAAGGATTTCCTAAAAGGCTGTGGAACTGACCACAAGGTAGCCAGAAGGTCAGTGAGGTTAACAGCAGGGAGGGCTAATTCCAAATTCAGCAGCATCATCCCAGACTTGCATGCTAGTGAATCCCACCAAGCTAGCCAATACTTCCAATAGATTAGTTTTACAGACCTTCCCATCAACATTTCTCATAGCTAAATTTCTGTGGATCACATCATTGGTGTTATCTTGAAATATATTTTGGTGTCCTGTAAACGTGTTATCACTCAGAGACAACACAAAGTGCCTTCAGATACTAGGCAGAGAGCCAAAACCTGTCCTTGGATGAATATTTGCAATTCCTCTTGACTCCATGTTATCTGAAGGTCAAGTTGGACCCAGACTGAAATGTTAAGTCAAAGCCAAAGAAGTTTTAGGAGGACCAAAGTAGTCATCAGCAGTTTCCACTTTCTTTTTTTGATGGTGGGGAGGTAAAATGTGAGTAAGAGGAGGCAAAGGGAACACCTCAAATGCATCTCATAGGATTCTATGATCCCTTGGTTTCTAGCTGTTAAAGTGCAAGGTATTTTGCTCTTACCTCATAATTTGTGCTGAGCTCTTCCACAGCCTTTTTTGCCAACATTGAGCCCAACTATGTCTTTGACTGAGTGCATATTTTTTGGTTTTTCTACTGACTTTTTCTGTTGGGTCCATCTCGTTGGGTGAGATTCCTGTGCAAGGATAGAGGTGCTTGCAAGAGGTGCAACATAAGAGCTGGGTGCACATCCCCCCTCCTAGTTTCAGGAAGGCACATCCAAATGTAATCCTACGTGCAAACATCAGTGAGTCAGCGGTACTAAACGCTGTCTGCTAAACAGTGATGCTGTGCTTGATCAGCATCTTATGGGACTCAGTCCTTTGCATGGAGATTGCAAACTGGAGAGCTGGGGCTGCCCATGGTTCTCCTTGGTGCAAGCCCTGGTGATGTGCCTCTGCCTGGGCTTGTCACAGGGAGAACCTCCCAGCCTCTGTCCTCATTCATGGCTGGGCTGGCTCCCACGCCCCATTGCCATGCCAGCTGGGAGGGCTTCTCTCACCAGGAAAACACCTCCCTGCCAGTTGCTGGCCTGGGGCCACCAGCCTGTTCCTCACTGGTCTCAAATTCATCTCCAAATGGCAATGACTCCTCTGAAGCCCACTAAATGAATTTGCTCTTTACAGATAACTGGTTAGCATTGGGACCTAGAATATTACCTTGTGGTTGCTAATAACCTGGGTCAGAACTGAGTTTGTGATTTATTCAGGACAGGCTTTATATCTGCCTCCTTAAGTGCCTGCCTGGCTGCTTTGCCTCTCTCCCTGGTCTCTGTTCCGATCCCCTTACTCTCACATTCTGGGTATTTCCAGCTACCTCTGAATGAGGCATTAATGCAGATAAGTATTACTGCAAGGAAGTAATGGCCAAATACTCTCTGCATCATCTATATGCATTGGTTGGGGAGTGATTTTTCATTTCATACATCATTTGCTATTTCAGCATGTGGCAATTCTGCAAAATAAGGAGGAGAATTAGAGAGCTGAAGAGCCCACCCTTTGTTCTTGCTGTTCCCAGCACTTGCAAGCACAGGCACAGGGTGATTGTTGTACATTTTCTGGCCTGAGAAGCCTGGCCTGGCCTGAGATGCATTTGGATGAGCTCATGTGAAACTTGTCTGGATCCTGTATTAAGACACCCTGCACAACTTTATCCTTGTTTTCTTCCTGTCTTTGTGCCTCTCTCTCTTCTTTTCTGGGCTTTAACACAGCCATGTAGTTTTACACTGCTCTCATTCCCCAAACCTCCCCTTCGCTGTATTCTGCATTTTTCAGTGTAATTGGTCCCAGCATATAACACACAACTACAAGCTCTCTCCCCTAACTCCAATAAGAGCTCATACCCAAGTGAAGTAATCTTTCCCACCTGGGCTGCTCCAGTGGTTTCATATCACTTAATTCTCCCTCATGAGTTGAGGACAAGTTCAAGGTAACATCTGCTCGGCTTTATGTTGGTTGTGTTTGTACTGGGGTCCCTCGGTTCCCATTGTTAAGCAAGTGAAAGGAATGGCTTTGCCAGAGTCCCACATTTTCTGGGAGCATTTTCTGGAAGAGAACCAACTCTGCTGGGCTCACCCTGCTATTAGAGGCGCCGTTAAAATCAAGGATGTATGTTCAGAGGATTTATTTTTCTGGACCGCTGTGCTTATTCCACCTTCCTATTTCCCCCTTGAGTTTCTTTGTGAACTCGTTTCCCACCTGCTCTGTCCCTGTTGCTGGGCTGTGAGACAGGAGCTGAGCTGCCTTGCCCTTGGCAAGCAGCAGGCTTTGGTGGCCCTGCACCTTACTGTGGTCCCGCAGCTGGCAGTGTTGGCCTGTCAGCCACGCTGCTGAGTTTCATTTCAAGTCCTCTGCTGGAAAGAGCTTCCAGATTTGCTTTGTGGGCACTGCTCCTCAAAGGCAAAGTACACCCTCACACAGCGCTCTGCTGGCAATGCCCACAGTCCCCGCAAAAGCCGTGGGCAACAAGGTCATCTCCTCTGCCATATTGCAAGTGTGGTGGGAACTAAGGGGTGTCTTTCTGAAGATCTCTCTTCCTCATGGACTCACATGCCATGCAGAGCTCATTCATCTCTGCAGTGTGCTACTGAACGCCTTGAAGTGAGCCATCATTTCATTTTCGGTGACTTCCTAATGTGTTTGTTCTTTTTTTTCTCCAAGCAACAGCAGAGGCATTGCTGTATTTGGCAAAAGAACAAAGCCTTATTGTTCAAAGCCTGTGTGCTCCAGTATCAGCTGAGACAAACACACCATTGCACTCTCAGACCTCCATCTCAAAAGCCAGCTGGACAAAGAGTGAAAAGGCTGAAATTCACAAGTTAGAAAAGCATTTACCTTTATCTTCTCTCTAAAGGACTCTGTCAAGTAGTTTTATATCTGTGCTTTCTTTCTGTTAGTAATACCTCTTTGGAAACCTGAAAATAGCATCTCTTTCTCTACTGATTTGTCCCCCTGAGCAGCACAGGTTTCTCCTCCTCCAATCGACATGGCTCATTGTGTTGATTTGCTTATGCAACTCTGTTATCAATGAATGGCAGTGTGGCTCTGGTCACACAATGTGGGCACATTATCCTTTTCTTGGCGACTGCCTGGCAGAAACAGCCCTTCCCAGGAGTCTCCTCCACAGGCAGGTGCTGGGGTGATGCCTCAGCTCTTGCACAGCTCAGTGCTAGCCTGGACCTTGGCAGCCAGCAGTGGACGAGCCCCAGGAGGCTACAGTGTCACTGAGACTGCTTTGTGGACGACCAAAATGTGCAATGCTAGTATAACATATCTCATACCCATACAATGCCCAATTTTCCTGTCGTAATTATGCCTGATAAAAAGGGCACCTTTCCTGACGTACTTATCTACACCTCAGAAGCGTGAGCCTGGTGTTGCTTTGCCACAGAGTACCTATGCAATCCTCTCTCCACGAGCCAATATTCTCAGCTTTCAATGACTTTTGCTGGTTTTCCCAGCCCCTCCTGCAGCCTGGCAGCCACGCTGGTCAGGAGGCACCCAGAAAGAAAGCTTGCACAACAGCGATCAGACAGTTGCTTATCTCTCTGCCCTGGGGTATGTCATGCAGCCCAAAGCCACACTGAGACTTTTTCTGTTGACAAATTGTAAACTCCTGTTCAATTTCCTGTATGCTAACCCTGCAAAGTGTTTCACTGCATTTGGGTTTCCCTCTCCCATCGAGTGTCTTAATTTTGGACTACTTTTTTCCTAGACATATTATTCTGTGTGTCCTTTGAGCTAGGTCATTTTCTCCCCATGCCACATATCTTTTTTTGTCCTTTTGTGTTATTTTCCGCTCCTGGCTGGTGATTGCATCTCCTCCCCACTGTAGTATCCATTGCAGTTTTAATAAACACACTGTCTAATGCTTTTTCTAGATCATTAATGAAGATGGTAAATAAAACTGGAGTTAACACCAGTTTCTAGTAATAACCCTACTGGATGCCTCCCCACAAGCTGACAGTTTTGTCGCTAATCACTATTCATCACCAAGCCTGAACGTCAGTGTCCCCGTGTGAGGCAATTTATATTCATTTAACACCATTCATCACAAAATTGGAGAAAAACATGGCTAGAAGGGACCTCAAGAGGCTGATTTCAGAAATATTCCAGAAGCTTCCAGCCTACTTTTAAACACAGGCAGGGATACAGGTTTTATATCCTTGCCAGGCAGGTGGGTTTAGTGTTGCTTAGCCTTCCCCTTTGCCAAGCATCTAACTTTAACCTTTCTCGTTGCAATCCAGGCACTTTGTTTCTTACCACACTCACAATGGATATAGAGAACTGCCTGAGGGATGTTTACTCCCTCCTTCTCTGGAAACAGTATTGTCTCTCTACTGGTTTCCTTCTTTTTGGAGAAAACCATCCCTATGAGTAAGTGTTTCTTCCCAATTCCTCTTTTCTAGACCACTCATCCCACTTCCTTCCAGATTTTCCTGAACTGAACAAGTACTGTAGCAGCACTGGGTAAAACTGAGGGTACAGCTGTGTATTTTACAGGCAGAGCTTTTCTCTGAGTGCACTGATACGGTGACTGCCTTGTGTATGACAAATGGCACTTTTTATTCATTTCAGGTTCCTGCATTGCTGCACTGCTCCACACCTGCCTAATCATCTGTCTCTCATTTTGTCCCTGTGCAGCTGACTATGCCTACCTCTGTGCACAACTCTGCTTCTCTCTTTTTTTTCAGACCTTTTCTCTAACATGCCAAGATGATTTCTGATTCTAATCCTCTTTCAGGTCTTTGTGGATCCTCTCAGCTTGGTGTCATCTGCATATCTGATAAGGGTGCCCGCCATCTCACAATCAAGTGGCTGGACCTCTGTTGAACCCCACTCAACTCTTTCTTGTATTTTTACAAAGACATTTTCTTTCTGAGCACGTTTTTTCCAGCCTGTTTTGCACTCCTTACTTAAGGTAATTTCTCTAGGGCATGTTTCCTTAAATTTACCTCTTGTAACATGAAATGAGATGGTACCAGAGATGTACCAAAATCAAGATACAAGAAGTATCCTGCTTTGTCTCTATCCACAAGACCTGTTGCAGGATTAAATTAGGCTGATTTGACATGATTTGCTCCTGGCGAATCGGCACTGACTGTTCCTTTTCTCCTGGTTGTTTCCTAGGTGCTGATGATTAATTTGTTTAATTATTTGTTCCAGTGCATTTCCAGGAACCGAAATAGAGCTGACTGGCCGTAGCTGCCTCACTCCTCTTGTTTCCCCTTTCTGCAGCCAGGCAGGGTGCTGCTCTGTGAGGAGCCCTGTCCTGCTGCTGCTGAGAGTTCATGGAGGGTCCCAGCCTGGGCTGACCTTTGTGTGGGGCACTGCTGCAAAGCCATCAGACCTATGCCTTCCTCAGCCTTCCTCTGACCACCAATCTATGGCCTCCCTGCTCACTTTCCTGTCCTGTGCTAGTTTCTTCTATGTCTTTCTTGATTTTATCCACCATAGCACATGCTGACCTTTGATGTCAGCCCTGAGCTGTCTGCATGTATCTCAGTTTTTCTGTTTGCTTCCTCCTTCCCAGTGAGACCTCTGAACATTGACTGACACAGCCAATTGATCTTTCTCTATATTTCTTAACTTTCAATTTTGCCTCAGTGTGACTTAGGTTTGTGCCATTGCAATTTGCTCCTGTAGAGAATTCTGACATTCTGGAATATCTTTGTCCTTATTTCCCTGAGTGGTTGCTTACCAGTGTGCTGTGTTGTCTGAATATCTGTGGTGCTCAGCATAGCCTCTCAGTGGGGAAATGCAGAAACTCAGACTTTTAATGAAATTATGAGCTTCACCCTCTTCCAACTGGACTTTCCCAAACTGCACAAGACTTCTTGTTTTTGGTAACCTCCTTATCTCTTAGCAAAAGTAAGCACAGTGAGCCAATTTCTGACCTCATTTACACCAGTAAAACCTGGACCTGTGCCAGCAAACTGCTGAAGTTGTTTTGGGCTTACAGTGATGAGAATGAAAGCAGCATCTGCCTCATTAATTCCCCCAATCCACAGAAAGTAAATGATTCCAAGAGGAAATAGCTCCACAGAAGGGAGCCCTGGAAAGAATTAGAGACTGCCTTAATGGGATTAAGGGGGAAAATGCTTAAGCAAATTCAAATTGATCCTCTCTTCAAAACATTCAAGGTGCCAAAATAAATACAAACACTGTTTTGGGAAGGAAAAGGTTAAAAAGCTGTGAAAACAAAATATCTCAGCCTCTTCTAATGCTGTCCTGTAGCAGAACAAGTGCAACCCAGCAAGGGTCGCTGAATCAGCAATACCTACCTGCTGCTTGGTGTTTATCCATGGAACTCTAAAGATGGAGGCTCATTTCCCACTATATCTGTGGGGCTCATTCTGCATTTTCAGGTTTTATAAAATACTGCTTTCCCAGATGGCTTTACAAGAAGGGTTGGGTGAACAGGCCTGGCAAATAGAAACCCCTCTCAGATGCCTCACCAACCTGACATCCAGACCCCAGAGCCATGCTCCGGTTGTTGCTTTGGCTTTTTGTTCTGCAGTTAATTACCATCTTTGCACGTTCCTTCACCCAGTCCACACTGTGCATGGCACTAGGATCAGATGGGCCAAAAATAAATATGTGCAAAGAGCAGGCTCCTGATGTGTTGCTAGATCCACTGGAAGCTGCACTCATTCGGCCTGCTTTTGTACAGCTATGTGGAAGGGGAAATATCTTGAACAACTGGCAAAAGCCAGCGTGATTCAGGCAGGCAGCTGGCCCTGCACACTGGCTAGCTGGGATGGCAAGGCTCACACTGCCTATTAGTAATAGCTGGAGGCAAGCACGAGCTGTGACCCTCACATGCAAAATATCTTCTTCACCTGCCACCAGCAAGGTGCTGCCTCATTCACCCAGCCACTCTGACCCACCTGCCAGAAAAGCTATGGGAAAATAATCAGAGAATGGTCAAGACCTCTGAGTGACATGGACATTTCTTCTGCTTTTAGAGATGAGAGCACACCACTGCCAAGGGCAGTCAAGTACCCAGGACATGGACTGTCTCCTCTGATGACTTTTGAGGCAGAACAGCGCTTCCTGCACAGACCCTTACACTGCAAGGTGAGCTTGGCTAAATGAAAGCACATAGAGGGAATATGTGAGAATGTACAAGGGCCACAAAGCACTCCCTGTGATGGGAGACTACAGAGTGATCTGCTTCACGTAATTCAGAAATTATAAGGCAGCTTGGTAACAGTGCTGCAGTAGGAAATAGATTTCTGAATGGGGACTTCCATTTAGGGAAAATGTACAATCTGCTAGACGCAGAGGCAAAACAGATGCAGAGGAGAAAAAGAGGGTCTAAATGTTATATGAGCGTAACAAACAAACAAATCAAAAAAACAAAAAAAAAAAACAAAAAACCCCTCCCAAAAACCAAAAAACCAAACCAAACCAAAAAAAACCCCCCAAAACCCAAAACCAACCCTCCCCTCACCCTCCCAAAAAAGGCTTTTCTAACACCCTAGTATCCTAGTTAACCCTCGAGACCGACCTTTCAGTCTTTATGCCAAGACTAGGTGACATTCTAACAGATGAACCTACAAATCTGAAAAAAATTGCGGGCAAGCCTCAGAGATGACTGGGGTGGTACCATGGATCTCTTATGCAATAGGTTTGATGATCATAATGGTTTCTCCTGACCTTAAGCAATGAATCTCTGATATTCAGCTGTGCTCAAGTGTGCCACTTTATTGTACAGCAGTTTTGGATCAAAAATAGCTGTTATCAGCGAAGCAAACAGAAAAATTAACAATGTCATTGCTTCAGCACCCCTTGTGCTCCTTAATTTGTTGTTTCTTTATTTTATGTTGTCCTTAAATTTTAGTGTGCTGCAGATCTATGTATTGGATATGCAGAAGCACATTACAGGGGTAATTATAAGGCAGCTGGAGGGTTTTGGCAGCTGGGAAGGGGATAACAAGCACTCTTGGCTCTTTGAGAGGCAGTGTGGGTTTGTGGGAGAGGGATTTTAGCTGAATGATAAGATTGTCAGCAGGGAGAGTCAAAGGGGCTGACAGTAGTATTTGCATCATTTTGGAGTTAACCACTTCCAGAAAAGAACATCAGTTTGCAGCAAAATAGAAGCCATTGTTTACCCTGCAGAACTGGTAATCTCTTGAATCTTGCAGCAAAGGGCTTTTTTCAATGCAGCTTTAAATCCAAAGTATAGGGCATTTACAGAGGTTTAAGGCCAAATACTTCAGGAAAGCCACTGTCACAACACACAGCTCTCTCGGTGCTGTGTGTGCTGGAGGAGTCTGCCACGGTGCAGAACCAGGGTCCACATCCACTGTAGTGCACAGCTGAGGGAGACCCTACTTCACTTGCTTCCCTTTGTCCCAATGAATCTAGCTAGGGGGGTTTGTTCTCCTCAAAGCATAGATACAACCACTCCGCTCCCTTGTTGGCTGTGAAGGCTTCAACCTTGCAGCTAGGGAAGGGTGGTACATGTAGGAACTTGGCTTTAGGGAGAGTGCAAGCAAAGCTGGAGCCTGGGAGGCAGGACCAGGACACATAAGGTGCCTCTCACTAGAATTTTAGTTTGGATGAAAGAAACACACCTCCTGGTCAGGCCACGTAACTGTGGTTTGATGATTCATACTGTTAAAGAGGATTGCAGCACGCAAGCTGGGCTCCTCTTGGGTGACACTGTGCTGGGAGAGGAGATGCAGGTGTGGACATGAGGTGTTCCAACCTGTGGCTGCTCAATCACAGGTAAAAGGGACTGACAGGTCAGCAGCACTGCTCTTGTGCTGCTCTACTTGCTAAGACCGATAGAACCCTTACTTTCTGTGACTGTGTCAGTCAAAATACCCGAAGGTCTCTTGTTTTCCCAGAAGTGGTTAAGTTAATTTATATTTCAGAAGGACCCATCAAAGGAACTTTCTTGGTCATGATATGATCGTCAGGAAGGCCAGAGTGTCTAGCCTCTCTTCTGTGACTGACTGAGGATGGGAAGCCAGCTTTCTACTGAGAACCAGCTTGTGTCTATCTCTCAAGTCTTCCTGCTTAATATCCCTGCCCTAAAACCAGACTGTGCTAATTTTTCACTAATGTCTGAGTAACAATGTAGGGGAAATCTGAAGTGGTGAGGTTACAGAACAGTCCTAGGCTTGGTTGTCAGAAACCAGCATAACCCTTCACTGTCCTTGGTCAACACTGCCACAGAGATGAAGGCACATTAGTAGGACCATTAGCTCCATTTATTTTAGCAAGATTCTCTCTAAGATGATCATACATTTCTTTTGCCAAACTTAAAATTTCCCTTTGGTTTTATGAGTGTAAACTGTTTGAGTTGCTGAATGTTGTTGAAGACTGACCCTGCCAATTCACGCCAATGCTGAGCAAATTGAATCCTAACTTGTATGTCATTTCTCCATCAGAGAACAAAGTGCTTTGGCAGTCTGGATCAAAGGCACTATGTAAATTCAGGATTACTGTTGTTACAGTGAAATGAGCTCCTGGAAAAATCATGTTGACTTCTCTTTTGAGATTGCCTTGATGGAGCCTTTGATGTCTAATGGCCTGGCACTGTATCTCTTGTAGGTACAGCTTATAAACAGAAATTTATAATGAATAAGTAAATTATTGTTATTTTTAGGAGCTAAGAACACAAGCTTGTACACATGACACAATGTATATACAGGGCCCAAAGGTGTTAGAAAGAGACTAATAGGTGAGGTGCTCTGTTTAATCCAGCATGGACATATTTTATACACTCTCCATCCCATTATAGATGGATGTTCAGTCAGCAATCTTCAAATTTTGTGTTATTGTCAAATCAATGCAAACAAAAAATTACATTCTCTATGAACTCCACAAAAGGGCTAGGGATTATGGCTGAGGAAGAGTCAGGACTCCATGAAGGCTCTGGAGAAAACTTCCAGACTTCTTCCTCCCTTCTACCTGAAGGGAGGCCACAAGAGAGCTGGAGAGGGACTTTTTATGAGGGCATGTAGTGATAGGAATGGATAACTATTTAACACTGAAAGAGGGCAGGGTTAGATTGGATATTAGGAAGGAAATCTTTACTGTAGGGGTGGTGAGGCACTGGAACAAGCTGCACTGAGAAGTTGTGGATGCCCCATCTCTGGAAGCATTCATGACCAGGTTGGATGGGGCTTTGAGCAATGTGGTCTAATTGAAGGTGTCCCTGCCCATTGCAAGAGGTTTGGAACTAAATGATCTTTAAGTTCCCTTCCAACCCAAACCATCCTGCAATTCTGTGAAATTCAGTTAGCACTTTACATTATTCTTCAAGGCCAGAGGAAATCTCATGTGCTGTGAAATCCCCTAACCTCTAATTCCTGATTCCTCCTACATCTGTAAAAGGCATGGGGGGGAAAGAATTTAAAAATGGGTTGTTGTTTGTGATCACTCTTCCATGCAAGGTCCCCAAAATGGTACTTCTGCCCTGCAGCAGCCCCTGGCTCATGGTAACCTGCCACCAAAAGCCATGCTGGGGCTGGCTGGCTGTGGCTGCTGCAGGGACAGTGCCAAAAGAAATCTACTTCACCTTCTTGCTTAGTCAGGCTCCCCACCTTGTGACTGTCACAGTGTGCCATGCCCTCACGTTTCTCCTTGTCGTTTTCTGAACCTCTGTGCTCCCCAAATGACTCCAGCAGGGATGAGCATGTTGCCATGGCTACCAAAACACAGAAGCTGGGCAAGGTTTGTTCCCCTGACTGTCCCCAGTTTGTGTCTGTGGGATCATCTCTGACACTGGTATAGGGAGTGGCTCTGGGAGGGGACCTTGTGGGGTTGAGTTCTTAGCAGGAAGCAGAATGTGCAGTCCTCATGAGGCACCTCTCATTAATTCTCGAGGGTGTACCATAGATGAGAGGATGCAGGGAAGGTTTCTGTCTCTTTCCCCATGTGTGGGCCCACATGGCACGGGTGCTGCATGCAGAAAACAAAGGCTGAGGCCAGCCTTGTGCCTGCCATCAGTACTGGAGCACTGGTGCAAAACACAGCTCCAAGGAGAGAGCCAGCTCCAGCATGGGGTTCCAGGAGAGAAGCAGATGCTCTTGCAGGGCAAGTTTCTTAGCCCAGGCTGATGGGTAGGTTGGATCTCTCATCTCGGTTGTTTGTTTGCAACATCAGAGACAGTGGAAGGGGCATCTTCCAGCACCTCTGGAAGCCTCTGCAGACCCTTCATCACCATGGCTTTGCCAGGAGGTTGATATGCCCTCAAAAGATTAAAATACAGGCTTGGGATATGATTGGAGCAGTCCCGACCCTCCCCCTTCCAGGACCAGCTGCCACTGCTTGTATGCACATCAGGAGAGAGGAAGTTAGTGGGGAAACATCGTGAAACTTCTGAAGGTGCTAATTAAACAACTTTAAGTTATAAACATCTTTAATTGGACTAATTTTTGGTGTCACATACTATCTCTTGATGAGACGAGTCCTAAAATTAAAGCTGTTTTAATCTCTTTTTCTCTGCTCCTCCTCTCTACCATGGTTGTCTTTCTGGTTGCAAAGTAGAAAGAAATCACTGAGGCTTCCGGACTTTGCTGAAGACTGCTATTTTTAAGGTGTTATATTTGATTTGCTTTAAATCTGACCAAAAATTCCTCCTTGGGACCAGACCTCCTTTATCAATGTTATAGCTAACTTTCTGCTTTTGCATGTAGATTTTTAAGGAGGAAAGACAAAAATTTTGCTTGTAAGAGATGCTAGCTCACCACCTTAATGATGACAGCACCATCCTTCAGTGTAACCTTTGCCCAGGGATAGTGCAGCATACCACTGTCTCCCTGTGATAAATGATACGTCATCATCTCTTTTTCTTGCTTTTTTCTTTTTAAAAAATATTATTAAATATTTCTTAAATTACAGAAATGGGTTTGTATTGAATTACAAGATCCAAACACCATCAGGTTTTCCTGTGAGCTCCTTTGTCACTGTCATGGGCTGACCAAAACTCTCCAGGCTTTAAGAGAGTGGGGACTGTGGTCCAGGCTGTGCAGGTCATACCCTGTTCTGCCCTGGGAATAGCTAAAGACATCACATTTCAACCTGTCTCTTATGAGCCCATTGCTGCTTCACATGTGATCTCTACTGTGCAAGATCAATTTTAAACCCAAGGTCTTGAAATTAACGACTCTCTGTGAGAGCCCTTCTTCAGGGGCTCAGGAGGACAGAGATAGAAGGGGGTGAAGATTTGCCTATCAGTCTCACCTTTTCTTTCCTTGCCCTGCAAGCGCTCCTTAACGTGGCACTCTGCTGACAGCAGCGATATTTTGGTCAATGTACATGTACAGAGCAGTCCGTTCATCTGCTGAGCAGCCACCAGCCGGGGATGTACAGGTCAAAGACAACCTACACTGGAAAGGTGCTTGAGCATCCCTGTTGGCAGCAGCTGATGCAGGTCAAAGGCTCTGCTCTCCACTGGGCAGCTCCTGCATTTTGGAAGGGCTGGGAGGAGTGGACAGAGCTGCCCTAGGACTGCCAGGTGCTCAGGCTTCAGCCTTGCAGCTGAGGTTTGCTACCTCCACCTCCCCACTGATGGGGTCTACACACAAACTTCAGGGGATTTATAACCTGCCCTGCCAAGATGAGACAGATATTTCTGGAAGCAGCAAGATGTGGAGGATCCTGACAGCTTCCTCAATTCAGCACTGAGGCTGGGTATTTCACAGCTTGCATAACCCCAGTTTGCTTTGGGATTTTTGCTGAGGGGATATGATGCCAAGGGCTGCTCTCTAGATGTTTTATTTGATTTCCAGGAGGCTGCCTGCCATTTCTGTATTATCTGACATGGTCATGGAGCACTGCAGGTAACAGAAACCTTTAGTTTTCATTGATTATTCACAGCACAGTTTGCTTTGCCAGGCATCCTCATAGGCCACAGAGCCTGCAGCCTCCCAGCATGGGCGAGGGAACGCATTTCTTTGCCGCAGACAATTTGGCTTGAAAATTTCCTTGGAGTGTTCCAGCTCTGCAGATAATGAACACTTGGGCGACTTTGACTGGGGTTCACTCTTTACCAACTGCTTGTGCCAGCTCTGGGCCTCCCGGATTCCCCTGGCCCAGCTGCTGCCCCTGAGAAGGTTTGGTAGCTCATTTATGATGCCAGGACCTTGCCTCCTTACATCCAGCCATGAACTCCATTTGCTAATCCTGATCACTGCCCTGCAGGGAACTGACTCGGGTCCCTGACAGTGTCAGCTGGGACCTAGCAAGGCCAGCAAGGAAATGTTGAAACTCCGTTATCTCCATTTCACTTTAAATTTTGGGGGGAAATCCTGAAAAGCTCTTTATGGAGATTGTATTTTTGCAGCAGCCTGTTTCCTCTTTCCCTCTCCTTCTTTGCTTTCCCCACCTCTTTGTCTGCTAAATAAAACAACCTACATTTTTGACCTGAATTACTTTATGTGTCCCTGAAGGCATATGCAGCTCCTTGGACTGCAGGAGGGTTTTCTTCTACGGTGTGGTCAGACACCATCATTAGAGATGACAGTCAAGCTGGATCACCCTCCCCGAGTGTGAAGACTGTATTTTTATTTTGCAGTACAAACAATAACCCCCCGAATTTCCGTAGCACTGGCTGTCAGGGAAAAGACTGGGCTGCTTTACAAACAGGCAGGCATCAATTCTGTGGGCAAAACACCTCCCTGTTTCTGCAGGTGAGAACTGCAAAAGTAAAAAAAATTGCCAGCATCACTAAGCAAGGGCCTGAACCTGCCCGGATTGCTTTAAATCAGCAAGAACTCCAGCAGGCACACTAGCAGCACATCAAAACCAGGACCCCAATCTGAGGATGGCTCCTCTGGCCCCTGCAGCATCTTCCCCTCTGCCCCGCTAGTGCCTCTCTCTGGCAAACTTCCCCATGCTCCCCAGAGGGTGTCCAAGGACCACACACCTCAGAGCAGCAGCAGGAGGATGGGGTGGAGTGTCCTCTCCTTTACCCTCACCTCTCTGCTGCAGGAGCTGAGGGAGCAGCTAAACCCCTGCAGAGAGCCTGTGGGTCAGGCCTTAGCAAAGAACCGCACAAAGCACGCCTTCCGAGTGGTGTGTTTTCTGGAAGGACAATGAAATTTCTCATTCTCGTTTTAACACTCTTCCTCTAACATGCATGGCAGACTTGCTGAATTAAACCAGCCATGCTAATTTCTCTTGTTACAGCAGCCCTGTGTAACACACAAAATGCTCGGCTTTGGAGGATGATATTATAAAGAAGGATACTATAATTTAGTGGCTCATTTAATGTGAACCAGGAGAAATATGAGGCATGCCAATGCTGCACTGGGGCTCTATTTATATCCTTTTTGGTGTGCAGTATGATTTATAATAAAAGATCATTTTTATATAGTATTAGCATGGTAATGGAGCTTACTGGGTTACCATGTCTGAAGATAGAAAATATTGTATTAGAAGAAGCTCTGCAAACGCCATGTAAAAATAGCCCTTTCTACAATATTAAATCATGATTCCAAGCTTTTGAAAATAAATATTAATGCACTCTATTTACCTAAGAATCCAGGCTTTTATCAGTGCAGCAGGAGGATCTACATGTCTGAGCTCAAAAGATTTGTGCAGCCTCACAGAGTTCATTTTGTGGCTCCCAGCCCTGCTGCTCAGCACCCTGTGGCACCCTCTGGCACTGGGAGCATCCTCCTCTGCCAGGAGTCCAGGAGCGGGGCAAAAGGCAGAGAAAGCAGAAAAGCCATGTTCTTCTGGGGACTGTGGTATCACAGCTTATGAGCAGTATTTCCTTCCTCTCTTTCCCTGTGCATGAAGCCCTGTGGCCCCCTGCACATTCCTCCTGCCTTCGGGATGTTGGTGGGGAGGAGGAAGGACCAGAATTTACCCCCTCAGAGATTTTTTTGGAGGCCACACAGCAAGTAAGTAGTGGAGCCAGCATGAGAGCAGAGCCACTCCTGGCACCTCGCCCTCTGCATGATTCAGAGCTTGTTTCAGAAGCGAGAGGACTGCGTAAAATTTCATTTGTCCATCTAGAAAGCAACGTGTTCTGCTTCCCATTTAAAGCTTGGGAACCTCATGGTGATTCAGAACACGTACAGGAATGCACTTCTACACTGATTTTTGGTGCCAGGTACCACAGAGTGTGCCAGTGATTAGTTCTGCCGTGCAAGTGAGCAGAGAAACAAAATTTGGTTTAGAAATAGGTGTGCAACTAATCAGCTGGAGGATGCCAGCAAGAAGGAGAGCTTGCACAGGCAGAGCACTACCTTTGCAAATATCACTTCCACTGGAGCTGAAGTGCAAGGTGGGGAGATATGAAAGGTTTTCTTTAAAGCATGGAGGTTGCTGGTGTTGCTCACCCCCTGAGGAAAGATGCTCAGCCCTTCCTCTCATCCCTGCCGGGCAGGGAGGAGCTGCAGGAGGCTGCAGTGCCCCTGCTGCCTCTGACAAGCTGCACAGCTGAGGCTTGGCTTTTGGGGCACAAGATGACAGCCTGATTCTTTCCAATGCTGCTGGGGCTGATGGCTATGCGGGCCATCCTGGACCAGCCTGCAGGAAGGGCAGCCATGAGGAAACCACCTTTGGTGCCATTCATAGCATTGCATGCAGCTGGCAGACTGTGAAAGCACGTGCTCCCAGTCCATGCTCCCTCCTGGTTCAGGACAAGATGGATGTTACTCTGCAGCCCCCAGCACATGATGTCTTGCTGGAGGGAAGTCCCCCTGTGTGCCATTCTCCCAGCTCTGTGGGGACACAGCACTGCTGCCAGCCAGGAAGGTGACACGCGGAGCAGACAAAGCCAGAGCTGACTCTGCTTCTCGCTGAGCCAACCTCAGGGAAATTACCCAGCCACTTTGAATAAAAGTGAATTAAGCAGCCTGGCAGTAACTCAGACCATATTTTATTAACTTGGCCAGAACCAAGTAACATTAATCCACCACCCTGAAATTTCTTTTTTTACAGCCATGCTCTAATATATGAAAATGTGCTGGCAAAATTTTCTGTAGGTTACAACCCTCCAATTAGCAACACTCACACAGTGGGAGGGTTATCCCTTAGATAGGGGCTGAGATGCAGTGTAGAGCCCCCACATAGCCCACCCAAGCACCAGGGAAACGAAGGATGGCTTCCCCCGCTGCTTGCTCTGCCACCTTGGGGAAAGCCCTAGTGGCTCATCACTTTTTAAGTGAGGGATGCAGGTGCCTGAGGGGCCTTGGTGGTCACTGGGAGACTGTAGGCACTGGCTTCAGCCCACAGGAGTGCACTGCTCTGCAGAGGTGCCACCCTCCTTCTCTCCCTCGCCTGTGCAGGAAAACACAGGGGCTGTTTGCTTTCCCAATTTTTCTTGGCTCAGCAAATGCTACATCTCAGGTCTGCAAGACTGGGGGTGCATCTGCTCAGACTGCTGGGTAGGATGCCTCTATGCCCACCCTTGCTTTAGACAAGGTGCACCCCAGAAAAAAACCAGGCATCTAAGAAGAGACAAAAATCACCTCCTGCACAGGTTTCCCCCTCTGGGCCACCCGCAACACTTGGTGGAGTTCAAGACAGGGCTGCAGAGCAGGCCTCCACTAGCCTGTGGGCAAGAGCTCCTGCCACTGGCCCCACAGGGGCTTGCCAGGGGGGTCAGCACTCTTAGGGAGGTCTCCAGTGGGCTAGCAACCCACCAGGATCCCAGAGGGTTTATTTCTTTGTTTTACAGATGCTGCCTTTAAGCTTAGCACAGGCAAGGGTGTCACCTTTGGTACAAATTAACATCCTCTCCAGTCTCTGCATTCTTGTGCCCTGTGTAAGCCTACCAAGAAATAAAATTGCCCTGCCTTCCTTATTTATTAGCAATAATAATCCTAATAATACTTCACACATCAGTAGGAGCTTCCATCTGAGGAAATGAATGCACTTTACAGACATTAATGATTTAAGATGCTTAGCCCATCTCTGAGATACGGAGGAAAACCATCCTTTCTTTTTACAAATGGGAAGCTGAAGCAAGCTGTAGCTAACTGACTTATTGCCATGCAGGAAGGCAGCAGGGAGGCAGGGTGAGAGTCCAGTCTCCTTCGTTACTGCCTGTGACTGTGGCTGCCTTTTTCTGCATTTCAACCAACCTCTTCCCCCTGCCCACAATGCTGTAGTGATGCCATCAGAACTGCTGCAGGCTCTTGGGGCCTGACCCAGCTTGCTCACGGTTCTGTTTTGGGGGCTGTTTGCCTTCCCAATGCTTGATTGCTCAAGGTGGGCTGGTCCTTGAGTGGCTGCAGCTGCTCGGTACTGCTCAGACCACGTTTGCTCCAGCAGTTTCTGCATTTTGGGGATGCCCTCTTAGTGCCGCGATGTCCTACGCTCTGTGGATGTCCTCGGGGCAGATGGGTAGCCTGTCCAGGGGTTTGAAGAGGATGGCCCACCGGGAAAGGGCTGGGCATTGCATCCCATCCTGGGCAGTGTTGTCTGGCCTTTCGCGGCAGCCTCACCTGCAAACACCGCGGCCCTGCCGGCTGCTGGGCTGGCTGCAAACACGGCCACCATCGCCCGGTGCCTGAAGGGTGGGCGTGGGGACGAGAGACGATTATAAATAGTCAGATGAACTCCAGCTCACTGGGCACTGAACTTTTTTGTATATAGCCTCTTTGTAAAATGAGCCAGCGTTGCCTCTCAGGGCGCAAAAAGAAAGCGAGCCGAGACCACACCTCTTCTATTATGTACGTAGATCTGCCCATCAGGGTCTGGCAGCACTTGCATAGTTATATGAAATGCTTGCTATAAACATGGGACTGCTGGGTGGTTGGTTGTTAACTGTTTAGAGCACAACTTGAAATAATACCATTTGGCCTGAACCAGAGGCTGAAAAGGGATTTTCCGCCTTAAGACGCCACCAGATCTGGGTTGTCTGCTTCCCTCTGCTATGCAGAGCTTATAAATAACACCCTTCTCATCCTCAGAACAGCTATTTTTTTTTTTTTAAAGCACATGAGAAGGAGGAAAAAAAAAAGCAGCAAGGCAGGCAGGCAAGCAATAGTGAAAGTGCCACCATGTTGTTCTATTTTAAACCCTGTTTGCCTGCAGTTTTGGATGCAGGCAGGGGAGGAGACCACTGGGTCAGCCCACCGCCGCCTGCCCGGCCGCTGCGGTGTGCGTGTGCCTGTGTGAACTTATTGTTTTATCCTCACGTCACCTTTCAGCCTCTGCCGCCCGCCCTCCCTCCGTCCCCGAAATCTTTGATTAATAAGTTTGCTTGCTTTTTATACCCACACACATGTGGCGCATCTGGATCAAGGCGTGCCTCCGCTTTCTTGTTGGTTTTGGTTTTTTTTATCTCCCTCTCTATCTATACGTGCGCGTTATTATTATTTTTTTCCTACTTTCCTTGCGACTGCCATGGCAACTGTTACATGTTTGGCAAAAAGCTTACGGAGAAGAAAAGGGGCTCAGCGCTCAGCTGGCAGATGTCCAGTGTAATCATGCTGCAGCGCCGAAATGAGGCCTTTGGCCGGCTGCCGAGCTGGGGAGAACAAAGATGTCAGTTCCCCGTGTTGGCGGCGGCGCTTGTTTGGCACCCTTATATGGTTTCCCAGAACTCCTCGCCTTGGCGGCTTTCCATTCCCTTTAGGGCAGCAAACAGGATTAGCACACACAGACTTGTTTTTCTCTTTTCTCCTCCAACTGTTCCAATGACATCATTCCTGCTGCATTCAGCTGCCAGCAGGGTGACTTTGGGGGTGGATTTTTTTTTTCCCCTCTTAAAAAAAACCCACCACGGCGCACACACCAGCAAGCACGATGATTTAGGTAATGCTTGCACACCTTTCTTGTTAGATTAAAGCCCCCGAAGTGCAGAAATCTCAGGCTAACCAAGCCAGATGCACTGCATTTTTTTTCCTTTTTTTTTTCCTTTTTTTTTTTTTTTTTTTTTTCTGGTCTCATAATTGAATTCCTGCAAGATAAAAATCTCCTTTTCCTCAGTAGGCTGTAATCAGTGCTCGAAGAGCTGTGGTTTCCAACTGCCCTCGTCATGTGCTTCCTTATGAAATTCCACAGAGAAATCTTCTTGGCTTGGGCGCCGATTTAAAGGGCCCTGGAGTGGGATGCAGTCCCTGTTGGTCCCCCAAAATTGCAGGGCTGCGACCACACTGCCTGTGCTGCAGGGCTGTTTGGGGCCCCATGGGGGGATAGTGCAGGAGGCAAGCCCTGTCTGTAAAGGAAGAACTTTGCTCAGGAGAGTTTTTAGTTTCTGCTGACCATGGGAAGTGGGGACAGAGATGTACAGGAGGAACCATTGAATTTTCTGCATTTTCCTTCAAAGTCTGGACCCATTTTCAGCTTCTGGACATCTATCCTGGGCATTTTCCTCTTTCCACCTGGTCTCTTTGCCAAATAAGAGAGTCACGTCCCATCCCCAAGGGAGACCCAAGGGATGCCAGCATCTCTCTCCCCCCACCAGGAGGTGGGCAGCCCTTGGTGGGAGGCTGAGGCCAGCTGGGGCAGCAGGGCTGCCTCCCACTCCCCCCACACCCACACCTCCTTCCCTCCCGGCAGTGCTCCTGTTTTCCTTGGCGCAGGCCACAGGATGTGATGCTTGTTTCCTCCTGTTGATGCAGACGCAGGGAAGGGGCCCGAAGGGGATGGTGGGCTTTGCATGAAGTGTTGCTCAGTGATGGAAAAGATCCCCAGCTCAAGGCTTGCCACAGACCACTGGATGTTAGTCAGCATGGGAAGAGCTGGCCAGCCCAGTTCCTCATTGGGTCGTTCAGTTTTTCCACTGCAGAGGTGGACAGACAGACAGATGGACAGGCAAATGTAGACGGCAAAGCGGGGTTGCTAGGAAAGCTTTATGTAAGCAGCTCTCGGCCGGCAGCTGACAGTGCAGCAAGTGTTCAGCTCCCAGAGCTCCACATCAAACCTGGCAGCACATCAAAACCTCTGTTTCATAACCCACTAGAAATAGGATTTTCTAACAGCGCCAAGAGGACTCGCCTTGTTGTGCAGGGACCTGGGATTTTACCAGTTGTTAATGGTTAACTAGTCAATGGCCTCAAAAATTCTGTAGTGCCCTTCCCCACGATGAAGTACGTGATTTTACCAGGCACTGCTGCTGTGCCGCCCTGGTCCACCTGTTAATAACATAGTTCTGGAATTAATTAGCAATTAACAGCAACCAAATAATTACAGAATCAGCTGTCAGGAGAGAGGCCATGATGCTATGAGTGGCTTTCCCAGGATGGGAACTGCCCTCCACTGGGTGTGTAAGCCTGGCTGTGGAGGGACCAAGGCTGGAGGGGACACTTCCCTAGGGAAACAGATTTCCAGAGCCAGAGATTTCATGGGAAGCAGAAGGCACCAAGAAACAAAACTGCTGTGCTTCAATCTTGACACCTTAACCCCCCTGTGCAGTGGCGACCCTCACTTGCCCACTCTAGCTAAAGATGCTGGGCTGTATCTGGGCTCCTCTGGCTCCCTCCTCTGAGGGACCAAGGCAAGAGCCAGCCATGCTTTACAGTGCAAGACAAAACTCCTGGAGTGTTTTGCAGAGCAGGGGCTTTGGCTGTGGGGAAGGTGCTTGCTGGATAATGTCACGATCCACCCTTAAATAGTGGTCGTGTTTGGTTCTTTTGAGTGATCTCAGGGTACAAAAAGACTCACTCGACAAGGGATTTCAGTTAAAATCACAGTGGATGTAGCTTTATTCAATATGCAATCAACCTTTTACTTATTAGGTGTGTGTGTGTGAGAGAGAGAGAGAAAGAGGGAGAGAGAGAGAGAGAAAGAGGGAAAAGAAGGAGGGAGAGAGAAAGAGGGGTAAATACCGACACAAGACGAGATGAGGTTCCTTTGTAGATCTCTGCCAATGGGTCTGTCTCTCTGTGTCGGGGAGGCCTCAGTTTGAGTCCATCCAGGGAGCATCTTTTATAGCTCTTCTCCAAGCGACAGGCAGCTGGCCAGAAAGGTGGGGGGGCAGGTGCATTGTCCGTGCAGGGAACAAGGCACACAAGGTACAGAGCAGAAAAACCAGAGAAACCAGAGTGCTACTCACATTCCCTGCCTGCTTGAAAAAACCCCAAGAGCCTCTCGCCTCCTCTGCTCCCAGGCACCAAAGGAGATGGTTGTGTGCTCCCACCCAGGCCTCTCCCCATCCTGGCTCCATGCTGAGATGTGCTGATGGCACAGGAAAGGCACTTAGATTTTTTTTCAGACATTGAAAAAGCACCGAGTGCATTAGATACATAGATTCATGGAGATGGAAAACACTCAAGTATTCATCTTATTCACTACTCTCTTCTTGCTGATGAAGAGTTATCCCCTCTTGGACATGATCCAGTATTTTGTCCAGCCTTATTTCCAGTGATTCAAGTGATGGGGCTTCCTTTGGGAAACTTCGTCACTGCCTAATGCACTTTGCTGTTAGGAAGTGCATCTTGCCCTGCATTTTGCTTCAGCAGTTTGTCTCTAGGCTCTAGGCTTTCTTCCCATTGTGCCAGCTGCTTGTGGGCTCCTGATTCCTTTAGGCAAACTACATGACTTGGGCTCACTTCACTATCTCTGTAGGTCAGTCTTAATCCTTTAATAATTCACTGCTTTCCTCCTCTTGCTGCTATCTGCCCCACATTGGCCTGGCTCTGCCATACGTGAGCAAAGTATCTCTGGGTGGAGAAAGCCTCCCTGGTGCTGCACTGAGCAGTGGCTGCCCGACAGCTATGTGCTTCTCCAGCTCTGGGCCAGGGAGTGTGAGCTCAGTGGCTGGCACAGGAAAACACAGCTGGAGGGATGCTCTATTTAACACCAACTACTAATGGCCTGAAGGGCTTGTTCTGGCCAAGTAGGACTGCTGAGGCATAGAAACACCCTGGCTGCATGTAGCCTTTCCCCTGGCCATGCTCCCTGCACAGGAGCAGGAGAGAGGTTTGGGTGAAGGAACTTCTCAGAGCAACTCCAAAAGGGCAAGCAGCCAGGTCAGTTTGAGCAGAGCATTCTCGATCCTGTCCCTCCGAGGAGCATCACCAGTGCAGTTACAGGATGCCTTGTACCCAGCTGGATGCCTGAGCTGGATGGAGCAAAATCTTCCTGTGTAGCCAAAATAGCTGGATTGGTCCAAGTTATGTCCCTGAGGGTAACTCATGTAAAGCAGTCTTCCTCCACCACATTCACAAAACTGTTGTGAGCACCCCTTGTCTTTCGTGAAAGTTACAGTCTGCAGATGATTCTCATGTGATTGGCCTCTTCCCGTTTGGAAGTGCAGGGGTGTCCCTGTTCCTCATCCACCACCTCGAACTGACCCCAGAGGAATGCATTTTTTGCCGTCATATTCCAAGTCCCTTTTTGTCCTCTCACCCCATTTCCCTTCTTTTGTGTCCCTGTACTTGCAGCTCCTTGATACGGAGCCAAAGGGGCCGGGAGCGCCTCCGCCCTGCGCTCCCAGCCGCAGCAGGAGCCAGTCCCGGTCCCGGGCTCCCCGCGGGCTTCTTGCGTCCCCTCGCACACCGCACCCCCTCGGCCCCAGGCGTTCGTCACAGTGCTCAGCACAGCTTGGCCTGGGTCAGATGCCTGCATTCCTCCTCGCCCTGGGACCCAGCGCTCTTCCCCTCTTTTTGTTTCCTTTTGTTTATGGTACTCAATCCAGCTCTCAGGCCATGCGCAAATGCTCTGCTCTTGGCCAAGTTGAATGCGTTTCAAGGAAGATTGCACAAGAGTTCAGGGCTGGTGCTCGGAGCCAGGCCTGCTGGGCTGGATGTTTTGTTCTCTCGGCCCCGGTCCTGCTGGAGGACCTGCTGGCATGAACTCCCGCCAAAGCGGAGTCAGCAGGATGCCTCAGGGGCTGCCTGCCTAGGAGGAGCCAGAGCAGCAGTCCTGTGAGGTCAGGGACAGGTTTTGCAAATTCAGTTAAGAAAAAAAAAAAAAAAA
>VZSR01003807.1:3513766-3550402 GCA_013398615.1 Brachypodius melanocephalos | reverse complement strand
CCCCCCCCCCCCCCTTTAAAAAAAACTGGTTTCTAACTTTTTTGAAGGCGGGTTTGTCATGTTTGGTTGTTTGGTCTGTCTTTGTCGACCTTGTCAACAAAGATATCAGCAAAGAGATGATATGGGAATACTTGGAAAAATCAAACCTATCTGCACGAGCAGGCTGCAGTAGGGTGGACCCTGTGAGAGTTAGATGACCTGCTGAGCCTCTGTCAATTATTTTTGAAAAATCACGGGAAACGTGAAGCTTGAGGGCACAGGAGGTTCCTCAGCAGCTTGTGCTGAGATGTTGAAGTGCCTCGGGAAACCCATTGCCATCACAACTAAGAAATTTTGTTTACTTTCCTGACACAAGACCTCCCTCCTTTGAAGGAATTTGGAATGACTTAAAATCCCTTGGCAAATCTCTGTCTTTCTCAGAGGTGGGATTCATCTCAGCTGACTGCAGAAGTGTGAAAGTCACACAATGATCCAAGCTAATCATCTTTTCTCTTCTCTCACAGCATAAGGAGCAACAGGCATCTCACACACACATACATACATATATATATATATGTTCTGTGGGGCAAATCTCTTGCTGGAAGTGCCCACCTCCTCAATGGAGCATAATGGGAGCCTGGATGTTTTGGTTAGCCATAGCTGTCCACTTTAGAGAAGATAAGCACTAAATGGTACATCCTGCCCTGGAGAACAGGCTTATTTTTTGTCCTTTGGAGCTGCAGAGGAGGTATTTGGTGACTTACAGTGCCTATGCAACAACACACAATTCTTTCTCTGGCTCCTAGGTTCCAGCACAGCTTCTTGGCTGTTGGCACTCTCATCAAAAACCCTGATGAATGCAAAGATGCAGCTCCTGAATTATTCTCAGTTTCATTTGAGAACATGGCGATATTCTTCCCATACTTCACAGTTTAACATAATGCTGATAAATGATATGACAACGATAAATTTTCATTTTATTTAAAGCTGTTTATCATCCATATCTGTTATGGAAAGTCATCAATTATGCAAAAAGCATGAATGTTTAAAAAGCCTCTAAAGTGTCTCTATTTATGGATTGCATGTTGTGCATTCTTTACTTCTTGCTTGTGCACACACTGGAGAGGCTCCTCCATTAGGTATCATTTTTGCACAAAGAGCCTGAAAAATGGAACTTGACAGGGGGATCTTAGACAAGCTGGAGGCTTGTTGCAAGATGTGACAGAGCCATAAAAATTCCACATTCTTGGGAAAATCCCTCAATGCTTGAAGCTGGGTCTGAATCAGAGGAGCAGTGAACTAGACGGATGCAGTGTATCTGAGGTCAAAAAGCCATGCTCTGTGGTTTGCCTGAAGTCACCTTCCACAGCTTTGCCAGGGCCTCTCAGCGAAGGGGAAATAAACGGGTCCTTCATAAGCTCTCATTAGCAGAGGGGTCCACACTGTTCACAGCCCAGTGATTTTTCCAGTCTGTGGTCCTTCCTAAAAGCCACAGGAACTGAATCCCAACAACTGGCGAGTGTGTGGAACTTACTGCAGAGACTTGTGGCTTGCAAAGGAGTGCTCCTGCTCTGGAGTGAGGCAGCAAGAGGGATGAAATGGCTGAGATGTCATAAGTCAGGCAATACTGCTCATCTCTGAGTTTGCACAGCAGCCTCTTTGCTACAGAGGGCCAGATTCTGCTTGCAGGCAGTGTCTTTGGAGCCACCTTGCATTAAGACCAGGGTAATTGGCAGCTTGTTTTGGCACGTGCATTAAATCATGGGAATGGGGAGTTTTACAGCAAGGAATGCAGGTCAGGGAGCGAATATCAGACAGAGACCCTGTAAAGGAGCTGAAGATGTTGGCATCTCAAATCTCCTTTTTCTTTCCTTTCAAGATGCTGGGAGGACACAAAGAGTTAAAGTAAGGAAATTAGATCACAAAACCCAAATTAACTAAACAGCACCGTCCTGGCCTGATGCTGATCTCGCACATGGTGTGCCAGTAAATCCCAAGAAACCCAGCACACATCTGGGTGTTTCTGGGGCAGCTCTGTCTATTCAGGCCTGCCAGGGTGTTGGAGGGGGCCTGCAGCTGCCAGAGCACTCAGCAGCGTGCGACAGGAAAGGGAGAGCTTTCTCACACGTCCCACACAAGAGGATGATTGTGGGGATTGCTGACGGGTGACCTCCCTGTGCCACCGGTGCTGGGGCTGCTGGTTCCTCTGGCACAGGCACCCACCAGGAGACCTTCTGCTCTTGCATTACAATGCCTAAAGCGTTGTAAGCGTCCTGTACCTGCTGAAGACTCAGGTACTTAGACATTTCCCTGAAGTAATTAGTTGTGTTTTTAAATTACTTACAACCTATGTAGTGCTGTAGGGGATGTGACAAAGGAGGGAGCATGAAGCCTGTGGAGTGGGAAGCACGGTGGCATCTGCTATTTTTAAACATGCCACACAAGGTCACCTCCACAGTATCCCCGCACCCAGCATCAGTGTCTGCTGCCTGCTGGCCCTTCATGGCACTTGGTGGTCTTTGCCATGAAATCTTTAATTTTCTTTCATTCTTCCTTCCCCCTTGTTACCATCAAGAGATACCCTTTACACTGCCATGCACCTTTAAGCCAAGCAAGCAACAACACAGGAGAGGACTTGCAGCCATTGTGCCTTTTAGCGAGTGCATGAAAGGCCTGGGATCAAAGGCTGGCTACATCCAGCACTAGAAGGGTTGCAGTGACACATTAGTGGGACTTTTATTTTTTTTTTCCCTTCCAGTTCAAACAGCCACACAAATTTTCCATTATCAGCTTCTATTTTTTCCCTAAGTTCATGGGATGAAGATGAATGCCCTCTGAATCCTGGCTTCTTCTGTGGCAGACACCGCCTCTCACTGCTTTTGTCCTGATCCAGCCTGGCTGTTGCGAAGCTCACTGTGGCTCTTCTACCCAGTGCTCTGACTGTTGGGCTGGTCCGAGACAGCTCTGCCAGAGAGAGACCTTTTGCTTTACAGTCATGAGCAAGTCAGTTTCTCTTGTGCCATACAGAGAAATGTTACTGTGTTTTTGTAGCTTTCTCATGTACATGGTGATGAAGGGAGAGAGATTCCCTTGGGTGACTCCCCCTGGCACTCAGCATCTCAGTACCTATCTGTGCATGTCAGCATCTCTGTTTTTCACTCCATCTGCTGAACACACTCTCCAGCGCATCCTGGGATCATGCTTGTCTTTCCATAACTGCATCCTATTGGTGCCCAAAATAATTAACTACCAGCATGTCCTTTTCCCCTTCAGCCAGTTCCGGCTGAGTTCCCAGTTCACAGCGTCAGTTCTCGCTGTTAATCCATAAACTATAACCTTTACATTGGGTACTGTTCATTGTAATTAGATTTCTATTACAAGATGTTATTTCCTGCAGTTAAACAAGACTTGCCTTACTTAAACAGCCAGCCCCAGGTGATGTTTAGTTGTACCCTTCGTGTTAAAGCTCTCTGCTTGCCACTGTTCTCTCAAAGCCTCCAGTCCACCACGCCATAGCCTGTACTTATCTTGACATGACATGTTAGCAATCATCCGTAGCTCTCTGGCAGTGAGACCCAGATTTGTCCTGCAGGAGAAAGAGAAGAATAAAATCAGGATGGCTCTAAGTCAGGTCATCCCGACTGCAGTGTTAAGCACACTACCTGCTCTGGTGCAAGCTGGGGTGGAAAACAAAGGCACAATAGACCAAACAAGGTCATCAACAACAATTTGATCTAATTACGCCTCTAAACCCAGGACTCTTTGTTTGATGATTTTGATTTTGTGCTGAGAGGGAAGAAAAATAACCTTACACATAATGGAGTGGTGCTGGGTTCTGAAAGGTGTCTCCTCCCACATAAAGCAGCAGTAATGTTTTCCTAAATCCACCTGTATCTTGGTTGAGTGTTCATTTACCCTTGCTCTCACCATTGCCATTCCCTGTGGTTAAAAAATGTTGGTATGCAGGAAAAGTTTCCTCCGACAGTGAGAAGTCTGCAGCCACCCCCCTGCCTGAGCCCAGTGGGTGCTTTGATGCCACAAGAGCATGACAGTAAGAGAAATGCCTGGGGAAGTGAATCAATAGCAGCAGGCTGGCCAGCTGCAGGGTGAGGATGGGGTAAATTGCTGGAAGAAACTTTCCCAGCCACCGGAGGAGTTGGGAGAACAATGCGGAGAAGAGGATGTGAGGCACTTCCCGCCGCTGGCCAGCCCTGTGCCAAGGAGTGCCGCAGCCTCCAGTGCTATCTTTGTCCCCCTGTCATCCTCTGGGGGCTGTTGCTGTTGGCTGTGGGTTTCTACACTCGTTGTTTCTTTCAGCTCTCTCTTAGAGATCTAACTGTCACTGCAAAACAAGGGGACTGTTTTCCACAACCTTTCTGGCTGGCATCCACTCACCCTGTCCAAGGCAGCTCTCTGGGCCAGACTGGGAGTGTGCTGCTTCCTCTCTAAGACCTGGCTGTGGTAGAGCAGTGTCAATTCTTTTTCCTTTTCCCCATCTCTTTTTTTCCATCCTCCTGTTCCTGAGAGATGGAAATAGTGGATTTCTTGTTTGTTCTGCTTTCCCATCATATTTGTCTATTACAAACCACTTGAATCTCCCCATCTATTTCCTGCAGAGCTGCTTCTCTCCACAACATTCAAGTGCCTTTTGCAAGTGAAAAAAAAACAAAAAACAACCCAACAAAAAACAACCAACCCAACCAAATAACCCAGCCCTGTGCTTTTCCTCCCTGCTATCAGGAAACAGGTTTGTTTGTTTTTTAATGAACGCAAAAGAATGCAGAAAGCAGTGAGGAAAAGCTTGGGCAAGGACTTCAGCACTTCTTTATTTAGGCTCCTCCATGTATATCAGCTGAGCCCAGCAGGAGACAAAGCAAGAGCTGAATGTTATTTCAGGAAAAGCCTGGTCTTTCATGCTTGAGACAGAGTAGTGTCCCTGGGGGGAAACTCTGGGCTCCTGTTGTGCCTAGGTGCTTTGAGCAGAAAAAGGTCGAGGAATTTCAGCAATGCTGCTTTTCTTCTCAGTCTTCCTGGCTCTTTGTAGCAGGTATCCCTAGGGCTGCCCGCTGCCATTGTGACAAGTTGGAGGGGCTTCACATCTGCAGCTCTGCCTGGCCTGGTATTTCTCAGCACTCTGGTGCCAGACATTTTTGGCTGCATATGACTGGAGACAGAACAGGCAGATCCATGGCACGATGTGAGAGATGGATGGTGCACGGGACTCTGCCACTTGTGCCACGTGGGCAAGGCAGCCAGTCTGGGTGGCACAGGCTGAACACAATAACAGGTTCATTCCAGCTGTGTGCTTGCTGGAAACAATAGACTGAAACCACGGCCACACTGATGTCCACACCAAAAAGAAAAAAAAAATCCCAAAGTGATGTGGCAGATAAAGCACAACATTTCTCTTGACTTACTGCTTAGCACTTCATTCTATTTAGTTTTAGGTGTTTCTACCTTACTACACATCAAATTTCAGTCTTGAAGCATCACTTTAGCATGAAAAGTAGAAATGCATTACATAGAGCAAGATGCTTAAGACATTTTAATTCAAACAGCAAATATATCACATATTTGCAGCATATATAGCATATTTTGGCCATGGCTCTTTGCTAAACTTAGCACAGATTCAGGCTTGGCCAGACTGAAACTACATTTTTCAAGTCCAATATTAATTGGACTTTCTTCACCTGGCTCTAGCCATGATATGATGTGAATCACATCTTTGGGATATCTCAGTAGTTAAAGGCACATTTGTTCTTTGGTATCAAGCAACTCTAAGACAGGTCATGTCTAGCTCAAATCCTGATATTCATTTTCCTGTGATGAGCATATTTCTTCCTTAGTCATGCAGGATTTTTGCTTCTTTCAGAGTATGTCTTTTGTAGCAGATTTTTATGCAGATTTTTATGCAAGAATGTATTACTAGGTTGTTTTCTATTGATGCAGAGAAATCTTTCATGCAATTTGCATCCCATTAACAGCTTCATAAGAGACGATCCTGATTCTAATGGCTCTGCACAATAAGCCAATAAAGCCAAATATGGAAGGGATTATGGAGTGTATTGCTGTTATACCCACAAAATGGTTCATATGTTCAAGAGAGGCATTGACTCATGTGACACCTAAGGTTAGTCCTGAGAGTTACTACAACTGGTATTTTTCAGCAGCACTTTGTCTGTGTTTTATCTTCTGTTGGTTTCCATCTCAATTTTTTTGTGCTGGTAGCAGAAACAGGAGAGGAACCCCAGCCTGCAGCCTTGCATGTGGGCATCCTACTCAGCCTGATGGGTGGATGCTGCTAGATTCCTAAAAAGTACTGCTGTTACATCATTTCTCTGGTGCTGGAATAACAGCAGAGGCTGCCTTGGGGCAAGTATGGGTGCTAGCCAGTGTCCCTGCCACTGACACCTTCCTGGAGGCATCTTTACAGCCTGTGCTTTTCCTGCAGGAAAGGCCAGGTGTCTGTGCTGAGCCTTTCAGATCTGCTGCCCATCTTTGATGCTGCTGGCACGATATAGGTCAGTGTTTCAGTCCTTAGCCTTGACGGGTTTTTATTGAGTTTTGTAAACCAGTTACTGGAACCGAAGAGCAAAGGTGAGGAGCTGGCCTCCTGCTGCCTGAGACCCTTCAGCTCTGCAGAGGGATGCAAGGGGGTACCTGCACAGGGAAACAGCCCTGAGCTGTGGAGCGGTTTCTGCTCCCATCTCTCAGACAGCGTATTTGTACACTGGTTTCTAGAAAAGTAATGTCTGTGAGGGATGAGGTGGCAGAGGAACGATACTGGTGGGAAGCCAGCTTGGAGGAGAGAGGTAGCCTGGTGTGAGAGGGAAAAGTAACAGCCTCAGAAGCTCCTGCAGCACTGGGCCAGCATCTATGGATTTTGCCTTAATCAACACATATCTATGAGGGTTGCCCTTAGCAAAGAGTACTTCAGCAAAATTATTATTTTAATGACAAGTTTTCATTATTTTCATTTCAAGTTTTTGAAACCTGAAACTCAGGATTGTTTTGGGTTATGGTTCAGGCCACAACACTTACAACTCAAATGTTGTGCTCCTCAGTATAGCTTCCTTTAGCTACACTTTTATTTCTTTGGGACCTTCTGTTAATTCTCTCTAATGTTTTCCACCATGGCACTGCAATGCCTGCACTGGCACTGAAGGCTTTTATATTCACTAGATGCAATTAGGATCAACATGCACATGCAGACAGGGTCAGAGCTTCTGGGGTGGCTTTCTTGGGGGATTTCAGGCAGGTTATGCAGATTTCATTTAGGACATTGGCTGTGTGCAGATGCCTTCAGGCTTTGGGAAGCAGAGAGCTTCAGACTGCTTTTGGTTAAAGGACAAGCTGACGTGCCCAAGGCTGAGGCCTTGACAGGTTACAGGAACCACAGAATCATAGGCTGCTTTGGGTTGGAAATGATCTTTAAGATCACCCAGTTCCAGCCCCCTCTGCCTCCTGGCAGGGACACCTTCCACTAGCCCAGGTTGCTCAAACACATCTGTTTGCAGTGTCACTTCCTATCGCGCCTGCAACGGAGGTAAATGTTTGCACTGTCATAACATTGCTCCTGCCAGAGCTTTCTGGCTGGGGACGCTGCAGCGTTTTCTGCAGGGCACGTTGCCTTGTGTGGGGGCGTGCGAAATCTCATCCAACAAAAGTACAGCCAGGCAATGCTTTATATATTTGACATATATGACAATGCATACTGCAGCAAGGAGCTCAGTGTCAAATCAGTACACAGTTCACAAAAACCCAACAAATGGTAAAACAAGAGAGCGTACCCAAGTCAGACTGCTCTACACAGTGCACGATCATATCCAAGGCATGAGTTCAAGGGATCCAGCCTGCAGCATTTATTTAAAAATGTGGTGTATGGTTTTTACCTGTGCCACAGCCCCCCTCCTTAGATTATCTTTGAGTGTTTAAGGTTAGGAGGCACCTTTTTAACCACCTATTCTGCTCTACCAGTAGGAGATTGGGTCATGAGAAGACAGAAATTAATTAATCCGGTGAAGGGAGAAAGGAATTCCAAGGATTCAAATGGGATTGCTGAGCACTACCAGAGCTTCTGCTTTGTATTTTACTTGAGCTGAGAGGTAGTTTCCTTTTCCTGTGTTGAGTGCTCAGCTTTGTGGGCAGCCAGGCAAATGTAGGACACTGATTTCAGGTGATGAAGTGTGGAACTCTGGGCTGGCAAATTGAGAGTCCTGGGAAGCGACCAAGGCCAGAGGGGAAGACATTAGTAAGCAGAGAGAGCTACAAAATCACATGATATAAAACCTTGGGAAGGGCTCTAAGGAGAGGGCTAACATGAATTGGAGGACAGCAGAGCTGCATTCCTAGACATCTAAGGGAAGGCAGGCAGCTGTAGGGGTTGGGGTATTACAGCCAAAGAGGCATTTGAGGCAAGGATTTCTTCTAAGGGCAAGAAGCAGGAAGCATTTGCAACACTAGGACAGTCCCTAAAGGACACCAGGGAGAAGGATACTGTCAAGGTAACAGAGGACAAGGAGGGAGTGTGAGTATTCAGAGCCATGGTGTTGCTCAGTAAGCTGCAAGAGCAAACCTGTAGCAGCAGATTCCCAAAAGCTTGCAACAAGATACGACTTTTGTCCATGGCACAACACCAGGTAGGCTGCAAGCAAATTCTAATATCACCCTATCGTATTATACTGGTTCAATTGATACTGAGTTTATGTCTTCCTGTTGCCCTCCTTTTTCTGACCAAAACTATTTCATTAAAGATACAATTACTCTGATTGGTTCAGTTGTCCTCAGTGAGAAATGGCCTCCAGTACTGGAGATGTTCAGATGCAAGCAGTGAGTTGAATCCCAGACTATCCACTCCTGGAAACTGTTGGAGGTGGGACTGGCAGAATCACTGGCTGGCCTGACTGCTCCTCCCCAGGCTCCATGTGGGATTTTTCATTAGTCCTCAAAACCTTCTAACACTGGGTATTCTTCAGTTCCAAGTAGCCTATTCTGGTGCTCTGATTTAAGACTCTAGTAGCCCAGATGGACAGAAAAATGAGATTATTCCCTTCCTGGTTTATATCCTACGTAAGCACTATCATGTCTTCCTAGCTCCTACACTGTGGTACAGACCATGTTATTAACAGAGTTTCTTGGGTTTAGACTATTCAGCCTTTTCCACTCACCACCATTTCTGGACCATTGCCATTGCTCTCCTTTGCACTTTCTGCAATCAGCTCAATCTCCCTCAACTACAGTGGCCAAAACTGCAGAGATTACTTCAAACAAAGCCTTGACAACATAGACAACGGGGGAGAATGGTTTCCTGTTTGTCACAAGCTGCACTTCTGTTTGTTCACCTCATTACAGCACTTTCATTTTTCACTGCAGCATGACCACACTCATTCATGTTGAGCTGACACTCCTAGATCTTCTTCTTCTCAGAACTGCTGCTGTGCTGCTTGTTCCCCAGTTGGTCTTGGAGTCCATGATGATGCCTACAAAAACCCAGAGCTCCATTTGTCTGTTCTGAATGGCGCTTCGCTTCCCATCCCTCTACCTCATTTGTCAAGATTGTTTTGCATTCTCCTCCTGTTCTCCAAAGTGCTTGCTCTTCATAGAGTCCTGTGCTAATTTAATAAGTGTTCCCTGCTCTTTTGGTTTTTTTAAAAGATATTAATGAAAATACTGTGTGCTGCCAGACACAAAACAGATGGCTTCAGACTTCATTTGATACGTACTGCCAATTTGACAGGGAAACATTTATAACTGCTTTTAGTCTGGTTTTCCAACCAGCTGTACACTCCTCTAATAGCAGGTTCTTCAAAGCCATGCTTCTTTGCTTGGTTTACAAAAGTGTCAGGTGAGACAAAGGCAAAAAGATGCACTAAAATCAAGATCTAAGACCTACTGTAGAAGGAAATTAGATTGATTTGATGTGATTTGTTCTTGTCAAATCAGTACTCACTGTTCTTCATCTGCTTGTTGTCTTCTAGGTGCTGGAAAATAGTTTATCCAATTACCACTTTCAGTAATTTTCCAGGAATTGAAATTAATCTGTCTGGTTTCTGATTGCTGGTTCCTCCTGTCTGTCCTTCCCTTTTCATGGTAGGTGCTAGGTTTGCCTTTCCCAGTGTGCAGAAACACATGCCCCCATCCCTCATTTCTCTGCTGATGGTGCTGAGTGAGCTTCAGCTGCTTTACCCATCATGGCAGAAGACTTTTAGGGCTTGTCATTTCGAATATATCTGACTTATTTAGACACTGTCTGACCTCTCTGTTCTTTCTTGCAGCCAGTATTCTTACCCTTGGACTGCTTATGCTGGTTGTGTTAAACAGGGCACTTTTGAGCAAAAACTGCAGGAAAAAATACCAAACACTTTTGATATTTGACAATATCAGCTCAGTGTCTGCTGCTCTTTGTGAAACCCAGCTCTTTCTTTGGCTCTCCTGTTGCTATTAGTGCGCACACTTCATGCCCCCTGTTCGTTGCATCACTTACATCTTCATGTTGTTCCTCCACGCTTATGCTGCTCTTTCATACTTACTAACGTGACCTAGTTCCACTTTCTGTGTGCTTCCTCTGCACTTTTGAAACTAATGAAGAGCTCATGACTTAGCCAGCTGATACCTTACTATCTTCCCTCTGTTCTTGTGCTAAGTTGCCCCAGTACAGAGGCTCACAGTAGCTATGTGCCTTTCATACGACTTCCTTAGGACACTGCCAACTTCCCAAATGTTCCTTCTGCCTTGGATTTGTTCCTCTCGACTTGTGTGTATTAACACTGTGAGTTAGCTAAAGTCTGTCTCAAAGTCCACTGTTTTGTCTTTGTTGAGTTTTGTTCTCCTTTTCTAGAAATCATGACTTCTAATACTTGAAGATCACTCTCACACCAGTTGCTTGCCACCATCACCTGTAAAATCAGTTCCCCTGTTTTAATTAGAATAAAAGATTTTTGGAGAAGATGGCCAGGAGGAAGCTAGACAGATGGCAGCTGCAGTCAGTTCAGGGAAGGGCATAGACAGAGTACCAGAATAGAGCCAGACAGAGAGGACCCTGCATATTTAGCACTTAGAATTACTTGCCTATGAACTTGTTTCTAGGAGATTTGGCTAATAGTGGTGGAAATATTTGTGTTATTTGTGTAAAACATGAACAGTAAAAGTGTGTTATTAAATACTTTCTCAGTTCTGTTTGTCTGTGTCAGGATGGTTTTATGGTCTTTGCACAGTAGTGCAAAGGCCTTACTAGCATATAGTTAATCTTCTTTATTCTGTTATACATTGACACTAAAATGTGTTTTTAAACACAGATTCAGGCTAAGCAGAGTTGTTTTGTCTTCATTGCATCTATCAATGAGCCAGACCCTCTAGCTTCTCAATAGCCAACCAAGACACATCCAGCCTTCAAGACCAGGTTAATCTTTTCCAGACAGCTTTTTCCAGTGCATGGTGTGCACTGCTCCTGGTGATGTCTCACTCTAGCTGCATTAGTGCTAGAAAAGCTTTCTTGTGCAAAACTCCAAGCCAAAAAAATATGTTTTTGGAGCTGCTTATCCTCTCTTCTCTGCTGCCATCCCACCCAAGCTGACCCTCATCCATCCTGGGTCTGTGCCTGGGTGCCTGCCCCTGTTCTCTTCTGGAAAAGCTCCCCTGAGCTGGGTGAAGGCAAGTTGGCTTTTGGCTGTTACCTGTGGCCCTGGCATGTTCCTGCTGACATCCCTTAAGGTACTGAGAGATTCACCAGCAGGGCATCTGGTAACTGCCACGAGCTATTTTAATAACGTTATTGATTTCATTACTTCACTGTAGTTTTGCTTCACTACATCAAGTCTAGGCATTAGGGGTGAAGTAGCAGCTAGCTAACTCAGTATAAACGGTGTTTCTTTCTGGGCCATCATGAACTAAAGCGAGCTCCCAAAGCTCCCATGGATATCTGCCCAGAAGCTGGGCTGGTTGCTAAAGGAGCTGTTGACTTTAATACTCCAAACAACCACATGAGCACAACTGATCCCTCTTGATATAATCATAAAAAAAGAAAACAACTCTTCCTCTGTTGTAGAAGAGCTACGATGATACATCAACAGCTGGTGTCCTTGCAAGCAGTCTGATTTCTGTTCTTTGTCTAGTAACTGTTGATCTGACGTGTCCTCCGATGGTTGCTCTTTGAGTCATAGGAAGCTCCTTGGTAAAGTGCAGAGACCTTCAGACCTCAGGGAGAATAAACTGATCACAAGCGTTGGACTGGCTGAACCCACGGCACTAACACTGCGCATTCTCCGACTTGGATGGGTCTTGAAAAGCCAGTTTCGCATGAAAAAAGGAAAAAAAAGCACCCAAATTTACAAAATGCTGTCACAGTGCATCCTTCTTTTATGGTCTAATTCAGAATCGATTCTCATCAGCTGGAGGACACTCCTGGTCCTTGGGTCAGAAGGGAGAATGCTTAAAAACACTCGTGAAGAAAAGGTGGGAAGATTTGAAAGCCTTCCCCCTAAAGACATGGTTGGGTAATGTATTTTCTAAATACATACCTAGAGGCTTAGAAAACTGATTTATTTGCATCACCTGCTCTGATTAAAAGAAATCACACTACTGGAAGCAGAGAACCCCCCTGAACCTGTAGCTCATCTTCCCTGAAGTAAAATCAAAAGCAGCAGTGCCAACTCATCATTTCCTAAAACAAAGCATCTATTAAAAGTAACTCACCTGAGGGAAAAGCCTGTTGTAACAGATAATCTTTCCACTGCTCCTCTGAGAACACCCAGTGGCCCAAACCCCTGCTGCTACCTTCCCCCCACTGCTCAGATCTCCTGCTTTGCCAGGAGAGGACTGAAAGCCACACATCAGTCCCAGGACTCATCCTCTATTAATATGTTTGCAGAAGTAGCTGGAAGGACAATTTACCCCACCTCTTCCCTGCTGGTATTTTTTGTTCCAATAATTCAGTCCATCCTGGAGAATTAGTTCACCAAGGAGCTTACCTTGTAGGAAACTGAAGAATTCTGGAGAGAAAATAAGTCCTAGTTAACAAGTATAAAAACAAACAGCTCAGTAATGTGCAATACAAGTTCCAAATTTACATTTAGAACCTTTTAAAACTAAATCATGACAGTAAGGCCTGACTTTGGTAACATTGCCTAGAGTGAAAAGCCAGCATGGAAAAAACCTAACTGAAATTGCATTTGAAAATGCTTTCATAAAAATAAGAATCATAAGAAGTGAGCTGGAATATAAACCAAATTTTGCAATAGTGCTTTACAAATTGTCTCAATGTTGAAAGGATGCAGAGTGCATGCTAAGATCAACTACCTGCCCAGACAATTTTATAGTAAATGGCATCACCTTTTTTTCTCCCCAACACAATCTCCAGCCATACAGTACTTTTATTTATTACGTGAGTGTTCAGCTGCAATGACAGCTGAAGTGAGGAAGGAAAGGGCTTCAAGAACATGGGAAGAATCCCATAAGGTTAAGGGAGTGAAATGGGGAAAGGTACTTCAAAGTACAGGCGGTGATGTCACTTGTTGAACATTTGAAATGTTTACCCTTGGTAATTTTAATCACATTGTGAAGGCAGTCACTCATGCTTTTGTGAGCCACTTGGTTTACTGGAAGCTTTATGCCATCAGTTGCAGCTCAGGGCCAGCCCTGCACTCTGGGTGCAGCAGCACACTGAGCTGGCTCAGAGGCACCACTGCCAGACACCCCCACCATAAAAATAGCAGCAATCATCCAAAATGGGGCACCGATGCTCAGAAGCATTGACCCATGAATTCTATGTGGACACCAGAGAGCATCCTCAAAGCAATCCCTGTCTCCAAGGGAGATGTGCTCACCCGCAGAGTCCTGCTGTGCTGAAGGCTGGGGGTTGGTGTTTGGGTCTTCTTGGCTTTGTGCAGGGAATGAGCTGAGCATATCTCAGTGTGCAGCATCTCTGACTCTTTCCAGAGATGCCTGGTGGGGTCTAGCCACCTCCTGGGTGTGCTGCTTCAGGGCCAGTGCCATGGAGGTGCTCCCTCAGCCTCCAAGGACACATGGACCATGACGAGATGGCCTAGGAATTAAGCTGGTTTTGATGTATCCCATGGAAATTGCACCTAGAGAGCTGGAAGGGTGCTTTATGCAAGATGAGTATTGTCAGATACAGAGCTGCTTTACAGATCTGGTCACATTTCCTGCCACATTGATTCCACCTCTTGCTGTTCTTCAAGGACTGACTTATCTTGCCACTGTATTTGGAGATTTCACTTGTCTTTGTTATCTAAAAAGAACTAAATTATTTTCCTTGATGCTATTTTTACCAAAAAAACGAGTTATTGACTCAACTCTTATATTGTTAACAAATGCTATCAAAAGACACTCATAGTATATCACAATGAACACAGAAGTGATCTGGGCAAAAAAAGGTTGGGATAAGCAGGTGATATTTCAGTGTGACTAAAGCATGAACAGATCTAATCCCTGTCAAATGACTGGATCTCATTTATGATAGGCAAGATTTGGGTGCCCTGCCAGACGCGATGACAAAATTTTCCTCACCCATGTCTTTTTTGGTTTTTTTCTTCTTTTTCCCCTTAAGTTCCCCTTAATTCTCCTTAGTTGGATTTCCAGAAACTACATGCTGGATCTTTTGCTGGGAATTTTGTCATTATTGAGGTAGGCTCTGATCTTAAATATTCAGTATTTGAACCACTCAGTCTGCCTGAATCCAATTTCAGCTATTAACAGAGACATGTAGTGGCATAAATGCAGTGTGCTTGTTGGGGTACGTTTTTGCCTTTTTCCTGAAACAGACTAAGCAGATCCATAGGCTGAAGGATTTCCTCTTTACTCTGTCATCAGAGTATTCTACAAGGAGATCATTCCCTTCCATTGGACTTCCCAGTGAGGTCCATGCTCCTATTTCTGCTCCCTGAGGGGTGACTGTAAGGTGACGAAAAAGGCAGCATGACTGGGCACCGCTCTCTCTCAAGCAGCCTCCTGCCCACACAGCAAATTCCCCTTATTGTCAGTCAGTGTAATTACCATGATATAAACATTGTCCTGAATGCTATTAAAAATGCAAATAAAGTCCATCCAGCCTGAGGAATGGAGAATAAGCAGTTCCTTTGCAGCCCACTTCCTCCTGGCCCCAGCATGTGTTGCGCAGATGATGCTCTGCTGTGACACGTTCGTGAGCTCTCAAAGGTGCATCTATTTTTTCTTAATCTAAGCAATGAAGCTGCAGACTTAGAACATAACAGCCATTTAGAAACTCTATGACTTTCCCTAACTGTCTGTAACAGTTTCAAGATAAGTAATTTTAAAAAGAATTACTTTAAACTGAGACTGCTTTAAACCAGACCTTTGTACTTCTTGGTTTTGCTTTTATCTTGGCACAGATGCTTACCCTCTCTCCAGCTTCTTTGTAGAGTTCATTATGCAAAGGCAAAGAAGCTACACTAACACTGTAATTTTATTTGGCAAGGTGAGCCACAAAACATATGCTGTGTCATGCCTTTTTATTACTGTGCAAGAATTGCCAAAGCAGCCTAAAGGAGGAATCAAGGACACGATCGTTGTGAGGAAAAGAGGAAACGGTCCAGTTTTACAACACTCAGGCTTGTAACCACTTGTGGTAGATAGTTTCAGAACTGGTTTAATTTTAAATTATTTTCTTACCAACTGACAACAGCTTTGAAGTGACTGGTGCTTAACACCACCACTTTCTGATCCACATTGAGTCATTTTTCAGTGCCTGGAGATCCAAGCCCTACCTGTGAAGCAGGCGCTGTGTAGGCTGGGACTGCCCCATCCTCTCCCTGCACCAGGAGATGGCAGATCTAAAGCCAGCCCAAGCCAGGAGAGAAAGAAGGCCTCCTTGAGCAGGCACTGACGTCCCTTTTCCACTACAGGGAGGACAGCATGTTGCACCTTATTCTGATCATGCTCCAAGAGCAAAACCTGCACTTCCCAGTCTAGACAACCTGTAATCAGGCAAGGGAAGAGCAGGCAGAGGGAACAATTAATGGGTGTGATCTCAGCCTCTTGCAGCCTGCCTTAAAAACCTCCAAGGACTGGTTTTATGAGTGGGCATCTGTGGGAGCACAGACGAGTCTCCCTCATACCCACCCATGCCACGAGTACCCCACTCCTGCACCCTTCCCATGCAGTGCTTTCACTTGAAGGGGATCAAGGAAATTATGTGACTGGAAAATAACCAAAAAGGTAAATTATTTTTAAATTGGTCCTAGACGTGAGCCTCCATGCAGCCCCTGATCAGGGCTGGTCATGAGCAAGAAGCTTGAGAGGGGAAGAAGGAAGGCGTTTTTCACTATAACAAAATATCCCATTGCAACATCTCCCAAGTACTTTGGTTGCAATTCCTCCAAGCCCATCTGAAACTTCAGAAACAGCTTGAAAGACATGGCTGTGTGGAAGGAGGCCTGGTGCTCCCAACGGGAGCAAACCCCAGGCACAACCACTGGCTGCCTCCCCATCCCACGGCTGCTGCCTGTGCTCCACCAGGGGTAGGTAGGGGTGGCAGGAAAGGACAGGGCAGCAGCAAAGGGCACAGCTCCCTTCACCACTCATTCCCAGATTTGCTGAACCTTTGGAGGGCAGAGAGAGGGGAAGAGGAAGGGATATTCATATTACGTCCTACAAAAGAGGTAACGAAAGTGTGGCCATGCCAGTCACTCGCTGCATGCCAGAAACACAGGGGCAGTCTCACCCTTTTTGTTAAAGTCAGGGTGTTCCTTGTGTCGAGGGAAGCAGGACCCACCCTAGCCAGCACCCCCCTGCCTCCAGCCACTGCAGGCTGGCCACAGGGCAGGGAGATTGGTGGAGGGAGATGTGATGGGGGATGTCTCTGCGCGTAGTTGCTGATCTGTCGACACAGGCTGAGTCAGGCTCAACGAGATACCACTATGAGCTGGGAAAACACCCAAAAAGGAGAAGTGGAGATGTTTGCCTCCTCAGTCAGTTTGCTTGCCATTAGTATTTTCCTACTTCCCTGTTCTAAGTAAACACACTGTCAGACTTCAAAGAAGTGATAACCAGCTTGGGGCAAACGCCTATGGGAAAGGGACAAGGCAAAAATGCCTTGAGAAATGCCCCAGCACCAGGCTTGCTCCCACCGTGCCGATGGCCAGCCCTCCGTGGAGGCACAGGCTGGAAAGGCAGAGGCTGTTTCAAAGCAATGATGTCTGTGAAGTGCAGATATGCAGGGAGCGATGGACAGGTTTGCAAGTCAGAGAAGGAGAGCACAGGACCACCAGTGTGCTGGGAATAACAGACAGGTTTCCTCAGAGACACAAACGAAACCTCGCTGTCCCACTTACAGCTGCTCTCGACACCACATATGGCAGGTGTCTGAAGCAAGGCAGTGACTCTAAACATGTCCCTTCAAAGCACAAAACGCAGAAGAAACTTTCCAGCTATCAGCTTGTCGTAACTCAGACAAAATGCCAGAGAGGCTCCTTTGATTGTCCTGTCCTTCTCCTCCCAGGGGAGGACACGGAAGGGACACTGGCACGTGGAACAGGAGATGTGCTGCATGGAGCACCTGTTCTCAGCACATTTGCTCTGACAACCACCCTGGTCTCTGTGGATTTTGGGAAAAAAGTGACCACTGTGGAAATCTGTCACTTAAATCTAATATCCTGTTGTCTGTGAGGATGCAGTCCTTTTGGGAAATTCAGTCCTGGCAGTTAAAAATAAAGCAGCTGTGTGGAAACAGTGAGACAAACATCTCTGCCCCTCTGCACCCAAGCCAGCATGCCTGGAGTCCTCAAAGTCCAATCATACTCAGCCCAGATTGGGTCCATTCCCCACAGGAGAGCTGGTCTGGAAGCTACCTGAAAATGCATCCCAGCAGAACAGTATCACCCACAGCATTTACCTGCGGTTGATGTGGAGTTACAGCGACATGAGACTTCCCTATGGCTGCACCAGGCTGTTTTAAATTCGAGGCAGGCATAAGGCATGTGACAGTACATGTTGTTCATGTGAGGAAACTCTTTCATTAATATTCCTGCCTTGGGACTGGCCTAGGGTAGACAGTTTTTTGAGCATGCAACACATAAAAAATGCAGGGTTGCCTTTAATGCCTGGAACATTGATGCAGCTAAAATCATTGCTTCACCTACAATCAGACCTTCACAGAAACCCCATTTCCTCTGAGCACCAACAGACTTACTCGCATGGGTAGAAACATTCTTGATCTTCAGTCACCAAAGGCTAATCTCTCTCAGAGTGAAAGAAAAAGTAAAACGTCAAGAAGCTGCAGGATGTGTGGGAGCTAATTTTTATATCTAAACAGTTATTTGAACCAACACAGTGGTATAAAAACGTCTCCACCCCCTTTTAGCTCTGGCAACAGAGTTTAGAGGATTTAGAGGACACATGGGTCTCCAGGCCACACTGTCAGTAATTGACACAGTCTTGGCCACAGGAGTGACACATGTCCCCATGGCCTGCACTGCTGTGGAACCCCTGGCTGAGGCTGCGGTGCCCGGCCGGCAGCAGCTGGCTCCTGCAGCTGCCCACTGCTTCTCCTGGCTGGGCTGGGTGTGTGCAGCCTGTATCCAGGCAGTGCAGGCACTCAGGGCAGGCAGCCGGGGCAGGAGCTGCTTGCCCCTCATGCCAAGTTGTCTCTGCCTGTGAGTCACAGCCCTGACTCATGAGCTGCTGTGGATTAAGCTGTAATTTGAAGATGTTGCCGCCTACATGTGTCTGCACTGCTCCTCTCCCGGAGGTGGCAGAAACAAACACTCATACAGTCATCTCAAAAATTCGGCCAGACGTGCTAGTTCAAACCCCAGGTGAGGGCAGGTTAGGGTGAGTGAGCAGGCGAGCACACACCTTGCTGCAATAAACCGGGGGAAGGAAGGAGGTTTCCATCCCACTCAGGGGCTGGAGGATTGCTGCCGCTCCCACCTGCCAGCTCCCTGCCACGGCTCTCTCATCTGCCCCTGCTCAAACCCCTTGCCTGTCCTCATGGAAAGGTGTCTCTGCTCACCCCACGCACCATGGGGGTCTTCCAGCATCTAAAACAGGGGCAGGTGTTTGTCAAATGCATGTGTTCATGCCCTAAGAATCGTGAGAACCATTTCTCTTGCCATTTGCATTGCCTTGGAAAATTAGTTATATTGGGACCTAAGAGCTAGAAACATTTGTACTGACATATATTTAACTGAAGTAGCCAATTAAACTAAAATTGCTTTGATTTAAGTGAAAACTAAGACAAGTGGCAGTACCAAGGATAAGATTGATCAGGATTATTTGTGAACTCCCAGGCACATTTCTGCTGGAAGAGCCAAAATTCTGTACCATGTGCTTATTCTGGCTCTCAATTTTTTTTTTTCCCCTGGCATTAAACCACCTGTTGGAAGACAAACCGTGCCTTATCCAGCATAAAGGCAGCCAGCACACTTGTCAACAATTTCTGAACAAATGGAAGCATGCATTTGTACAGGATCAGCACTTTGCACCAGGAAGCCACCTTGTTTGTGATATTTCGTTGGAAGCCATAAAGCCAGATTTTTTTTCTTCTATCAGCAGCTCACGTGTGCAATGCTTTAACTAAAATGGTTTAACTCCGGCCCTTTGATTACAGGACCACAACCCCTTCCCACAGGCCAGTCCTTGGCTTTGGGTTAGTCATTGCTTTTGGTTTACACACAGGAATTGTATTTGATGCGGGAGCAGATAAGCAATGCATCTGCTCAGTCATATTTCCCCAGCGTCTCTCCCTTTGTTCTTTTGCCTTTTATCTGCCGAGTTCTCTCTGCAGAGATCCCTGCCCTTGCCCTGCCGCTTTTCCCTTCTTTTCTAAGCTTGCCCTTGCCCACCTCTGCTTCTGCAGGAAAACAACCAGCCACTCATTTAGCAATGCCCTCACTATTTACTGATGTCAGTTCCCCCGCTCAGAATTAATTTCCCTTTTGTTTGCCTTAGCTGGGAAGGTCTGTGAAATTTGCGACAGTTTCTCCCCAAATGAGCACAGGGAAGAGAGAAGCTCCTCGTGCCCGCACGTGGCCATCCCACGCCGCTCCCCGCCTGCCCGCAGCTCTCCCACACTCGAGGTAGGGGTGTGCGATGGTGGGGTGTGCGTGCTGAGTCACCGCCCGAGGTTAACACACCAGCCCTGCTGCTGCAAAGCCCCATTAGTGGAACAAAAGCCGTGCTGACAGTTCCCAGTGCACAGACAACGCTGATTAAAGGCCAGCTTGTGTCCTCGGGCGAGGAGGGCGAGAAGGGGCTGGTGCCCGGGGCAGCCGCAGCGCTCCTCTGGCTGACTCAGACAGAACTGCCCCCGCAGGTCCCCGCTCGGGGAGGGCCCCCAGCCCTTCTGTGGGTACTCGGAAGCTTCCTTGGCACATACAGCAGTCCTACAGCATGTAGGTCTAGTGCCTTCAGGAGCAGCCCCGGGATGGGCTGGAGCTGGACAAGATGAGGCAGGCAGGGAAAGAGATGCTCCTGCCCGTGCTGTGCACAGCAGGTATCCCAGCTGGGATCCATTTGCTTGCTGGAGTAGTCTGCAAAAGAAATTGCTATAGGCATGAATATTTAAATTTCCTTCCAATGGGTATCAAGCCAAATTCCACATCTCAGTTCCAGGGTGAATCAGGATGATCAGACACGCTGCTTCTCAGAACAGAAATGTAGAGGTAAGACCAAATCCCAATGCCTTCCTCCAGAGGGGATGGAGTGCCTGGCCAATTAATTCAGCAGAAAGGGAGGGAGGAATCGTAGCCCTGCAGGCTATTGGTTTTTCTCATCTTTGCTTGGAGGGCTTACCTGGCAAAGCTATTCCCCGAGGTCAGCAAGTTAAAGAACAGTGTCTGTTAAACAGAGAACCTGTGACTCTTTTGCAAAGCTCCTCTGCTGGGTGAACATGACTTGTCTCTGTGAAATACTGCTATTCCCCTGGGAATATGTGCCCTGAGCATGGGGCAGGAAAGAAAGAGGCAGCTAGACCTTCCCACCTTCTGGGATCTGCTTAAAAAAGAACAGGGAAGTGTGTTTCAATTCCCTTTTCTTTTTCTCTGAGTCAGCTAGACTTGTCCTGGGCCCTAGCTGGATGACACCAGCTAGATTGTATGCCTGGATAGTGCATCCTGGGGTAAGGGGCACTGTACCCCAGTGTGGCCCTCCATCTCACCTGGCAGGACTGCACTGCTGCAGCTGTTCTGTTCAGGTGCATTAGCACCAGTGCTGGCTTTTCCAGAGTAGTTTTCCCCATGTCGCAGTTTGCTTTGGTTGTGCCCCAACTGGGCAGCCCTGCCACAGGCAGCAGAAGTGTGATGTGCAGACAGGCTTCAGCAAGCCATTCCTGACACTGGATCCAATGCCTGGAGAAAAGTGTCCTAATCCTGTCAGGTTTGCTCCTTACTGGCACCCACGTGAGCTAATCCTTCCCAGTGTGTACCCAACCCTCCCATTTCCTTCCCTGGGAAAGCTGTCAACTTTCTTACCTGGCAGCATTGCACTGAGCTGCCACCCATGGGGAGAGCAGGAGCCACCCCTGGCGTGACCTTTTGGGCTTTCAGGTGCAGAGACAGCCCAGCACCAGGGGCTGCCCTGGCTCACACCTCAGCAGCTTCCTCTGCAAACCCAACAGATGCTCACAGCAAAGAAACAGAAACCAAACCAGAAAAATGAGGCGTCTGCCGAAAGGCTTTATTGATGGACTGCTGCTGGGTACTGCTGGTCCTGCAGGGGCTCCCTGTTCCTGTTGGGATCTGCTGCTGTTTGCAGCCTCCTCAAGCTGCCTTTCCAGCAAGAATGCACACAGTGATGATCACGGTGGTGATCCCTGGGGATAATACTGCACAATGGGAAAAGCAGCTACAACAGTGCCTGGGCGTGATGCTGAAGAAGTCATCTTCCTACTTGTGTCCTTAATACAAATACTCTTATGGAAAATGAATCAGCCCTCTTTGGGCTTTTTTCCAGAGGCCTCTCTGACTAATTCTGTCCAAAACAGCCAGGCTGACCCTGCACAGCAGTATGACAGTGGCAGACAGGACCTGCTCACGTTTGGGTGGAGGCAGGGAAAAACTGTTTTGCAGGCCTGCCCAAAAAAATCCTCAGGCTGACTCTGCCAAAATCCACACCAAACATATGGTAAATGAAATCGCTGGCAGGGAGCTGGCTTGGACAGCAGGAATGTTTCAGCACTGTGGACTGCTTGTTAGCTGGCCTGAATTGTATTTATGCTGCTTTAAGCAGCTCCATATTTAAGGAAAAGAAGGCAAAGGAGAGGGCAATGCCAATATTTTGGGCGTGCTTTTGATACCTCCCCATGCATATTTTTTTTCCTGACGATGTTAGCATGATCACAGTGCTTGTCCCATCCTGTGGTTAAGAGCACAACAGCATCACAGAAGGTTTCACCTCCTCATATGGCAACAGCCTCCTGTGGAAAAGCAGACAGAAGGGTTTTTCTCTCTTGGAACAGGGACTCTGCCTATTTCACCATATGAATGTCCTGTACATTTCATGGAGCTGATGAAATCATGTACAGATGGGATCCATCTTAACAAAGGCTCTTATTCACAGGGCAGGTTTCTCTGCAGCATATCTTGGGCTGTATCCCAGCTTGCATAGCCATATCAACCAAATGCATCCACAGAGCCAGGCAAATTTCTGAGAGGATACCAAACATGGAGATGCTGTGCCCCTGCTGCTGTGAGCAGCATGACTTACTTGTGCAGCAGTTCAGCCCCTCTGGAAATCTGAGCCTTGAATTCACGGCAATAAACACGCCTTTCCTCACATGACAGCCTTTAAAAGGATTCAGGTACCAAATACCATTTTCAGGATGCTGCCAGGTGCTGTGGAAAAAGCATGGCAGAGCAGCAAGATCATAAGAAAGAGGTGCCTGATGTCTTCAGAAATTTCATAGGCTGCCATAAGAATAGCTGTAGTGGCTACAGCTACTGAAGGAGGATGAAAATAGAGCAAAGAAACAGCTGTTCCTTTTTTGAGTCTGGGGTATCATTTTTCCTCCTGGAGCTACAGTGGTGGAGTGCCAGGGGCAGAGCTCACCTCCACATTCATGGACAGTTTTCCACCACTCTTTGCATGCTGCAGCTTGGAGTTCAACCATTCACCAGACCTACCTCATCCCTTAGTTTCCCCTAACTCTCTGCAGGCTGTGGGATCCTGACTATTGCACGGGCAAGGGGCTTTTTCAAGAGAAGGCAGGGGGACAGATACCTCCTGCTCCTGACTCCATGTGCACACTTTTCTGGGGCTGAGTGATCATCTAAAACAATGGGATGACCAAATCCCACAGAATCTGTTTGTTCAACAATCTGATCTGGACAAGGAAAATTAAAGTTTCAGAGCAAAGTTTTGGGCACAATCCAGCCCAAACATGGATCAATAAACCCTCCCCGCTGCTTTTCCTTTCTTGATGTGCATTCAGCACTCAGTCAGTAGTACCTTAGAAACATCTCACTATCTGCCTATGCTCAAAAGAACAAAAAACAACAACAAAAGGAAATTTATAGAGGGATGACTTAAGAGAGTTTGGAAATCGCTTCCCATATGAAACACTCCTTTAGTCACAGGCACAAAAAAGCATCAAAATTCCCTGCCCCTGATGCAAACAACAGAAAGAAAAAGTCATCTGGAAGGACAGGATGATTCATACTGTGACCTGACTCGTAATATTCATCACTGTTGAAATTGCCTCTGCAAGATGACTGCATGTGAAAACAGCACCAGTGAAATCCCAGCTCCTGCCACGAGAAGTATCATTAGCAGTGAGGTGGTGTGGTGAGAATCCAGTGGCACAACCCTTGCTCCGGTGAGTAATCGTCAGTCATCCGACCAGTCCCAGCTAAAACAGCGCTGTCATTCAGGTAAAACTGCTTTACATAAGGGCAGCAGCAGCAGACTGGAGCATGCTCAGCCTTTGCAGCCCTCGTCAACAGCAAAATAGAAGGTTTTTTTATTGGCCCTACAAAAATTCCTGCTGAGGGATTTCTTATGAAGATGCTGCTCAAGTTGGATGCTTGAAGAAGACTGGAAAATTGGCCAGTCTTTTCCTTTATGTTAATTGCCCTGAGCCAAGCGGTAAAAGGGCAAAAAAGGCCATGCTGACTTTATGCATTGTTAGGAGATACTTTCTCCTGCACATTTGAATCTGTTTACTTAATCTTCCAGGCCTTTACCCATGAATATTAAATTCCTTGATCACTATGCATTAGGAGTCATCTTCACACCATCTGTTTGTATTTGTCATCTAACCCTTGTAAATAATAAAATGTACTTTGTTCTCAAGTTCATGGATCCTAGCAGGAGAGCAATTACTGTTGAGGAAAAGTACTGTGTGAAACTATTGGCAGTGACAGGACTCTTCTTTAGCCTCCCATCTTGTCATCATACAGTAATTAAATGAAGGCCAGGATCTGGCCCAAAGAGCCTTGCATGGTTTCTTTGAAGGGCCAGAAGAGATGATGGAGGGCACTACACCTCTGAAAGTCATGCAGGTGCTCTTGCCCATGCTCCTAAAAGAAGGCAATGTCAGAAGAGAAGGCTTCAGGAGAGCAGCCTTCCTGAGAGTCAGGCATGCCCAGAGGATCTAGCTGCTCTGCTCAAGCGAAAATATAACCTGGATTGGCAGGAGTGACTGTGGCTGTTCAATAGGGTGGCCTGGGCAGCTGGCCAGCTAGGGCACACTTCCTAAGAGGTACTGGCACAAAAGAAACATCTGAGGAAGAAATAGGTAAATGAGCAGATAGACAATGTTTCTCTCACATCTGAGAGTGCCATTAAAGAAGTGAAATTGTCACCCATCAGCTGACAGGTAAAGTTCAGAGAAAGCTAAGCAAATATCAAGGGAAACAGTGATAAAGTGCAGTTGTCACGATATGAAATAAATCCTTAGAGGAAGCTCTGCCTGAAAATTTTATTAAATTATGCAATGAGAACAGTCTTTACACATATTACCAAGGTTCAATTTCAACTTTATCAACTCAGATAAATGTGTGAATCCCTAGGACAGTGGACCCATGAGTAGGAAAATACATGTGCCATGGTGGAAGACCTCTATGGACAACAAAAGCTGGCTGGTGAGCACACCACATGAGCACAGTGCCTTGGGGAGCCAGTCAGAGACATACTTTGCAGAAGACTCACAATGATTTACATCCCCTAAGGATTTGTCTCTCTGTGCTCCTATAAATTATCTTATATGCCAGGCAACTATCAATAAGCACTCAAATTGTTACCATCTAGTTAAAACCTAATGTAGTTGGTTAAAGAAGGGATCATTTAGGAGATTAAATGGAATCATATTATTTTTATCTGACACATTGGTAGCAACAAATTTAGGCAAGAGAATGGTTGTCAAATATTTGTTTAACTGGAAGAGTTATCTGGGCTTGGACAAGATACCACTTGCCAGTCTGCTCAGCCTTGCAAACATCCCACACCAGGAGGTTACCTATTAAGTGAAAGACAATATAACTTGTTAATTGTTAGAGCATTATGACCTTAGACTTTGCCCAGGTATTTAATAACACCATCTGCTGTCTAGGTCTGCAGTACTATTATTTTTACATGAGGATTACTCTTCTTTCTCCACAAAAAAGGTTGCAAAAACAGATTGCTAAAGGAGAGCAGAGCAGCATGGTACTTAAACCTGACTGCCCAAGCAAAATATACAGGAGGTACAGTTCACCCAAAATATTGCAGATGCATTGTCTTGAATCTGGAAATCTTGATGTGCTGAAGCCTGAGGGCCTGTGATCCACCTTTGTGGATTGCACTTGGGGAAAACCTTGTCTTGCCTGAAAACAAGCTGGGAGTGGAATGCGCTCTGGTGCAGGCTGCCAGTCACTTTGCTCTTTCTGGCACTGTTGCTGTTTCCTTCACCAAAACAACAGCAACAGTCCAAAGGCCACCATTTAGGAATCACTATGCCTTCAGATCTTTTCCCCTTTGATAATATGCTTTAAAAGCATGTACATTTCACACCAAGCAATCACATTTATCAGGTTTTCCAATCCTCTTCTTGCTGACAGTGATGTGATTTTTGGCTTTGGCTTCTTAGGGAATTTAGGGGAGGGAAGAAAACAGTGTATTTCTCTCAGCTGGTGTCTTCTGGTCAGTGTTTCCAGGGGGTTTCATGTGCACTGGAAACCTGAACCTACTGGATTCAGTAACAAAAGTCCTAACAATTGAGATGAGCCAGTTTCTCTCTCTGGAATGTTGAAAATTTTGTGCAAATAGTCTTTTCCTCCAAATAAAGAGAAGCTTGAAACCTGGTAGCTGGTGAGCTGCCAGATGAAGGAGGAAGCATTAGAGGTGTGAACATCAAAGTGCTCCAAAAAACAAGGCCAAGAGAAAGAGCCCAGAGTGTACTTTAAATTTAAAATGCCCATTTGTAGTGAGTTTTTTAAAAATGTTTTTATTTTGCTTACTGCTTATTGGTGTATGAGGAATAAAACAATCATGAATCCTCCACACTCCCCAGCTTAATTCCTATATGAGACCTAGGAGGTGGAGTGCTTTACTTGGCACTCTGTTGCAAGACAGAGGTCAAATATGAAACTGAACAAAAGAATGTAATTAGGAGGGTATGTAAAATATGGGGGCTGGATGTCTTAACAGTGTCCGAAGCAGGCATGTCTTGACGTGCCATTGGTTGAAAATGATTTTAAGTATTCCAGTCTGTCGGACAGTGTATCTGATTACATCTGAAAAGAGTTTCTTAGTGTTTTGCTCATATGATTTTTCTCATATTTCAAGTGTAGAAGTTTAATTCTGAAAGCCTAGCGTGCAGTAACATCCACATCTTTTTGAAGTGTATGAAACAATATCTTTTTATTACCAACGCTAGTTCTGGAAGAAGATGTGAAAAAGTCCAGACTCTTCCCACTTGCCCTGTATTCATTCTGAGGTAAGGGAAGTTCTAAGGATATTTAGGCATGCTACCTAGGTGCATGTAGGTGGAGGTGCATGTAGCAGGTTGTGATGGGATATTTTTTTCCATTTGTAAACAAAGAAACTGATATTTTTGTATCACACATGGCTGAGTAGGTTTTCTTACTGTTGTTTCACAAATGACAAAGGAATGGCTAAAATCTGTGCCAAAAGTATGCACAAAAATCTATCTCTACTCTTTGCCTATGATTTGCATTTTCTTTTAAGCCTTTCCAAGTGAAGCAGTAGGCAAAACCCCCGGCAACTAGAAGCATGTGCAAGGATGCAGAAAGCTTTAGAATACATTTCCACACCCTGCTGACCTATTCATCAAAAAGTCTGCCAAAACACGTAACTCTTAGTCTAAAGCAAAATTCACAAGAAAGGGCCTCGCTTGCATTAACCTACTTCTTCCCAGGTTGCGTGCCACTGCAGGATCTCCCAGAGGAAGAGGAGCTGAGCCCATTATGTGACTTTCCTGTCCTCCCTAGGAGTTTTCCCAGCTCCTTGGTGGAGGGGAACGCTGGCAGGAGCAACTCTCCTGCAGCTCTGCTGGTGGGCCAGGCTGAGACTCTGAGTTAAGCCAAGCAGATGCAGAGGTCCTCTGGATGAGCCAGGAGTGAGCTGTCAGCTGCAGGGCTGCTTGACCTCAAGTGGTGCATCATCACCTCAGGCCAAATGCTGCTCTAGTGAAAATTCAGTGACTTAGCAGAGCTGCCCCCAGCAGGAACTATGATGCCCCTGTGATCACTGGCTTACTGAGGCTGGGAGTGGTGAGTGATACTAGGTTTAGATGTGCCTGACTCCTTCTTTTCCCATCTCTCTCTCCATTTGAATCACCATCCTGGTTCACAAGCATGGTGCAGTCCTAGGATAAGGTTCTCACAGCCCCAGAGAGCATTTGTGCAGCCATAAACTTGACAGCAATGGCTTCAAATGGAAAGTAGGCCCTCATACTGAAGTAGACATGAGAGTATCATCCTCACCTCATACCTGCATTGCATGTACCAATTTTTGAGATTGTAATACAAACTCACATTTTATTTACACACACACACACACACACACACACACACACACACACACACACACACACACGTGTGCATGTGTTTTATTCTAGTTTTGTACCTGTTAGACATAGGCCTGATAAGAACAACAAAGGAAAAATCATGCTGGGAGTTTTTTTAGTGCTACTGAGTGATGAGGACACCCTTCTGCAGTGAAGAGAAGTCCTGTGCAGGGGTTTCCACACATTATTATTATTATTGGCGATGGAGGCAGGGCTCTCATCTTGCTCTGAAGGATATGGAGCCCAGCCTTTAAGCTCCCCAGGTCCTGGCAGGAAATCAGACCCATCTCCAACGTGGTCTTGTGCCCCTGGGAAGCCCAGCTGGTCCATGCGTCCCTCCCTCCTCTTTAGTGTGCACTTTGGCAGCTCGGGGCGGGTTGTCACAGCTCTTGGTGGGTGATGGGAGGACGCCTGCGGGTGCAGCATGAGCGGTTTCTGCAGCAGCTCCAAACCGATGCTGCTGCTGAGGTCCCTTCCCAGCCACCCATCCCGACCTGCTCCCTCCTCTGCAGAAACACCCTGGGCACAGCAGGATGGTGGCACTGGGGCAGGTTTAGTTGCACTGTATAGAGCCGAGGGCTACAGACAGTAACAGCACTGCAGCTGTTGGTGCTGCTAGATTTGCTCCAGCAGCCACACAAGCAAAATGCCAAGGGCAGCACCGGCAGAACCGAGAGCTGGGGTGGGGGAGAATGGGACCACTTCTGCTGACAGCACCAGCTCATTGTGCCCTCCAAAGCAGAGCTGCAGGTGTGCTGCATGCTCTTCTCCGGTAGCTCACCCAGATCACACCCAAGGCCATCTGGATCAAAGACAGGATGAGACAGTGCTCCGGAAACCAGGGCCAAGCTCCTCTCTTCAGCATGGTGCTCTGGGGTGGTGATTTGGTCTGCTATTATGTAAGATTCAACAAAAGCTGTATAACAAAACTATTTTAAGTAAGAATGTTAATTGAAGGCTGAGTCAGGCCGCAGCTAAAGCAGAGATGTTTTTGAGAGGCTTGTACTCTTTTTCATTTGGTCTGTATTTTTTCCACTTAATTACAATGTGTGTAGAACAGCAGTTAGCAATAATAGTAACTGGCAGAGGGAAAATGGACAATCAGGATGATCATCCTCTTTCCTCTGGATCAGCCACTGAAACCCATCCCAGATCTGCACTATTCAAAAGTCATTCAGCTCTGAGGCTGCACGAGGCATATGGGAAGTGCAAGCAGACCATGGAGCAAAGAGGCAGCTGCTTGGTGCTCCTTATTGTGAATGGACTGCAGGTGGAAACTGGTGAGACGTCTTAGAGGGAGGCTTGATGAAGGATGCCTGTGTGACACCTTCCAAGAGCACATGCAAGACCCCTGAACCAGCAGCAAGTGGCAGCTGTGCAAGCAGCCTCTGCAGCTGCCCCAGCAAGCTCACTGGCATGGCCATTCCTCAAGCAAGACACGAGGTCCTTTGCAGGACCCATTATTGAAGATGACTGGTCCTCATCCAGCCCTATTTGGAAGACTAAGCGATATGCAAGTTCCAGCCTTTGGCAAGTTCCTTTAATGACTGGAATTTGCAGGAGACTGAGTTTAATTGCCAGTTCCAACACAGGTCTACCAGTTATTAATGCTGCTAGTGTTCTTTTAATCAAATATGAACTAAGCCGTACTTCCTTGCAGGCACCTCCTGGAGCTCAGCATGAGCAGAAGGGATGTGGGTGCCTGGAAAAGGGATGTGTATGATTTTCTTCGCCCAAAAGTGCACATGGACAGAATGAAGTAATGCAATACAACTCTGCTGTTAAAGTTTACAAATGCATCATTAATGTCTAAACTTGTAAGTATTGCTCCTCAGCATTGCTACACATACATGTACTACTCGTATGACAATGTACAAGAAGATAAAAATATCCTTTTTTGCTTGCTTTTACTTAGCATATTAGACTGCAGTCAGCAAAAAGATAAAGCTAGGGGCTGAAGCACAGAGAGGAGCATTTCCTCCCCGCTCTGCCTGCCCAGAATGCTCCCTAAGGGGTTCCCCACAGAGGACGGGGCATTGCCTGAGCATCAGGAAGAGAGAAAGAGAGAGAATGAGCGGAAGTGCTGGGAGGCCAAAACCAAATTTTGTTTGCATTCTGTGCTTTCTCAGATTTGGGCACCCTGCTGTTGACTCTTGTCTCATTGCAACATTGAAATAGTATAGCCGCTATGACTAGCAGAAACATGGGCACACCGACAATATCTCAATGTGCCTGGAACAAACCAAGGCTGCAGCCTAATGAACCATTTTGCAGCCTTTGCATGCCAATGATCAAAATTCCTCCTGAAGGAAGACTGGTCTGTCCAAGAGACTCTCCTGCAGCAGCTGCCCACCGCTCCCTGTATTACAGTCCTTTCCCTAAAGAGCAAACACGCTGAAGTCAGGGGGTCGGGGAGCACACCAGCGTAGTGCATCTTGCTACCCAGCTAGGTGGGCATGTCTGGTTTGCTACCCGGTGTTCGATAGCTATACAAGCCCAGCAATTGCTAGGGAATCAGAGAACCCCCCCCGTTTACTCTCCCCCGAGTCTTGTCTTTTGGTACTAGCTGATCCATGTTGGAGGCCAAAGCCATCGGCACCTTCCCCCCGGAGCCCCCAGCCCTCCAGGTGTCTGCGCCCTGCAGGAAGGACGAGATGACTGCTGCTGTGTGAGTAGAAAAATGGGATTGCGAAATGGCCGGCGCTGCCAGGAAGGCTGGATATCAGCAGCAGCACAGTCTCCCTTCAGCTGGGCTGCCTGCCCCACTGGTGGTGGTCCCGTCCTGCCCCAAACTGTGGGGCCGGCAGCCATCGAGGCAGGGAGGCTTTTGGGACGGCGAGTTCTTCTGGCAGGCCCGGGAGGTGATTTGCCAGCTGGAGCTGTCAGCAAGCGCCAGTTTGCTGCTTCAGGGGGATGTTTGGGTAATGCAGGAACTCCCATGTTGGAAACAGCATTAATAGCCCTGGCCCACGCTTTGAGAAGGTCTGGTCCTCGGTTTTGACTTTTATTTTGTGTGAGGACCCTACTGCCAACTCCCACAAAGAGGGAAAAAGCTTTTCCCAGCCTGAACTCCCCAGCCCATCGGAGAAAGCCTTTGGCGCAGCCTCCTTGGGGCTCCTCTTTGTGCTTTGCTCAGGCACACCAGCACTTCCACACATGCAGACAGAGAAGCTCTGCCCCTCTGCAGCTACTCGGGGCTCTGCAAGCTGCATCGACATGGGCTCAGGGGAATGAAGCACAGACAAGGAATACAACCATCCAGAAGCCTAAAAAGAAGGAGCTTTAAAGCCCTCAGTAATTTTTTCAGCAGACGATCTGTTTCTGCTCTTATTTTGTAGCGTTTCCTGTGGAGTCCTCGCCCCTGTCCAATTTTCTGAGGGTATTTGGAAGCCTGTCGACTCCCGCACAGAAGGCAGGGAGCAGAGCCAGCGCGGTGTCACCGAGGGGTCACTGCTTCCTGGGCTTCCTGTTTATTTTGGGAAGGGGTCACCCGGCCAGCCGGCCGCTCTGCCTGCGCACCGGGAAGCCCCCGGCCACCACATTCCTGCCCCCCTCGCCCGTGGCTGCAGACAATTGCTGACTGTGGCTCGAAATGCCGAGCACCAAGGCGGGGTGTAAATGGGATAACCCGACATGCCTATTTACTCAGCCTGGGGATAAGGGGCGGAAGCTTTTCCACATCAATTGCCCTTTCTTCTGGTATTCTGGAAGTGTCTCTCTGAAGTTTTTCCTTCTCTTCGGAGGGTAGTAACCTCTGAATTTCTCAAGTATTTCCATGATCTTTTCCTTGCTGCTTTTTTTCTACTTCTACTTGAAAAGAGGGCATAAAGTCAACTGCGCTGTTAAAAACAGAATTGTCTCATTTTTAAAAGAAAGCATGCAAATTTTTCGCCAAACTGCCTCGAGCAGAGCCCACCAATGGAGCAGAAGCTGTAGCACACAGGCTCTTGCTCACAGTGCGAACCCTGGTAACCAGCCCTGCCCACACTTTCTAGAGCAAAGCATTGGAGCGGAGTAGCAGCATACGTCCCATCTCTGTATTTCAGGACATAACCGTGAAGTAATGGTAAATGATTGTCCTGTTTCCTCTTCTAGGCAGGCTCTGCGTAGGTGCCTCGCAGCTCTTCAGAAGTTAACACCAAACAGCAGTATCCAATGCAGCTGTCTTCAAGGAGTTAATAAAAGGCCCCATGTTTGGGAAACAGCAGACACTGAGTAGTTGCTCGAGTCCCTCTCAATCCTCTGGCACGTCCTGCCTCACACTGAGCTAGTGCAGTGACCTTTCTCCGGCCTCAGTGGAGTATTTTTGTGCCAGTAGCTCTGTCAGCTCCTGCCATCAGCAGTCAACTCCAGGCTGCAGGGCAGCCGTCAGCACGCCACTGACGAGAGGCTCTCGGGGAAGCATGCTCTCATCCTGCAAGCCCATAAGTGCACACACTTTACATTCATAGTGATGCTCCTGTGAATAAAGTTATAACTGGTTGTAAACATCTGCAGGATCAGTGGCTTACCATGAGCCTGTCCAAAGCCTATTTATGTCAACAAGCTGTGCCTGATGACACCCTCATTTGCATCAGTATCCTTTTTTTCCCCCTTATAGCACTAATTAAACACTGTTGGCCCAGAGTCACCTGCATCTGACTAAATCCAAAACTTCAAGGACTGTTCCCAGCTTCTCCTCTCTCAGTTCTGGGAGAGCAACCTCCATAATTCATTATGGATCAATGAAGGAGAGGTGGTATCATCCTTCAGCATAATTGTCCTTCCTATCTTAGCTCTGGCCATTTTGCTATTACTCTGCAGGACTTCTGCCACAACAGAAGGATGCAAATAAGAGCCATGGAGGAAGCAGTGCATATCTGCTGGAGAAGGGTGTGAGACAGCCCTCAATCAGAAGGGAAAGAAGAATGCCAAGGACAGAGCTGATCAAGTGAGGAGCACTGTTTTGGACATAGATGGAACGGCAGGCCCCATAGGGAATAGGTATGTGGATGAAGTGCAGGCTGGGGGCACAGTTCTGGGACAAGGGTCTGTGTGCAATCACTGTGCCAGTTCAGAAGATAGCTGGGAAAGGATATAAGACCCTGCAGGGAGGAAAAGAAACACATCAAGATCTCAGTGTGGTTCACTGACAAAAGAAAAAAACCCCCACATTGTGAAAAGGGGCATGACATTGATGAGGGGGTGGCAAACAGAGTTCACCTCAAAAAGCTGCCCCACTCCAACCTTTCCTCTCCCCTCCTTTGCTCACCCATGACACTGGGCACACCAGAACAAGACAAAAACCTTCCACACTGTGCTGGACCCTCATCCACGCCACCGTGGTGTTCCTTGGTCAGGGACTGCCCCAGACCTTCACAACCCTGCACCCCGTTAAGACATTGCCCTGCACTCGCTGCTCCTATAGCCTTGGTGTGTTGCAGCAAGGGGCGTTTCACAGAGATCGGGCACAAAGGGATGGCTTCTGTTTCAAAAAGAAGAAAAAAAGAACGAGAGACAAATGCATTATTTGTTCGATTCCTGTGCAGTTACTGCTGTAACAGTCAGCAGCTTTGAGGGGGTTTTTTTGTGATTTGATACATAAACCACATTTCCTATGTAGCACTGCCACTATTTTTTTATCAGCTTTTTGACATTGAGCTTGGTAACATGATTTTGCTGGGTTTCTTTTCCTTTTCCCCCAGAATGAATTCAAAAGCAGCAGATGCGGTAAAACCAGAATACTGCTCATCTTGACTTTTCCATGCAGCTAGTTTTCATTAAAAATAAAGGAAAATAAATACAGATCACATTTTCTGTCCTGCAGTTAAAAGCCTGCCACAGCTCAAAGCTTTGCTTTCTTCTTACCCTGCAGCCCCGCTCAGCTAGCACTCCAGCTCTGCTCATGATCTGAAATGCGCAAACACACTGTTTCTTGGCTTTCCACCAGTATATATAAATATATGTAATTTTTTCCTTCGGAGAACCTGGAGGCTAAAGCAAGAGGGCAAAGGAGTACGTGACTAAAACATCCAAACTTCCTCTTTCATAAGCCATCACATGATGAAGTGCAATTACAATTCCTGCCTTGTCCCTGCCAATTGCAGGCGCATTGCCTCACCCGAGAAACCCGGCTTCTTCCCCCGCCCCGTGTGTGTGTGTGAGTGTGTGGAGGCAGTGATCGCTGCAGCCGGCTTGGCGAGGCTCCAGCTTCGGGCTGGAGAAAGAGGGCAGTGGGTGGAAGACGAAAACAAAGATCTGTTTACTTAGCTTGCATGGATAAATCGTCTTTCCAGCCGGGGAGGGGAGGAGGGAAGAGAAACAGCTTTAAAGGACTTTGATGCAATGTGAAAGGAGGGCTGCTCGGGAAAAGCGAGCCGATGTTAACCCTTGGCTCTCCGGGAGCACGTCGGGGCCACGGCAGGGCTGCCCCCTTCTCCTTGCTCCTGCCCACCGGCCCCGGCCGGCCCCCGCAGGGCTGCTACGAGCTGTGAGAGCTCCGGGGGGAGCTCCCGGGGTAGCAGCCCTGGGAGCCGGGGCGGACTTTTATTTCGCTTATGTACAGCCCGGCGCCTCCAGGGCGCCCAGCCGGCCGTGCAATTGCTAAGTCACCCAACCTGGCACGGGGGCCGGCGCTGCAGCCGCGCCAGGACGAGAAGAAGGCCGGGGCAGGATGAAGCAAGGGGCACTCCGCAGCCCCGGGGCGCACGGGCGGCCGCGACACCCAGGCCCCGGCCCCGGCGGGCGGCGCGGGAGCGAGAGGGGCGAGAGGGGCGCGGCTCTGCCCCGGTGTCCGCCCGACGCCCCTCGGCAGCTCGGCCGAGCTAGAGCAGCGCAGTGGCGGCGCTGGTGGCGGGGCCAGCCCCGCAGCGCCGTCGGGCGGCCCCCAGCCGCGGGGAGGCACCTCCCGGCGGCGGCGACGGACGTCAGAGCTTCCCCAGCCCCGGCCGGCTCCCGCCTCCCGCCCTCTTTCCCTCCCTCCCCCGTAACCTACATAACGCCGTGGGAAGGGCGGCTGGAGCACGGCTGTCGGGGGGAGTAGCCTCCGCCGTGTTCACCCTGCACGGGCAAAGGCGTGCAGCCGACCGTACGTGCCGGGATGCGCCCGGTGACAGGTTGCTCAGGTTGCTTCACCTCCCGTGGCAAACGAGGAGAGTGAACACCCTCTCTTGCTCCCTCCCTTGCCCCCACCTTGTGTCTCAGTGAGGATGCAGGTGGCGAATGAGCGATTCACAGCGTGGAAAGGGGTCGGGGAAACAGGTTTTTCTTTTTTGGGAACGAGACGGCGTGTGCTTAGTCTGTGTGAATTTCACTAATCTGCATTAGAGAACTGCTGGTTTGTGGTTTAAAATGACAGGAAATCTAGAACGTCCTATTTCCTGTGCACAATGACAACAGTTAAGGGAAAGGAAAAAAAAAAAAAAAAAAGAGCTGGGTAATCGTTACATTTATTTCTAATGGTGCCTCCTGCTCCGCCGGGGAGAACAAAGCCAAGCACTGCTCGGCGGGGCGCCGGCCCCTGCCCGGAGGTGGCGATGACCGGCCCGGCGGGGGGGACCCCGCAGCCGCGGGGCGTGCCCGGGGCGCCGTGCCCAAGGTCACAGGGCGAGCGGAGCGGGGGACAGGAGGAGGTACACTGAGCCCCGCACTGCGGGAGGTGCCCCGCGCACCGCTGCGCCCACGGCTGGGAGGTTTCGGCAAAGCCCCTCGGCGGTGAGGGAAATAGTAATACACCCAACAATAATAAAAATCAGAAAAGAAGGAGGGAGCTGCAGGGCACCCCCGCCCCTCACCTTGTCCCTCTCCGCTCCCACAGCCCTCCCCGGGGGCGAGACGGGGCGGGGGCGCGGCGGCCCCTCGGCGGCAGGAGGAACCCCCGGTGCCGGTGGCGGTGCCGGGGGCGCGGGCAGGGGCCGGGGCTGGGATCGCGGCGGCGGCGGCGGGGCGGGGGCGCCCATCGCGCAGGCGCGGCCGGCACTGTCGAAGAATCGAAGCGGCGGCGCGCAGAGGCGGCGGTGGCGGCTGGAGCCCGGCACGGCACGGCGCCGCCGCCAGCCCCGGCCCCGGCCCCCGTGGCAGTCCCCGCCCCGTCCGCCCCGCCGTGCCGCGCCGGCCCCCGCCGCCCCGCGCCGCCCCGTAGTAGCCAGAGAGCGGGGGAGCCGTGCGGGCGGCAGCGGCCGCAGCCCTGCGCCAGCCGCCTGGCGGAGATGCGCGTCCCCGCCGCCCTGTGAGCGCCGCCGGCGGAGACGGCGAGGGGAGCGGCGTTCCCCGCAGCGGCTCTGCCTGCCGGGGCGCCCGCCGCGCCCCGCTCCAGCGCACGGAAGAGGAAGGCGAGGGGGAGGGGGCCCGGCGGACGGTCCCGCTGCGGCCGCGGCTCCCGAGCCTGCCTGTCGGGACTCCGGTGACGAGGGGCGGAGGAGGCAGCGGCCGGAGCCGGAGCGGGGGGCGCTCGCCGCTGCCCCGGGGCCGGGACATGTCGTCGGCGGCGGTGGCGGCTGCTTCCCGCAGGCAGTCGTGCTACCTGTGCGATCTGCCCCGCATGCCTTGGGCCATGATCTGGGACTTCACCGAGCCCGTCTGCCGGGGCTGCGTCAACTACGAGGGCGCCGACCGCGTGGAGTTCGTCATCGACACGGCGCGGCAGCTGAAGCGGGCGCACGGCTGCTTCCCCGAGGGCCGGGCCCCGCCACCGCCCCACGCCA
>VZSR01003807.1:3339547-3513666 GCA_013398615.1 Brachypodius melanocephalos | reverse complement strand
GCACGACAGTGGCGCCAAGGAGAAGCGCGGCTCTGCCGAGAGCCTGCCGGCGGCGGCGGCGGCAGAGCTGGCCGCGGAGGGCAAGGGCCGGCCGGGCGCCGAGCAGGAGTGGCTGGCCAAGCCCAAGACAGTGCGGGACACACTGCTGGCCCTGCACCAGCACGGGAGCCACACCGTGGCCCCCTTCGACAGCAAATTCAAGAAAGAGCCCGGCATGGCGGGCGGCAGGCTACTGGGCTACGAGACCAACGGCTCCGTGGCTAAGCCAGGTGAGGAGCCGGCGACCGAGGGGCAGCGGGCAGGGCAGGGGACGACGGGGCGGGGGGGAAGGCTCTCCAGGGATGCGGGACGGAGGATGCCGGGCGGTTTGGGCGTGCGGGGCGGCGGCCCGGCCGCTTGGGTGGCCGGGTGCCTGGGGGGTGGCCGAGGCCGCCGGTTTCCGCGGTTGCTCGGCGATGCATTGTAACTGCGCTGCCTTCTTACCCTCATTCCCCCCACCTCTGGCTCTGCAGGGGCCCGGGCCGCCCGGAAGAGGAAGCCTTCCCCCGAGCCCGAGGGCGAGGCTGGACCCCCGAAGATCAACGGGGAGGTGCAGCCCTGGCTGCCCACCTCGTCAGAAGGGATGAAGCTGCCCTTGACGGCCACCCCCTTCATGTCGCCCCCGCCGCCCACCGCCTCGCCCCACTCCAACCGGACCACGCCGCCCGAGGCGGCACAGAACGGCCAGTCCCCCATGGCCGCGCTCATTCTGGTGGCGGACAATGCCGGGGGCAACCACGCCTCCAAAGACGCCAACCAGGTCCACTCCACCACGCGGAGGAACAGCAGCAGTCCCCCTTCGCCGTCCGCCATGAACCAAAGAAGGCTGGGCTCCGGCAGGGAAGTGCCGGGCCAGGGGGCCAACGCGGCGGCGGCGGGCGGGCTGGAGCCCGTCCATCCCGCCAGCCTGCCGGACTCGTCCCTCGCCGCCAGCGTCCCGTTGTGTTGCACCCTCTGCCACGAGCGCCTGGAAGACACCCACTTCGTGCAGTGCCCCTCCGTCCCCTCCCACAAGTTCTGCTTCCCCTGCTCCCGGCAGAGCATCAAGCAGCAGGGAGCTAGCGGGGAGGTGTATTGCCCCAGCGGGGAGAAGTGTCCCCTGGTCGGCTCCAACGTCCCCTGGGCCTTCATGCAAGGGGAGATCGCCACCATCCTGGCCGGAGATGTGAAAGTGAAAAAGGAGAGGGACTCGTGACTCGCCTGTGCTCGCTGCCCGATGTCACCTTGAACTCGAACTGCTCGAATTCTGTATATATCTATAAATATATATATATAAATATATATATATATCTCCAAGACAAGGGAAATGTAGACTTCATAAACATGGCTGTATAATTTTGATTTTTTTGAATACATTGTGTTTCTATATTTTTTGAAGACAAAAGGTATGTACTTATTATAAAGGCATTTCTTCTAATTCTTCTCTTTTTTTTCTGTTTAGTTTTTTCTTTTTTTTTCCCTTTTGTTATAGCAACTATTTGTTGTGCTTCCCTGGTGACAGTTACTGTTCAATGTAGGCTGTGACTTGCGCTGCTTTTTTTAGAGAGCACTTGGCAAACCAGAAATGCTTCTAGCTGTATTTGTATGCACTTGTTTCTTCTGTTTTTTCTTTTCTTTTCGTGTTTTTTTTTGTTTTGTTTTTGTTTTGTTTTTGTTTTTTTTTTTTAATGCCAAATACACTTTCTGACATTGTAAAGATTGCCTTACTGTCTGTGATTCCTTATTCCTGGCCCCTGTCCTGTAGAGCCGGTCGCATGCAGGCTTGGTCTGAGGCACTGGGGACAAGAGTGGTTAGCCAAGGCAGGCGTGCCCTTTGCCATCCCGCTGGCCAAGCGAGCTTAGGGAGCAGGAGGGCTTTCTCCCAGAAGCGCGTGGCTCGGGTTGCGATGGAAGATCCTCCAGATCCAGTCCCAAATTGCTCACTGTTTCTCAAGGGAAGTTTCCACCAGAGTAGGATGTGGAGAGGTGTCCAAGAGGCGCTGTTGAGTTAAGGATTTCTGGGTTTGTTTTTGGTTTGGTGTTTTTTGGGTTTTTTTGGTTTTTTTTTTAGGCGAAGTTGACTGCAGTTCTTGTAATCAGTTATAAGATTACAAAACTGCATTTATTCACCAGTTGTGTACCATAACGTGGAATTTTGATAATGAACTTAGTTACATGATTGGTGAAGGTGCCAATGTAGCACTGCCATTTCTGAAGGTCTTCAGTGTCACTTGTGGGCTTTTGTGTCTTTGGACAAAGCTGGGGATATGGGGAAGAGACTTTATTTTATTTTACTTTAATTTTTAGATAGTGCATATGGATTTTGATTTCGCTTACCAGTCACCTCTAGTGCTGTTGCTATTGTTGCTATTGCTGACCCGGTATTTCCAAGTAGTGGCAGGTACGGTGTGGTACAGTGACAGCAGTGACTGAGGCTCTGCCAAATTGCCCGCGGGCATATCAGTGACAGCCCAAATGTGGGTGGAGGAAACCTGTAATTTCCTTATTACGTATGCTTGAAACAAACTTACTGCTATTCTTTGAAAATGAAAATATAAACTGGTTGAAAGGAAAGCAAGTAGAGCTGCACATAATGGCCCTGGCCCTGCCTTTTAAGCTACTTTGGAGAACTCTTTTGTAAAGCCACTTCTTTTGATCGTGCTTCTGCATCACCAAGCAGACTTCTAAAATCAATAAATCATTGGTTACTAGAAATAGTTCAAGTCTTATAGTGATGTTTTTGTGCTGTTTATAGTTCATTGGCAACACTGCAGCTGTCCAAGCCCTTCTGTCGAGGTGTTTATAACTCAGTTCTATGTGGTTGTTTCTGAGCAAAAGGGTGGCGAGGTCGTCCTGTCCCAGGGACCAGCAAATAAACACTTCCAGTATCAGAAGAGGAGGAGGAAAAATCTGTTCAGCCAACTATAAAATTGAAGATTTTTGGGTGCTTTTTTAGTCATCTGTTCTTATTGTGATAATGTTCAAACTGCAATTTAATGCAGAGTAGTTTTTTTGTTGTTTTTTTTTTTTTTTTGGAAGACTACTTTTTTTTCTAAAAAAAAGAAATGGTCATTATTAGTATTTGAAGATCAGAACTGCACATGCACAGTAATTTTCTATGAAGTGTTTAATGAGCACACCCACTACATTGTGTTCCATATTACAGGTCAATGTAATATTAGATAAGGCTTGCATGATAAATTCATTGAATCAATATTACGCTTTAAAACTTATAGTCAAGATTGGTGTCTTATGTAAACACATTTAGCCAATTTGAAGAAAACGCACATTATATATACCTATATATATACCTATATATAAAAAAATGCCAACTGTAAAGGATTCTTTGGAACCACTATGATCTGTGTAAATGTGTATTTAGGCACTTTATTAAAAAAAACTGAATTTGAGCTGATAGATGGTAACAAGTTCTTCAAAGTTGCTTGGCATAATACCTTACGTGGGATGAAGTTCATGTTTTTTTTGATTAAGGTGGTATCCCTATGCTTAAAAAATAAGCAAAACTGAATTCCAAAGCCTGCCTAAAAGAGTCCCCCCTTTTGTGTCATCAGGTGTCCCAGCTGTGAGTGTGCCGAGGGTGAGACCTGCTCCTGACAAAGTACACCCTTGTTTGGGGCCGAGGGACATTGGTGTGACCTGTAGGGAAGCTCACCTTCCTCCTCCTCCTGCCAGCCACCCGCTCCTGCAGCTCTGTGACTCCTGGAGAGGATGGAAACTCCCCAGCCGGTGATGCCAGGCAGTGGCCCAGAAACAACATAGATGGAAAAGAAATGGCACACGGTGGCTGTGCTCACTCAGCTGACTTTGAGCCCCCAGCCAAGTCTAATCTCCACCATAAAACTTCAGAACTGCAAAAGAAAAACAAACAAAAACCCCAAAAAACAAAACAAAGAAAGAATTTTAAAAAATAGAGGGTGTTCATACATAGCTCATTTTTCTCACATTGAATGTTGCTTTTTCCTTTTGGTTGCTTTGCTCAATTACAATTCTCCAGTGGATTCTCCCTTTATTACGACTTCCTGGGCTACAAGCTTTTTTCTTTTTTTTTTTTTTTCCCCTATTATTTTGAAGTGCTTTTGCTGCAACAGTGCTACTGTTAATATTCCTTTTTAATCTTTTTAAAAGGTGATACTGTAACTTGTGTAGTATTAAAAGTGTTTTAATGAAGAATGTGTGATTATATTTTTTTTCCAACCCCCTTCCATTACTTTTTTTTTCAAAGATACTTTTTCCTGGCAGTTCAACTGCACAGTGCTTTTGTTGATAGCTGCTGAACTAACCTGCTGCCAGTTTGGCATTTTATGGGGTTTTTTGTTTTTTTTTTTTTTTTTTTTCTTCTTTCTGACACTAAGAATAAGGAAACTAGGAACTTTAAATACTTACTGCATTTTTTTTGTATATGTAAAAAAGAAGAAAACTTGTAGAAGCTATAGTTGTACAATTTTTTTTTTTTAATACTGTCCTGACATTTATTTGTAAACAGCAGCGTGGGACAAGAAGGGATGCACGGAGCTGGGGGGTGCTGCCCTATGCCTGGGTCCCAGGGGGTGGGAAAGGTGCCACACAAGGGAGGCTTTGACCGCCTTTGCAGTGGCCTCAGAAAACCTGGTATGTTTGGGAGCTCTTTTTAGAAGTGCTGCAAACCAGGCCATGGCAACCGCGTGTTTTTATGAACTAGCTCTTAGGCAAAGGGTATAAATACATTTGAGAGTGCTCTCTAGCGGCTTGTTATGTCAACAGAGTCCCTGGATCCTTTCCTTCTGCACCCGGGCCAAGCCCTGCTTGCCTGTCTGTCCAGCTGGCAGGGTGGTGGCTCTCGGTGGGACAGGAGAGGACACTGCTCTGAGGACACCCAGCCACCTGCCCGCCTGCAATGGGGCACCTGTCCTGATGGTTGCACCCACTCCATGTGTCCAGCTTGCTGCCAAAGCAGTGTGGGACACCCCATGTGCAGTGCAGAGTGTTACAGTGCAGCTGCAATGCCCACACCAACACAGCGTCTCCTCAGGAGGGAGGAGAAAACACTGGACCCTGTGGAATTAATGGCACCAGGGCTGGCTGAGCTGCTTGGAGACCTGACTCTCCTTCTTCACTCCAACAGGGCTGTGTCCAGTCATTAGGCTTGAAAAGGCTCAGCCGTCAGCATTTCACGTTTCTCCTCCTTGAGCATTTGCATTTAGGTAGCTGCACCTACATCTTTTGAAAAATAATTGAAAAAAAACCCAAACTCAACCACCACCCTTCCTACAGACAATGTAGGTCCAGCCCAGTATAAACTACCTCCAGTATATGCTCCTGTAATAAGGCAAAAATGAAAGGAAAGGAAAGGAAAGGAAAGGAAAGGAAAGGAAAGGAAAGGAAAAAAGAAAAAGGAAAGTTAAAAATAAAAAAAGAAAAGAAGAAAAAGAAAGAAAAAGAAAAAGGAAAGAAAGGAAAGAAAGGAAAGAAAGGAGCTGACTTTTTTTCCTGTATTAAAACAGAAGATGGGCTTGGGCAGTGTATGGATGCCCTTCATGCAGTAGGTGCATTGCAGCCAGTGACCCTTGCCATTTCCAGGCATGGCCATGGAAGAGTCCAGCTGCCCTGCCCTGATCCCATGTAGGCCACCAGTATTCCTGAGCCACCCTCTTTCCCCTGCCCTTTGTTCCCAGGAGCAGATGCCTTTCCTCTGCCAGGGCCCAAGGTCAGGCAGTGCTAGAAGCAGATGAATGAAGTGCCTGCTTATCCACTTCATCAGCCGGAGCTGCTGCTCTGCTCCAGAGGTAACTCTTTCACTGCCTCCAGACAGCCTCTGGAGCATGCCACGGGCTTTGAGCACTAAGTATGGGGTTCAAATTCTAATCATGGAACTCCCTGAGAGGCTGAACCCTCTCCTGGGAAAGAGGGCACACTGACATCTCCCATAGGAAACTCACAAGTGCATGTTAGTGCCCATATGGCTGTCTTGCTGGCTGGCATAGGTACACTGAAGATGAGGTGACAGCTCTGCAGGTATTTTTAGACATCACCTAATTTTGCTTTTCTTTCTGTGCTCCAGAGCCGGTTTTGTAGAGACTGGAGTAGAAGAGTACATGCTAAACCCCAGAATGTTGCATCAAGTTGAAACCTCTTCTAAAACAAACTTACACAGAAACCAGAAGTGCTCACAGAAGCTTCTCATAGGTGTATCTTCATCTCATCACCTCTGACTCAGCAAACACCACAAGAAACATCCCTGCCCATTAGCTCCCAGCAGCACTGGGCCAGGTGTGAGAACCTGCCCTGCCTGGCACAGCACCCAGCCATACTCCTATCTCAGGGTCCCTTTGTCAGCCCCCAACCTGCTGCCTCCTACCCTGGTGGTGCCCAGCTGTGGGGTGCCCCCATCCCATCCTGGGGTGCCCTGTCCAGGGCTAGGGGTGCCCTTCTGGGTGGGGGGCTGTGGCTTCCCTGAGAAATAAATCCTGGGCAGCCTCCAATCTGGAGGCACCTTTGATAAAATCTTGCATGTGGAGAGTTATCAAGTCTGAGGGTTGGCCTGCAACTTCCCAGAGTGATAATAATAGTGAGACATCTTCTCTGGACATGCTTTGTAAAACGAAAGGTTTAAATAATGACAAAAATAATAAACATCATAGGACAAAGAAATATAAGTCGAATGCAGTGCAGAGGACACGCTCAACACTGTCTAGAGCAGTCCAAAAAAGCAATTGAGCTCCTTTGTGCAGGCTTTTTAGTACTTGATGGTCTAGGTGGGCTATTTGGTACCTTGCCCAATGGAATTGGCAACAGGCTCTGAGTTACATTTCCAAAGCCCAGTCAGTGCTCCTGTGCTGGCACTGGGCCAATTACAATGAGAAGGCTATGGAAAATTCTAGTTTAACTTCCTTACGTGTTCAAAGGTAAACCAAAACTTTTTTCCTTAAATAGAAACACATGCTCAGGTGTGGGGGTGCATTTCTACACACCTTGGAGGTGTTCAAGGCCAGGTTGGATGGGACTCTGAGCAACCTGATCTAGTGGAAAGAGTCCCTGCCCATGGCAGGGCTGTTGAAACTAGATGGTCTTCAAGGTCCCCTTTCAAACCAAACCATTCTCTGAGTTTATGATTTTCAGCTACTGCCTCTGGGAAGGAGAGCATTCACTCTTCACTGCAAAAATGCCAAGTCTGCATTGTCTTTTATCCTCTTCCACTATAAAACATTTATTTCCCTCACCCACTGCCAGCCCAGAGAAGCCTTATGCTGTTTCGTTCTTTTCTTTTTAGTAACACTTTTTAAAACAACCAGGAGATAAGCACCCAGAGATGGAAGGGATTGTTGGTTCACCAGGTTGCCTCCATGCAGTGGCAGCAAGTCCACCTGTTCCCACACTAATGGGGGGAAGTGTGCACGTGGGGGGCTTTGGGGGAGCCCCAGATGCAATGGGGGCCTCACCCTGCCATCCACTTAGCCAGGGGCACAAGAAAGCAACTGGACCTTTCCCCGCTTCCTCACATAGTTTTGGGGGGTTTTTCCCTTCTTTTTGCATCTTTATGAGCTGAAGGAGGTCTGCTTTTTTTTTTCTTCTTTTTTTTTTTTTGAGGGAGAGGGAGGTGGTTCGAGTAGACACCCTTAATTTTTTTAGCCATGTTTTCTCCAATCATTTTCTAACCCATTTTTATAGGCGTGTCATAGTCTCCAATTGTACGTAGAAAGGGACTTACAGATATTAGATAAAAACTGCATAACAGAATGAGGCACTTAATTTTGACCAGACTACTTACAAGTTTTGGGTTTTTTCCATCTACCCTATTCAGGTGTTGCTAAACACTAAGAACAAATAATTTTCTATTTTTAAATGTATCACCCCTCAGCTGATAGATAGTTAGAAAGCTCTAAAATCAGGGTATTGATGAAAGACTTCAATGCAAGCACACGAGGGTGATGCTGAACATCACGTTTCTTTCACTTTACAAAAATTGGGAAATAAATCAGCTTCTGCACACTGACTCATGCCTTTGCAGATCCTACTTCAGGAATTGCAGTGAAGTCAAACCAGCATAAGGACACTTTTTCCATCACACTTTATAACCATTCATACCGTAATAATAAAAAAAAAAAATCTAAATACTAAGTTCCCAGTGATTTTGAGGTGGTGATTAAATAGGATTCTATTTATAGGATTCTATATCCATCTTCCCCATGAGAATACAATTAGGGCAACCTACCCTACAGAAATTACAGAGGGAAAGTGTTATTTTTGTTGCAGAAAGTACCTTGCTGTCTTTATTAACTCTGGGCAACACAACACGTCATGCAGTAATGGCACTGGGTAGGGCTTCCCTGTACCTGGAAAGAAGGGGGCTGCATGGGCCCAGCTGGGGCTTTAACTTGTTGTAATTAGTTCAAAAATTCTGCTTAGACATCCATTCTGCTTTTCTTGGAGGATACAAGCCACGATAAACATTTTCAGATGTGCTTTTTAATTACTTTTTGGATGTTTACTTTCATCCTGAGAGCTCTTCCATTTGTGTAAGCCCTCTGCTTTGCTTTGGAGAGACTAATAATCTGTGTCCTTAACTGAACTAGCCCCTTTATGCTCCCAATTAATATTTTTATAATCCAAATGGTTATTTTATCTTACCAGCTCTGCTTCTTTTGGTTACTGTGGCTCTTTGTCCAGACCTCTTTGTCTGACCATGTTAAAATTAACTTGTGAAGGTGGATGACTGATTTCAGCTCCTTTCCTGAACAACTGGGGTATTTCCTGAAATCTGCTTATTAATGGGGAGGCTCTCCAGCTAGTAAGACTTTCTGGGAATGGTGGTGCACTCTGGATGGTTAGTCATTTGGCCTCTGGCCACCCCTCTGGAAGGGCTTGCAGCAAAGGCTCTGGGGTTTTTTTTGTGTGGCCCTGGCTCTGGTGGAAGGTGTGAACCAGCCATGCTGCTTCCTGGTTATCTTCCGAGCAGGAACATTTTGAACTGCAGTGGCAGTGTGTGTTTCTTCATCCTGTGTCACAAAAGTTTCCTGATATTTAGTGTTTTGGGGTGGATCCCTTCCTTTTCTATGAAGAGTGCCAATTTCAGTGCTGCTTTTGATGGATAACAATCCAAGAAACACTGGAGCAACATCAATAAATGCAGTTTGTGTAGGAAAGCTTCCGTGTTCCCTTTTTAGCTGCTCCTTGGCTGCAGAGGGACAGGAGTACCAGCCCTGCCAGCCTCCTCTTTTCCCTTCTCGTGCTGCCTTCCTGGTGGGAGAGCCTTGAGAGGTGCCTGGAGGGGAAGGGCTGGAGGGGAAGAGCTGTCTGCTAGGGCTGGATCTCAGCTGTATTGACCCTTCTCACTGTGTGCAGCCTCAGGGTTTGTTTAAGCTCTCTCCAAGCAGCTTCAAAGAGCTGCAGTGGCATGGCCCATTTCATTCTGACAGTGATGGCGCATTCACCCCCGTTCCTCTGGACCATTTGGTGATCTACGGGATTCCTATCAGGCCTTAGGCTCTGTATAAAGAGTTGGCCAATGAAGCATTCCTTGATTGTGCCAAGATTGTACCTCTTGCATGGCTGAGGTGGTGAAAAGAGCAGGAATAATCAGTCATTCCCTGATAGCCTTGGAACTTTCCTTACCTAAATTGTAGCCAGTGTGGAATGTTATCATTATTACTGGACTTTGGAAAATTCCAGTAAGCACTGACCCAGATTGTGTCCAGGATGGAAATTTGTTGATTACTAAAGCCAGTCATCTCAGAACCCTATGACCAGTGGTCCAGTGTAAGCCCTTGGAGCTCTTCTGGACTCCAGCAGGCTGCCACCAGTATCTCCCTTGGTGGGACACCTTTTGGAGCTCACAGATTCTTAAGCTTGCCAAGTTCTGAGGTCCATCAAGGAAAGCTGACAACAGGGCCTGGACTGAAACCCTGCACTTCTTGAGGCTCAACCCTTGCCTGTTGAGAGATGCCAAGATACTTGAAGTGAGTGTTTCACTGAACTCACAGTAAATAGAAAGGATGGTTCTTTACTGACACCACCTTGAAAAGGGACAAAATGGAAGGGGAACATCTTGCAATCCTCAAGTTCACTGAAATACTCCCCAGGGAGAGGCTGGTGAAGGCAGTCTGAATTTGATTCCTCTTGCTTAGCTGATACATGGCATACTCCTTCAGGTGCCCTTTCTCCCATCACTGCTCAGTAACCAGATTTTGGGCTTTGCCATGGTACCCACAAGTGTATCAGTGAGGGTCCAAATTGCTGGGAGCTGGTTTAAGGAAATGGTATGCATTGTGAAACTCTTGGTGTCATCTGGGCTTCATTTGCTTTTAAAATGGGATTGAGAAAGGCAAATTAAGGTGAATTTCCTCACCAAGGAAAAAACAAAGCTCACCTCTTAGGGACTGAATTGCTGACCCTTAGTTTAAAAAACAGAACAGAAAAAGCAACGTTTTTATTTTGGAATTTGTTCTTCTAATTCTAAACTGGATTCCATCCTGCCAACAGCTCTGTCATTGACTTCATCAACTCCATGGGAGCATTCCTATGAGTAAAGTTCCACCAGAAATGCAAGAAGAATGAGGACTTAAATGTAAATGATGAGTTACAACACAGACAGTTTTGTTCAATTATTTATAAGAAATCATTTCATTATAAATAGGTTTTTAAGTTAAATGTATTGGAAGCATTACCTTGTTACTTATCCATAATTAATTAAATCATTGCAGATTTCTATGTTATTATCATTTCCATAAACTATAAATAATTCAGAAGAAATGCTGGTTCTTTCCGGGTACTTTGTATGTTCAGATAAAGCAGAAGAGTAATGTGGACCTGAGCAGAGCAAAGTTGCTCCATCCTCAACTTTTTCACAATCATGTCTTCAGAAAAACTGTGGAGGAAAGGGGCAGGGGGTGGCCAATGAGTGGCCAAAGAAAATGCTGGGTCCTGTCCCCAGCATTGCAGGACTTTTGTCTCCATGCTGGGCATGTCCTGGCTACTTTTCAGAATAATCAGAAGGAAGTGCAGAATTGGAGGAGTGAAGGACTCGATCCACTGGTCTGCCTTTGCTCCACACCATTTTTTCCCCTTCGAGTAAAGGCAAAAGTGTTTTTGTTGTCACTGCAAGTTTAATTTGCCTTTTGAAAAACAAGCAAGAAATGTTGAAAAATTCACACTTAAACTAACTTCATAAACGTTTTTCAAGTTAATTTACCTGGGAAATACAATCCTTGTTCATGAATAACAAGAGAAAAACATCATGTTTCTGAGCAGAATCTCACAAGTATTTTAAGGCTTTGCTCACTGGTACTGGCATCTTGCTGTTCTGTAATAAGTAGGAAAGGCTGGGAGAATTTCTTGAAGCTATTTCTTACTGTTGCTGTCTTTAGCAGTGTCCTAATGGGAAAGAGTTTTGTGAGTTCTGGGATGCACACAACGTCAGGATTGGGGTGGGGAATGCTGGATTCCAGTACTGGGGTGTGCTCTGTTATCCTCAAGCCCACTGGAGAGCTGGTGAAGGCAGGAACTGGGGCAAGCATAACTGGGTCAGGCATATGGAAGTTATGATAGAGTCAGGAATTACTTCAAAGTTAAGGAAAAGGGTAAGTTGGAGAACTGAGCTGGAGTTGTGAGCTTCATTTGAATCATTGGATATGCTCCCCAAGAGGTTTTCTGTCTGCTGGCATGTCTGTGCTGCATGTGTGCACTGGCATCTCAGGAAACCATGGGGAAATCACCTGGGAGCAAGGCTGACCACCATGTCATAGCTGGCTGGAGTGGAGCTGTGCTGGATGAAGGAGTCATGTGGCTGGTCTTGATATCATTTCCCTACTGGGGGGAGGTGGGAAGCACCAAAGGGCTGTGCAGGGAGAAGGCAGTGCATTTTGGCATGCACTGGGCAGGGGAGAATTGCAAGGGGGTAGCACCACCTCCATCAGGAGGCACCACGAGGTGCATGGAACAGGCCTTTTCAGAGAGAGGAGGGCTGAGAAATGTAGTTGGGTGCTGGTGACATGTCCTCTCCTATCCCCTTCTGGTGCCCAGAGCTGGGTTCACTCTCCATCCAGAGCACTATTGAATGCAGCCACCCCATGGGACAGCTGGTCCCTCTTCAACACCTGGGGGATAAGCAGCAGGTCACCAGGCCCCACACTGGCCTCCTTTCCCCCAAGGTGAAGTTGCTGTACATGTAGAGCAGCACAGCAGGGACAGGGACCTGGCCTCGGTGAGTGAGGAGGAGCTCTGTTCAGCAGTGCAGAAGGAAGCAGGGGGCCTCCTGACGAAAGAGCACGATTCGGTTTCTCCGTCTGGCAGACGGCAACAAAACGATGTTGTTCTTGTTCTGGAGAGTTCCCCAACCATGTAGAGAGTGGCACAGGGGATGGAGCTGCAATATGATGCCTCTCCAACTGAGTGCAGCCTGGAGAGTAAAGCTGATAGTAGCAGCTGGGGCCATTAACTCTCTAATCTCTCCCTTTTCATTACAGCAGAGTCTCTGAGCTTTGTGCTACACCACTTGCCTGTGGCAGTATCCTGAAGAGATGAAGCTCCACTGAGATTAATAAAAAGGAAATGATTTGTTTGAAAATTAGTGGCTCAGACATATGGAATTTTGTGCAGAGGCACATCACTGCCCACTGCAATGGGCACAGGAGACCTGATGTGAAACCCAGTGCTCCTATGGGCCCAGCATGCTGGGGCTGCCTGCCTTCTCCCTGCTCCAGCTTCCCTGGGGAAGGCAAACTCTGCCTGACTATCTGGTACAGGCATGACCTGTCCTGGATCAGGCTTTTTTGGCTGCTGGGTGCTATCAAGTTGTCCAGATAGCTGCTTGCCTTGTAGTGGGGCAGGGACTGCAGACCCAGGGGCAGGGGCTGCTATGCCCCAGTTTACAGGGCAGCTGGTGGGTGGCCAGAGCTCTGCAAGCTCTGTCAGCTCTGAGCCTTCACTCTTTCTTCTTTGCTACACAAAAGGATGCTCTTCATCTTGCAGGCAAGGTGCCGGCTAGTGTGTGGGGCCCCATTTCCCACATATCCCCTTTTCAGCTCAAAAGGGTTTAGCTGCTGCCTTGTGATGTGCCAGCCTTGCCAGAACTCCATGCATGACCATGAGCCTGCCACAATCTTCCCAGGCTGAGCAAACCTCCAAAGGTGGGACTTGCCCTTGTTGTGCTTGCGCTGCTGCTCGTGCAGTTGGCAGGTCAGAGGCAGCCCGGCCCCGTGGAGAATTGTGTGTGTGTGCATGAGCAGTGGCACAAGAGAAGTGGTGCCAAAGTGAGTCTGGGCAGGGAGAGACTGCTGTCTAAGCAGCAGTGTGAGGTAAGGCTGTTTTCAGACCCTGGAAAACCTCCCTGTGTTTTTTCTTCCATCACCATCCCATCATCACAGAGAATCTGTTGCAGAGGTGTGGACTCAGCATGTCCCTCGCCTGCTGGAGTTCAGAGCGGGCTCCCAGCAGAGCCAGCTTGCTTTCCCTTCACCCTCCTTTTGTGTGATCTTCCATACCTTTTTTTTTTTTTTTTTTTTTTTTAAAAGCAGATGGGAAAAACTGGGTTTAGAGGTCAATAACCCAGCTATGTCCATACAGAGGCTGGTCAGTGAGCGGGGTGGAAACAGTCTCCCCCCAGCCCTAGGGAGCCCCAGTTCCCCTCCAGGAATGGCATCGCAGGCAGGAATAAGTGAACAAGAAGAAATTGCCCTGACTTAGCAAGAGGTCATGCAGAAAGATCCATGCTGGCAGACGAGACTGTGTGCTAAAGATAACTGTTTGACAAACTATATTTACTCTCCCTTTCTGGGAGGACTTACAGGGGATTTGGAGCATTGTGCTAATATAAGCCATCCAGTGCCTGCGGTGGAGGAAGCGCCTACTCCGGGCTTCTTTGCGCTTGTGTCTTTACAAGCCTTGAGAGGGGACACTGCTGAAAATAGCCTTGTCTCCTAATTGTATTCTTGGGAATGCTAATCAGCAGGCTTGTTCTTCCCACCAGCAGCAACTGGGCAGCAATACTGTGTGATCAAATGCAGCTGCTTCCCTCCCCACCACCGCCATTTCTCTTGCCAGCAGCACTAGTTGTCCCTGCCCATGTTCCTTGCTAACCGGCACGGAAGGTGACCCATTTTGGAGGCTCTCAGAGCCAGGGAAAAGCCCATTTTCTGTTTTCTGGATGTTCTGGGAAACCTCCAGGCTGTATCTGGCTCTCTGCCTCCCAGAACACCCCACCTAAACAAAGGCAGCGAGGGGTAGTGCTGGACAAAGGGACAAAAGAGAGAATCCTTCTAAACAGTCATGACTTTTCAGCTGATACTCGGTAAGCTTTCCATCACAAAGGAAAAGAGGCACTTGAGATTTTGAGTATGCAGTAACCATGACAAATACAGAAGTACAAAAACAGCTTTAGGCAGCTAGAAAGAACAATACCGAACAAACAAATTAGCCATCTGTACCATCTCTAGGTCCTGGAAGCAAACATAAACACAGACCCACACTGAAAAGGACTGTGCTAATAATAAATCAATTAGCCCCACCAGCCCTTGGAGGTAGCAGGGGGTGAGGGGAAGGGACCGGAGGAGCAGATTTCTCCCTGCCTGCCTTCAGGTTGGGTCTCTGGGCACAAGAAAAACTCTCCTGAGGGCCGGGGAGTGAGGATCACATCACCAGGGTGCTCCCACTGTGAGTGACAGCAGGAGTGACACTGTGGAAAATCTTCACCCTGAGGGGAGGGGAAGAGAATGTCCAGCATTCATATTTCAGAGGCTTCCTTTCCCAAGCCCCAGCCAGTGAGAGTTTTGTGATCCTTCCTCTCTCCTCTTCTTCAGGCACAGCAGGGTGTTAGGAAGTTTATAAATACAAGTAACTGTTTGCTCTAATCCAGCTTTGACCACAGGGACAAGTAGTGCACCAGGCTCCTCTTTCCTTACTCCCAATTTATCCCTGATTGACTTGCCCATCCTGTGGCTACCATTCATAATACTCAGCTCTCTTCATTTCTTACTGATGTCTCCTTATATGCCAAACAGCCACAGAGAGCTGCCTTAAAAAAAATCATCTTCTTGAGATGCAGAGGCACCAGAGTGGTGTGGGCTGGGTGGGGGCAGTAGTGCAGCCCTTTTTGGGAGCTTTGTGCCTCTCTGTTCTGCACGATGGGTGTATTATTCCAGAGAAGAGTGAGGAGGAATGGAATTTGGCAATAAACTACCTCTCTATTGTGGGAGCCTGAACTCTTCCATAGTGTGAAGACCAAAACATTTGCTCTGTAAAGGATATCTGTCATGTTCTGAAGAAAGGGAGCCAGACCCTTAGTGCTGCAAACCAGAGCTGTGCTCCTCACAGCCACCTCAGAGATCAGTGTGCCGTGCTGCATCCCACCAGCTGGGAAAGGACAGAGATAGGACATGTCTCCATGGACACTTCTCATGGGTCTGCTGACTGGCTTCCACTTTTGAGTCCCCTAGGCTGTCCGCAGCTCCTGTGACAGGTGCAAGGGCTGTGTGTGAACTGCATTGCCCCCCTCAGGGGGTATGAAGATGAGAAGCTATGCAAGGCATGCTTGCAAAGTGACATTGCCATCTCATTCCTGGTGAACTCTGCAGGCACGAAGGAATTTGCTGTTACTGTAAAGTTCTGCACTAGCTGTGCTTAATCACATCCCTTTGGGGAGGGCGCAAGCGAGTGAAACTTGAGTTGGGGGCACAGATTAGGAGAGCAATGCAGACTGGAGGAGAAAACAAACACACCCAAGAAAGGGTGGCCTAAAATCTGTCACTGTCAGAGAAAGAGCAACAGCCGCATCTGTCTAATAGCACATACCGTTGGGGTAGGAACTCTTTACTGGTGCATGACCTTCAAGTCATTGCCAGGAATAGATTTTGGCTCAAATTTCAACCCTAAGTAAAGAATCATCTCCTGTCATGATTTGGAAGCTGAGGCATTTCAGTTTCCAGAAACAAACAAAGCTCACAGGAGGCAGCCCGATGTCCCTGGCTGCTGCAGAGCCCAGCATGGCAGCACCTCCGGAAGCAGCCGGGCTCTGCACTTTGGGAATGATACAGGGCAAAGGGACTCAATGGGCTTCATCCCCCCTGCCCTTGTCTTTGTATGTTGTGCCTGTGCACTGTCCAGCCCTGACTGAAGCTGATAATGCAGCTGCATCTTTTCTCCTAGTATGTAAGAAAAAAAATCTTTTCGGTTTGTTCAAAGGACTGAGTATTTTTAACAGTGTAATTAGGTTGTTGTCCCAGGCTCTTGCTGATGGTTTCCACACCAGAACTGTGTTTCTTTCCAGAGATTCCTAAACCCAACAGCTGAAGGGAAACACCGTTTTTAAAGAGGGGAAGGCTTCCCTTCAATTTAGCAGAGAGATGCACAATGGGACCCAGGGGCCAAATAGCCTTCTGTTTTCCATGGCAGCTGTTACCTACAAACCAAATTAAACAAGTCTCCCATTTTGACACCCTCTAACCTGTTTTACGATGGTGGTGAGAGACATGGAGTGCTTTGCACCAAATGGAAACAGCAGCCCCGTGAGTGGAGAGCAGTGTCGGGGGTGAGGGAACACAAACCTCCTCCCAGATGCCCTGCTAGCCAGGTTGCAGCCACCAGCCCCTGGCCATTGCTGGGCACTGCTTCCCTTCTGCTTTCTGAGACGGCAGCTTTGGAAGAAAACAAAGCACATCCTGTTCTGGCAGTAAGAGAAGGTCCCTGCTCCCAGCAGGGGTTTCAACAGCACTTAGAAATGGGGTCCTGGCTCCCCTACTGCGGCAAACTGAGGTCTGGATTCACTTCCTCAGATCTAGCAGCCCATAGTGGGCTGCAATGACAAGGTCATGGCCACACACAGCTTGTGTTCCTCCAGTGACCTGCACATGTGGAGGCACACAGCACGGGCATGTGGCTGAGAGAGGGAAGTGGTGGAAACAACACATGAAGGCCTGCACACACTCTGTCTCTCACAGCCCAAAAATTTCCAAACCAGCCTCAGGAAGAAAATGTTTTGCTAAACATCATCTGAAATGAGATGTTTCAGTTCAGTGAAAAGCCACGCCTGATACACACCCAGAAACTGGGGAACAAAAATGAGAATCAGGATGAGCTCTGCAGAGCATGTGCTGGTGGTGCAGGGAGAGACTACTGCTTTTACTTCTGGTACTGAAACCACTGTACCTTCAGGAGCATTTTCTGTGCTTGTTTGAAATGTCATTTCAGCAGTCTCTGAGGAGAATTCACACCTTTTGTTGGTAGCTGTGTCTGCTCACTCTGCCTAGCAAAATCCAGATCGCAGGGGGTACTACCCACCACAGAGGTAAGATGGCTGGCTGGCAGTCTTTCAGAAACAGAGGAGTGGAGAATATTTAGAAGGACTGTTTAACTTTCTAAACCCTGGCACCTTTAGTTGGCTTCACCCAGGTGAGGTACATACTGCTGCTGTATAGACCCATCATTGCATTCACAGAATCACAGAATTGTTTGGGTTGGAAGGCAACTCTGGTCCATCATCTAATCCAACCCTCCTGCCACAGCAGGGTCACCTTGAGCAGGTGACACAGGAATGCATCCAGGTGGGTTTTGAAGGTCTCCAGACAAGGAGACTCCACGAGCTCCCTGGGCAGCCTGTTCCAGTGCTCTGCCACCCTCAATGTAAAGAAGTTCTCCCGCATGTTGAGGTGGAACTTCTTATGTTTCAGTTCATGGCCATCACTCCTTGCCCTGTCACTGGACATCACTGAAAAGAGTTTGACACTTTCCTTTTGATACCCACCTGTGAGATATTTATATGCATTAATGACGTCCCCTCTCACCCTTCTCTTCTCCAGACTAAACAGGTCCAGCTCCCACAGTCTCACCTCAAAAGAGAGATATTCCAGACCCCTCATCATCTTTGGCCCTCTGCTGGACTTTGTCCAGGTCCTCCTTGTCTTTCTTGCACTTGCCTTGGCTAGTCAGGTGTAGGAAGAAAATGCATATAGGAAGCCATCAGGGCAGAGAGGAGAGGTTTTGCATTCAATGTGCACCACTGTAAATGAGCACGAGGCGAGTGGCAGAAGTCCACCATGCCTCATAAAAGCCAAGGGCAGCTGGATATAAGCATGTGTCTTCCAAGTTGCTAAGAGAAAGCTGGGCTAGGTAAGCCTAGCTGTGCCTGGTCATCCTGTCACTTTCCAGTGGAAGTGGTGATGGGCATGGATGCTGTTATCTGCAGCCCTATGTTTCCTGCTGGCATTAGCAGATGCTTAGCAAATCCTGGGATCTAATTTTCTTCCAGCAGGTAACAGATGACCACGTAGGTGAAATCCAGCATGAACGGAGCTGGGAAGAAGATGCTCTGTAGCAGGAGCCTGTGGTTGGCAGGAGTTACAGTGACACTTTAAGTTCATAAGGATGGTGTCAAAGCTGTCAGAGCATCAACCTGGTGTAGCTAAAGGAAAGTAAAGCCTTCACAGGTTTAGGTCCAACATCCTACACAGACACACTAATAACTGTGGTGCTTTTTATCCTTCTGAAGAAAGCTCATGCACTTGAAAGTACCTGAGCTACTGGAGTAGAAAACCTAATGCTGCTCCTGATGCTGCAAAGGGAGCCTGCTCCTAGGCATTTTTGGAGACTGAAACCCACAGCAGCCACCCAATGTAAGTGGCCAGAAGGAGCCTTTTTGTGTGCACAGTAGCTGTCAGACAGAGCTGTTTATTACCACATCCAACAGGTATGACAGATGCTTTGCAAACCCAGGAGATAATGCCTGATGGTTAATGCTCTTCCCCAATTCCTGCCCACTCACAGTCCATATCTGTACATTTGGATGAAGAGGAGCTGTGTATTTGAGCTCAAATATTTGAGCTGTGCATATTCAAACCTTGCATCTCTCACATTCATGCCTTTTAAGAGATCCTCTCTTACAGCCATACCTATAAAGAGGGTAGATTTGTACCTTCCTCGGGTCTGCCTTCTTCAGGATAAAAGAGGTGCAATCAGGAGTACTGAGAGGGTTTCTGTGGCATGGCAAGGAAAATTCTTCAGTTTACGGATCATTACAAAGCTCCTGAAAATTAAGCTATTTTTCATAAGTAATGAACTGTGCATGTCCTGCATAGCAATAAAAATATCAAAAGTAGTACTAAGAGCTAATGTGGGCCATAAATACCAACTTGTATTTGTAATATTTTCATAGGGCCATTATAACTGAAATATAAATGGAGTTTTTATTTTAAACATGTAATATTAATCAAATGGTTATGAAAGTACATAACAGACATCTGTGACATACTCATGGCCTAAATAATAAAAATTAAATGGGTGATGAATTCTTGTGAAAATTTAATTTGCAAAAGAAAGAACATTGCATTAATAAGACATAATTATATCATCAAATATTTACCATTATATGCTGGAATCCATTTTATTTTTATTTTACACAATAAAACAGTGGCTATGTAAAGCAGTAGGCTGGGATGCATCTGAACACTTTTTGTCCCCCCAGGCTGAGCAGGAAATATGCTTTTAACTCAGGTTTTGCTGCTTTGTTTCACTGCTTTCCTCTAACATCTCCAAATGCTGCATTTAGAATCCTGAAATCTCATTTTTGCTACTCAGTCCACACCAATTAATTATTTCAACCCACATCTCTATAGCGAATAAATAAAGTTTATATTTGCAGACCTGGGTCAGTGGGTGAACAACATTGGCTGCCTGCTGGGTGCTGTCACTTCTTCAAGGAGCACTGGTGTTTCCCACCACAAAAGCAGTGAGAAGACAAATTCAAGCTGAGGTTGCCAAGCTGATGTCCCCTTCCAGCCAGCAGGCAGACTGAGGCTGCTGTCAGGGGTGCATTTAGCACAGGGTGGCACCAACTGATGGCCATACCCCTGCACTCTGTGTTTTATTCCTAGTCATATGCTGTGGTGTATTTCCTGCCTACAGGTCTGCTGGCTGAAAGGATTAGGACCTTTCCTAAGATGCTCCTGCAGAGGTATAGAATCCTGATGGGATTTCCATGCAAACAAGGCATGCTCTGAGCATCAGGGCAGGGTCAGTGAGGAAAGGACAGCCTGGACTGGAGCATCATCCTTTCGAACCAAAGCTCTAGGTTCCAGGATGGTTGTTTTTCTATCGTGATGAGAGAGAAATGGTGATTTCCCCAAACCCACATCTGGCATGACCTCTGGCCCCTTCCCCATTCCAGACCTCTGTCTTCTGCCTTGCCACTCACCCAGACCCACCCTGATCTGCAGCTGCCAGCCTGGTGCTTCTCCACACCATCATTCGATGTTTTGCAAGGCACAGTTGCTACCAGGCAGTTTTGTGTTGCACTTGTTTTAGACAGCCTTTACTCAGCTCAGCCAATGCTGAGAGACTCAGAGGGTTCTCTGGGATTTTTTAGGTTAATTTGGAAACTTCACTGATTATACACCTGCCAGCATAATTTACACCTCTGAGGATTGGGTTGATTAGAGAACCAGTGTGAATGATTTATTTTATTCATTGAAGGCAGGGCCATGAATGTGCTGCAGCCTGCGACTGAACTGATCTTTCCTTTAATTGTTCAGCTGGGTCCCTGGCAAGTGCGAGCTGAAGCTGCACAAACTCACTCAGTAAACATTTCCAGTAGTCCGACCTTCAGCAGCCCTGCTGAGCCAAACCAATCCCCTCTTGTCTTCTAGCTGTGAGCTTGTGGTTCAACACCCCCATGTGTGCACACTGCACACGGGAGCAGCTTCTTGACTGTGAGTGGAAGCAAGAGGCCCTAATGCCTGATGCTGGTAGCAACAAGAGGCTGAGCATGGGACCAGGTGCACTGCCCCCTGTTTTCAGGGCACTGCTGTTACCCAGGTGGCAAGCCCATGTCTCTTCTGTCTCTTGGGCAAGAGTGCCCACTGCCCTGGTACCTAGAGAGGTCGAAGGGAAGGCAGAGCAGCAAGCAAGCAGACAGTGCTGGATAGTGCTGCTATTATTTATATTGTTAACGAGGAGCATAATGGAACAGAAAGTACACTTTAAAATCTGTGACTTCCTCCAGGTGGGGAAGCACAATTTGCAAGCACTTTGTAGGGCTGGAAGTCAAAGTGGTCTTGGCAAATGGGAGAAACGGTCTGAGATCAATAAAGCGAAATTCAATCCGGGGAAGTGCTCAGCACACACTTAGAAGGTGGACTCAAACATAGAATGATGCTGTGGAGGAGTGCCAGGCTGGCAGCTGCAGATCAGGGTGGGTCTGGGTGAGTGGCAAGGCAGAAGACAGAGGTCTGGGATGGGGAAGGGGCCAGAGGTCATGTCAGATGTGGGTTTGGGGAAATCACCATTTCTCCCTCATCAAGACTGAGCCAGGCAGAGAACAGCATCCTGCTGGTCCAGGGATGATGCAGATGAGCATGGAACAGAGAGGGGCATGGTGGTAGCCTGGAAGACTTGGCTTACAGGGAGAGACTGAAAGAACTGGTTTGTTCAGGATAGATGACTGACTGGAGGATGAGGGCAGATGTGGTAGCAAGTGAAACATCTAAGGATTGCCATTAGACCAACTAGTCTTCAGGTAGGCAGAGAAGTTGAGCTCTTTCTCAGTCAGAGTGAGCTGAGTTACAGCTGGATTAAAGTGAGGTGAACCCTGGCTGAGGGCTGTTCATGTCACCAAAGATATTTTCCAAAGGTTAAACACATATCAGTTGGGGATGTCAGCTAGAAGGAGAGGGAAGGGGAGGGGAAGAGGAGCTGGATGGTCTCTTGAGCCATACATGTCCACAACTGCAGTGATTCAGATTGGGGCAGTGCCCAAAATGTGTCTGGTGAATTCCACACGTGCCCAGAGTGACTCCTAATGTTGTCCTAAAATGGTACTTGATTTTAGCAGAGGTCATACCTCCTATAAAATGTGATATTTAGGGTATCAACAGCATTTGTATCCCCAAAAGCACAGGATAGATTTTTCATATTTGAAATTATTTTCTGCAACCCTACATCAAGCCTGGCTGAGTTTTACACTCAGATCAAAGTTCTCTACTGGCATAACTACAATGCTGGCAGTGCCAAAGCCAACATATAAGACAAATTATATGATAAGTCACGTGAAATATTGTTTCATCTATATCCAGCACTAATATTGTAAGATGTAGAACAGTCACCTCCTTCCTGAAAAATAAAACGAGAAGTGCCAAAAAAAGAGGCGCCAGGAAGAAAGCAGAAGCAATTTAGCATTGTGCTGGGCATTAGCTTAACTAGGAAATGGGGGTAAGGTTAATCTGAGTGAAGCTAACGTGCAGAATAGTTCAAGTTAGCCAGTGATATAATAAAAAAAGGCTGCTGTTTCAGGCATGGTCTGGTTAATCATCATGAGGATTAGGTACAATACACTCAGGGATGTTGGAGAGAGAGGGCTGTGTTTAGACTGGGAAAGAAAATGTTGTCAGGTGTTGTAATTTCAGGTTCAGTTAAATTCACTTACCTTTTCTACCCTTCTTTGTAGATGTGCCCTATGGAACCCCCCGCACCCTGAGCTGTGCTGTGTTGGATAACCTTTGTTTTCTCCTCCTGAAGATGGATCAGAAGTAGCAGACATACATCAGTACATTTCACTATTTATTATATCTTTAAAGAGTCAGATCTTCTGGTAGGAAAGATAGCTAGAACAGAGAGAAGAGTGCACGCTGTAATCACATGGTGAAAAAAACCAAACCAAAAAGAAAATCAGGTTTTGCTACCAGTTGTCCTTGCTTGTAAGCCCCCTCTGCCTGCCACTAGGTGGTAATTCCCTGGCTTGCTCGTGTTTCTTGTCATGCACCATGGTCCCTGTGCTATTTCTTGCTCTGTTTCCCCAGTTGGCTGGGTTGTGCACCAGTGCCTTTTATGGCAGGGCAGGGGAGGCCAGGGCTTCAGCTGTGCCTCCGTCCTCTCGCTGCTGCCCCTGGCCCGCCCGCGCTCCTGGGACAGGCGGTGAGGCGCAGGGAGGGTATATTTAGCTCACCAGCGAGGAGGGCTACAGCATGACATCAGCCTGGCCGGCTCCTTGCAGCCAGGCCACGCTCCACCGCCTGCCCTACACCCTTGGCATCGGTGCCCGGTGCCGCCCCGGTCACCCGCTGCTGCTGCGGGCTGCTGACGCAGGATCCGGCCAAACTGCGAAAACAGGCGGCTGCGTGCGCACGTGCTCCGCTGGGCACAGGGCAAAAGCCAGGGCAAGCCCTGCCACTCACCCGCCGCTCTTTTGGCAGCGCTGCTGGGGTGGGAATTTCAGTCCCTGCCTATCTCCAGTGACAGGTCCCGGTGCCCCCGACACGCTCTGGCTCAGCGCAGCATTTATCGATGGTTATTCCAGGGCTGGGAGCGGGCTCAGAGTTCTGCAGTCACAAGGAACACACATTCCTCTGGGTTTATCCTTCCGACTTCACTGTGAACAGCACGACAAGAATAGTGATTCCAGCCTCTCTGATGCGGTGAGCTCTGGGCACCCACCTCTTGGCGCAAGGCAGATGAGCCCCAGCTTGTTTCAACTCCCCAGGCTGGAGGTTTTCCCCTCTGTTTGGCAGCCAGGAGCGACGTCTGCCAGAATTTTTTCCCTGCCTGGAATCAGGGCTTCAGCAGATGTTATGCGTATCTACTGGTCCTTAACTGCAAAAGGGGTCTGGCCCTTCCAAAGGAGCTGAACACAGGCAGTGAAACGTACACTTTGTATTTTTGAGATTAATGAGGCTTCATTCACATGTGACACGGCTGGATTTCTGGCAGTGCTGAGCACCTATGACTACTACCACGTTCACTCAGAACATGTTGGCACGCAGAGATCTGGAAAATTAGGCCATGTTTCTCCAGTGCAAAAGGCTTGTTGACGTGGGATATCAAATGTGTAAAATTATTTTCACTCTGCTTCTTAATAACAATAAAAGGATGAGTCATAATTACTTTCTGAGAATATTAAAATTCTAGACATGATGCGTCTTACACTGTACAGTGATTCTCTACAGCACAATGTATTAAATGCTCTCCTTTATTGCAGAATAGTGATGTCTAATAACTCCCAAGCTCAAGTTTCACTGCAGTATTTATAATTCACGTCCATAATAACATTTTCCCATTTAGCAGTCTGGGGCAGGTGCCACGATGTGTTGTACAGTGCGGGTGCTAATAATGAGATAGGGTGATGTCATTGTATAGCGTTCCTCCTAAGGGAGCTAAAAATACTCTCTCCCTCTTTCTCACCTTTCATCATCGCCTGCTTCTTCCCGCCTGATGCTTTTGCACCTGTTTCCATGGTAACAGCTTCTATTGTAGCCCAGACCCTCATGCAGATGTTGTCATTGATCCAACACCTTGCGGCAGCTTTGATGGCGCATTGTCTTCTTGTTTCCCTCTCTCCTGTCTCTGTTCTCTCCCAGAAAGGATGGGTTGGAGATGCTTCCTCCTGCTCAGGGCCTTTGATCTGAAGGAGGAAAAGGGAGAAAGTTATCGATTCAGCTTTATTACCAATTGTAATCCTTTCTGGAGGGCTGTCTGAGAGCTAAAATAATATGCCATGGAACCAGTTACAGGTTTGCTTGTGTGGTTGTTAAAATGGGTGCCTTAAAAAACCCCCACCCAATAGAGGAATCAAGAATGATTAGCATTGGGAGACCACAATTAAAACCTCTCTCTGACAGGGCACAGAAAACTGCTTTGCTGGGGGATGCTGCTGCTTTGCTGCTTGCACAGTCTGATCAGAGCCTTTTTTTTTTTCCATTTTCTTTCTTCTGCTTTTTTTCCCTTGCTCAGTGCCTAGGGAAGTTTCCACATTTTGGCTGTGTTCATTGTTCAGGCTCTCCCCACCCAGGCTTGTCACTCCAGCTTGGCTTGAAGGGAAAGGGAGGGAGGCAGCAGAGCTGTGCTAGAAAAGCTGCACCATGGATTACTGCTGAAATGAAATGTAGCCGTAAGGGGAAAAAAGCAGAGAACAAGGAAATTCTGCTTAATCACCTATTTTCGGCAGTTGTTTTGCATTCTTCACCTGTCAGTCCTTGCTGGAGTTGGACGTTTTTCTCCTGATGCTGAGAACCTGACAGACGGATGGTAATGAATGTGTAACTGAAAACCTGGGCTTTTGCATCTGCATTATTTATTCACCTAAAGCAAGAGCTGCTCTATATTTAGTGTGTGATGTCAGCGCCTTGTTTGCATCCTTAGAAATTGGCAGGGAGCCACATCTCACATGACATATGAAATCACTGATAAATGCTTCTTTTCACTGAAAGAAAAACAGCTTAATAAATGCAGCTCTTTTCTGCTTTCATCTCTTCCCTCCCCACCACGCTCCCTTCCCCTTCTGGGATTTGTCTTTTCGTGGCAGAGCTCAGCAGCATCTGTGAAGTGGAAATGAGCAGGCAGTACTGCAGATCAAAATGAGGCCATGGGTAAGCTTGGGAAGTTGCTGCCCTCCCAAGCCCCCCTCTTCTCCCCCCTTCCAAGTCCTGGGGCTCTGCCAAAGAACTAGCTAAGCTGGGCGGAAAGGAAAAAAAGGGAGAGAGGGAGAGCCTCCTCCTCCACCCAGCACAGGCTTTGTGGGGATGCTGGTATTTCTGGTATGTAATGAGTTTCAGTTGGGATTTAGCAGGCAGAGAGCAGGGGATAGGCCGGGGTCCTGCATGTATTGCTCGGTGCAGAAGTGGCACTGTGACCAGTGCCAGCAGCCTTCTGCCTTGAACAAGTTTGTGGTGCAAGGGTCCAGCAACAAGATCCCACATTTGTGCTTTCATAAGGGAAACACAGCCAGGGCACTTTCCTGGCATTGCTGCAAAGCCAAAGGATGGGAAAAATAGCAATTTTTAGGTTTGAGTGCCAGAACTTCATCTGCCATTACCTGGCAGGACTCCACTGAATTTCCATGCATCAGTTCAGGCCATTTCAGGGTCTGACTCTTAATTCAAACATGGTGCAAATCGGGAGGGTAAAGAAGATCAGTGCAGGTCCTAGCTCACAGGGTCATGCCCATCCCAACACCTTAGGGCTACTTTTCCAAAGCTGGCAGGTGCCATGGTTCCACAGCCTATCTTGGCTTTCCATAGCAGCAGTGATAAGAGCTGTAGGGAGCTGCAAATGTAGCATCAGCAGATCCCAAGGTTACCATATAGGGCCTGAGTGGGAGGCTGCCTGAGATAAAGAGCACGGCTTGCCATGGGGTCAGTGTCCTCAGCAGTACCAAGTGATACATGAGAAATAAATTTAAAATAGGCAGCTGACCCGTAGAAACAATCAGACTGTTTACTTGGGAAAGGATTTCTTGCAGTGAACAAACGCAGTTAGTGTGAAGGCAAACATCTACTCTCCCCAGCATTACTCCACCAGGGTTTAACATCACTGCTGCTGATGCAGACCCAGTAAGAAGCAGGAGGGAAGATAGCCCTGCTGCAGAGCTGCTGTGGTGCAGATGAATGACTTTCCCTATTAAACAAGCCCATTCAAGCTTCCGCTCCACAGCCATTTACTTGATGGGTTTGAACAATAATGAACCAGGATTAAAAAAACCTGCCCCTGAGAAATTCTGGCTGCTTCAGCAAATGGGATCAAATAAAGTTGGTAGTATCATGTGGCCTGCTAATATTCAGAAATGACATCAATGTATCCTGAGCTTATTCAAACCGGCATTTTGCTTTGGTTTGTTGAATAGGGCGACCTGCAGGTTAAGCATCAGAGAGACATTTGGGAGGAATTTGACAGAGAAAGGTGGGGACAGAGCAGAAAAGGAAATTCTTTCAAGAACTTTAGCATAAAATGTCCTCCATAAAGGCATATGTGAGACAAGATTTTAGATGAGACAGTTGTCCTCCCAGGAAAAACATCATGAAGTTGTTACACAGAAACTTGTTTTAAAAAAAAAAAAAAGTCAGCCAATGCCACAAGATGATATCTCAGTAGTCCCAGATGTTCTGTGTTCTGGGAAAAAGGAGGGAAGATTACTCTCAGAAATTTACCCTGTGTTGGCAGAATACTGAAGGAAACTTGGAGTGAGTTTGTAAAATATAGAAAGATGCTGTTCCTTGGAGTAATGTAGACAGCATTTATAAATAGCTAGCTATCATTTCAAAAGGTTGAATGAAGCCTCATGGCCCATTCTGGGCAGGAACCAGTACGATGGCTGCCACGGGTCTCGAAATTAGCAAATCTTCATTTATTCCTGATCATGTAATGCATTTTTTGTGTGATATTGGGAGATCCCAATAGCTGTATGCCTCCATTCCTCTCAGTAACACTGGAAAATCGCGTCTTCCTTTCCCCCAAGGTCATGATCCTTGCCTATTAAAAACTGAAGGCTTGGGTGGTCACTGGCTGTACCTCCACCATCTTGCTCGGTGTCAGATACTTTCCTCCCTGTTTGGGCTCCAGCCACAGCCATGTGGCTAGTTGAGGACAGCTGCCTATACTTGGACCAAGTCTTGCAGAATTTCCACTCACCATTAATACTCTGGAAAGCTGCAAGGAGCTCATCTCAGTGGTGCCTGGACAAAATTGTTTGTAACAGTGTTATGGCTGAGAGATTGTGGCAGAAATGTGGGGAAGGAAAGAGGAGCCCCACTGATGAGATGAAGCTCCTGAGCCTCCCAACAGGATGCTGAAGGGACATGGGTAGCTGAGGACTTGTGTCTGCTGTCACCTCTGGCACTAGCAGCCACCTCCCAGGGAGTTACAGGCAGTGCAGTCCCAACTGCAGGTAAGGGGAAGCCCCAGGTGAGAATGGGGAAGCAGCTTTTTTAACACTTTACCCCCAAAATTCCCACCGTGATCAGAACCTCACTTCCTTTGAGTGAAGAGTGGCAAGCACGGCTGAGACAGAGAGCTGGAGGACAAATACAATGGCTGTGGCAATCTCCCTGCTGGTTCTTGGTCATCTTAAAAGTCATTTGTGCAAGGAAAGAGACAAGAACTGCCTGGGACACAGCAGGGACGAAGAGCTTTAACCTGCACTTGGAGGTAGGGTAGGGGTCTTGAGGGGTCTGGACCTGATCTAGCTTGCACTGTCAAGTTTCCTACCACTGGCTGTAGGCCAACATCACAGTTATGTGACATGCAGACACAGCACTCAAACACCTAAGCCAGTTCTACATCACACTTTCCATTATTTTGGGAGGTGTTTCCGAAGAGGTTTTCATTTCAGCATATTAGTCCCCTGTTTCACTGCAACTGATGTTCTGGATGTGACTTCAGCATAATTTAGCAGCCAAGAAAATGAAGTGAGAGAAGGCTGAATCGACAGCAGGCTGGGATAGCAGGGACACTTCATGTGACCCTATGCAGATGAAAGTCCACTGAGGGGGGGACTAAATCAGGAAAGCTGTGATTGCTTTTTCCCCCTCTGGTGAAAGCTGGGAGATAACTGGCAAAGCTTTGCTCATGAGCAGAGGTGACAGGGAGGGTGTCCAGCCTTTGTATCTTTTCGGCAGTTCCTTGGAGCAGGAAACTGCTCTTTTCAGGCTGAAGCCGTCAGGAAGGACATTTTATGCTTGCCATTTTTGATGAGAGGATTTAAGGGCTATCCAGCAGAGGACCTAACTCTAAACCCACAAGCAATCAATTTGTTTTGATGCTCTGAAATTGCTGTGCTAAACCAAGAAAGATGGATAAAACGATAGGACATGAGCAACTGAGTTGTGTGGTTAAGCCAGATACACTGAGTCTCTCTCTGTGACATCATCTTTCTGGCACATACCTTCCTCTTTGGCCCACAGCAGTTGCATTTCAAGGCCTGCTAATATGGATCAGTAATAGAGCAATTCTCTTACAAAAAGGGTCAAAAGCACTTTTCACATATTTCCACACTTTTTTTAAACATAGCAATAACCCGTGCCTTCACTTCTCAAGCAAAAGGCAAGTTGTTTTGTTTATTTATCTTCATCTAGTATTTTGCTTCATGTGAATATGTAAATGAGAAAAGTATCTGCATATCCGTTAAGTGTCCAAACCCAAAACATTTAATGAGAAAGAAGCCATTAGTGACCTGCCATTCCTTTGCATCCGGAACAATTTCCAGCTGAAACCCTGACAATGGAATGACTCAAAGCTCACAGATGTTAATGAAGATTTTCTCAGAATATCTAGTCAGATGGATTTCACAAGTGCACTCTTAAGCAAGTTTGCCATCAGACAAATATGATATATATTAGGTTCACCTTTACCCATAACCCACTCAAATGAGGCTCCATCAAAGAAAGTATGCTTTTCATCATGCTTTTTACTGGCAGTAGAGCTGTGCCCAGAAGCACTCTGTGCTGTCTTTTTCTTGTAAATACCCACAGGCTTACTGCTCATCCTCCCTCATTCAGAACCTCGTGGGCAGGTAGGAAGGGGAAAAACAGTTCCACACAGTTGTTGGTTCTGGTAGTTGGGGAGCTTTCCTTACACTGAACTAGGGAAGAGAAACAGCTTACTTCCCCCACGCTTTTGGAGCTAAGCCCTATTTGCAAATGTGATGTCCTTCAATGTAATCAGTTATTCCCTTGTTCTGAGCTCTCCTAAGTGCCTGATTGACCTTCACTGTCCCTCCAGCTCTTTGTCCCTCCTGGCAACAGATAAGATAAAACCTGTCAATGTGTTGCAGAGCTCTAACAGATCTTTCCTGTGTGCATTACGTTGTGGTTGTTCCCTGACATTGTGTTGCTCGCTTGTCCAACTTTGGCTCTGATTGATGGGAGCTAGGAGAGGTTGTTTTTACAGACATGGCAGCCCCGTGACATGGGGAAAGATAGGGTCAGCTTAGGCTTACTGGTGTAGGAAATGAAGGATGAAGCAGTCACCTTCTGCATCTTTACTGCATGTGATCTTTCATGTCCCTTTCCCTGTATCTTGCCTCCTGGGGAACAGAAGAAAGTGTAATAGGACCTGCCAGAGTTTCCTTCCCTTTCTCCTTTGCCTTCCTCTGTCTCATCTCATCTGCCTTCCCTCTCTTTCCTGCTCTTGTCCTTCTCATACTTCTTCCTTAGCTCTTTCCTAATTAAGATCATAAAAGAGCACAGACTTCACACTGATCATGCCACTACTGTCATATTTGCAAATTCTTTTTTTGTCCCTTCTGCTTCCTTGTTCCTTTTATTGCCTTTATTGTCTCTCTTGAGATAGCTCTTCAGGTCAAGGACTGCCCCACGGTTCAGAGCTGTGCCATGCCTTGCCAAATGTTGCTCCAGTTCTGCTTGGCCACAGCAGACAATAGAACCCTCACGTGCATCCCAACACTATAAAGCTCATGAGCTCCACTCTGCAGACTGAAGTCTCCTACTGGCAGTGGACTTTGTTACCTGGCAGGGCAGTGAAGCAAGCTGTTTGCAGCGTGCCTTGTGACTGCCTGGCAGGAGCTTTTCCTTCCTGCTGCCAGCTAGGAATGGGGTTAGGTGTTCGTTTCCAGGACCATCTGATGGGCACCACTTCACAACCTGACAACCAAACTCCAAAGAGCAGTGCAGTTGCTGAACTCCTGGAAGCAGCTGTAGGAGAACATGGTGCTAGTTTGTCTACAAGCTGGAGCGGCCTGTGCAGCGCAGCGAGGAAGGGGACACATCTGGTGGGGTGTGTGAAGGTGCCTGGATCCTCACACCCGAGGAGCCTTGCCTGAGTATTCCCTCAGCCTCCTGGGGGGAAGGCCGAGAGGGGAGCAGCTATCTGGAGGCAGGGTTGGCAAGGCCTGGGAGACCCTGACAGCCATGAGGGGAAGGAGGTTGTGGCTTTTTGCAGCTGATTAGCTGTTCCTCTCTGCTGTTTCCTGACTTTATAAGATCATTAAACCTTGAAGGGGAAACAGTGATACAGGATTGGGCAGCAGCTACCCAATTTTCTCCTGGGTTTCTTGCACACCACCCACAGCTGGTGGGGTGAAGCTTCCCTGAACCAGCAGCTGCACTGATACGAAGTTTTCTGTCTGGCAGGGAGCTGTCTGAGGGAGTGAGCTGCTGGCTATGTCACTTCTGTGTGAGGTTTTTAGTTTGGGAAATCTGGTCACTCTGTGCCTGCACCTGTGGGTGAAGCAGGCCTCTTGTTCCCGGCCTGGCTGCCAAGTATCAGACTGCTCCCTCAATGCTCCAGAAGCACCCAAGACATGGTGACAAAGACAGGAAGGTGCCAGCAACAAGATTGGAATACTGCAGGATGTTTTGGGGCTGCTCAGTAGCACAGGTAAACTCAAGTCTTTCCATCTGGAGGCTGAGCAGCCAGGACCACTCTGGCTGTGGGACAAGGGGAAGGGTGGAGCTGGAAGGGGGACATGTGTGGTAGATGTGTGGAGCTTCACCCCCTCAGCAGGCTAACCACATCCTCCTCAGCCTGACCTCCGAGTGGTGGCAGCAGCAAGCCCAGCTCTCCAGGACTGCAGAGCAGACAGGATAGCTGGTGGGGACCTGGCTGTTTAGGTGCCCTGAGTCATCTGCTGCCCTGGGCCTCTGGCTAAGGGCCAGCTGAGGAATACCTACATCAGGCAAAAGCTGGCCTGAGCAAGACCAGCTGCTCCATCCCTACCACTGTGCAGCTGGCTCCCGTGCTGGGAAGCAGGATTGTACCATCTGTTTGGCCCAGGGGCAGCCCAGGCAGCCATGCTACTTGCTGACACGCTGCACAGCCTTGGGACCAGCGCTGCTGAGTTCGTGGGGAAACGTGGAGTGTGGGCACGACCTTGCACAGTGGGTGCAATGAATGAGGCCAAGCAGGGGCGGCGCAAGCGGTGGGCTTGCAGCAGCAAGACCATTGTGGTTCCCTGGCCTGCTGGCCTTTCTGTCCTTGTATCCAGGCTTTGGAAAACCCTGGGGTTCAGTCACACTGGGAGCCATGTGAACACCCTTCTGCTCCTGGGCTGTGGCAGGCTGACACCTACTGTGACCTCCTCACCCCGTGCCCTTGGCACAGCTCCTGGCATCAGATATCCCAGCTTTGCGCAGTTGCAACTCCTACTGGCTTGGATCGGAGTTTACCTTGAGGGCCTAGAGCAGTGGCACTGCTCGGGGCTGGTGTGTGATGAGGGTGACTCATTGCTCCCGCTCCCTGCCTTTGCCTCCGTGTACAAAACAAGCAAAGCCTGGACTTGTCCCTGTTCCCATCCCCTTATCTTGTTTTCCACACAGCCTGAGCAAGCAGACCTGTGAAGGGTGGCCTGGCAAGGGCCTGGTCTGCTTGCATTTGCCAGGCTTCTCTTCCATTTAGTGGACACTGAAATAAAGAAAAAAGCTCTCTTTCTAGTCATTTAAGTCCATTCTCCCCTGTCAGTTGCAGAGACAGCTGTGAGAGAAGCAAGAATTTTCACCCATGTCTCATTTCAGGGAGGGCTTGCCCATCTCACACCTGGGTGACTCCCTGCTCTCTCTGTACCTCCACTGCCCAAGGGCACATGGGGATCCAGATACCGTGGTGCATCTGTCTCCCTCCTCTTAGCAGCCTGTCACAGCAGAACTCACTCACCATCATTGAGATTTAGCTATTTCCCTCAAGAGTCTGGTCAGCATCAGATATGCACATGTGCAACATCCATTTAAATCCATAATAAATGTGCACACACATTTTTTGTGGTGACTGGCCCCCTGACTCACACAAAAATGTATTTTAAATGGGCTTGGAGGATTTGGGCCATCATTAAATTTCAAGGAACAAGGTCCACTCCTGTATTCCCGTGCACCAGGGACCTGGGGATGTACATATCGTGAGAGACCAAACTCACGCCGCCCTTGCTGCATCCCCCCTCCCCAGCCACCTCCCCGGAATGAAGAAACACGAGACTCCAGCACTTTCTTGGTGGCGTAGACTTCCTGTTGCAATCCTCCTCTCCCTCGCCAGCACAGCGAAATCTGCTTAGCCTTTACTTTCTCACACATGTTTCAGATGTGCAGGGGTGTGATTGTAAACAATGTCATCGGCTGTGCCAGAGCTGTCTGCTCCTGCCGTGCTCCCTTCCCAGCACCCCAGGGGTTCCCGTAACAGGGCGTAAAGCAAACAAAGCAAAACAGTAATCTGCTGTTCCAATGGCATTTTTTTTGTTTTTAGAAAATGTTAATGATAGGTTATGTGATTACCCTAGGTTTGGCTCCACTTACTCTTTATTAAGCACATCTGGTATTTAGTAACAGTGTAAGTAGCAGGAGTTTTTCTGGCGCGCAAATGAGATTATCCAATGTTGCCATGCAGTATGGAAACTCCTCAGGGAAGCCAGTGAACTGTGCGGAGATACAGGACTTTCTTTTCGGCTGGGCACGCGGCCAGAATAGCTAAAAAATGTGGATTGGCACAGAGCTCTTGCCACGCAAACACTTCTGGAAATTTCTGTGTTCAGTCCTGCCAAATCTTTCCTATGTAACATGAGTTTCTGTCTTCCTCAGTAGTCCGTCTGAAGCCCGAGCTCTCCTGTACACTTTAAAAAGGAAAAATGAAAAAAAAGCTCCAAGGCAATCTTTCAGTCCTGTTTCCAGCATGCCACTGCCAAGCTAACAATTTCACTGAATTAGGGGGAATTTCCTAAAACATCTCTTTGAGCTACATTGAGTGCAACATGTGGGAGACAACTGCGTTTCCCAGAGAAGAAAAGCGAGCTGTCTCACTCGTGGAGACTGCCTAATGTCTAGCAGGAGAAAAACAACAAGCCATGACAAGAAAATGTTTTTTAAAACTTGGCGTGAGAAGCAGGTTTTATTTATTTTGAATGCCTTTTCCAGTCTGGTCAATGTAGTGTATGGAAAGAGGGTTGGTGGAGGGAAGCTGGTGTTTTTGTTAGGGCCCAGGGCTTGGAGTCAGGAGGTCTGGGCTCTATTTCTGGCTCCGCTGTAGCCTTCCTGTGGGACTTGGGTGAAGCTCCTGGAGGTGAGTTGTTCCAGTCTCTGAGCTTCTCGATGCATTTAATGGGGGTATTGTTTGCCGGTTTCATATGTGCTTCTGTGAACTCAGGCTCTGTGGCCAAAATTATTAATCCTCCGCGTTTCTTAAGAAGAGAACTGGGAAGGATATGAAGCAGGAAAGCAAATGTTCGTTTGTTGCTTGACTGTGCTTGGCTTCTGCTGTTGCAAGACACTGGCCTTTGGATCTTTCAACTTCGTTGCTTTGTGTCTAGGGATCTTTGTGGGTGTTCCTGACAAACCCCTGTCAGTTTTGCCTCTCCCACCCCTAACAATGGGACACATGCATTTATACTGCAACTTTGTTGACTTAGTGATGGTACCCTTGGGAAGGAGTTCATCCAAGTGGTTTCTAGACTTTTTCACTGTGAAGAGACAATTTAGTGTGAAGGCTGGTCATGAGCAGAGGGGATTCATCACAGCAACTTACAGACACATTGTGCACTATTTCTACGTGGCCAGCGACCAGCTCTGGCAGCCGGGTTGTTCATGGCTGTCTTTCCTGTGGATCAGCTGGCAGTGTCACAGGTAACCACCTGGGTAAAGCTCAGGAAGCGAGTGCAAAAGCACCCTAACAGGCACTGCTGGCTTCTGCCTGGTGGGTCAGCTGTCCTCTGCGATGAACTTCTGATGCAATTTCCAGCCACCGAAAGAACATATCATCCAAAGGGCTGACGCGACTCCAAGCTGCATACCAACATAAGTGGAAGGGGGGATCTGGCTCTGCTACTGCATGCTTTTGGCCACAGTAACCCTCCCCACTTCCAAGAAGGACAAGGGAACGGGCAACCAGCAGCCCTTGATCTGTGCAGCACCCACAACATTCTTTGGGAAAGTGGGGAAGGATTAGTAACAATGACAAAACAGGCATAGCTATGCAAAGGACAAACAGATAAGCTTGGGATTTTCCTGTCTGCTGACCCACCCTCCGATAAGCCAAACTAATAACTCTCCATGGGTTAGCCTGTGCACAAGCAGAGCTTCTTTTCAGCCCAGACTTACTTCTGTAAACATCACTCCCATGGCTGTGGCTCCTGTGGCTGTAGTGATATCCATAGCTTGTCAATGACACTTTGCCCAGCAGCTAATGGGTAAGGATACAGAAAGTTTGCAGGGAACTGGAGTGTGAGGGAATAACACACAGTGTAAGAAAGGACTGCAAGAATGGGGAATAATAATGTGTAGGAATCAAGGTGAAAGAACTTAATTTTCTCAGGGATCCAAATATGAAAGAAGAGAAAACATCAGACAGGGAGAAGTGAAGTGGAGAGAAGAGCAGTGGAGACCTAGACAGCCAGACCAGAGAAACTGAGGATGACAATGGCCAGGAATGAATGGGAATGACCAGAGAGAAAAATGGGAGAAGTAGGTAAAACCATAGTGTAAAGAAAAGGCATGACATAATGAACAAGAGAAGAAAATCGTTTTTAGAAGAGGGAATGCAAACCAAGACAGGAGGGAATTATGTGGGGAAAACAGAAAAAGTCAGAGGTGGAAGGAGGAATAACAAGACAGAGACATAGGAGAAAGCAGGTGAAACAAAGAGCCTCACGCTGTTCTTAGGTTAAATTTCTTAAGTTTCTTTTTACTAGTTCAGCATTGTGTTGCAATGTCCCAAGAGGCATTTTGTTTCTGCGGCTCTTTTGACCACTTATGGCTAATTATTCTGGGTTCCATGACTAAGTAATTAGAAGAAAAGGAAAAGAGCCTAAAAGTCACTCGGATGTGTCATAAGGCTTTGTCTGAAGGACTGCTCCCTTCAGAGGGAATTGTTTCTAGAAAATAGCTGGGACACTGACATCCCCAGTGTGCATGTGGCCGGCCTCTGTGTCGCCTGAGTAAACTGTAGGGGCTCAAAGATTTCTGAACCCTCCCCACCCACTTTGCTGCAAATTACTCTGTTCTGCTTGGGAGAGATGATGAGGAAGGGAGGATCCTAGCAGAATCCTCTTGCCAGCATGTCTCAAAGCTGGATCTGATCCTGCAGGATTTGACCAATATTTGTTGAAAGTAGAGCAACTCAGAGTGCTGGGTGGCTTTGTCCTATTCCCCAGTCAATGGGAAGTGAGAAAAGCAGAAGCAGACGGTAGATTTCTCTTCTGATCTAATACTCCATTACATGCTTTGCTCATGTTAACTTGGTGCCTTTCATTTACTTGTTGAAGAGAGACATAAGTGTCTTACATTCAGGAAGCACCTGACAATTCCTGCATTCATTAAGGAAGCTGAAGCCTGGGAGTAAGCATCAAAGGAGAGCTTCTTCTCTGGAATTATATAATCTGTTATGAATATGGTAATCGAACAACACCTTAAATGTAAAGAGGCAGAACATCTTAGTGAATATAAGCAAGGCGTGTTACTGCACTGTATGTCTTAAATCACAGTTTCATCTAAAAAATAAAAATCTGGCCTAAAAAGCATTCTGCGCTGGACCAGGACATCATAGCCATGTGCAGCCAAGCACTAAACAAGCACAAACTTATTATGCTGGTTCAGATATGTTTGACACATTCTGGCAGACACTGAACCGAATCAGGTAACGTCTGTCCTCCAGTCAGCATAAAACTGGCGTAAACACCACATCGTGTGCTCTGACTAATTCAACAGAAACATGCTGGTGTGCTTATGCCAGATACAGATCCAGTACACACAGGAGGTGCTCCTGCAGTGCCAAAATCTCATATTAATGAAGCTGGAAGCAGAGCCATGTGCATTAGCTGCATGTTTTGAATTCTTAGGAGTGGCAGCCATTCATGGCAGGGGGCTTGTTCAGAACAATCATAAAAGGACTTTTTTCTTTTTTTTTTTTTTCTGGGGTGACAAAATTGTTTCCTTTGTTTCCAATAATCTCAGCATTTGAAAATACTGAATTGGTCCTTTTGTTTGCTGCATCCATTTATTGCAGACTGTAGTCTCAGTGCAGTTCATGTTAGGATGACCAGTCCCCCCAGCTTCCATCACACAATTATGCCAGTCTGTTTAAAGATGCTGACCAAGCCTTATGTTGACTGCCTTGCCATGAAAGCAGTTTGCCATACAAGAACTGTTGCTTAAAAATCAAACATTTAAATCACTTGAGACTGAAGGAAATAATTTGGTCAATTGAAACACTCCTCTTGTTTTTTCTTGATGTGCACATCCCAGCGATGTGCCAGAATGGCCCTTGGTATTTTCTTGTTAAAGTTTCATGGACAAATTGGAGAAAAGCTTAGAATAATTTCTTTACCTCTGAGGAAATCATAGACCCTTAACACTGTGCTTCACTATCCCTGCTAGAGATGATTTATTCCTAGGGCTCATAAAGCATTCTTGAAAGAGTAAAATTTTTGCCTTGTGACTGCAGCATATTGCACCAAGTGTCAGACGCTTTCGAAACAATTTCCTGAGAGGATGTGAAAGGTAGATTGGGTTCCAAAGGGACACATTTTTCTCCTTTCCTTTCATATTCCCAGGGTACCTTCCCACTTCTATAGGAAATGCAGTGCAGAACACTAATCTTGGTTGACTAAAAGGAACGCTTTTTCTCATTTCAAAGAGGAAAGCAAGTCTCAAAAATTGAAGCTAAACCTGGTAACTGTAATAACACTTGGCTCTTACATGCAGGTTTTCATCTTCTAGCCACTTTACATTAAGTAATGAATCCTCAGGACTTCCCTGTGGAGTAGGTAGCTGAGTATTATTAGCTGCCTTCTGCAAATGGGAAAACCGAGGCGGAGATGTTAAGTACCTTGCCTAAAGCCAGCGAGGGATTCTGTTGTAGAGTTGGGATCAGAGGTTAGGAGTTCTTGTGCTTTCAATTCCTGTACCTATTGTGTCACTTAAGCACACAGCCATAATTGAATATCGTAATGACCCAGGGGTGAAGAGATTCCAGCTACTCAGATCCAAGCACGGCTCCTCTGATGGTCAGAGACTCAGTGGTGGGGTTGCACACAGCCGGACAGAACATGAGTGCCTAATGGGTACGATAAAGAAGTGTCATTCTCTTTGGCCTCCTCAAACTTACCACTGGGCAACGTGCACCAGGCCAGGCCTCAGCTCAGTTTTTCAGCTGGCATAAGGCCAAATTCACCTTAAGGCATAAGGCCAAATGTTCACCTTTGATGGGTGTCTTGCCACTGAGAAATGCATCTTCAAAGGCAGATGCTGCTGTTACGACCAAGGTTATTGTTCATCTACTTTTGTGTGACACCTGTTACAACAGAACAGGTAAGTCTCTTCCTAGCTAATTCATGCTTGTGCAGGAGTGTGAAAAAAACCCCTGAGCTCTGGGCTGAAGCAGATTCTCCTCTACCTTTAGGAATAGAATTGTTGTGTTCTGCAGTCCTCACATCACCTGAATGGAAGCTCAGGTCCTGCTTTTCACAGGGCTGCTAGGAGGGTTCACAGATCTCAGCTTTGCCCCTGACCAGTGTATGCCTTAGACAGGGAATGACATATCAAAAAAGAGTATAACATGAAAACCATGAGGAAAATTAACATTAATTGCCACACAGTTGCTAATGAGAATAAAGGAACTGAGTTTCGGGAAAGATGAATTCGGGAAAGAATGGTCCATTTTGGTGATTCTCATGCAAAGAAATGTTTGCTTTTTCTTTTCGTAATACCTGTTTCCATTAGCAGCAGTTCCTGCATGTTGTTCAATCATGTTGTCATCACATCAAGATGCCATCGGGCATTAAAGCCTAAGAACTGGCTTGTATCTCTCACTTGCTGTCAGTGTATGTTGATGTGGTGTAGGATGGCACATCATAAAGGGAAGGTGTGTAAAATGCACTTGTTCACTAATATTTTCCTTCTGACCCTGCCATTAACGTGGAATGGACACAGATCCATCCATGAACACACTGACTCCAGCTCTGCATACAGAGAACATATTATTCCAGTTGGGAACTGGAGTCAGTTTTGCACCTGACATGGCCTTCATTTTGGAAGGGAATCATAGGTTTTGGAACTTGAGACTGATCCACATCCCAAGTTTATTTTATTTATACATAGGAAAAAATGTCGAAATCCCCAGATGCAGCTGGCCTGGATAAGAATGATTCTTGCACTGAAAACACAGAACCATATTTGCTCTGAGAATGAAAAGATGAACTTTTCTCACTCTTGAATTTTGTTGAATGATTTTGCCCTGAAAACCACCTAATTTTACTAAGTGGTCACTAGAGATTATGAATATCAGCCTTGCATTAACATTTTAAAACAAAAATAATAGAATGATCTTTTTGGAGTTCTCTGATTATTTCTAGGAGTACTGCAATGAAGCAGGGTGGTTAGAGTTGGAAAGATTGTGTGATAATGCCTGAGTCACATTAATTGGATTGCCAGAGACTACTGGACCCTGCTGTAAGTGTGGGAGAAGCTTGGAAGGCAATGAACCTTGCAGGGTACTGATGCTAACTGATACGTATCTTATATTTTAAAATTCAATAATACATACGCCACCTAGACCAGACTATTGACTTGTCTGGAGTCTTCTCACTTGGGTTTGTGTCCTCCAGAGAGGCTAGTGCTCCACTCAGCAGTGCTGGACCCTGAGGAGCCCTGCTGAGCTGCATGGAGATAGAGAACAGGTCCTTCATGCATGATCTGGAGATCACTTCCCATGGTCAGTGTGCAGACCATTTGCTACAAAGGAGGTTCTCCACATTGCATTTGTTGGCAGTGGGATTTTTTGCTAAACATCAGTGTTTCCAACTGTGCAAAGTATTTATAAAGCACACAACATGTCTGTAAGAGCAGAGTATGCTTTTAATATAATGTAGTATGAGCATGTGGAAAAAATAATCTGTTCTTCATTCAGAATTCAAGTACAACAAACTGTATTTACATCAAAATTTTGGAAGGTGTTTTTTCTTAAGCGTTTAATTAAATATTAAGGAAAAATAAACACATATGTTAAAAATTGTACCAATGTCCTATAGATTGCATAGGAAGGACTTGGAGTTTCCTTTCATATTGGTATTGAATCATAATTCCATGAGGTCATCTTTGTGTGCGAGGATGACTGGGCTTATAGTTCCCTCCCTGTTACAGGTGTATGTGCTGCAAAGGGTGGGCATGTCTGGAGCACTGACATATATAAAGTGTGTAGAAATGTATCTTTGTGTGAGCTATTTGCCTCTTCCTTACTTTTTTTTGAAAGGGATATACGCTTTCTCCTCCCGTACTGACACATGAGCAACCTCAGCTAAATCCTTTGCTGGAAAACAGAGCTCTTTGGTGCTCAAACATTTTACCTCTTCACAAATCAAAAAGAGGGTAATATGATTATATTAATGCTCTCAACTTGTCTGTTTTATGAGGCTGTTGTAACAAGACTATCCATTTGCTTAGCGTGTATTTTGGGAACTAAAGGCAGAGGAGCCAATGTTGGGCCAAGAAGCACTGAGCAGGATGGGTGGATGGAAGAGGGCCATGGCTTCTGGTGACCAAAGGTATGGAAATGAAGAAAGAAATTATGAAGCCAAATACTGTCCTCTTCTTGCTTTTGTCCTGCCACACCTGCCCTGCTTTTTTTTTTTTGTAATTCCTGCCTCATTCTTTTTCCCTGTTTTGCTCCTTGAGCCTTTCTGCCTGCTGGAGTGATTCAGAAAATTCTCTTGCAGACAACTGCCCCCATGTCACTCCCACAGTCAGCCCTTCCTGAAGCTACTGCTGCAGTGTCCAGGACTGCTGGTGGGCAATGAAGAGCGGAGGCTGGAGGGATGGCCATAAACTGCACTGTGCCCTGGCAGGTCCTGGCAAAAGGGAGGCAGAAATACAAGGGAACACCTGGCAGATGTGTGAGGTTGCAGCTGGGTGCTGGTGAACATCTCAGGGGAGCTTTATGCCATATGGCTGCTTGAGTAGGTATGGCCTAACATGAATGGACATGGATTTCCTTCATTTTTCACTGCAGTGAAAGGTAGGGTCAGTTACTCAGTCCAGTCAACACCAGCCGCTGAAGAAAGATTGCCTTGAGCGTGGCCTTGGGAAAGATGTGGTTGAGAGTATTGCCTTTTAAATCTCCATAGGCCATGTAACTGGATTTTCCCAAAATACCAACCCAACAACAGCTCTTGGGCTGTTCTATGAAGCTGACCCTCTTTGGAAACTGTGAATGATGTGGTTAATATTCTTCTTACATCTGCCAGGCGTTAACCCAAGGGCTAATAATATTACTGGAATACCAACTTCCATTTTTAAGTATTGTCTTCCTAAATTTTCTCTTAAATGTTACCTGATAAAGGGGGAATAGAAGGAAACAGTGTATTGTCCTGCATCATTCCTCATCATGCTAGTTGAGCACAGGATAAGGCTGGAATTAATCTACTTTGTTACACATGGATTTTATCTTAAAATTTTATCTGGGACAAGAACACCCTTAGGTACTTTCACAGTTATGACACCAGTATCCTGTGAAATAAACTGACATGGGGTTATCCCTTACAGGAAATGGAGCGCTGAAGCAGGAAGCTGCACTATCAGCTTGCAGCAAACCAGTGCTCTTGAGTGGTTTAGGTGCAGTCAAGCAGTGGAAAGGTTTTCCATGGTAGATGGTATAAAGCCAGGACTATATTAACTGGAAATTACTCAGGATCTCAAAATTCATCTTTTATGAGGAAGCCAAACTGCTCCTCAGATAATTGCACGGTAATTCAGGATCTCTGGACTCCTCTCATGCTGGTTTCTTGTCTTAAGGTGCTGGTGTTGGTGGCACTATAAAGGAATTTACACACTGGCTGCGGGGCTGGTGGGTTTTGACAGCTACTGACCCACTGTGCATCCTTCACTCTGACTCAGTGCTGCCTGCCCTGTAGAGGTATGCTGTAAGGCTTCCTCAATCCCCACAGAGCCCTCTGGTACCCACAGAACTACAAAGTGTTCTCATTAAAACAGAAACATCCATTTTATTCCACGCTATGACTGATAACTCATCTTATTTTCCAGTCCCATTTTGCTTGTTTTCCTCTGCCAATACATCACTCAATAAAGGATTTGGAAGGCTCTTCTTGTACGTGATGAACAGCCAGCCCTTTCTCAATGTGTGGCCCTCGCCTGGACTTGCCATTATTTGAGGTGTAGATGGGTTTGTGTACAAGCCTGCGCACACACGTGCGCGCTTGCAAAAGCACACGCTGGGTGAGCTCCAGGCTAGCCATTAAATTTCCCCTGCCATTACTCTACTGTACATATTCCTAGTGGATTAGAGCAGAATTTTTTTTATACTCTCTTCTATAAAAAGTGTGCTATATTGATTGCAGCACAGTGAGCTGCTGTGGTTGATATCCGAGCGCTAACCCAGATAGGGATTAGCATTACATCAGCCATCAGGCGAGGGAACCTGGCGAGCTGCCAGCCTGTAAAAATGGAAGACATTTGCGTCACTGTTCCCTTGGTAATGCTTCTTGGAGCCGTGTCAGCTGTCCCCCGAGGCTGTTTCCTTAATATGTCAACAGACATTCCTGAATCTTTAATGCTGAATAGCTCTTTTTCCTCTTCCAGAAACACTTAGGTGACAGCGTAGCTAGTGTCTCCTGCTGCCCTATGTATTAAAAAATTATATACCTATGTAGAGGAGGCTTAATACCTTTTTGGGGGAGGGTCACAGCAGTTACAGTCAGATCTGGGTGAAGCACAAAGCCCATCTGCAGCGGGATTGCCGTTTGGACGCACTGAGGAAGCAGCAGCCCTGTTCAAAACCACTCCTTCTCTGCCTGCAGAGCATCCCCTAGGAGGGAGTGAAAGCATCTGTGTTAGATCAATTGTTGGAATTTGCTAACATTTGGGATAAACTATCTGACCTTGCTGTAGGAATTCCAGCTCCACACAATAACTTCAGGTTAATGCCCGAAAGCTGTGGGACTGTGTGCGCAGTGACCTCTAGCTTCCGGAAGACATTAGTAAGTGCCAATTGTGAGAAAAAGTCGGAGGTTTTATCCAATGACATTTTCACCTTTCTGCTTCTCCGTGCAGCCAAATGATATTTTCAACTCAAAGAATTAAAATGCAAGTAAGACACACTGAACAAAATTTGAACGTGTGCCCTTTCAGCTGAAAGTAAACATCCGCTATCAAAAAGACCTTTTGTTCCTGGTTGACGGTTTAAAGTTTGCTGTAGTAATTAATCACAGACTTGTAATTTAATAGTTCGGGAAGAGAGAGCAAAGAAGTAATTCTAAGAAATCACCTCGTGAGTAACTTAATTTTGGTCAAGGGGCACTACAAAGCGCTCATGATAATTTATCACTATTGTATACATTTCACACAACCCACTGACCGAGCAGAAAACCACTCTGCTGGTTGAAACTTGGCTGCCAAGGGGACAGAGAGCTCTGTGAGTCTGCAGCCTTCAGCCAGTGCTGAAGGATTTCCAGATTCCTTGCTGGAGGAATTTGACCCCAGTGCTGGAATTTGTCTCCTACGTAGCCCCCCACGGCGAGCTGTTTCCTTCGGCAGCCATGGGCCGGTGGCAGGGGGAGGGAAGGGAAGGGAAGGGAAGGGAAGGGAAGGGAAGGGAAGGGAAGGGAAGGGAAGGGAAGGGAAGGGAAGGGAAGGGAAGGGAAGGGAAGGGAAGGGAAGGGAAGGGAAGGGAAGGGAAGGGAAGGGAAGGGAAGGGAAGGGAAGGGAAGGGAAGGGAAGGGGCTGCTGAGGCCTGAGCAGAGGCGGGCAGGCCCTGCCTGCGGGGCAGCAGAGAGATCCCGGAGCATCCCGACCTGACAGCCTGTGTCAGCAGCCAGGAAGGGACTGAGCTCTTCAGGTGAAGTGTGTGCACAGACACTTGTGAGGAAACCGATGATCCTGCCTGAGCCCTGGGCCTGTTTGTCCTTACACTTCGCCGCCTCCCTGGTCTCCAGTTCTCATGGCCAGCTTTACCCCTGACGGACAGGTGAGGAGTGACTCAGTTCAGTGGGTGAACATGGAGTACCCACTACAGCAGCATCCCTAGGGAGGAATAACCATGCCTTCCACTGTCTCGGAGTGCCGGCAGAACCGGCTTTCCCCTTAACCTCATGACACCTGAATCCCACACAAAATAACCAAGCTCAGCTGCTTGGTCCCAGCTTCCCTCACAGAGCCTGGTGCTCATTGTGTTGGAGCCAGATAGTGATGGGTTTTACTCTTGGCCCCATGCTGCCACTCTGCTGGGAGAGCTGGAAGAGGGAGGTAGGAAAAATGTGACTCACAAGGGCAATCCAAAAGTGGGACAGGGTCATATGCTGGAGGCAGGTGGAGAGTACTGATGTACACACCCAGGGGTGTTTGGCTGTAGGTTACCAGCCTGGCAAGAGGCAGGAGCAAGGCCCCAGCTGAGCAGCTGGGCTTGAACACAGATGCCAGAAGCAGGACTGATCCCAGCTGTAGCTGCTTTTGCCTCTTGGCTGCTGCAGAGACCAGGACAGGACTGTGGTTGTTTTCTTGAGGGAAGTTGCCTTTGTTCTGCAGGGACAAGAGGCTGAGGTAGGAGAAGCCCCCACAGCAAGATCAGCACTGTGGGGAGGGCAAAGGCAGTGAAAAATTTCCTTCTCTGAGACAGAGCTTGTAATTCACCCTTCCAAGGATTGCCTTCTTGCCTCCATTCACCTGCTATGAACCCCAGATTTCTTACCAAGTGAGATGAGCCCCAAATCTGACTTCAAAGCCCTGACCCTTCCTACTGTTATAGCCCTGTGGCTCCTCTCTGTCTATTGCTATCACGTATTTCTATATATAACACAAGACTCCTGTCTGCTGCAAAGGGTGTTTTCTGAGGTAAAGTTAAATACATAGCAAAACCTTTAGAAACAGAGCCTCGAAAACACAATTGGTCTATCCTGACTGCTTGTGTCATTATTCAGAAAGATTGTTGAATGAAGGTCAGCTCTTGAACTGGTTTGCATTTTTATGATTCTGTGAATTAACTTTCTCCTAGTCACAGAAAGCTGCAAGTTGAGGTCTTTTGTACCACCGAGAGCTAGGCTTTGATAATCCCAGTGATATCTGAATCCCTAAGACTTCTGTTGCTCCAGAGTACTGCTTACAGTCACCAAGCAGCGGCAGCTGAAAGAAGTGGGTGCCAGCTTGCCCTTGAGCTCTGCGCTTCCTATCAGCTTTCCAATAGCACTTCTCCCTGTTTCTGTGTGCAGTTCGACACTCCCTACCTATGCACCCAAAGATGGCAGGAGGAGCCTTGCCATTGACCTCAGTGAGTGTAGAAGTACACTCACAGCACTGATAATGACCTACAAAGCCCCAAATAAGTTCAACTTTTTCTGTATTCTTCCCATGCATGATGCCAGGATGAAAAGCTTCAGAGGCTGTGCTGACCAGCTTTTAAATCTGTCTGAAGCAAGCAATCCCCAGAGGCTGGCACAGATTTGACACGTCATGTTCTTTTGCCTCATTAAGCATGCCAAGTTAGGAGGAGTTTTGATCCATGATGTTCTGAAACAGATCACTGAAACCGGTTGCTGGAGGACTAGGCAGTATCTTTCCTCTGCTTTGTGCTGCAGCAACATTCCATTAAATGAGGCCCGGATGCAGTCTGGCAAGCTAGTGTACATCCATACCAATTTTCTAGGCTGTCTGCAGGTATTCCCCTGGGGACTGGATTCCATGGTGATTTACGGTTAATCATTGTTTCCCCGTGACTTTGTGTTTTTTAAGCCAAATGCTCAATATTCCGGGCAGGTGTCATGGTGCAACTTCCTGCTGTGGTAAGCAGAGAAAGTCAGTGGCAGCTCGAGGAAATACTGAGTTAGGAAAATGTGGCTTTCTGATGGTAAGCACAGGTCCTCAGGTTGCAGTCTGAAGGACATTGTTGCCTTGGCTTCACTTGTCTTCCTCTGTTTTGGAAAGATAGCACTGGCAACAACTAGCATATCTAAAGACCAAGCACTGAGACTTTTGTTTTCAGAGTAGAGTTTGAAATGAGTCACCTACAGGTGAGTCAACTCGTAAGCTGCATGGAGAGGGTGGCAGATGCTATGGTAGCAGAGGAGGAGCTATGCCGGGCCCAGAAAGAAAGGTATCACATGTCCTTTTGTGATGCCAGAATATTTGGAAACTCAGGCCTGGTTTTGGGATGGATACTTAGCCAAATATTCCCATTAAAACATGGCTTGTCAGCTAGCTCTGTCCACCCAAAGCAGGTGCTCTGTATTCAGCTGTTTCTCCTAGCACAGGAAAGAAGCCTGGTTCACCTCAGCCAGTCAGCTCTGCTCAGAGTGCAGTGCAGAGGAAATTCCATAAATAGCAGGGAGTTTGGGTTAAAACAGTGTGTACGGAGACTTATTTGAGATTCCAGATGTTTTGAATTGTCTTTATAAAAACAGAAGAATCTTTTAATATGTCATCCATGTTATAAAAATCTGCTTTGTTTGTGTTTATCCAAAATTCCTATTTGTCCTGGACATTTCATAGGTCTGTGCTAATGGATATTCACAGTGCTATGACTCCATATGTCAGTTGCAGAAACCCAGCTTGTCCTCCCATGCCCCGACTTAGGAAATCTCTTGCTGGAGACCTGGGCCAGGACAAGGCGCAGATGGATGTTTCCTTGTGTAGCTGCAGAATGTGGGTATAGTGAATGCTTGGGAGATCAAAGGGCAGATAGCCATGCTGAATGGAAACACTGGTTATTTCTGGCTAGTATGTGCCTCATGTGAGAAGTGCTTGCTGTATTTTTGGACACCTCTGACAGCGAGTGCTCTGGAGGGCATGGATGTGAACAGGACAAGAGACAGGGAGATTTCTGAACCTTGAGGACATCCAGATAGGATGTCTATGAACTTGCCCTGATGGGTCAAGGAAACAGTACTGTGGGTAATGAGTGTTCTGTCAAGCAAGGCAATGTTTCTAGCTGATTTCACTGAAAAACCACAGTATGTGCCAGGTGTCATGTTCATGAGGTGAGCCAGTTCTCAATGAAATCTTCCAACCAGCTGGCCCACAAATAAATACAAGCAGCACATGGCTGATGACACGAATAAAAGAAGGTAAATAAGAATATAATACAAATGTAGAATAGGTGTAAGTGAACCAGGCCTAAACTTCAGAGAAATTCACAGGCTGCTGATGGCTATGGACTGAAATGGGTATCTGCTGTAGGGACACAGGCCACTGACCACTGGTTGGGATGGCCACTCTCATGTAAGTGGAAGGCTGTGTCAACAGGAGACCTGCCACTTCTCTGAGCTCTGTGCACATCAGGTCTTCAGTGTTGTGAGTGTGGTAGGAATCAGCCTTAACTATACCTGCCTTTGCAGAGCCCTGCAGGGATGAATGCAGGTCTTCTCCAAATGAATACTTCCTTTTCCTTCTTTCTTGGGTTTTGTGAAAAATTCAAAAATTCAAAACTACTAATAGTTGATAACTTCTCTTTTTTTAAATTTGTGATTCCTGCTGCTGCAGTTGCCAATAGAAATGATTATGTTCCCCAGACCCCACCCTGGACTAAGTGTCTTTAATGGGATCCCATCTTCTATGGCAATAATGGTAATTCCTTCCGGGTACATTACTCTAATTCTAGCCTTCCATTCTGGGACTTCCTTCAATAAAGTAATACCTTTCACACTTATTTCCCCTATTAATTTCTGTGGCAATGACTGATTTTGAGATCCCTGTACTGGCTTTGGATATGTAGCAGATTTTGGAGTGGGATCTTAAGTGAACTGCTGTCTTGGCTGTAGGCTTTGGCATGGGTGAGTGACAGAGTGAGAGTAATGATTGCCTATGTGGAGGATGTTACCTGAAGATGTGTCTCAGCAGGTGCAGGGTAAGAGTCATCTGACCAAATGTAGGTGTCTCTATCTGAGTATTCATCTTGATTCCCTTTATAGTCAATAGAGAAAAAGAAGCACTTCTGGAGTGTGATTCATCTTAGTCTGAAGGAGATGTTTAAAGTAAATCAGATGATTCACACTCCAGACATGCCTCTTTCTCTGCATTGAATATGAAAGGTGACTTGCTCAGATGTAGATATCTAAAGCAGAGTGAGACAAATCCCACTCAAAGCATCATCTTTGAAATGACAGCTCTGGAAAATATGCAGAAATAATGTCCTCTCAGCTAAGCAGTGTTCAAAGAACCTCATCCACCTTCTCTACATCTTTTCTCTACACCTGCCATTATGAGAAGTGTGTTTATTGTAGAAGATATGCCACAAGTTTTTTATTTGTTGACTTCTTCAGGAGGAGCATTAGGACATCGATGTAGGTCTGTAGTGTTGAGGGGAGCAGAGAAGGTCTGTGGGTCTGACCCACTCAGAAAGTGTGGTGCAGATGTGGAAAGCATGGTCTGTAGTTCGAGACTCAGTACTGGGGGAAAGCAGCACTTTGAACCTTCATGTTGCCATGGTGCATCTCTTGCATGTCACACAGTGGGCCAGGGAGTGTTAAACACCAGCCAGACTGAAACAGCCTCTAATCTTGTCTAGAAGAAGAGAAAGGCTGTAGCTGGGAAAAAGAGTTTAAATTGGCCTGCTGCTGTATTGTATTTTGTAGGAGAGCTTCCTCCTGCAGCCATTTTGAGCTGAACACTGGTGACTGTCCTCCATGCTGACTTTTGTCCGTCCATCCTCAGGGAATTCTTAAGCTCTGACTGTGCTGAGTCAGTCAGTGCTTGGCTGCCCTCATATATCCTCCTGTTGACAGTGTAAGCTATTGCAGTGAGCACAACAGGAATAATGAGGCCTGGAGTCAGATTCGTGGGGACACAGGCTTTAGAGACATAAACAGGCTCCTCTTCTTGTTTTTGCACAGTAATGTCCTATGGGTACGTGCATTTCAGAGAGTTTTCTCCGAGTGGGAATTTCCATCTGGAAGCAGCATTTTAAAGAGGGCAATCAAGCCAGGGCCCTGCTGGCATTGGATGGGGAAACATGATGGCTCATCAGTTTCCTTCACTGGACCGGTGCCACCATGGCTGCTCACCAGCCGCTGGATGGAGGGCGACATCTGCTCAAGGTGATCCCCAGGCAGGAAAGGGCATGCAGAAAACAGGCACAGCCAGACCAGATGTGCAGGGACACTGTTTGTGATAGAAGTGGGACAGCAATGTTGTAACCACACGAACTTTAAAGGGACCCTGATCTCTGTCACACAGTTGCTCTAGTTCCAAGGGCAGGGGGGTGTTTCCTGCAGCTGAAAACATCAAAAATTAAAGGAGAAAAAAAGTGATGTGTGGAAGCAAGACATTCTGAGATGGAGTTTAATAAATTTTTGTAATATTATACTTCCAAAATTGCCAGGTGTCACTGGTGGGTCTTTCACTTGTTTCCAGATATCCTGGCTGTTAGAGTGCAATGCCAGGCTCTGTGTTGGCTCAGGCTTGAAAATATGATTTTGGTGATTTTGTTCAACTTAACTGTGCTCTGAAATGACTTAACTATCTGCAGGCCTTTGCTGTTGTGTTTTGTTGAGCATTATATGAAGCTGGTAGTGTTGTGAGGGGACCTTCATAAACATCTAAAAATGAAACATTTGCATTTCAGTGTGAGGTCTGAAGCTTAACATCTGAGGACTGCACTCAGAGCTGCCAGGTGAGAGGCAGTGGGGCTCCAGAGGTTAACAGGGTGCCAGGGTCCAGGGCCAGCAGCCTGGTTACACAAAGGATCAGAGCAATGACTCTTGCCTCAGCATCAGGTCCCCAAGAGGCTGAGAGCTGGAATACTGGAAAAACCGGACAGATCCCTTCTCTTTCCCAATCAATCCTCTGTAGCAATCAAAGAGAAAGGATGGCATGTGACTTTAAGCTGCTGGCCTAAGCTCCTTGACAAGTGTTCTGGGAAGGGGCTTCCAGTGGTCTTGCAAGGCCCATACCTCTTCTCCAAAGAACTAACAACCCTGTTGTTTCTAACTGCCTGTGGGGCATGGAAGAAAGAGCCAAGATTTTGGTGCACATCTTCGTCTTGTGTGTGCCAGTTGTGGTACAAGACTTTGTGCTCCACCTGTTCAACAAGAACAATTCTTCAGGAAAACAGTCCCACAGCCTTTTAGTGTTTAGATGCTGCAAATTTCCACAATGATTTTCTTCTGCTTCCTTGGGCAGGTTTGCTTTTGATTTTTCCACCATCAGTGACATATGCCAGCCTAGGCTGAGAATAATGTTGCAGTGACTTGAATTATGCATCTGGTAATGTGTATGGGATTGGCATGATGTGGTATTCAGGGAACCCTCAAAGGTTTCCATTAGGATCAGGAGGTTCCTCCTCAGCCCCCCTCTCAGACCAAAATAAGAAAAAAAATTCACATGCAACTCAAAGAGCAAATCAGGTTTAAAAAGTTTAGTTCAATCTTTGAAAGAAAAAAATATCCAAGGAAAAAAAGATCAGAAATATTATGGACATATAGTGCTAAGCATATTTTTAATACAGTTGTTTTGACTTTCACAAAAAGAAAAAACCAAAACAAAAAAAGAAGGAGGGTAGTACAATTGAGGTAATCTGGGATGTAGATCAATGCCAGAGGATTTCAATACTTTAATCACGTGTTTTTTAACCTTTCCTTCTGTCTCCAAAGTTTTCTTGGGCCTTTTTTTTTCCCCACAGCAGAACCATTGTACTTCTTGCTGCATTCCCTGTGGTATGGGCAGATGGATCTGAAAGTCATCAGTGAGCAGTGAAAGTAATGCAGGTAAATGAAATCACTCCCGAAGTCTGGGAGGAGCGCATGTGGGGAAGAGTATTTCATTGCACAGATTCCACACTGGTGGAATGTGGGTTTTTCCCCCTGAAATTATTACTTCATCTGATTAAGGCTTGTGCAAATGGAGGTTGACTGTATATTTACTCAAGGTAATGAACACAGATTACATTTTGGAACATCTTTCTAACCCTTGAGTAATGTTGACTTGTTCCCATTCCCTCCCCTTTGACTATTATCTCCTGTTTGGTGTTTCTTGTTTAATCTAATAGGCTAATGGGTCATCTTCTGGTGTTGCCTGACTCAGTAATGTGGCTAGCAGCCTGCAGAATATGTCAATACAAGCAGGACAGAAATGAGTAGCCGACAGGATTGAACAGGATGGACTGGTTACAGAGGCAGTGAAGTTCATCAGATAGCAAACTGTCCAATTGCCTTCTAGCTCTCCTGTGGGGTGGTTGTTGTTTTTTGGTTTTTTTTAAAAAATTTTGATTAATGTTTAGGCTGCAGCCATAAAATCCCACTGTGTTGGTCAGCAGGTGTTAGGTTAAAACTGTTTCTGGATCAGATACATATTATTCATATGACTTTGGGTGTGTGGATGAGTGTTTTCAGAAGTACAGATCCACTTGGAGGTGCCTTCATTTTTGACTTTTGTGCTTCAGCCTCTTGGAAGACATTTCAGAAAATTGTCCCCAAACTGGTTCCCATAGGATTCAGTCAGAGAAAGCAGTCACTTCATTCTTTGTGATTGCACTGTAACCTGGTTACAAAACTAGGTCCTTAGTCTCACTCTCTTCCTGCATTCTTCCCTCTGTAAGGGTATATTTGCCCCTTCTGATGGAACTCAAGAAGGTTTATTCAGTAATGCTGAGTATTAGGGAACTCAGACAAAAAAGTAGCACTAAACTGAAAAGCATTAGCTGTCTTCAAATACCACTATTTTTTTTTTCTCAGTGAAGAGCTTTAGAAAAGCCTCTTTGATTTTCATCTGAAATTAAAATTCCATATGCAGTATATTAAGTGTCTAATTATGTAATTCATTTTACAGCCTTCCTCTGAATGACTTGATTGAAATGAATGGATTTTAATCTTGGGGGGTGGAGGGAAGGAAGGAATTAATGCTTAGAGGTTTATTCTGTTTCACCACTTGCATTTTGAAACCTGAGTTAGATGTTTAAAACAAATGTGGAATGTCTTTCCTGGAATTAAAAACTGGCCAGTTTTGCTGTTTGACAACACCTTTTGGGATGTAGCAATTGTATATATGATTGACAGGTAGTTTGAAAGGGCAATTCTCTGGTTCAGGGAAGCAAAGGAAGGCAGTGGAGGAAAGTGTGAAGGAAAGTGTTCTAACTTACGATCTTATTAGTTGGGCTGTTAAAATGTATCCAGTCATTCATTAAAGCTTATTCATAAAACTCATTATTCATTAGAGCACTTTGGGGAGTGGGGGGGGAAGCACTGAACAGCAGCAGTCATTTGTTTACACTAGCAATTTCATCATGGAATTAGATCATGGGGCCAGATTCGCCTCTGCATTTCGGCAGTTCAGTTTCACTGACATCATGGAATAACTACCAATTTAGACTAATCTGTGGCAGAACAAAACCCAGCCCATACTGCCTCTTTAAGAAGATGCCTTGGGCAGTTTCTTTGCTGTCTTATTGCTGGCTAGGTCTTGGGAAACTTTATAAATGGATAAAAAATTAAAGAAGTATGAGAAATGGATCTTGTCACTGAGCAATGTACAACTGAATCATTCCATTGAGATAGTTAGTAGAAGGTGGATGTGAAAAGCATGCACATTAATAATTAGTATCTCATTTTAAACAGTTTTTCCCCCTGCCGTTCTGACAATTTTGAAACAATCGGTATAGATTTCCAGTCCTCACATAAAAGGTTTGGGGTGACCACAGAGGACAGGAAGGGATAACACCAAAGCTCTTATTTTTTTAATATGATATACAGCATATAAGATCACAGTAGTCAGTAATGGGAAACAGCCAGTAAATTACTGAACTCATGCCTTTGCAAGAAAAGGTGTGTTAGGTAATGATCATTCTTCTTCATAGCAGCATGATGTTGTCCTTCCTCACTGATTTTTAGCTGAATCTCACTGATGGAGCAGCCCACACGAGGCTGAAGAAGTGACTTAGCACCTCTTAATTGATACACAGAGCTGTCTTTCTGCAGGCTTTCTGCCTGGGGGTGAATGTCATGCTTCGGAAATTTCAGGCAGAATTTTTAAAACCTTTTTTCATTGTCATTGCTCATCCTAGACATCCTACATGTTATTTTATGGTTTGGGTTCTTACTGTAAGACTGAGATAAAAGATGTTCCTTTCTGTATTAATGAACAGCAGGTTAGGAGACAACAGGAAGGGAAACTAACGCTTTTAAGGCATTCCTTATATGTACCCTAATGCCACAAGTATTGTATCATGGATGGGATGGGACTGGCAAGAAGCAAAGTCACAGCACAGCTGCTCTGTGGGTCCTTGACATCCACCATTTCTGGTCCAGAGCTGAAGGACTCAGCACTGAGCTGTGGCACAAATCACGTGGAGCCTGAGGAAGATACTGATCCCCAGGTCTACTAAACCAGGTGGTATTGTGGAGGCACAACATGAACTGGAGCTTTTTTTGGGGTCTCTTGTTTTGCTTCTTTAAAAATTCTCCTTCACTGTGACCTTGAACTCTCCTTGTTGTGCCGGGTGATGATGTAAGTCCCAAGGAAACAGCCATGAGGAAAATCTGAAGCTCGTGGTCATGGGGCTAGGTTCTCTGATGACAGAAAGTGGAGTATTTCCCATGGAGTCCGTGGACTTTTTCTAGCTGACAATCTGACCTATTGAATTTCCAGTTCCTTTGTGGGAGCAGCTCAGTGAATGATTTGATCTGAATTTCTGGGGCAGGGCAAACCAGGAAGATTTCAGGCTTTTAATTGGCAGCATAATGTCTTTAGAAATCCAGCCTTTGTCCTTTTACCTTCTGATCATCTTTCAGGCTGCACAGCTGTCTCTTGCTTTGACTCCTGCACAAAATCCACAGTCTCTATCACAGCAGTCCTTCCCTAGTTGACTACTTAGAGTCTGTCCTGGCACAACAAAGGAAGACCTGGCAATTTCCTTTTGGGACCAGCTGTGTGAGCTCCAGAAGAGAAGGTAGCTCTGCTGAAAAGCAGGAGAGCTCCCTGCCATCAAAGCACTCCCAGAGCAGGAGGTAAAGGGAGAAGATAAGAACCACCAACAAGCGCTGGCTCCCTGATTCTCCCTCAGGTTCATATTCAGTGCCAGAGTAGACACTGGATATCGTGGCAAGAGAGATTAGGCAGCCATGTGTCACAGACAGCTCTGAAGACTGGAAAAAAGAGACAACACTGCACTTCCCCAAAACCCAGAAGTACAGAGAAGACATCATGGGTTCACAGCAGGTTCTTGCCCCAAAGCTGCAGAAGATAAAAGATGAAGTATTGGCAGTAGCTCTGCTAGCCCTTCCTTAGAGTGACATGGGGTATGTATCCCATTGCTGTGGGGCTGGTGAACAGGAAGCCAAAATAAGCCCATTCCTGCTGTTAGCTGTTCTGGGCTAAAACTCCCATGTGTTTCTGCAGTATCTGGATGTCTACCAACTGCAGACTGGAAGAACTCCATGCAAAATCCTAGAAATGTCTCAGAAGCATTTCCAGTCCTCAGAAAAATGACACATAGGGAAGGTATCTTCCCCACGGTTGTATAATCAAGAAGCTGGAGAAACGATGAATTGGTATGCTGCCAAACTGCACAGAAAATGGCTGACTCATGCAAGTATGCAATCTTCAACCTGAAATAATTAGTGTTAGATTCATAAGTGGGAAAAAAGTGCAATGAGACTGCTGAAAGAAAGGCTGTCCTCACTGATAGTATACTATAGGAGTGTCTAAAGATGCTGCAGAGCAGAGCGTAGGTGGGGTAGACACAATTAGTTCAGAAGGTAGAACTGAGAAGCATAAAATTATATCAAAAGCAGATGCATAAATAAGAAGCAGAAGACATCAGGGAAGACTTCTAGTGCTGTGAGAAAAATGTGCACATGATAGAATGCACAGCAATGACATTAATATGGTGCAAAAGGGCAAAACCAAAACTGAGCTATGTGCCAAGAGAGAGCAGCAGCACTTAGTTAGAAAAAATGAATGCTATGGAGACAGTAGGACATTACTACATGTGTTAGGATGCAAAGGCTTCCTTGCAGCTGTGCCAAGGAGGGAAAGGAATTGTAACCATGCAAAGCTGAATTAAAGCAATGCAATGACCCCATGCCATTAGGCAAAGTAAATTGCAGGTTGAATCAGTGATGCTGGCAACAACAAATCCCCTTCTTCTGGCTGCACCCAGTAAATTGTCACTACACAGGGGCTTAAAGTTTGAAGCAAACAATTCATGCCGGCAATGGAGGCAGAACAAATTTAAAAAAAAATAATTACATGTGCCAAGCTGGCAATATTCAATAGCATCCTTGCAAGGAAGCTGTTGGGAAGCATATCAAGAAGTGTTTGAGGGGCAGGATGTCTTCCAGGCATACAATTGCCTTCATCTATTCCTATCTTTTCAATTTGTGCCTCCAGGAGTGACTACAGAATAAAAAGAAAAAATAATTGGAGCAGTAGAGGGAACGGAAAAGGAAGACATTTTTAAGTAGTGTTAAGTAACAAGTCACACAAGCAGCATGGATGCTGAGACGCCAGACAACCTACCCCTTTCTGAAACCTGAAGTACCTTCAACGAGCAGGAAAAGGCTGTTCAACTGAATTCCTACAAATGAGGGAATATCCATGTGGGTGAGAACAAAGACATTAATGGTACATAGGGTATTGACAAAAGCTTCTGGGGAAAGAAAGAAACTACCTTGCCACATCCAGGAGAAGGGCATTTGCAAGTGGTTTGAGCACTGCTGGGATCAGATGTGAAGCAGCAGAGTGTCAGTGCTGTCAGCAAGGCGTATTAAGAGGACTCTGAGGGATCAGCAATGACTGCTGTGCTCTGGGGATGGATGCAGAGGTTGTGTGGCAGAAGCTGTGACACACCATGATCCCACCTTCAGCTGTCAGTCAGACAGAGTCAGGGAACAGACCTGGTGCTGAATAAAACCATCCTGGTATGGGGACTGTTTACAGTATCCTGTATGAGACATCTCTTGATCTCCCAAGAGCCAGGACCAACCTCAGCAATTTAGAGCATTCAGAAGCCTCCTGCTCTCAGATGCACACACTCCATCCAGAGCCTGTTGGGATTTGCAGCCTATCTGACAACTTTTCTCCCACAGCTTTCACATATGTGCAAGTCATTGATACAGCTCCTGAACGGAGATGCAATATGGACAGCTGATATCATCAGAGAATACACCAATCACCCATGTGAAAAAACAGACACCTAATTATCCCACTTCTAATAAAGAGGCAGATACATAACATATTGTTAGTGAGCAGTTCTACACCTTAGAAAAAGACATGTTCCTCTTGCTAACCTACAGCTTAACTTTAGTATCTCCAGCAGAACAGGGAGATACCTCCAAACAGAAGCCTTTTTTTCCCCTTCTATTTGAAAGGCCCAAAAGCAGGGGGAAACGTCTCCATTTTCAAGATTACTGGATCCACTAAAACAGATTGAAGGTAATCACAATACCCAGATGGCAGGGAATGGACATTTTCTTTGGGAATTGTCCAACTCTCCTCTGGATCTGCAGTCTGTGCAGAGGGTGCCAGAAATACTCTGTCCTGGTCAAATATGACAGAGGCTAGCCAACATCTGGTGGTCTGTTGTGCTGTGTTTAGGGCAACCAGCAATGAAAAGTGGAAGCACACTGCTCTTTCCACCATCCATAGGGAGAGCAAGTATTTGCCTCTCAACCCAAAATTTGGCAGTTTGGGCTGCTACTCAGACATTTAGTCAAGTGGGCGAGTTTAAAGCAATGGAGTGCTTTAATAGCCAGAATATCCTATGCAGTGGGAACACATCTGTTTGCTTGCAATCCATCCTCAAATGGACTCCCTTCAGTTACCACCACAGCATTGCCACCAAATGGCAAAGTCAAATTAGCACTTAAAATGCCTGAGATTTTATTAATGCCAAAGAACATGAAGAAAATACATAGCATCTCTGTTCTTGAATGGAGAAACAGTCTCACAGAAAACCCAGCTCAATGTGTTTCCATCATCTGATACCGTGAGCACTGGCATCACTAATGTGACTAACAGCAATGAAAGCAATCACGTACAGAAGAAACATGTGAAAGCCAAAGCCTCCCATGAGTGATGAAATAAAGACCTCACAGGTCTTATACTAGCAGGACAAGGTATTTTTATCAGATTATTTCTGCTGGACACACCATGTTTTGGGATGCAAACTATTTTATTGAACACATAAGTTCTTGCTCATGTAATATAGCATTTGTACATATGTATTTCCTTGAAATCTCAAATACATTAGGTTGCTGTGCCCAGAAGAGACAGAGGTAACAGTGAATTATGCACTCTGCAGACCTGATTGAGAGGCCACAGATCAAAGCAAAAGAGCAGTGACTGTGGGGATAGATGAGATACCCCAGAAATACATTGCTGAAGACTCAAGCAGAATGCAGTCATCTGTGCTCACAAGTGAACAATACACCAACTCCAACACGAAGGCTGCTTCCAGGTAATACACACAAAGCATGAAAGAACAGCCTCTTCAGACATAGAGGAAAATAGCCTCGCTCCCACAAGAAGTGAAGATAAAAGAACAAACAAACAAAACCCCTCAACCCAGTGTATTAGCTATAAAATGAGACATATTAAGAATGTACATGTAAAGGTTCTCACAGGTCATGCTGTTCATGTTTAGAGCTGTGGTCTCAAAGGTGATTAAAGCTACAAAACTGAAGCACCCATTTGGGACTTGGATATTCTGGCAGAGGATAATGTCACCTTAGCCAGCAGTGAATGAGAAGCACAGGAGGCACAGGGGGAGGGATAAACCTGCAGCAGGGAGAGGCTGAGCTGCAGGTAGCAGGCAGCTGCAGTCAGGGTGGGAGGCAGAGGGGAGGCAGGGGGAAACAGAGTCCCAGTCCCTAGGGGAGCACAACCCTGGGCAGTCAGGCTTCCCTGGCTGCTGAGGAGTGCAGGAGGAGTGACATTTCTGGTGGCCCTGGCAGTGCACCTTGTAAACACATTGTTTTAGGGAACTGCACTGAGGGCAGGAATAAACGACTGCTGTTCATTCTGAAAACCAAAAAAGACAGTGTGCCTACAGCAACCTTTTCAAGCTTGAACATTTGAGCACCTGGACACCAAGTCTGCAAAAGGTACCCCAAAAAATATGGCCACTTAGCATCACGCAGCAAGAGATATATGCCCTCTCCCCAGTGCCCCCCAAAAACCAATAGGATGCCCACTAAACAGTTTTATTTCCTACCTGCTGTAATAAAATAAGCTTGGCTGTTTGAAAACTATTTGGGGAATGTATTTTTATGGGTCTTCTGCTAAGGCCAAGAAATGCTTGGGGTGCCTGTGGGATTTAGGTGCCAAATTGATGAGTAGGAAGAGGTGTGTCATGCTGTCACCGATGACAGTGCTACTTGCCTGTCATCCCTGCTTCTGCACTAGCACTCCTAAAAAGGGGTTCCCTATTGCTGGCATTTCTGTCCTCACATTTCTGAAGCCCATCCTAATTACTGAAAATGTCACCAAAGTTGCAGTAATACTGATAGTTTTTATATAATAGTTGATCCTTTACAGAGAAAATGCAGGGTGCCTTTGATCTGGATCATCTCTCAGGTGTTTAATGTCTATCTTGATATGACATAAGCCAGACACAGAAGTTAGAGAAAGAGAAAGAGAGAATACTTAAAGAATGAACCAGATAAAACAAGTTGTCAGCTTCCAATTGTACATTTCTTAGGATTAGAGCAGGCATATTGTTGGATTCCAGGTCTTCACTGGCACTCATGACAAAGCTGCTGCAGGGAGGCAGCTCTGCAGGGTCTTGTCACTCAGAGTGCAAATATGATCTGAAAAGTGTAATGTCTTTTTCTTCTTGTTAGGGCTTTGGGTAATGCAGATATGATTTTCAGCAGCACCTGAATAATAAATTGAAATGCTGGCAAAATAAAAACTTCCCCTAAAAACAACAACAACAACAACAACAACAAACCAACCAACCAACCAACCAAAAAACCCAAAAAACCCCACCAAAAAAAACCCCCCAAAACCCCAACCAACCCAAAAAACCCCCAAACAATCCCTCCACAAACTAACAAACAAAAAACCCCAAACGAACAAAGACAAATACAATACCTCTGTAACACAAAATAAAGGCAGCCAGCAGCATTTTTATTGGTTAAGTGATTTTTTACTGTCATTGATGTCAATTGGCTTTAAAACAAAGCCTCAGCTCCATAGTGTAAAAGAATACATTTGCCATGTTGGTCAAAATCATGAGATTTTTGGACACAAAATGCATAGCTAACACGATTGTGCTCTTATTTTTGTTTTAAACACTTAGATGGCATTATGAAAAATAAGTCAGTAACTTCCTTTAAGGACTAAAGTCCATAACAAGCACAATGCAAAGAGCTCTCCTTTGGCACTGTGGTCTCCTTCCACCATCTGCCGGGTATCCTTTGCTATGGCAGGAGTTATAAGCCAGGTTCTTTTCGAAGAATAAGATTACTTATTTTAATCTTCCCTCTATCCTTCATCTCTCATGTTTATTTTGTCACTTATGAGTCCTTGAACGAAACAGTATTGCTAATCCTTACTGAAATGCATCTACCAGATTTATGGCCAGATGAGGGGGTTTTTTAAGATAAAGGAAAGGTTTGCTCTGATTTTGTAAAGATTTTTTAAAAAACCGAAACATTTTGGGTTTTTTTAATTTCTAAAGTGAAAGAACATTTTGCTGACATTTTGATTGTAGGTTGTTTCTGTGCCTAACAGACTCTGCTTTAATTCTGTATTACAGATCTTAACAGGATGAACAGGAATTTGGCTTGGACTTCATACCATAAGCAATGGCTAACCAAGTATCTCCTGCAACAAGTTATTTATTAGCAGTGATTCACAAATTAGAGTCTCCACAATGTTTCTTCTTTCAAGAGTCCAGGATGAATCTGCCTCAGAACCATTTAGGTGGAGAAAGTATTTCTATAATATAAACTGAGTATATTTACATAGATTTATCAGGAGATGAGAAATGCAGTATTCCCCTTCCACACACAAAGTCAAACATGCACACACCTCTGTGTTATTTTTAGACTTGTTTTTCTTAGTTGCAGCACATTTTAGAAAGCCTTACAGTTCAGAATAGTTCTAACTAGCCAGCATTTATACATTTACTGTCAAAAACTATATGCCTTTTTGGTTATGTGAGAGGATCTCATGTGAAAGATAAAGCAGGAATACACATTCTGGCTAAATCTAGAACATGTATTATGATAGTTTGTCTGAGAACTTCCTTGCAGAGCTAACCAAAAACTGGGAGCTTGTGCAATGAAAACTGCACCATGATCTGAAAACACCATTTATTTAAAAGCACAGATGGTCGAAGATCCCTAGAGTGGGCTTACAAATGTAACTCCAATATGAGCATGTATTATAAAACCAGTCTCCCATGAAAAAAATTGCAAAACTTCCTAAGAAATGGCTTTGCTCAGCATTGATACATATTCAGTTATTTCAGTGAAAACTAGAAGGGGGTCTAGGCTAAGGCCAAATGCTTCTAGAAAATGGCCTCTGGAAAATGACATCTCTTTTTTCTTTTTCTTTTCTTTTTTTTTCTGAAAAAAGCAAAGTTTTTATAATGTAGTGTTATGCCTCTACAGTGGGAAGTTTCAGAATTATGCAACAAGATTTTAAAAAAAGAACTAATTAGATGCAGTGACAGGAGGCGGAGGTCGAAGGAAATATCTTAATGTCGAGATTCTTGAAGATGGAGAGTTATTTTGGATGCCTTCATTTTTGGACAGCTACTAGAGGAGAGTCACACTTTTAGAAAATGTTTCAGCTTCTGAATACTGGGCTCATTGCAGTATTTCTTTTTGCTCAAAACTTGACAACTACTCACTGTGGTCTTGAAGTTTTGTGATTATTGTGGTACATTCTTCTGAGCGTAAAAACGTGGGAACAGATACCTCAGCAGTGTGCTTTGAGGCTTCATACATTATTGGCTATAAAATGATTCAAATAGAATTTAATGGAAGACCTCATAAATGTGTAAAAGACTACCATTATCATTTTTACAGGATTGAGATTTAAGGGGTGAAGGAAAAAAGAAATGTTGTGGCAATATGACAAGTGCTTCTTTTTGCTGTTCACGTATGGGCAGCAGGAAAAGAACTCCAAGTAAACCTGCAAGACCCAGGTAAATTAACTAATTAATAATTGAAAATATTTTAAGTAACACCCACTGTCTTCATAATGAAAAATTAGCTGATCTGGAGGTTTTTCCTTTGATTCCAGTATCTTTAAAGTATGTTACAGAAACAGAAGAATTTGTAACCTTTTGGTAAACCTTTTACAGCATCAAACAAGAGCCCTCTTCTGACTTTGAAGATATCCTGCAATCAATTAGGAAGGCCCTAAATGATGTTGGAATGAGTCAGGAGTTTTGCAGAATAACTGGCAGCCTTCCACTCAGAGAGAATCATTGGGAATATGAGAAAACAGGGAGGATTAGCCATCCCCATTAAAGACAACAGCATTAGGAGCTGTTTTGAAAACATTAGAGTTTCTTCTTGCCTAATGCTTCCAAAACTGCTGTTCTCAGCTAAACTGAACTGATTTGTTCTGTGTCTTTATTTTTACCATGGAAAACTCAAAATAAACTTGGAAGAAGTTCTTTGAAGTGAGATGCACAAGTCAAAATGTGAAAATTACATCTTAGCACAACAGATTCACACTTTTCCTTGTGAGGTTAGTTAAAGTAGTGCAATCTAAAGACTATGGGAGATGAAGGAGAATATTTTAAAGCTGTTTTCCCTTGCTCCCCATTGATGTGCAAGACTGTGAGAGATGGAAGGCAGCAGTGGTGTGGGCCTTTCATAATCTGAATTCCCACTGAGGACATAACCTTGGTCTCAACCAGTGCTTGACAAATTCCTCCACTGATCTGAAAACCAAAGATAACTTCTTTGTACCTAGCAGGCTATCTCTACACTTCCAGAAAGGACAAATTAACTTTAGCTCATTTGTGAAAAGCTAATCATCAGTGCTCTATTTTCTGAAGCCAAAGAGCTACAAAGCTCTTCAGATTGTGCATTCGAAAGGACACTGACATGCAAACCTTCACATTTGAAAGAAAAATACATAACAGTTGGAAATAAAGTGAAAGCTTTCTCCCTGCCTCTGTCCTCTCTTCCTTCCTCCTTTCCTCCCTCCCTCACTGCTAAAAAAACCCAAAAACAAACAAACAAGAAAAAATGTCAAAAAAGTTTTAAGGAAGTAAGTAAGAACCAGATTAGTCCTTGTGTTGTGCTTTGGTTAAATTTGGGGTTTTTAAAATCCCTCTTCCTGCAGTGTTATTCCCAGTAATAACACCAGGGCTTTAAAAAGACTAAAGGCTCCCAGGGTTGCCACTGGTAAATTTTCATGCAGAAGCTACAGAGTATTTTCCCCACTGTAGTAGATCCTCTTATCTGGTTCATTATCAGTAGAATCCCCTGTACACTAAAATCCAGAGGCAGCAAAATCCTCTGGCATGTGCTTAGAGATAAGCTCATGTTTACATGGTTTTCTAGATGAAGACCTATAGACAAAAACTGTTATGGAGAAACTGTGATACCATATGGACATTCTCTCGATTGTCACATTTCTTCCAGATCTACATATGCTTTTCAGGCTGAAAGCTGGAGAAGAATGTAGTACATACATTTCAACAGCCCTTTTGCTTCCCTGTAAAACCAATGGTCAAAGTTGTTTAGCCTTTAACACCCAGCTCTGAATCCTAGTGAAGGGAAGAGGTCAAAAATCAATGGCACAGCCTAAGGTGAAGTGAAAATCCTAAGTGTATGTTTTTTTTAAAAAAAGGAAAGCAAACAAGGACCATAAGTGGGATGGCTGACTGTTATGGGGAAGCATTTTAATTCCAGTCTGCACAGCAAATACTCTTCAGCTACATGAAGCAGATAAAAAATGTCTGCAGATTTCAGTAGTATCCTGTCAAGTAGGTTTGCAAAATAAAGACAGATGGCAAAGGATTATATTTAATTCTTTTTCCTAATTCATCTTTTCCTGACCATTCCACTGCACTCAGTCTAACTGGAGAGATTTATCAGCTTAACTTTCACTCTGTAGCTTACAGTGACAAACCACATAGTAGATTTGTAACTTCCCATCATTAGGAATGTTTAATTGGACACAACTGCTTTTCATCAGCTGCCCTTAAATGCTGCTTCTGAACACAGGATGTTTACAGCATTACAGCAGTAGAACTCTAGCTTTATTTTTAAAGTAAACATCCTAAAAAGCCCAGGAATATTGTAGTGTTTCTGGTGAATGTAGCTGTCCTGTTCAGTCGAAGAAGAATTCTATGCTGGAATCTCTTACACAGATGTGCACAATCTCACAGCACAATACTAACAGCAGTGTCCTTAAGATACTTTGCTGTCTCTTTCCTGTGCTGTTTTTTCCCCATGCAGATAAAGCAAGGAAGCCATGTAGCACAGCCCTGATAATGCTGGAAGCGTGCAGTCTGTGATTCCATGCGAGAGGGTCCGTGCTGCAGGCACAGCTCCTCGCTGCCTGCCTGATTCTGCTCTTTCTTCTTCTCCACTCCATTACGTAATGCTATTTTTAAAAATTCCCACTGTTTTTTGATGCCTTGGTTTTCAAACCCCGGGTTGAGACACCCTGACCCTGATGATCCCAGGTGCTGACAATCAACAATAGCTCCTTACGGATTCACTGGGGAGCTGATGGCATTCAGCACTTTCCTCAGAGTAGTTTACAGTGTCTTCAGAGAAATGAGGAAGAGTGTATCCAGTATCCAGTGTATCCAGTATCCAGTGTATCCAGTATATCCAGATCGATTATGGTGCCCTCGCCGCTCCTCCTAATTGCTCTTTTAGATAGTCCTTTTGGTTTTCTGTGCATTTATCATTCTTCCCTTTGAGTTTCTAGATTTCTCCAGTGGAAAAAAAAAATCCAAGAAATGGCAGTTGCTTCTCTTCCTGTACCTTTCCTTTTATTTTATCTCCTCTCCTTTTCTTTGCTATCACTTTCTTTCTTTTCACCGGAAAAAAACCTGAGAGGCACATGTCAGCGACAACAGCACCATCTTCTGTTCTGCAGAGATCATGAAGGCTTCACTCCTGTGTCTGTGAGTGCTTCAGACATGGGTCTGATTGAAAATTCTGGAGCTACTGCTGGATCTGAACTAACTCTTCACGAGTTTCAATGTCTGAACGACTCTGAATGTATGTGGGGCAGTACGTGTGTATGAAAGGCAACAAAGAGTTCTCATAGCACTTCTCTCTGTGAGACACCTTTACATTTGTCTTTTTATTCCTCTCCTCATAAAAGTCCAGTTGCAAACGTTAGGCTCCTTCCCTGCAGCTTGACACATTGGCAGTTTCTGGGTTTGTTCATTTATTTGTTTATCACAATTAATGTTATTCTTACTCTCTACCAATAGTACTGTACTAATTGTCACCAGGGAAAATATGCAACACCAAGAGATGACAAGGTACAAACAGAGAGGGGATCAGCTTATCAGTCCACATAGAGGGCCACAGATCACAGAAGGTCACAGAACATGTGCTGCCTAAAATTTGTGTCACTGTGACAACAAAGAGTTGTTTGGGGTATAATAGAGGGAAATGAGGTGGGAGTTAGCACAAGGTAAACAATGTCTTGCTTGAAAGAATAATATATGGACAACTCAGACTGACAGCATGGGTAGGTCAGTGTGAAGTCAGTGTCTTGGTATTAGATAAGAGGATGAGGAAGGATAGACTAATGGGTCTGGAAATGGAAAGGGAAAAGAAACAGCATGTGTTTGATGTAGCACAGAAGAGGGAAGCAGCAGAGGGACATAAAGGGAGAAGTGGCAAGGTCAAAACAGCAAGGTTCAAAACCATATCTTCACAACAGCAAGATCTAATTAGGGTAAGATTGCTTTTTCTAAGCCAGGAAAGGGAATGTGGGTGTGATACACCAACAGATCAGACAGTAATTTTTAAGCGAGTAGATAGGAATGTGCCTGTTTTGAGGAAATTCTGCAGATAGGCTTTGCAATATAAAGTGCTTATTCATCTTTCATAAAGAAGTTTGGGGATAGAAATGTGGAGCTAGTAGCTCAACAGGTAGCTTGTGAGCAGTCATAGCTGATACACTGTAATAACAGCAGACAGGATAGTCACATTGGGATGTACAAATCAGACTGGGATGCCACAGACTGCAAACTCCAGGCTCACTGTATGTGGGTAGTAAGTTCAGAAATGAAAGGGAGGAGGGAGAGAAGGTGATGGCTGAAGGGACTAGCTGGTGGGACAAGGTGAATCTCATATTAAAATGATGAAGTTTAATACGTTTGCATTGTGAACATGAAAGAGCTGGTAGAATCAGCTGTGGGGGTGGGGAGGCAAATGAAACAAGCACTGGAGGATCAGGAGATAACAGCACAACCACCTTGGGGAAATTGTTGTGACCAGCTTTTCTGGCTGCATATCAATGATCTCCTCTTTCGGTTAGAACACTGCTGCCTCTATCTCTCTTAGCAAGAGGGCTCAAGAGCTTTAGGGCAAACTGACAAAAATTAGGCAATTTTCTTCTTTCCCTTTCTCACCTCCTGTAAATTTCTGGTTCCTTTTCCTCTGGCAGAGAGGGGAACTGCTGTCTCAGAGTGAGAGTCATATAAAACTATGTGTGCTGCTGGTTTTTTGCACTACAGCACTGAGGAGATCTAGAAGAGAACATGAAAATACGTAACCATAATAACTGGTAAGGTTTATTGCACGGAGCACATCTGGGCTTTTAATTTCCTTATTGTGTGGGAGAGTTGTGGCCGGAAATTTTCTGCATAACTTTCAGAAATTCCCCATTTCCTTCTCCTGCATGCAGTGGGAGAGGGAAGAAAAGGCTGTGTTATGTACCTGGTCCCCCTGGAGATCTTACACTGTGCAAACACACTCCCACAGACTCCTGTAGGAAAAAAGGAAAAAAAGTCATGGTGCAGGGTTAGCTGAGGCTTCCTCTTTATGAGCTGTGCAGAATTACCTGTAAATGTGTAGGTGGTTGTATGTGATTTTCATGACAACAAATGTATGTTGTGTGATCTAAAACCATCATTGAAACTAAACTTTTTAAAGACACAAACTTGGTCTGGGTTCTAATAATCTGTGGTGCTTCAGCACCTTGGCAGTGGCTTTATGGCAACAGCATAACGCATCCTTCCAAAAACGTAAGGAGAGATTTCCAAGACTTATAATTTTCTTTAGTTTATACTGTAGTTTTGTCCATAATCCTTTTCTAAGTTAAAAACCCACTAGAATGATCATTCAGAGGTTTTTTTTTTAGATAGTACAGAGTTGCTTGTTTGTGTGATCACAGGGGAAAGCATTTACATAAGAACAAATATACATTTGTCCAAAAGAATATGCAGGTAACTAAAGGCAGAATATCAGGTAACTGATTTTTTAACTATGAGTCTGAGCGAGGAACCTCAGTGCTCTTGTATCACTAAATTGGTGTAGAATTATGGGTCCTGCTGGAAACCAATAAACTACTGTCATAAAGCATTTAAATTGTAAAATCACCCTGAATTTGGTAAACTTATTATCATGTGCTGGAAACCCACTCCATAAGCAAAGGTACTGTTACAAAGATCAGAAAAAAATCAACAAGAATATGTTTCTCATCTTTGCCCTGCCTCTCATCGACTCAGTATTAAATGACACAGAGAGACCCTGGTTAAGGGAGCAGACTGTGAAGTAAGATATACATCTGGATTTACAAGGAGCTGAGGAATATTTTGTGGCCTATAGATAGAAGTGGCCCGTGAGGGGGACATGTTCAGACTGGCCACTTATTTCAGGTCTGTCTGCAACTCTGGTGGACTGCTTTTGATGCTTTGGGCAATTCTTCTTAGTCTTACACTTTTAAGATAGACTAAACTGATTGAGGGAGAATATCTTGTATGACAGAAATAAAGAAAGCATCTACAAGATGTCCTCTCAAGCTATTTCAGCTTTTGATCTAGGCTGTATGCTGAGTTTGGAGGGGACCTGGAGAGGTCAGGGAATACAGGATGCCTTATAAATAGGAGTGCAGAGTACATGAGAGACTGGCAGGTGTGGGATGTTCTGATTGCTGAGGCTGGTGCAGCAAACCTAGGCTGAAATGGCTTTGGGACCCTAGAGGTGCCTGCAGCTGCCAGGCTGGGGGCCTGTGAGCAGGGCTGGCTTGGGAAGAAGGCAGGAAGTGGTTGGGACAAGCTTGGAAAGTGGAGAAAACAGAACAAAACATGGTCTTGGGTGATGCAGGGGTATGTGTTGGAATTGTAGAGTTGGAAAGCACTAATTTAGGGTGCTAGCATGAAGACACTTAACAATTATCGTATGAAGTTGTGAATGGTGTGGTTCTTGACACCTAAAAATCACAAAACACCACTGAAAATTACAAAATACTTGCTCATTTTCTCTTTCTTAGCTCCATATCCACCTTTCTGGCTTGTTTGTTTGTTTTCATCTGTTTTGTTCTGTTGTCATCATGTTCCAGTCAGACGCTCCCCAAGCCTGACCTCCCTTTTCGTCTGATAAGACAATCTACACTGGAACAGTTCAAATTTAAATGTTGCTGTTTAAATTGGTGTAATAAGATTTTAGATTTGGCACCCCACTGTGATAAAACTAAAGGCAGAGCAGAATTCAGACAATAATGAAGAAACAGCACAACACATAGTATGTTTAATTCTGTTTCGATTGCTAATTGTTGTGCAGACAATTAACTCCGTGTTTTGTTACAAATGCCAGGAACGAAAGAGTGTAACTATAATAAGAAGGGATCCCCTGCTTGGCATTGTTTCAAGCCTGATAACAGAAACTCCCACAATTCATCAGACTGCATGTTATAAGGGGAAATGAAAAAAATTACTAAAGGGCAAATAGAAAAACAAAATATATTATTGCATGTAAGAGATTTCAACTGCAAGCATCCTATTTACTAAAGTACATTGTAATAACTCCTCCTATGAAACATTTCTATGTGTGTGATACGAAATACCAAGTTTTACTTTACATTTGGGTAAAATGTATAATTTGAACTGTTTTCTCGAGCTTTTACTAGATTCTGTAATTCATGTGTAACAGAATACAGGCACAGTGGTAAGGCACATGGAAACCGTGTTAGCTTGAGGGTTTAAAAGAAATAATTCCCACCTCCTTTTTCCAGACTATATTGCATATATAATCAGAATACAGGCTCAATTCTAATAGGAACATACAGAGACTTTGCAATCAGTAGGCTCTCAAAGATAAAAAAAATTGTGACACTTTGCTTGGAGAAAATGTGTAGCCAGGAAACGGAGAGACTACTCATGTGATTCGGAGAGGAGTGATTAAGTGGAACCTCACTTGAAAGACTTGCAGTAAGCCTTTCTTGTTCATTAGACTCTAAGCAACTATAACTTGGCCAAAGAAATGTCCACACCCATTAGAAACCACGTTGTGCTGTGCCAGGAATTTGCTATCCATTGCTTTTGCAGGAACAGAAGGTTCCAGGTTTGCCTTTTCCTATGACCACATCTTCCAGGAGAGTGGTTCGCCACCACTTTTGATGCAGATCTCTTAAGTTGTTTTTTCATGGGAATTGTAATCTCGCATGGTGAACTTACACTTACTGGAAATCACCTTGATTTTCTGAGTTAGGCTTTGGCTGCACCAGAGCATTGAACTACACAGGAGTTGTTCTCTGGCCTCAGCGCTGATGGCCTGATAACAAGCCAACAGCATGGAGCCAGCATCTAGGAATGCCTCGGACCCGAGGCAGACACAAGACATTCAGGCAAACCTCTGGTACGCTGTGATGAGAACAGCGACTGGTTTCAGCAACTTCATTTGGCATAAATGGTTAGAATGAATATGACAGATGGGAAGACTGGGCATTTTGTGTATTACTGCTGCCCGATCTTGCGTTGTAATGCACATGAACAGTAGAGAGAGTATTTATGGCACACAAGGATGGAACTTCACTCCCTCAAGCGAGAGGCTCGCACCTGGGATATCTCCCTTAGGCCTCCCGTGCCGGGCCAGGCTGTGCTTAGCGGCCACCACGGCCGGGAACACTCACGCAGGCGGGTTACGACCTACGGATGAAGAACATTTTAAACGTGCACACACACAGAACCAAACCAGTCAATCACACTGTGTTTTCGCCTTCCGCCGCTCCTCGTGGGCCCCGCCCGCCCCCGCCTGCGCAGCCGCCGCTCCTCCTCCGCCTCCCCCCCGAGATGGAGGTGGTGCTGGCGGACACGCTGCTGTCCCGCTGCGGGGACCGCGCCGCGCTGCTGCGGGCGCTCAGCGCGCCGCTCTCCGCCGAGCGGGCGGAGGCGCTGCGCCTGCTGCTGCAGCGCCTGGCGGCGGGCGGGCCGGCGGCGGCGGGCGAGGCGGAGGCGCTGCGGCGGGCGGCCTGGGAGGTGGCGCTGGAGCGGTGCCGGCCGCTGCTGCGGGGCGGGGAGAGCGCGGCGGGGAGCGGGGAGCGGCTGCGGGCGGCTCGGGCGGCGCGGGGCGCGCTGCGGCACTGCGTGCAGCTCTGCGGGGCGCCGCTGGCAGCGCGCCTCGCCCGCGACGCGCTGGCCGAGCTGGCGGCGGGCGGCGGGCCGGGCGCGGAGGAGGCGGCGGTCGAGGCGCTGGTGGCCGCGGCGCCGCGGCTGGAGGAGCCGGAGGTGCTGTCGCGGTGCGCGCAGGCGGCGCTGGCGCTGGTGCGGGAGGAGGGCGAGGGCGAGGCAGCAGCGGCGCTGGTGGCAGGGCGGCTGCTGCCGGCGCTGGGCGCGAACGGCGCGGCGCTGCCCCGCGTCTGGGAGGGGCTGCTGGGCGCGGGCGGGGCGCCGCGGGCCGGGCGGGCGCTGCTGGCGCTGAGCGCCTTGGCGGACGCGCTGCTGCCGCGGGGCCCGGCGGCGCCCGGGCTGGACGCGCGGCTGTGCCCGCGGTTCTGGCGGCTGGTGCAGGAGGGCCTGACGGAGCGGGACGGGCTGTGCCGCAAGCGGGCCCGCTTCCTGCTGAAGAGAGCGCTGGACCTGAGCGGAGGCCAGCGCGCCGAGCTGCGCTGCCCCCCGGACGGCGGACACGGTACGGGCGGCGGGCGGGCGGCGGGAGGGGCAGCGAGGGCCGGCGTGCGGGGCCGCCAGAAACACGTGTCCTTATCCTGTGTCCTTAGAATGCAGTCTGTTTTGGTGGTCCGCTGAGAAGAATGAGCAACTCCTACAGTTTTGGGAAACCTACATTTTGATAATGGAAACTTTGGAAGGAAACCAGGTAGGAGCGCTGTAACATCTGTCCCCATCCTAGACAGACGTCCTGCTTCACTTGTGGCACATGTGAGTGCTTTTGTAGGGCAATGTTACCAGTTTTGGTGATTGAGGATACCTGAGTCAGCATCTTGGAATACTTTAGTTTCAGCTCTTAAATACTTTAAACACAGCATGTGTCATTCATTGGGAATAAACTCAGAACTCTTCTCCATCATTGAGATAACTTTGGTTAATGCCGTGACAGAAACTTGGAGTGCAGGTAATTGCAAAACGAGGGTAAGCAGCTTAGTGAAAAATCCGGTGATTGCCCTTAGTAACCTCTCTCTGATAGAGGGGACTGTGTATGGTAAAGTGCCTGTGGTCTTGGATTAAAATGAGTTTGTGAGTTCAGCATACTTGGCAGAAATATTCCTGTTGACTTGAGGCTTCCATAATTGTATGGTATTGTGATGTTAACTATTAGCAGTGTGCTCACCTCCGTGTGGTTATTTTATTTTATTTGTACATCATTGTCCTGTAACTGAGATACTATTAATTTAAGTGCTTAATTTTAGATATTTATGCTGTTTTAATTTTGAGGAATAGAATGGTTAATAATTAGCGAGTATTGTTCTTGAAATATGGTAGCATTGAAGTATCGGGGTTTTTTCAACTGAGTGTTGCATATCACAGGCTTTGGAGGTGTATTTAAATGTACTCTATTGTCAATTGCTGTATTGATGCTATTGATAGTAAATTCTAGTCCGAGTCACTGACAGCTCCTGGGTTTGAGATATAAACTCTTTATACCTAATTTGCATTTCAGATCCATGTCATAAAGCCAGTATTACCAAAACTAAACAGTTTATATGAGCTTGCCATATCAGGGGATAAAGGTAAGATGGAACTCTTTCTACTTAATCTCCTAAATATTAGTTAGTTAAATTACACTTCTCTGTTTTCTTCTTCTGTTTTAGTAGCAGCTTTTGTTTCTCAAATTAGGTGTTTTGTGGGTGGCTTTTCCAGGTTTTGTGGGTTTGCTCTTATGCATAAGTTGTGTGGCAAACATGCATAGGCAGTGGCCACTCTGCTCTGAGAAGAAATCCTAGCATATATTTATTGCTTACTCTGTTGTCTTGGAATACTATTTTTCTGTCAGCATATCCAAATACATGGCCATTTCCCACTATATTTTGCTTGACTTAAGATAATGTGAAAATAAAGCCAGAGATTTTTGGGGTTGTAGAAGACAATGCACCTGCACAGCTTTGTAAAAGGGGAAAAAACCCTCAACTCTATTTGTTAGAAGTGGGGAGAGGATAAGTAAAATGTGTGCTGAGACACATGTGTCTAGGGCACATGAGCACATGTAATTAGGTAGTGCAAGATGCTGGAGATTTGTAAAGTGGAAGGGCTATTAGTGTGTAACTTTTGCAGGTAAATATATTGGTGTAAGGAGAGTTGCAGGAAGAAGGAAGAAATATTAGTCATTTTAATATGTAACTGATAAAGTAGAGAGTAACTTTGGAAAACTGTAATAATTTGTAAATTAGATTTAGCTATAGTCACGTTTTTGAAATGTCCTGTGAATAGACTGTAACATTGTCCAGAGTGTCAGTATGTTATGTATTAGTGTGTCACTGTCATTTCTGTGTCAGTTTAGAAGAATTTCTTTTTTGTAAACAGGTTGTTGGCTGTTTCACCCATCGTGGCATGTGTGCATTTATAGACGAATGTTTGAAAGTGAGAATAAAACATTGACAAAGGAAGGAATTCTCCATTTTCTGGAGCTTTATGAAACAAAACATCTTCCAAATTCGCTTGGTTTCTCAGAGGTAAGGGTGTTACTGTTACTTGCCACAACAAACAAATGTTCTAATTTGTAATAGATCTTAACATTAATTGCTTCAGTAGCTGGAATTGGACAGATTCTGTCTCTGTAGTATAATCAGTGTATTGCTGTATCCATAAAACATAAAAGCCACACACTTTAAAATATGCTGTAAGTGGGAAGAAATATTAAAGCTTAAAGGTGTGGGGTTTTTGTCACTGTCACATGTGCACTGACTGTCCAACCAGCCTACACTTTAGTAAGGAATGATCTACATTATATTACTTAAACTTCAAAGGAGCCTTCTCCTCAGAGGTTAACATTCCTATTTATATGAATTAAATCAGCCTCTTGATGAGTAATTTGAAATAAAATCAACTTTAGTATGCACCTCAGATCTTTTTAGCTGTGTTGGCTCTTCATCATCCTTCTATTCCATGTTTAAATCTATTTCCTCTATCTGTTTCCCAACAGGATTTCTTATTTGCCTGCATTTTCCACAATACTCTGTGAAATGTATCTAGTAGAAAAATCTCTTTTCTTGTTTACTCTCCTGGTCCCCCTTCTCTTTAGTTTCTTCCTCTTTTTGCTTCTATTTACCACTGCAAGGGTATTTTCTAATTTCTGTCTCTGTCCTTTAAAGTCTGGTGAAATAATTCTAGTTAGTTTCTATGTAACAGTGCCTTGGAAATGTACATTTCACCATTGTTCTTGTTTGTTTTTGCAGTTTGTTATTGGACCACTAATGGATGCCCTCTCAGAAAGTTCCCTCTACAGCAGGTAAACCACTGGTTTAATGAATCAGTTATTCATTTAATTTCTGTATTGTGCAAATGTGTACTAATAATACTGGTTTAAGTATGTGGGTAAAATCTTAGCTAAGGGAAAACACATTGATAAAAAAATGGTGCTGCTGGACTTACTGATAGGGAGAGAGATGTTCAGGAAAGATGGGTGGCTATGAACAAATGAAGTATGGATCCAGGGACAAGACTTGGCTGTTGCAATTTTCAGTGCCCCTTGATCGAAATGATGGTCACGGTCTTGATCTGGTGGGGGATGTCCATGAAACAAAGAGTTCAGTGGATTAATATGTTCATTTTTGGGGGGATAAAACTAACTGTCAGTGGCGATAGTTTGAATTAGGTGATTATGGATAAAGTGTAGTCACAATAGGTTGTTTCATCTAAATATGGCAGGACAAATGTGACCTCTACAGGCTCTTGCAGCAGTTATGCATTTCTCATCTCAGTCTGCAGCATCTTTCCATGGACATACATGGATGGAAATTCAGAAGGTGAAGCAAATGCCAAGTGTTTCACTATGTTAGAGCTGTGTTGAATCAATATTTCATAAAGTTAATCTTCTCTTTTAGCTTCTGTATTTCTGATGAAACATGTTGGCATATGCAGAGGAGGGTGCATGTTTGAGTATACCCAGAATGTACAAAGTTGTTACAGTTAATATCAAGCTGACAGAAAGCTACAGAATCTCTTGACTGATGCTAATCCTTAATAGCCAGGATCCTGAGACTTCTCGTGAGATGTAGATTGTCTCTGTTGGTCTCCGGGAGTGTCACTGAATGACACTTTATTTTTGTGTAGAGGCAATTCTAAACATTTTGAATCTGTTAGATTTTAGATTAAATCTGTTACATCTAATCCTAAAGCTGTTAACATGTTGTGTGTCTGATGTTTTAAAACCCAACAGGACACCAGGTCAATCAATAGGAGCCTGTCCTCCTTTGGGAATGAAGTTACAGAAGTTTTTGGCTACTTATCTCACTCTTCTTCCAGAAGAAGAAAAAGGTATGTTTCAGTTTCACCTTTATCTTTTTTTTTTAGATGAGGAAACTAAATAAAAACTGTGGAGCTGTTTTTGGTGTGTCATGTAAGTGTTTACTTGAGAGAAAGAGGGAGTAGTTGTCCTGACAGTGGAGTTTCCAGAGAAAAAGTCTTCAGGGGTTTCAAGGTATCCTGCAATACTAAGGTACAGAATTGTTCTAGGGGCAGAATGAGGCAGATTTGCTTTTTATTAATGGAAAAATAAAAAGCCCAAACAAACTCCTAAAATCCGAAGTGAGCAGCACTTGGAGATTCTTTTTTCCTTGTCCCCAGACTTTTTTAGTCATGACTTGTGTAGTGGCACATCCAGAAGAGCCCGGTCCAAGGGCTGAAACAGAATAAGGATTCTTTTGTTACGAGGTTGGGTGGAAGAGGATTTCTGAGACTGTTCCAAATTTTGGTGCTAGTGTAGACTAAAATGGAGGTGACCAGAAGTTAAAACCTGGTCTAATTGGATCAAATAAAGGTAGAACCAGCTCTCTCCATCACCCTGGATGTACAGGTATATTCTGGTAGGAAACACCTTATATACTTGCAATGCCACAGATGCCCTGTTTCTCTGCCCTGCCCCAAGGCATATATTTTATCACTAAACAGGGGGTCTGTGATTAGGAATCCTGAGATGGGTAGCCCACTTCCACAAACTGTAGGTGGCTTGTTGAGAATTGCTCTGCCCATTCCAGCATCCATTTAGCTGGTTGAATCTCTATGGTCAGCCATATCACAAACTCAATAGCAACTCTAAAAAGGCATTGTTAACTACTTAAAACAACTGAGTTAAAATTCCATTCCTGAACATGGTGATAAGTGCAGATGACCAAAATGAAAATTAGGTTTATTTCTGTTTTTCTTCGAATCATATCACGTTACTATTAGACTTCTTTGGAATGTAATTTTTTTCATTGAAATAATTAGGAAATTATTCTGTTGTCTTTCATTTAATTGTCAGAAATTACAATAGCAGTCTTCTGCTGGAGTTCATGTTATTATAAGCATTTTGTGAGAACACAAAATCACTCAGGATTGTTCTGTTTACTTGAATTTTAAGGTAGCTTCCTGTTAAAATTTATTCAGAAGATGACAAGCAGGCATTGGTGTGCTGTTCCCATTTTGTTTCTTTCTATGGCTTTGGCATCTATCCCTGCATGTAAAGTACTTGGTGCTGAAGGACTTCATGCTTTAAGGTAAAGTATGTACTGCATTGTGTTCTTACAGTCTTCTTCCAAAGAAATGTGCTGACAGTATGGAGAGCCAGAATTTGATTAATTTTTGTTACTTCTGAAGGGATGGTTGTGCATGGGAGTATCAGGTTCTGTCTCCTTTATGTCTGATTTGCAGAGGAAAGCAATTCATGGACAAATGTATTTATTACATCTGTGTATGAAGTTAAAAAAAAATGAGTTTTTGTGTTTTAGCTCTTCATAGTTCCTACTTTTTTAGAATAACCTTTCCTTGGTCTTCCACACTTCCTGGCTGAAACATACCTCACTTCTTCCTTTTCTTCTAGTTACATTACAACCTGTTTTAATAGCAGTTGAGGCTATTTCAGCAGACAGCCCACAATACTGGAAAAAGAAAGATTTCTAAATGAAAAGGTTTAGATAGAAGTTCTTGGCCTCACTATGGACCTTAATCACACTGATATTTCCTAAATGTCTGCTTTCACTTCCTAGAGACAATAAAAATCAGTTGTCATTCCAGTTTAATCAAATTTGAGCAGTTAAATAAAATCTTATTGATGGTTGAAGGAATATTGGATAGAAGAAGTTTACAAAAAGAAAAGAAGGATGTTGGACATGCCGTTGCTGATAAAAGATCACTGAAAGTTTCTTCTAGTTCCGTGCTTGAGTGAGATTTTAATGGCAAACATTTGTATACTTGTTACAGATAGAAATGCTAATACTAAATTGCCAATCTGAACTGATGTGATCATGAGGATTGTTCCTTTAGTTTTTGTTTTGTTCTTTCTTCTCTCCTTTTTTGTTTCATCGTGTTTACGCTCATCCAAGTTTTATTATCAGTTTTTGAAAGTGCATGTAGCAGTCTTGGTTCTGGATTGTTTGTGGTCTGATCAGGCAATACTTGTGCCATACCCAATAGAATATGTCTGTTACATGCAATCTAATGCATTTGAAATGTTTAATAATTTAAAAATATATGAAAACGTTGTCATTTTGAAGTGTGTGATTTATACAGAGTGTATTTTTCCTCTTTGCAGAGATGTCCTCCAGTGTACTATGATTACACATCAGATTTTGTTGCGTGGTGCTGCTCAGTGCTATCTTCTTCAAACAACTATGCATTTGACAGATGTGGTCAGTTTGGGGTTTTCTGATCTGTCGTATTTTTTGTTTTTTTTTTCTTTTTCCCTGATGGAATAGAAATACAGTGACACTTTTACACGGTCAACAGTATTCAAAAAATTGCTAAACACAGTATTTATACTGATTTTGCTGGATTTGCAGTTTTTTTAGTGACTATTTAAATTGTGCTATGTAAGTATGGTATGCTTCTGTTACCTTTGGTTTCCATAAGAAATACTTTTTTTCATTAGTATTTATTAGTTGATATTTTATTGTAGGGTTGTCATGTGGTAGCTATCATAACAGGATATTGTTCCATATCTACTATATAAAATCAGGTTTTAACAGACAGGAACTAAATAGACTTTCCTGTAGTTCCTAATAATAAAAGTATTTGTGATACCAGAATGATAAAACTGCCATTAGTGTTGAAATAGCAGGACTGTAGTTATTCAGTAATTAAAGTATTCCTGGTTTGTTTGTTTGTTTTATAGCTAGCTTTCTAAATAAGTCTTTCATGTTGTGTGTTATGGCTGTAAACTTGTTTTCAGTATTTGTCTTTAGAAATGCAGAAATAGCACTTATGAGTGCCTCTTAATCATTTACCTAATTAATTTAAAAGGTGTCATCAGTGAATAGCACTTTTCTTACAGTCATTCATTTATTTTCAGATAGACTTTAATACTTGGGAAAATTAAGTTTTGTTCCTTGGTGCTGGTAAGTTGGTCCCAAAGAGGCAGAAATGAGTCTGAGTCACGAAAAGGAAAAAAATAATTTTCTTTTACTGTAGAGTAAAGATAAAGGCAAATTTCTTGAGTTGTCATATAGGTATTATTTGTTGTATATTATGTTGGCAGCTATTGTATCTTGATTAATTTCTTCAGGAGAAAGTGTCCTTCCCAGAAGTTTCAAGCTTTCTTCTGTCCCTTAGAGCAGAGGAGTCCCTGAGGAGAGATACTTTATTATGGACAGAGGTGAGAACTGACGCTGGCTTTCTGTTCATCAAACCCATCACTGGCAGGATAATCTCAAAGGGAAAAATGTGCATACCATGTAGAGTGAGATTGGAAATTGCAAATCTTCACAGGATACGTATTTTGTATCTTTGCAAGATGTGAAATGCTGCGAATAAAAGTTCAAGGATGAAATAAGGTTTTATATCGTGTACATAAATATAGTTTTATATAGCATATACTAGAGCTGGCTGATCATGTAGCCAACTTTTGGTTACTTGTACCGCCATATAATGCTAAAGTGATTTTTGGTATAATGTCTTCTTGTCATGTATAATGTACATTTCATCTTTCTTCACTCATTTTTGGCGTACAAGTTAAGAAAAACCAAACCCTAGTCTCACTAGATAACACCTGATTGGAAGAAACCCTTTTGAAATAAGGGAATTTTTACCAGCCTTGCTTAATTTTAGGAGTTGTTTTTCTTACATTGGTACCACTGATTTTTAGGGGGTGCTCTGAGCTGCCCTCTGGAAGAACATTTTTTTTTCCTAGTTAGAAGGGCATAGTCTGCTAAGGCTCAAGGTAGCTCAGGTGAGCACCTCTTGCAGTGTGTGGGTTGCTGATGTGAGAGTTTGTGTTTAACAGAGCTCTGGTGTGCTGCTGGTAAATCAGTGATGTCAGTGCACAGCTGCCAGACCTGGTCAAGGAGTAACACACTGTTCTGAATTCAGCTTTGCAGCTGGTTGCAGGTGAATGACAGGTGCTTCAGGAAGTCTGTGACCTCTGATTTGGAACGTCAGGAGACATCATCATTGTGTCAATATGTGCACAGCCTTGTGGGAGAGTACCTTAAGGCACCTGCATCTGAAAGTAAGTTAAATGTGTATTAATAAAAACCACTATTTTAAAGAGAATTTTAAACAAAATTACAACAATCCCTTGGATTTTAGAAAAAGTTTGTGTTTTTTTTTTTTTTAAATATTGCACCTGTTTAAGTTCTACCCAACCTGCGCATTCACAATTCTTAAGTTTGAACCTTATATTTTAGTTTCAGCTTTCCTCTATAAATTAAAGTCTTGCAGTATTGATTGAACATTAAGTCTTAATATACAGTTTTAATGCTGCCCCGATGCTTGTCCATTAGATTTATTTTGCCACTCTTTTGATGGTGTCTGAACATGCTGGAATGCAGGGGGCAGAGGAAAGCACAAAGGAATATGAACCCACACAGCTTCTGTCACCTTTCTCAGCAGAGCTTTGTAAAATGACCAAGTATTTTTATGGAGGGAGAGGCCACAGAGTGGGGCAGCTTGTCAGCTCACTGCACACCTTCCTGAGTTGTTACATTCTTCTGGTCTTGGACAGCTTGCTGGAGGTGAGCTGCCACATGTTATAACCAAGGAAGGTATTTTGTAGGCTGTATAAATGTGCAGGTAAATTACAAAGGGCCTTCCTTGTTCACTGCCACATTTTGAATTATTTACAATGTCTGGTTAGTGTCTTCTTTCAGACCTATTGAGAGGAATGGCAAATTGGTTTTTTTAATAAAATATTTCAATTTTCGTGTGGCATTCGCAGTCATAGTGAATTTTATTTAGTTTTATATTGTCAAAAGTCAAAACTGAACACTTTATAAGTATTACACATTTAGGAGATAAAAAAGCTAGGTCAGAATTTGCTGATCATAAATAGCTTCAGAAACTTCCTGCAGACCAGGAAACTTCACTTGATTGTCTTACTGTTAGAGAAGTAGTAAGCAAATTCTCTCTGTTGATGCTCCAGGGTAATTTTGCTAAATATTTTGGCAGATCTTCTCTCCTTCCTGCCATGTTTGTTTAGTCCTTGGTCTATATAATATGCAATTCCATGGCAAACATCTGCATTTCACTTGGAAAAAGTTATGTTTGTAATTATGGTTTTGCATTAGCTTTATATGAAATTTAGCTAATAAGCAACTCTTTAGAGCAAAATCTAAAAACCAGCCAGGTCCAGCTGCTTGAATTGGACCTCCAAAGTGTTTTCTTTTCTAAATTCCCAGAGCCAGAAACATAAAAAAAACCCTAAAACCAACTTATGTACTGCTGTTTAAGAAACATTTTTTAAGTACGATGTAGTTCTGCATAAAAGATTGATAAAAAGAGAAACTTCATTTAGTTTTTTTTTTTTTTTTTTGGTAATTTCCTCTTTACGGAATAGTTTTAGTTCTTTTTGTGAAGAAAGTTCTTCACAGTATTTAGTTCTTTCTTTGTATTTTCTGCAAAAATATAGTAGTAATACTTACAGTAGCATTAATTGTTCCTGTACTAGTAATTTATTAAAATAAGTTACAAACCAGAAGTTTCAGAAAGTATTGCAAAGATATTTTTTAGTTACTGTGGAAACCTTAAAATATCTTTAATCAGGAGAAAATTGCTTTATGCCTGACTGGTTTGAAGCTAAGCTTGTCTCAACAATGATTCTGTTGGCTGCTGACGTGGAGCAGATGAAGAATAAATCCAGGTAAGTATGAAATACCTTATTTTACATTTCTGTCTTTTTCAATCCCCTCACTCCTGAAGGATCCAGCTGAAGTTGGGAAGCCTGATGGAAGTTGGGAAGCTGTCCTCTTTTCTCTGTAGACTTTTGATCAGCCTGATGATCATTCCTTAGGCCTTGTCCAGCTGTTGCTGCAGGCATACTGGGTAACATTCTAAAGATATTAAGTGTCTTGGAAACGTCTCCTATTTATTTCCAGAAGTAACTTCAGCATTTAAGGCAGATACTCAGAAGAAGACTTTCTTTTTAATTTTTGTTTTTGTGTAGTGGAAAAAGCAACATAGAGTGGATTGAACTAGAGGCTTTCTTGAACCCTCTTCTGGATGTCTTGATGAAACTTGGCAGTAATGCTTACATACCAACACTGAAAACAGATAAAAGCCTTCAGCTTCTCTTGAAGTTATTGCAGACCCGTTGGTTAAAATGTTCCAATTCGCAAGATGGTTAGTGACATCTTCAGTCTACTGTGTCTTCTGTTCATTGTAGTCTTAACTACAGCTAAGCTGCTTAACTGTTTTATGGCTAGAGTGTCAAACTAATAGTAGCCTGGAAGTGGTAAACGTAAAAATTGCCAATCTGGCGTGTCTGTTATAAAACTCAACTGTGGGTCCAATCTTAGAGGTGTCCTAAGGACTGGGAATTGAGATTGTGGAAGCCTTCTGAGAAAGCCATTGTTATCCATTAGGATTCGATTATCAGTTAAAATTTGAAGAGTGTGACTGTATTGCAAATACCTGTAGGCCTGTTCTTCGCAAATCAGTGGATTCCATAACTCATTTGGACACTTCAGAAAAGTTACTGCAGAAACCCAGCCCTGCTTAATTGGCACAGGTTCAGCCAGAGCCTTCCCTGAGTGCATAAAGTGATCCTGCTGGACATCCTGTTTTCTGATTTGACTGGTAGGCTAGGAGGTGCTCACTGAAATACAAGCCTGGTGATCTGTCTGTCTGGGAGAGTTAGCCCTCCACAGATGGAGCACTTGAACTGTAGACCTTTCCAGGAGAGTTTGAACAAAAACTGTGAGTCCTTACTACTCCTTTTGGGACAACTTGGTCAGTTTGTAACCAGAATAGACCTAAATGTTTTTCCTGAGAGCAAATGAAAAATTGCAGTAATATTTTCATTGAATTGGAATGCTGAATGGGAATAGGAGGGATCTTGGTGTTCAGTTTCTGCTCCTCCAGATTATTTTGGGATTTTTTTTCAGGGTACTTATAACATGGAATAGAAGAGTAGTTTTGGAATGGGGAGGCTCCATATCTGGGCTCTTGTTTGTTAGTTTCAGGTTATACATCCAGGTTTCATATACATGTCTAAATGTAGCCCCAAAATAAATGCCCACCCTCATTTTAACAAGTGCTGTATACGTATATTCAACCCTCCTGCCTCCTTAAATTTTTGCTGTTTGTGTGAAATACTGAGCATTCATTATGCAACCTGTTAAAGTTCATATTGGGGCACAGTCTCTGAGTGTTGAACTGAGTTCCTTGAAATGAACTAAACTGGAGGAAATGCCCACTGAGCATTCCCCTGTGCATTCAGCCTACAGCACAAAGATAGAGCAAGCCTGAAACAGAACCCTACAAAACACGTGCAAGTGCATATTAGTTTTTTAGTATCAATGACAAATAATTGCCTTGTGTGCCTTATTTCTTTATGTGCATGCTAATGTACCTGCAATGGATTGTTCCTGCTCTGGGAATTTTGACCCCTGACATGGCATGTTGAGCTCTGCTAACAGAGTTCCAAAGGTATGGCAAGGCTGAGCACTGCAGTGTCCCCATCCTTTTGAAGGTCCCTAGAGGTGCCCCAGTTCAGCCCATCATCAGTCTTTTGAGAGGCTTTCTGAATTGCATTGTAGTTTCATGTTAAACAAGGATTACTTTGCTTAAATTTTTCTTAAAATTATTTTCTATGGTGTTTTTGTGCTCCTTCCTTCTGCACAGGAGAACCAAGTAATAAATCTTATTTTTCCTTTTCCTGCAGCTGTGAATTGACTGAGGTGGGGGGTGGCAAGGTTAATGCTGTGTTTCTGAGTTGATTAAAGTTATGTTTTTGAGTTGATGAAATGGGAGGTGAAAAGTCCTGTTTATCAAATGGAAAACAACAAAATGGTAGGGAGTGCTAAAGGAATTTAACCTTGTAAAGCAAAAATAATAAGTGGGAAGTGTTTTATTTAAGAATATTTTAATGGGGATAGACGTGCCTGAAATGGATGCTGAAATCATTGGCATTCTTCTACAGTTCTTGCTGTCTAAACCGTTGTTAGATTTCATTATTTTAAACAGTAGGATTTTGTAATTATTATCTTTCCCTAGAGTTACAGAGCCACTGGTAATGAATTGGATTTTATGTCCAACATCTGAAGATTTTATGTATATAAATTGCAGAAGATGTTTTAGTGATCTGAGACTCACGATGAAATATGATGATAATCTGATGTAATTAAATTGTTGGTTCTGAACAATTTAAGCATTAGAAATGTAGTTCAATGAGCCATTTTAGTAGGGAATAATGAAAGTAAGTATACAATATGTATCTGGAAATATTTCCCTTTATACTTTTACTTCTTGAAGGTCTTCCATTTAATAATAGTTTTGCTACATGAAGTGTTACTCAGGGTCAACTCCAGGAAAAAAGAGCAGCTGTAGCCTCTGGGTAATTCTTCTGAATACTGAAACTAATGACTGGTGTTTTTAAAACAAGGTGGCCATGCAGAATATTTTACTCCATTTTCATACTGAGATGTTATGCTAGCTTTCAGCTAGCCCTTAGCCTTGAAACACAGATTAAAGTGTGTTTGTGGTTAAACATGTTTTACCTGAATGACCTACCTCCCTTGTGTATAAACAATTAATGTCTTTGTTTGTGAAATGCAATTTACATGGGGTATGCTTGGTAGCCTAGCCTTTTCTTGTACAATACCACATTTTGTGTCATAATCTTGTATTTTCATTTATGATGTTAAGCCCAGAAGCTACTGGGCTGAAATCTTGTAAGGTGACACTATTTCCAAAGGTGAATTATTTCTAAACATCAAAAAAAACCAGACCAACAACCAGCAAATCCCTAAAACCAGTTTTCAAGTCTATAAATATTAAGAATGGAGAAGTGTATTTTTCTCACATAAAGTTAATTGCTGGATATAAAAGCTTTTGGTTTTTATTAAAGACTAAGTTCATTAATAAGCTGTTTGTGCAGAGGGTTAGGAGTGGGACAAAAGTGTGCATTAAAAGTTGGAAAATTGTACTGTGGTTTTCTGGTCTTGTGGGGGTTTTGATCCACTAATACACTGTGAATCTCAGGAAATAATCTAAGCTGGTTTGATTCTTTCAACCTTAGGGCTTACACTGTGAAAGAGTACAGAGATGTTTTAAGTTGTTTTTAGGTATTTGAGTACTACTACTGTATAACTTTGTAACATATGTAAATCTGCATGATATAATAATATTCTTAAGGGAATAGTATTTCTGTATATATACTTTTTTTCTCCTCCACACAGATGAAGTGCTGTCCTTTATCTGGAAAGCTCTTGTGACACCTGTGGAGAGCATTCTTGAATTTGTTCTCCGACGGCTCACTACCAATGAATTAAGCACTGTAAGTAATGATTGCGAGACGTACTTTGGTGTGGTTTTGCTTGTTAATTTGATTTACCAGTGTTCCTAAAGTTCATATAAAATCTTTGAACACCTAGAAAGTCAATTTGCTTAGAAAGACTTCTGTTAACTTTTTTGGATGGGCACGGTAAGAAGGAAAAAACAAAGTGTCTTCACAAGTAATGTTTAGCATCTGTGGTCTGCATTTCTTGTTTTCTTTTTAAATCTTAATAAATCATGTAGTAAGAAATCCTGAGTATCATATACTGCAAAATCCTGAGTATCATATACTGCATGATATCTACCAGTATAGCTGTGGACACAAGTTCTTAGGTGTTTGGAGACTTTCAGTGCTCAGCCTGGTTATCATCTTACTTGACTATCTTACACTGTTTGCTCAGTGCTGTGCCCAGTGTTTAAGTTTCTATCCCAAAGAAACTTGACTTTTTAAGCAAGGCAAAAGTTAGTGTTGAATCAGGAGAATGGCATCTGAAAGTCAGTTTTTAAGAAGTTAATAACCTCCCCCAAACAAACCCCCAAATTAAAAGTTGTTCAGTTGCAATGACAGTTGTAGTTTCCCTTCTGCTATCATTGTTACCAGTAGTTTTCTTTCTGTTTCCCAGTTTGATTTTCCTCCTCTAACTGAGTTGGATTGCGGTTGTTTCCTCACTTTTAGGTTGGCGACCTGGAGCGTTGTGATCTGTACTTGGCTTTAACTCCAGAGATACTGAATTTGTGCTTGAAAGTCAACAGGAAGAAGATGCCATCTATCAAGAATTTCCTTTCATCCCTGATAAATGCGTCCATTCGTAATCTTCAGGAAAGAAATTCTGAAAAGGTAATTTAACATTATTTGCAACAATAAATATTAACATAAAATAGGCCAATAAGTAGTAATTAAAATATATGCTAATATAATATTTACATTCTGCATTAATAATTATATAGACATATTAAATATACAATTATTTATTTCTATTGTGATATTTATAATGCATAATGATATTATATATAATGTGAAATTAAGTAATAGTTTGTGTTAATGTGTACGTGCGTATATATTCCCTAACACGTCTTTATCTGGCAGTGTAATATGAATGTGTAATATTTGTAGCTAAGATTTTTAGTACTTTGTTTTTTTAAATATTGCATTATTTAGAAGTTTGTATAGCTAAAGTAAAATTCTTACTGTAATCATGAACTGTGTACTCAAAGATTTTTTTCCTCAAATGTGAACTAATCTTACTGATCAAGTAGTTATTAAAGGAAAATATCTTTTGTGTTTGTTGACTTCAAACCTGGAACATACAGAGAAAAAGAAACTCCAGAACTCAGCATTGCTTTGGTGTTTTCATATAGTTATGTTGATTGTCCCATAGTTCTGTGTGTTAGGCTGCAATACCCGAATTAGATAAATTTTCAAAAGGTAAAGAAACATTAATAACTTCCATGAAAAACAGGAGATTTAAATTAAGATTTGTTGGGCAGTATAAACTTTGGTCTTGTTATTTGGTATAATTGTTTGGTATGTGTGTTTTGTGCAAGAACACCTTAAAAGATTGTAAGTATTTGATTAGCTGGATTTGCACTTTTTCCCCTTCATTTATGTGAATTATATACTTTTTCTAGTAGTTTCAAAGTAAACATTTTCTGGTTCAAACTTAGTGCTCGCTGGGGGCCTTTACTAACTTATTTTGAATTCGGTGGAATTATATTTTCATGATGGGTTCTTCAGCTGCACATATAGTACCTCTTCAGTTTCAGAAGAAAGAAGAAAATGCTGAGTAACTGCAGACGAGAAAAGTCTTTTCTGTGCTCTAGGCAGCCAAGTGTAACATGGAGATATTTAAATAACAACAAAGTTTTCTTACTGTACAGGCATTATGTGCTTATTGGCTTTCTTTTTAATGTGGATTTAAATTTCATGCCTCTTTGAATATGTGTGTTTATCACACAAAATAACCATGGCATGGTTGTGATCTTCTAGGTGCTTGGAGGAGCTACCGTGTTGCATTCCAAATTTCCGCTGTTGGGTTTCTCATTACCTGGACCTACATCTTTTTTCCAATTGCTCTCCAGCAAGGTGTATGAACTATAACCTGGCGAGATGAGAATGTTCCATCACAGCCAAGCTGCCTGCACTTAATGCCTAAGTGACTGATTTGGAAGATTTGTGCTTCTTTCAGTGGTTGTAAGCCCAAGACAAGCTGTGTTAGGCACATGGGGGGAAGAAAATACAGAAGTAGAAGGATGCAGAGTTGCTACCTTATGGTGGTGATGCAAAGAGGAGGATTATTAAAAGTATCAGTATGTTATTTGTATCCTAGGAGAAGAAGTTGGTGTGTGTTCGTTCATGTATCATTTGGTTTTACTTAGGAGCCGAAGGTTAAGGAACAAATTAGAAAAGTAGCTGGCATGGCTTCACTGGCAGCTGTGTGTGAGATAATGGATGGGAAGCTGGAAGCGCACCTGGAATCTCTGCCTTCTGTGGATGCTCTGAAGAAATTCATTTCCTTTTCTCAGTTCAATCAAGTATTAAAGAAGCCATGTTATATTGAAGAAAAGAACAGGTATGTCTCCTAAAGCTTCAGTAATTCTCTAGAATAAACATGATTAATGAGAAGCAGTGATTAAGATGTTGGCTTTTCCTGTTCTTTGACAACTTCCTGCCAAGTTCCTTAAAAAGGAAGAATTCTGTACACAAACTATTCACTCAGTTGCTCTTTTGTCTTAACATCCAGATTTTAGAACAAGGAAGCAGGTGTAATTGATCAGACCAAAGGTTCTTTTCTTAAGTCCTCTAGTTCTGTGAAGCCAGAGCTAGCCATGAACGCTGCTTACCCTTAGGCCAGATTAAATATATGTACACTGCAGAAAGCCATGACATGTGCACAAGCAAGGTTTAAATGTAAATTATTTACTGTTCAGAAGGGAAACCCAGAGGAAGCCAGAGAGCCAAAACCCAAATACTTGGGTAACAAGAAAACCACAGCCAGCACAGAGTGATGTTTCCACTGAATACCATCACAGGTGTTTGACTGATGAGGCTGACTAAGCCCATAATTGATTTTTCTTTTAAAAACCACTTCATTTTCAGATTTCTTTTCCATGTATAGTCCACTCTTGCCTTGGACTGTATAAATCTTAGCACCTTGAAGTGGTACAGTGAGTTTGTACAGTTAGGCACTTCCTGGTGGAGTAGGAATGTGCAGGATAAACTTAACACAATTATTTATTTAAGAAAAGTGGTTTTTTTCACAGCTTATGTGAAGAAACGACATCTCAAGGATGGGGGAAAATCGTTGCACGCTATGTTCGTGACCAGTGGATTTGCCTCCGTTTTGTTTTAAATTCACTGGCTCAGGGGTATGAAGAAACTTCAGTACTGTCACTGTCTACAGTTGAAAGGTCAAAAGAAATCCTACAGTCTGCATTAGAAGCCCTGTCTATTCTTCCTTCAGACCAAGTTTTGCCTGTGTTCGACTGCATGAAAGTCCTTGTTCCCAAGGTAAAAGATAAACCTGCGCAGTATTCATAGGTTTTTTTGGTGGTTTTTTTCCTTAAATGTAACACTTTCTCTTTTTTTACAGCTTCTGCACTCATCAGAGGCTCTCTGCATTGAAGCATTTGATTTGGCTTGGAAAATTATATCCTCTTTGAGCAACACACAGTTAATATTTTGGACCAATCTAAAAGCTTTTGTTCAGTTCATCTTTGATACTGAGGTTCTAGCTGTTGCTGCAAGTGCAAAAGGTGAAGCATATACCAAAATAAAAGAGGTCAGTTTCAAGAATTCTTCTTTGTTTTTGAGACAGGAACATAAATTTTGTCTGGATGTAAAAATGTATTTTCGTTTTCCCTTCAGCTGTTGTTGTGAATTTTTCATTTCTGAAAAGGCCAAGGTTTGAGAGTGTTAAGATAAAAGACCTGAGAATAAGAGTGAAGAATAAACAAATATATTGATTGTTCTTGTGGCACAGAAAATGAAAAGTACGGTGTCTCTGGTTTTTAGACGGTTCAGTATGTTTTACATGCAGTAAAAAATTTTTTTTTCATTTATTTTATTTTTACATAAAAATAAAACTCCTCTTGACTATTTTGTTTAGGATTTGACACCTGAACTTTTACAAGCTGTTATTATTCTGGGAAAATTATGCCTTTTTCTAATAATTCACTCTTTATAAAAACTCTGTTTTAGATGAAAAGTTAGAACAGTTCAAAATCTGGTAGATGCAATTGACTAAAACATTTTTCCTGCTTCTTTAAAGGCTTCTTTTCCTCTGATGGTCCAGGTGTAGAAAACAAAAGCACATAGTTGCCTTAGAGTTCAGTTTAATACTGCATGGTAGACCTGCTTCCAACATTAAGGAGAAAAATACCATCTTTATTCTCTTTTTGTAAGATTTATGCAGCTGCCAGAACTCCAGTAGTTCTTATATCTGTTACAGTGCTTTCTTTTTTTGATAAGGTCCAGGAAACCGTATTCAGTGCTGGGATGTTGGTTCCTATTGGCTTTATACACTGCAAAGTTGTTAGCTATTTCTTTCTACTTAATCTTTCTTGGGGATTTTTTCTTTTTCCTTTTTTTCCCTTTCTAAGCACTAACTAAATATTTGTGCAGAACAGTCCACAGTGAGTGCAAGACTTAAACTAGGGCAGTAATACCTTGTGAATTATCTACCAGTGTATTTGTCTGCTGAGATTTACTACCACGTGTGCTGCTTTGTGCTTAGCACAAAAATCTCTCTAGGACGGGTTGCAGTTTTGCTTTGAAGTCATCATAAGTAGCCCTGTGCTGGTGTCACATTCATAACTTTTTTAAAAAATAAAATACAGAAAAAATATTTTTATTTTAAATAAAAACTATTTTTAATAAAATACATAAAAATGGATACTTCCTAGCTATTTAAAACTGCTGTGATATATCTGTATTAGCCTTAATTACCTTGAAATGTAGTTGCATTTATTTTCTTTTTTTTTTAAAAAAAAAAACAACTTGCTTCAAATTAATGTTACCATTTTCTAAACACTTTGCAGTCTCCCTGTGGACCCAAGCCAAAATAAGATATGTATGTTAAGATGGTAAATTATCTCTTCTGTTGAAGTCGGTTGGCTTTTACTTTTAATGAATGTCTGTAACAGCTAATTGTATGCTCAGTGTTGTAATAACTAATGAGCCATAGTTAGAATTTTATTTTTCTCTATCTTAAAACCTGTTTAAATTCTGAGAATTACTGCCTTAACTTCAGCATTAGTATTTCAAGCATTGTGTGAGGTGTATTTTGCCAATGTTGAGAGTGTTGAGTCTGTGTGACAGCTATGCCATTGTCTGCAGTGGGACATACCATGACAGCAGGCATCAAGGAGCTCATGAAGGTCTCCTATACTCAACAAAGGGCATCTGGTCGAGCCACCTTCTGCCCCTTCCTAAGAAAATGAAGATAAAGTTCCCAAGCAAGTGCCTACTTACGTATATTCTTACTCCAGTCCTCGGCAGTCCCCGCTGCCATTGACCCACTGTGCAATGGCTGTGTAGTTGTAGCTAAAGAGAAGAAAAAATGGAACTGCCTGGTGTTGATTTGTCACAGAAGCACAATTTTAATTTTGTCTACCACAGTGCACTCTGTCTTTTTAACAGTTGGAAGGGGTGGAACAATGGGGTGTTTTTGAGTCAAAAAAGGGAGTATCGTTATGGTAATATTGAGAAGGGCTTCCACAGAACCCAGAGCACTCTGTTCCTTAGCTTAATTTCTTCTGCTGCACTCTTCTTTTTTTCATTTGTGATTATTCATATGTTAATTGTGCTAGTGCTTAAATATCTTAAATTTCTTTTGTGTGTGGCTGAACTTTTATCATGTTAGTGAAACAGTTGAAAAAAATTTCAGGATTGAGAAATGCATAGTAAGTGCTGTGCTGCTTCCCTGCAGGTGAAACAACAGCTCAGTTTTGGAATTACTAGGAAAGTTATGATGGCTGTCTTTGCACTACAATATAGGTTTGAAGTCTTGGTAAAAACCCCACATGCTTCTAGTGTAGACCTTTCTTCCCAGCAAGTGTTTCTTCAGTCTGCATTGCAGTATTTTAAGTTCTTCATGAGCTTCTTGGTGCTTTAATGCTTAGCAATTCAGAACAACTTTCCCTATAAAACCAGCATTCCTGTCAAAGAATTGTTACATTATCAAAATTATCATTTCAATGCAGGGAAGTGGAGCAGCTTTGTCTATTAGGAGCTGTGACACCTTCTGAAAAACCATTTTCATGGACAGCTCTAACTGATGGCTAAAAAGAAATTCTTAGAAAGCTTTACCTGTTCATTCTGCATCTCCCTGCCCTCTCCCAAATGCTAGCAATTTCTTAGAAAAAATTTACTTTGTAAGTGAAATTTACTCTTGCACTTTCCGTGAGGAAGGGAAAGAAATATTTTGGGGCCATTTTTCTTTTGTTTTATTTTTCTTCTTTTCAAAGAAGCTTTAGATAGTAGCTTCAAATATTGTAAATATGTCCTCCTTAAAAACAAATGTAGTAGTGTTAAAAGAAATGTAGAAATGTTAGTAGTTTATAAAGTCTGAGCTTTTAAAAAAATAAATGGTAGAAAGACACTTTTGCACTTTAACTTAAATATGAACTTTGACATGAATGTAATCCTCCTTAAAGAACAGAACTAGTGATACGGCTACTTACGTAAATTTTTTTTTCTAAATTGGTAATGGTTGATTAAAACACTAGGTTTGTGCTCATGAAGTAAGCCCTGGCTCATTTTCCAGGAGATTTGTTTAAGGCATCTGGTGTTACATCTGTTTAAGCAAAGATAAGGGTTTTGTTAACATAAGCATATACTGGGCAAATTGTTGCCCATTCACCTGCTCTTATAATCAGGGCATTATAAATAGGTTAAAGACAGCATTAACCTGAGCAGAGATAGGATGCAAAAGACCATGAGACCTTTTAAAATAGGTATCACTGCAATTTTATTCTAATAGATCTGGCACTTCTGAAAACTAGGTTTTGAATCTTTTATTTCTTATTTTCAGATAATTTTCAAGCTCATAGATCTGTCCACTACAAAGACTGGAGTCTTCAATGTAGTCCTTAGTCATTGTTGTCAGTCTTGGATATTTCCCACTGTTGATGAGAGAAGTGCCTTGACAAATGCTTTCTTAAATGCTGGAAATTATAGTGAACTTATCACTGAGGCTTGTGTCTTTGGAACTGTATTTAGGAAAGATCAAAGGTATAAAAAAATCTTTGTGATTTCTATTTTACAATTTTGTGTGGGTTTTTTTTTTCTTTTAAATTTTGAGATAACTGTTGGAAAACTGAAAACAGGTTTTGTATGTTATTCTGCTAATTTTGTTGCTTTGTCTTCTTTTGTCTCTAAAGACCCATTCAGGATGTGCATGCCTTCATAGAAAACCTTGGAGAAAAATGTGCAGCAAATATTGTTACAGAAAGGTAATGATTTTGAGGATACATCTTACAGTATTTGGTGTGAATTGTGTCTTTGTCATGGTTGATGCTCTGATAGGAATGATGCTGGTTTTGAAGTCAGCTCAGTCACAGAATATCATGAGTTGGTGGGACCCACAAGGAATATATTAATAACCTTTAAAAATACTAGTGCAAGGGTTGTAAATCACATTATATTCATAATTCAAATACAAACTGTAGAAAAGTGGATTTTCAGGAAAATATATCTCACTTGTTAATCGAACTGTGGCTGAAATAACTACTTCCTCATTGTCTCACCTCAATAAAGTATTATTTTTTAGAATGCTGAACTAATACGTACCTTGTCGTTGTAAGAAAGACGGTTAAGAAATTCAGGTTTTAATGCAGCCAGATGTTGAGCTTGGCTTTTTAACATTGGTTGCAAGCTCTTTTCGTGTGTGTACTGCCCAAAGGTCCTGCCCTCCCTCCTTTGAAATGGGGATGTTAGCTACTGGATTGTTGAATTTTTGTATAGTTTCACTCCCATTTTTACTTAGTGGAAGAAAGTAAGAGAAAAAGTCTGTCACCTTGTTTTCAGAAATATCAGTAGTTTGTAAAACCTGGGCTTTCAGAAAATTTAACTGCAAAAGTTCAGTGCTGTGTTTTCTCTCAAGAGCATTTTGGTAATCATATATCTTCTTGTGATGGTCTGCAGTTGTCACAACCTATAATGTCACTAATTTTACTTTTGCCATTAATTTTTCTAGATGTCTGTAGTTAACTAATAGGAATAAAGTGTTGTTTGGGACTAGGCATTTGACCAAACTGTAAGCATAAATTAGTTTTTAAAAGATTACAGTTTATAGGCACAAAATTTCAAAAGTTTTCATCTACAGCTTTTTCTATAGAAAAAGTTTTTAAACGCCTAGATGTCACTAAAGAACTCTAGATAGACTCAGGGTCAGGTTGTGAACTCACTAATTTTTTTCATCATCAATGATGAAGAGATTTTAAAATTTCAGTTCTGGGTATTTATGTGCATGTTGTCTCGCTGTAGCCAACTTGATGGCTGTATGATCAAGGTGATGTTTGGTGCTTTTTTAATAATTTAGGAATTATCTTTGTCGAAACCAGTGGAGTTAGATTTTTATTTTTATTAATATTTTACAGTCCAAATCGAGATGATCATTATGTTCGCATTTGTGCTGTTAAATTCCTGTGCTTGTTGGATGAATCAAATATCTTGCATAAAACGTTTATGGAAGACATTTTCATCAAACTACTCGATAAGGTAAAATTAATTTCTCTTGGTATATACATGTAGTGTTAGTACAATTAGTAAAATGCAGCCTATTTACAGTTGACAGGATGCATTGAAGGTTGTTTGTGTAGCAAATCTCTAGATTTGCCGAGTAATACGCTTTTCTTCATTATGAGACAGAGGTTAATTTGACCCAAATGGTAAAAATTGCCTTTTGGCAATTCTTTCTTTTTAGTGGATATTTTGACTTCCTGGAACAATATCCAAATTCGAACCATTTTTCCATTAAGAATCTTCCTTTAGGCTGTGTTCTGCAGCAGTGCATTTCACTTAAACAGTTGCAGACTACCTCTTAAATTGAGAGAGCTATTGTCTCCTTAGAATACCTTTGTAGACAGAAATAATGGAGAAGGTTGGGGTCCAATTTTCATTTATATCATAGCTGCTTACGCATTGGCAGGAGTCTAAAGTTCAGTGGTAAATTACTGCAGCTACTATTAGAACATCACCCATACATTCTGGCACTGTCGAATCCTGCTTTTGTCTGAAGAACTTGGTATGGTGGGTCCCTCATTCCTCTCATTTAAGTACTGCAGAAAAATGATTAGTGTTTGTGTTGTAAGATTGACCAAGCGGAAAAAAAGGGAGCTTTAGAAGATATTTGCTTACTTTATTATTTAATTATAAGCTTCATAATTTAAGTCTTCATCAATTGAGTAAATAAATTTTCCTAAGCTTATGTTCAGTGCTGATCCTAGCTGTGTGGTAGATGCTGCTTTCTTAGTACAGAAAAGTGTATTTAGATGTATTCAAATTTAAAGGAAGAATAGGCAATAAACCTTTTAATTTTCTTTTAGGATGAACTGGTGTCCAGATCTAGAACACGCTATTATGCAAACTCTTTGCAGCATAGAATTAAAAACCGGGTGTGGCAGACACTCTTAGTTCTTCTCCCAAAGCTTAACCAGGTATTGCTCTTTGTTATTAATTTTTAAACAAATAAATAAGTATCTACTTTCAAGACCTAATTTGGTGTCATGGAAGCTGCATATGTTAAAATTACAGCAGGGTATAAAAGGCATGTAACCTGTAGCTGGTGTGGAACTTCTGTGTTTAGAAGCTTTTTGTAGTTTCATTCTTTTAGTCTGAAGTAATGGCTTTATCATGCATTTCCACAGGACACTGGAAACTGATTCTTAGATTTGTGAATTTTAGGAGGCCAGATTGTTCCTTGTTAAAGCTATCTAAAAGTTTGTACTGACTGTCTGATTGAAAGCTTTTTAATTTAGTAAAAATATTGCTACTTTATGAACAGTCAAGAAATTGGCAAGTGTTGCTTTCATCAAATGCTGCTTCACAAGAAAATGTTTGAAAAGTATAATTAAGAAATTAGGTGGTTTAAAAATGTTTCAGTTTGCATAATAAAATATATATGTCTGATATTATGATAAAGGTGAGAATGTTCTTTATTTTTTTCTTCATGGAAATAACTCTAACAATATACTAAAGGATTGCCTGATTTTGTTTTCTCAGAATTTTTTGTGTGGAATTCTTGACAGAGTTTTTCAGGCTGGATTCAGTAATAATCAGGCATCTGTGAAATACTTCATAGAATGGATTGTTATCTTGAGTCTACATAAATATCCCCAATTCCTTGATAAATTCTGGAACTGCTTTTGCTATGTAAGTAAGAGCTTTTGCATTCATTTGAAGAGTAATATGAACAAAGAGGGTACAGTTTGTCATCCTATACCTTATTTTCTGTGTATTCCAGTCTTCCTTTAAAAGCTGGGAAGTGGGCTGTTGAGTAGCTCAACTTGGAAGTGAGTTTGAACAATAATCTGAGCCACTCAGAAATTTGCGACCTAAAAATGGCCAAAGAAAAGTCAGTTCCTTCTGTTGAGACATTTCCTTTTATGATGTTTTGTTCTGGGCTGAGTGGAGCTGGCCTAGTGAGTGAGAGTAGTCCAATATGAGAGCCATCAGGACCACGTGGACACCCTAGATCCTGAGTCTGAAGGTGTGAGGTACTTGTGGTTTCCACAGCCCACCTTTGCCTTTTTTATCACATCCTCTGTGTCAGTGAGAACATGACTTGCACAGTACATATTCAATTTGCAGCTTTTAATATGGATTTCTCTCACGGTGGAGTTCTGTAATGAGGTTTTAAAACTGAAGCAGGGTTTGAGTGATGATACCCAAAAGCCATGAAAGGGTTGACTGGGGAGAACTGACTATTTCAGAGTTCCTTCCAAAAGCTCAACCTGTTGGAATTGCTGTCATTTTAGTAGATGATAACCTGTTGGATCGAAGTGATTTCATGCTGATAACAAATGTACTGAATCACAGTGGGCCCATTCAAACCATCAGAACAAGCAGAAAGCACACAGAATTATGAAACAGGAATAGAGATTGCACTTTCAGAGGCTCCCCTGGTGGTGAGGAAGGTGTTTAGTGCAGGTGGCTCGGTGTGCAGCTGCAGTGTGAGCTGCAGATTGAGCTCTGGGTAGCGGGAGCCCCAGGCAAGAGACTGTGGAATGATGCTGACCTTTTGCATTCCTAGGGGAATACAGTGAACTTGGGTTGAATTTTAGCTCACTTACACCACTATAAACTTCATTCTGATTGATGTGTTAGTAAAAAGCAAATAACATGCTAGGAGAAATGAAAGGCTAATCATACTGACCTTGTATTTTCATAACTTTGGCTGTGGAAACACGATTTTTATTAGTGTTGGTAGTATTTCATGTGCAGAACGTGACATGAAAATGTATAAAGTATAAAACCATTTTATATGTGCCTATCTCTTGTTACATTCTTTTTTACTTCAGGATGAAGAGAAGCTTAAAAAAAGCATCTGCACATTTTTATCAGTGTTGGGCCACTTTGACATCATTCTTCAAAATACCTCAGAGAAGGTACATTTCTCTCAAGAGTGTTTGTTCTTTATTCACTTCCAGTCCATACACAGAGTTCTGAATTGCAAATAGACTGCCAAAATGGTTTAAATATCTCTTCAATACCTACTTCCTACCAAGGTATCCTTTGTTATGCAAAACACTTAACTATTCCTGTCACCTCTGTGAAGTATTGGACTTAGGAAAATCAGCTAACTTAGCAGGTGTTCTTGATACATAGAGCCTGATTACCTGTGAAATTTTCCAGCTACTCTGGTTTTAAGTAAACATGTGGATGCACTTGGGTTTGTTTTTCTTGCTGCTCTTTGAATCAGAAATAAGTAGAGGTTTTCTTGCAGGCAGAATAATGATTTCTAAAGCAAGTGAATACATTTTCAAAGAACAAGTGGGGCTGTAGGGTTTTTCCTGATGAGATGGAAGGAAGGAAATCAATATAACTTTAAAGCTTTGTGATTTCCAAAAGGGTGTCTTTGAGGTACTTTTTCTTGGGCCACTCATAACTTCTGAATGGTACATTAAAACTTAACATAAAAGAAGCTTCTTTGTCTTTGTTTCTTTAGAAGCCAGCTCTGAAGAAAGCCCTCATAGTTGTTCTGCAGTGGTGTTTCAGCCATAATTTCAGCGTTCGACTTTATGCATTAATTGCCCTTAAAAAAATCTGGGGCATGTGCAGAATGCTGCACGTGGAAGAATTTGAAGCTCTGACACCAGTTATTGAATCTAGCCTTCAACAAGTGGAAAGCATGCATGGCACAGGGTTGGTAACATTCTTCACAGCTTAACATTGTTCTTCTGAGCCATTTGCAGCAAGTTAAATTTTCTAAAATGACACTTGATAATTTCTGTGGGGTTTTATGGGAGTTTTTTATCTTTATTTAAAAAGAAGTTGGCATGGGGAGACACAATACAGAAAAGGCAGCAAAGGGAAGAGTCTTGACTTTTTAACAGCTAAAAGCTGACACTGAACCATAGGCTAGTATCCAGTTTCCATGAGATACTTCTTGCCAAACTCCTTTTGATAATAGAATTTGGAGATGTGTTATGGGCCTTTCTTGAACCATTCTGAATGCTGTTTGTTTTCTAAATATGGGCCCTTACTTAATTGTTGAAGTATTTGCTTTCCTGTACAGTATATAGTAAATAAATTAGGTTGCATTATGCCAATCTGATGATTGAATTTTTAAAAATAGTCAGCACATTGCTTTTTATATGTATCTTCCATTACTTTCTGCACTTGCAGGAATGCCGGAAGGAACTGGCAGCGAATCCAAGATCACTTCTTCTTTGCAACATTTCATCCAGTTGAGGATTATAGTCTAGAGGCAAGTCCAAGACCACGTTAATTTTACTACTGTATTTTTGTCTTTTTTGATATCTTCTAATGTGGGATAAAATTACTGATTTAAAACCCCAAAAAAATACTTCACCCAGATTGTGATGGGCTTTAGACTACGATTGCATCTTAGTTTCTCTGCTTGGTACTGCGTTAAAAACCCAGGTCAGTTAGGAAGAGGTAAGTGTGATGAATGTGCCTGTCGATGGGAATTAATCAGGTTTTCCATTTGTGACTGGAAGGGTTTATTCTAGTTACTGAAGAGCATCTACTCAGTTGAGGTAGTTTAGGGTTTCTAAGGCATCTGTTCCCAGAAGTAACTTGAAGTTGCTTAACTGGATTGTTGGATGTGAGTGGGATAGAGCTAGATGCACCTTTTTCAGCCACCTTTTTTGATACAGCTCAAATAACTGATAGCTGAATAAACATTTTCATCATTGAAAACAGAAGGAAGGCAAAAATAAGGGTGCAGAGAAATAGAAGAGAGAGAAGAACTAAGCTCAAAATGCAAGATAAGCATGGATTTGAATGGGGTGTATGTTTTTGCAGAAACGGTGCCATCTTTGACAGAAGAAATTTTCTTCTTTTAACTGATGTTCTGTGAAATATTTTTGTGAACACAAATGTGCTAAATAGTGGAAAGTAGAAGTCCTGAACAGGAAGAAAAAACCCAACCAAGCAAGACCAGTATTTGTGAAGGATTTAAATGTATTCAGGGTGCATCTTCACCTTTGTCTTGAAGGGTTCATCGGGATAAACAAAAAGTCTGGGTTTTAAACTCTTTGACTTATTTTCAGTCTTTCCCTTGGGATGTGTGTTTTTTTCCTCCTTGATAAATCATGGTTAGCTAGAGGTATTGGTTGTGCTGAGCTGGGTTTTACCACTAGATTTTAATACTTTGAACTATTTTTATTTTGACATTAAATAAATCTGCATCCTTTACTAGCAAGTTGTAGGAGTATTTGAAAACTCTTTAGTGTTACACATACAAGATTTTCTCTAGACCCTTGTGCTTAGAAGCATAGTGTGAATTCTTTGGTATCCTAGAATTTCAGAACAGTACAGATCCTCAGGACAAGTTTAATTAGGGAGAGAATAAGTCTAGTTTTATGGAAGTTTTGGATAGCACTCGAATACTGAGAGACATACTGGTAAGCTGTATTAAGTACCGAGAAAAAACAAGTATTAAAAGCACAGGAGGCCAGATCATGGACATGTTTCATTAAACTACCAGGGATTAATTATCTGTTTCTGCTGCTTTAGTGACTCTCTGCTGATAACACTGTGTTGTGTTGCAGACGATATTTCACACTCTTCCCCGCCTTTCGGAACTGGCTGAAGATGAATGGATCTCCCTCTCTAAATTTGACAGATTCACTGACATTCCTTTGCCAGCAGCATTTCAGTGGTGCCATTCCCGGACGGAACTTCGTGATCTGAAACCAAGTGACTGGTCTCAGCAAGACATGGGTAAAGTACAGCCAGTCTGTACTCATTTTAATTATTTGTATGGAGTAGCTGTGTGCATCTGTATCCAATCTGGTTTTGAGCTGAAGTAAACTCTGCATCTATGTGAGCAGAACATGTCCCATAAAATAATAGTAGATGATGAATGGTATCTCCAGTACTACCATTTGGATTATCTTCTTTATTGAAGCACTAATTTCACTCCCACTTGCATATCCATGTGAACATAGAGTTTGTTGTTACAGGTTCACATTCAGCTGAAGCAGACAGCCAGCCAGAGTGGACTGATGTTCAGAAAAAGATTATACCCTGGAAGAACAGCACTCCTAGTTTAGACTTGGAAACAGCACTTCAGGATGATCGTGCTGCTAAACTTGGCAAATCAAACAGCAGATTGATTGTGGTGGCTTCACTTATTGATAAACCTACCAATTTAGGAGGTAAGGCTGATTGCGCATTTTCAAACTTTTATTTTACACCTTGGAGCACACTTAAAAGTGAATTTCATTTTGTGATGATAATTAGAAAATTATTTAAGTGCTGCTCAGAAGAATAGATGATTATCCCAAAAGAAACTGGAAGCCAAAGAAAATCCTACCCACTTCAGGGAAAGAGGTCTTCCACAGTTACATTTTAAGGAAAGAAAAAAGTACTTACAGAGAGCGTGCATTAAGTAGAATTTTGCTGTAAATAATGCTCAGTTTCTTGCTGATTCTGTATTTGCTACAGTTGAGTTTTTCAACTGTGTATGCAGTTAAAGGAAATAATTTGCTTTTTCATTTATTTTCCTGTAACAATTAAACCAAATCTTGTAAACCTACAAGATTCTCATGTCTGTTGGACAGCAGCGTCCCATTTCCTGATTGATTGCCTTCACGATGTGACAGCTGTGACGTAATAAATCCTGCAAATACTTTATTGCCATTGTGTTTTATGTTAGCAATTTCAATAACTGCAGTGAGTAATGAAAAGCCCATAAGCTGGTGCTGTCTGCATTGTAATGCTGTTATGTGTCATCTTCTTTTATTTAACAGGTACTGGATTTAAAGCTTAAGCTTGTGTGTGAAAGTGTCAAACCATTCATCCTCGCTAAGGATTAGACAATTAACCCCTTACTTTACATAATTAGGATTTTAAAAGCATATTGTCAGACACAGTGCATTTCTAATTTTTGTCTCTCTGCTAAGTTACAAAACAAATTTTTTTCCTGTAATTTAGATGGAACAAGGTGTGGCTTGAGAGACGTGAAACTAACTAAAACCAGATGACTAGAGTAGCCATTTCTCTTTTGCATTCTTTCATTTTCACTTGATGTTCTGGCTTAGTGTTTATTTTCTACACAAAAATCACTCTATTTCTTGGTTTTGTAGGTTTATGTCGTACAAGTGAAATATTTGGGGCATCTGCACTAGTTGTTGGCAGTCTTCATTATATACAGGATAAGCAGTTTCAGCATCTGAGTGTTTCTGCAGAGCAGTGGCTCCCCCTTGTCGAGGTGAATGGAAACATTTTAATAGCTAAAAAGTGTTCTCAGCATCTTCAGATTGTCAGATGCATAGTTCAGTCTTATCTTGAAAAAATTATCTTTTTCTTTAATGGAAGCTCCTGCTGTTATCCCTGACACTTAATCTTGTATGTTTTGCGTCAACCTTATAAAAGCAATTTAGAAAATACTTGCAGTTTCTTATTTATCAGTGATAAACTGATTATGTGAGCTGTCATTGTTACATCTTTCTTCATTGTATTGGTGGGGGTATTTTGTGGCATTACCTAACTTTCTGTGCTTCTGCTGAAGAGCTTTTAAAATGTTAAGCAATGTATATGGACAGAGTCTTTGAGGGATAAAAGTCATTCATCTTAAAAAGTGTCCAAGTAATTTTTTTTGTTTTGTTTTTTACAATAACTTGAGAAGTTTACAAAAGGTGATATTTAAGTATTTTTGTATTTTTCTCTGCTTCTAATGCACAGGTGAAACCATCTCAGCTTGTTGATTATTTACAGCAGAAAAAAACGGAAGGCTACACTATTATTGGTGTGGAGCAGACAGCTAAAAGTTTTGATCTTACAGAATATTGCTTCCCAGAGAAATCACTATTACTGCTGGGGTAAGAGCACACACAGATTTGTAAATCTACCTCTTGCAGTCCATCCCTTTCTCTAGTCAGAGTTTGGTGATATGAAAACCAAGTGACACATGTAACGGTGATTCTGGAATGGGAAATGATTATGGAAAGAGCAGTCCTTGGCTTTGTATGCTAAGGACCACGAGGTATTGATAGCTCTTGAATGACTCTTCTCATTATTTAATAACCTATCCATACACTGAGACACCTTTTAATAACGGGTGAAGGTAGCAACAGCATGGGTTGTATTTTTCTGGGAGTGCTAAAGGTACCGTCTGTTCAGTTCAGTTGTGTGGGGCCTGGGTGTGTGGGCTGTGGTGAGGTAAAGATTGATACGTTATATCACATCTATCTATCTGCCATATGTATAATATATATTTTATGCATAGAGAGAGAGCTTATATATACAGATTATATATATTACAGATAGAAAGTCTGCAGTGAAGCACATACAAGTGAGAAAGCTCCTGGCATTGCAGGGCTACTGAGACCAGGGAGAAGGGTGTGGCTATCCTCTTAGGACAAAGGTTTTTTTCCAACTTTTTTAATATATATCTTGTCTTCAGAATGGAGTGCTCATAATCACTTTATTCTCTTTTAATTAAAACCAATAGTTTAAATTACCAGTAAAATTCAGTATCCTCTGGTGTGCTCAGTTTTGACATTCCTTTGTGCCAAGACCTCAATGTTGAGCAGTTGAGCTTTCCTGCTGTGCCAGCAGCTTCATACCATGGTCCTTTCACTATATATGGAGTTTAAAAAGAAAAGAAGAGTGTTTATGCTGGGTGCTCAGCTATTGCTGGACTAGTGAACTGAAAACTGAGTCTTCAATCAGGTTTTTTTACATCAAAACTCCAGTCAGGTCTCTCCATGTCTTCTTTGTAATGTATTACTGTTTTTAAAAAATTCATTTCTTGTCACCAGTTACCCAGTAGGCAGATGCGCCATTTGTCAAAAAGTGTTTGGATGCTGTTTTGACATTTGTATTTTCTGCTTTCTGGAACACACATGCCCTCTCTCAGATACAAGTTACTGTTTCTTCTTTACTAGAAATGAACATGAAGGAATCCCAGCCAACCTGATCCACCATCTGGATGTCTGTGTGGAAATTCCTCAGCAGGGCATTATTCGGTCCCTCAATGTTCATGTGAGCGGGGCTCTGCTGATCTGGGAGTACACGAGACAGCAAGTGATCAAGCAAAAACAACAACAGTAACTGCCCAGAGACTTGTGCCTTAATGTACAGCTGGACAGCTTCCTACGGTGCTACGACATGAAATTTGGAATAGATGAGATACAAACTCAGGGTGAACAAGAATTCTTAACTTTGCATGTTCTGTTCTCTGTAGTGTTCAGAGTGACTTTTAAATGCCTTAATTACCTCCTTAAACTGTTGCATTGGAAATAAATACTATTTATATTGCATGTGGCATGTGTTTTCTCTGATCAATGTCAGCACAGTTCTGTGAACAATCCCAAACTCAAAACACAGGATTTTTACTGTAGTCACTTCAGTTGTGGTGACTCTGCTTGAAATAAGTCATGCCTTTAGCCATAGTATTAAATGATTCCAGCACCTAGATAGACTAGATTATATGATTTTTGGAAGGCAGCTTCACTTACATAATTATATTCAGTGCTGCTCCTTGTTTAAATGCCTTCTACAGTCACATTTATTAATCCTGCTGTAAACACTCTGTACCTTTAAATAAAGCTGCATCACTAAGGCAATCCAATCCTCCAAAAGGCCATAATGTGAGAATTGTGATAAATAACTGGACATTGTTCTAGCAGAGATACTGACTGAAAACCTATCACTAATGTAAAAATTCCTGTTGCTTATAAAAATGAGCATACTCAAACCAGAAAATTACATATCACATGCAAAGGATGCTTTAGGTCTTCTAATGACCACTGTTGTATAAATTATCTGACTTAAACTGTATTTTAAAATACTTTGAAATACAAATAGACATTTTATTATACAACCCACTAATTTTGACCAGAAAGGCAAATTGGAATGGACTTTATTTTAGGAAAAAGCTGGTTCACTTACTGAAAAACAATTCCATTTTCTCTTTAGAATATGTACACTGCAGTATTAAATCATTTATTCCTGTGAAACAATTTTACTAATTATACATTCAAACCCTTAAATTTGTGGACAGCCCTGCACCAAATTTCTTTGACTTAAACTCGTCAAAAAGCTGTTCATGACCCTTTTTTTTTTAGCAGACACGTGAGACCTGGCAACAAGAAGAGCAGTCTGCATTTCAGGGAGACTGCTACATTACCAGTTCTTGCACTCAAGCAGCTTCTTGTTGCTTTCCTCTGGCTTCTTCTTTCTGTAGTTACTCTCACTTGATTTATTTTGAGAGCAGCGTTCCTAAGACTTTCCAGCAGCTTCTGGAGGATGAAACCCTTCTGTTTCAAGCTTCTTTTTATATTTTAAAAAGTCTCTTCTTTTGTCAAAGTGTTTAACCTGTTTAAAAAGAGAAACGATGTTCATTAGAAGAAAACTAGCAAGACGAAGAGGCTTTGCATACACAGTCTTCAGTCACTGAACTTGAGGATTTTAATGCACTACTTAGGAGTTTCTTCTGTTGAAGACTAAAGAGTTGTGTGTTTAGTTTTTGGGGGTTCTTTACCATTTTGAAAGTCAACTTTAAGTTCACCACCCTCTTACTTCATTAAGATCTCATATGCTTTTCTCTTTCACTGCTCTGAACAAAAATTATTGTGATGCAAAGGTAAGTCCAGCAGCTTTTCTATGGTATCACAGCCTATGTAACGTGAGTTCAGTGTCTAGAACCAGTGATGAGCACGGTGCAAGGCACTGCAGATGAGACCATCATCCCTAGAGATGATAAATAGCAGACCTGCACTCTTCCAAGTGTCAGTGCAGCAGCTGTGAAGGTACTCAGGCCTTTTAACTAACTTCAATCTTCCACCTGCAAAAGGAACTGTTCAGACCCTCAAACACCACTGCTATTAGAGGGCAGTGCCTGTTAAAAAAGAACTACAACTTGAGCTCGGGAAACTAAAAAACCCAACATGAATGGGTAAGGTGCAGGCAGGTGCCGTGCTGTGAAATTATACTGCATGGAAAAAAAGGTATTTCTATGCACAGGCTATCAGATGCCAGTCTTAAAAATGTCATGCCCTGCACAGCCTGTGTGGCAGCTCCCTTCTCTACTGGCCTTTAAACAGGAAATTCTGTTTCAAGTACCTTCCAGGTCTTTTTTATTTATTAATAGTCCTGTGCGTTTATCTGGAAATGCGAGACCGTATTTTCCTTTCCCTTTGTACTATACCCTTAACACCGCTTTCCTTAGCTGCCGGGCCAGTCAGGGAGCTGTCCTTTCCCAGCCAGACAGCAGTGTGGAAACCCAGCAACGCCTGACACGGCTGCAGTCTTCTCTCCGAACAGCTCCAGGCTGGGCACTGCAGGAGCTGGAGCTGCCCTCCCCAAGCAGCTGCTCCATCCCGCCGCCGCGGCCAGGGATGCGCGCACGGTGCTCACCCACTGCTGCGGGCAGCGCGACTCGAAGGCCCGGCGCAGCTTCTCGCACTTGGCGGCGTCATCCCCGTGGCTGTCCAGGCACTGCCAGAACTCGTCCCGGGCCCCCCAGCACGCCTTCCTCTCCTCCATCGTCGGCGCCGCCATCCCGGCTGCCGCCCTGAACGCAGCACACGGCCGCTGTCCGAGCGCTGCCTGCGGAGCCCAGGCTCGGGAGAGCCCCGCACGGCCCCGCTCTGCCTCGCTTCCTCGCCCGCCAAGGTCGCGCTCCGGAAGCGATCCCGGGGCGCGGGCGGGCCCCGGCGACTCCCTCCCTCTCTCCCTCCCGCCGCTCCTCCCTCTCTCCCTCCCGCCGCTCCTCCCTCTCTCCCGCCGCTCCTCCCTCTCTCCCTCCCGCCTCTCCGCCCTCCCCGCCGCCTGTCCCGCCCCGCGGTGCCGGCACGGAGCTGCGGCGGCTGCCGCGTCCTCCCGTCGGCAGCGCTCTCCCCGTGCTGTCCTGCTGTAGCCTCTCGGTCTGCAAAGATATTTGGAACATCAAATAAAAACGTCAGTTGCCTGATGTGCTTTTCTGTGCTGCGGTTTTTTTCCGGTGTCATCCTCTGTTGCCTAGCACACGATGAACAACTATTCTTCCCGTGAGTTCCGTTCAGTGCCTCAGTGCGTTGTCTGTTCAAAGGAACCAAGTCTCTCTGCTTTCTCTTTCGACGCATTAACAGCTGGATGAAATCACTGTGTAAAATGTTTGGGGCCGAGACCAGTTTCCATGTGGTATTTTTAAAATCCTGGGAGCTGGAACTCAAGTTCCAGGTGATGTCTTAAGTTTTATCTTTCATGCTTCTCAGATTCTGTTCTGCCTACCGGTGTAGCTCTGAGCCTCATACTAAGTGCTAGTAAGCTCTCTTCACAGTGTAGGGAGACAAAACAAATCCTTTTCCTGCTGAGAACCAAGGACAACTTTCAGGCCCAAAAAGCACAAACAACGATGGACTGAAGGGAGAAAAAAGAAGGATGAGACCTCACAACCTGAACCTGTAATTGGACAATTAAACCCCAGATGGACCAAAACTTTAAAAAGTGTAAGACCTCGTGATGGATTGTCCATTTTGTGACCATTCTAAGTCTACCTTGGGTGTAGCCCATGTCAGGCTCTTACGCTGCCTAAAGGTCTTTCAATAAATACCAACTTTATTCTCTAGCTCTGTCCAGTCTCTGTTTCAGGTAAGCCTTCCTAAAGCATCACTAATTCTGAGCTATGGCACGTAGTCTGAGCTACTTCAGGCTTTGTGAATTTAATGAATTAGGGGGAAAAATAATCTGAGAGCACTTACAGCATTGTAAATTTGCCACACTTCAAATGGCATAACAGTAAGGTAGTGACTGGGTGACATATAATGCATTTTTGACAATTTTCCTTGCAGCATGGTTCCCCCTGAGAGCTGATCCATTGATTGCATTCAGCGTGCACAAACCACTCCAGAAAGGTTTCTTGGAACGGACTCTGTCACTGAGTCAAGGTGACTGCCCCAGTGAAAGGAAAATGTATTCGTAGTCAAGGTGGTGAAAGAGCAAGAGAAGCCTGGAGGCAGCCAGTTGGTGAGCAAATCTGCAGCACAGGTAGAGAGCACCCAGAAGCACGCTCTGTTTCATTATTTCATTTGGGACTTGGTGGCATTTCCTGTAAAGAATTGGCAGAGTCCTTTTATGCATCAATTCCACCTGGAAATGGGGACCAGTTTTGCAAGCTATGGCACGTGTCCCCACAGTAACACACTGCAGTTTTGGGAAAGGTGACATTTTGGTGTCTGGGAAGAGCCTATCTCTGCCAGCTGCTGAGCCCTTGGCAGCTCCCAGATGCCCGGGCAGCTTTATTGGCTGTTTTTCCTGGCAGCTCCCGGAATGTCCGGCAGCTTTCCTGGGAGTTTGCTGGTAGCTGGACTCTCTTTTGGAGGAATGGGAATGTGACCGCTGCCGAAGTTATATACCACTGTGTGGTACATAGCACTTGTCCATGCTCTCTGCCCTGCCCAATTGTTAACTGTCTTCTGTTTGCTACACTAGGATAGGTAAGAGACAGAAATGCAGTCATATAGTAGAGCAAGGGGTTTAAGGTCAGTTAAAGTTACTGCAAAAATAGAATTTCAGTTGTTTTTATGATGCAAAGAATTAATGTAGGAGTAAATACGTATTGTAAGCTTACCCAGGATCCTTTTGCATTCAGGCTTTTGAGTTTTACATGCATGAATATTGAAAAGAAAATTAATGTTAAGTCTTGAGACCAGAAAATGTGATAATGGAATGTAATAATAGGAAATGCCAATTGTGTTTTAGATTTCAAAATTTATGATGTGTGTAAAGTTGTTTAGTGATTGCATTTATGAAACAGAGGAGATAATGTGATTATATATAATTAATCACAAAGCCCAAATAGCACATCTGGGATATTTGTGATAAATAGTTTATTCTTTAATGACCTGTAGCCCGAAAAGTACTCACTGGAGACACTTGTAAATAACTCTGTGTAGTGGATATTATGGAAATTTAGTGATATGGTTTTAGGAAGTGCATGAATAAAAAAATACACAGATTCAGATAATTAATTTTTAATAGCAATATTTCCATTTGGTTAAACTGCTGTCTATAAGGGGGTGGAGGATTTTTGTTGCCAGTTAGCCAATTCTAAGTATTTATCTTTAGTCTTTTATTTTGGGAAATGTGCCCAGGGAGTAATGAATGGGATATTTATAGTAATAGGCTAATGTTCTAGAAAGATGGGAGAAAAAATTCCAGATTTGTTAGGTATGCTGGTTGCCACAGTTGAAGCCTTTGAATTACATTTCCATTTAGCAGTTAGTGAGATAGATGTTAAAGAAATAGATGCCAATTTCCCACTGCAACTCTTCCCAGGAGCGAGCTAAAGTGAATCATACGATGTTTGTACAGTGGTTCAGCTCTCGAGCTCTTTTGTACCTGTTCTTGCCAATTGGGATAGGGCATTGTGTGTGCTTTGCCTTCCAGTTAATGCCCAAACAGCTCACTGCTCACCTACAGCCATGCTAACCCCGTATTTAATTGAAATTTGCCCAGCAGATTCTTCATTTGCAATTGTAATGATTTCCCCTTTTATTTTGGAAGCAATTAGTATGTTATAGGTGTCCCCATGACCAATAATAAAAACAATCCTTGATGTTCTGTAGCTGTGTGCTTAGACCAGGAGTTCAGTTAATTTATTTTTCTTTCATTGAAATATTCTGATGTATGATCCTTACGCATGACAAACTTTCAGGGGACTGAATTTAAAAATGAGTTCTGTAAGCAATACAGCCCTTTGTCTAACAATTTATTTTGCTGGAAATAATAAAACAATCTTACCTGAAGTAGCATGAGGCATTTTCTTCTGTAGTGGAATAACAAGAATTTTTTTTATAAAATTAAAAAATATGTAATTCAAGAGAACCATATATTATGACTCTTTCCCTCCTTCCCAACTTCCTTCTTAAATGTCCATTAAGGATGTAACTATAGCTCCTTTTCCCTACACTTCTTGTCATCCCATTCACTTTTGTTTTCCCTTTTTCCAGGCATTTTTAACTTTATTTTTTTTACATTTCATTTCTTCAAATTTGTCTCCTATCCCTTTTATTTACATTTCTTCCCTAATTTAAGCATTCGAACTAGAGTAATTTTGGCATGTTTTGGTCCTTTTCACTGCCCCTCATTTTATCACAGTCCATTTGGTTGGAATCACTCAATTTCCAAATTTTCTCCTTTTATTCACATGTTTTTGATCATATCTGCTTTCCAAAGCAGTTGTTTGACTTTGTTTTCTGGTTTCCTAGCCCTACAACGTTCCTTGCTATGCTTGGTGAAAGAAAATTATTTTAAAATTCCAAAATCATTTGAATGATTACTTGTACCTGGTTTTATTTTAAAAAAGGAGTAAATTATCAATGAAGCCTCAGGAACTGAATACATTTTTTTAATATTGGATACATTTAAGTAGTGTATACTGTACTTTCTATGGTCTTATGCAAAACACTGCTCTTCATTATTTCATGGAGAAATAATTTGGTTTTTTTCCATGTTTTACTTTTGTGGAATTCTTTTTTACAATAGCATGCCTAAACTTCCAATGAGTTAGCAACAATTTGGGTTTATGGAAATTTAAGCAAAAAGCTCTGTGAATTTAGAAGAAGGAGTGTATGAGGAGAAAGAAAACGCTTTTTTGGCGTGGTCTTAGCAGATTAGTTTTCCAGATCCCTAAGATGTGGGATATCATGTGGGTTTGTTTGTTTGTTTGTTTGTTTGTTTGTTTTAAACTGTGTATTGGGATTCTGTGCTGGGTGTTGTGATGGGTCTCCCTGCACTAGGGAGTGCCAGTGTGAAATGAACACAGAGGATGCAGCACACCAGGGCTGGGGACATGGAGGGAGGGACAGAGGAAGGGACACTGCCCCAGCTTTCTGTGCAGCTCCGTGTGTACCAGAGGGCTGCCTGTGTGCATTCATCAGGAGCCATCTCTGAGGCTGAGATGGAGACAGAGGAGAAAGAATAGACAGAATGGTGACTCTTCACCTTCTCCAGGCTTGTGTTTGGTGTTTTGAATCCTGCAGAGCAAAGGCTTGTCTCATCTTTGTGACCTCTCACAGACATCAGTGGACTACTCTGTGGAGCATGGTCTGAAAATCACTAGGCACCTTGAGGAATGGTGATTATGGTGGAGGAAAAGCCCCAAAACTGGAGGTTTTGCATTCTTTTAGGGTGATTACATTATTTGTAGGCACTTGTTTTTAATGCCAGAATTCTATTTTTGTTCAGTTGTTAGAAAGGACGAAAACAGAAAAAGGAGTATTTTGGGAAAAGCAGGCGATGGTGGGAAGACTGACTAATTCTCACTCTTATATTGGCTCCTGCTCAGCAATTCAAGCTGACCAAGGATGAGACAAATTTGCTTTGCAGAAATGTTGATGCTCACCTTTTTGCAAGAAAGCTAGATGGGAAACTGGAAATCTGTCCGTTCTACAAGCAGACTTTGGTTTTCAAAGCTATGTAACTAGAAGTGGAAAACTCATCTTTTAACTGGATGTCTTCAAATTTTTGTGACATCTTATGTACTAAAGAAAGGAAGTGGTTCCCATTTCTCTCTAAGACTGAAGCATGTCCTAAATTATTTTTATAAAATACCAATTTGCATTTTTGCATTTAATGATGCATTTAATTGATGAGGTATTGTATTTAATAACTCATCAGCTGCACCAATTACCTTATGTGCACTATAAACATTGTCTGAAATGTAGGTGTGCTGTACCAGATGGGATTGCTTGCACATGCACAAAGGCAGCAACCTCCTCAAACATGGTATTTGTTTCCAAGAGCAATATCAATTTTCTTAGCAGCCAAGTTAGCAAGTGACACGCCTTTGAGCAAATCCAAAAATCACACAACGAAGGAGCAATGCTTTGTGCACAAGTCAGGAAGGCATTTAAAATGTATAATCAGCCAAAAATCACCAGGAGACCATTATGCAGCTTACTCTGCTTTCTAGGCTGCAGTCATGAAAAACTTTGCAGCTTCAGAAGCCAAAGGGGCTGTGAGACCTATTGCTGGGAGACTGGAAAAATACAATCACTGGCCCATAATATATGCTCATAGCCAGGAAAGACAAGTTCACATTTTTGAAGTATTTACAAATCCTGCTGCTTGGAACTCACAGGAATCCAGGTCTTAATTGAAGAATCTTCTAAGTGTCTGGGTCAGTCATGGATATATTGCAGAATCTGCAGTTTTGGTGTAAATATTCTGTGGAAGGTAGGAAAGAAAGCCCTCCCTTTAAGGAAAGGCAAAATATTGCTGAAGTCTCAGTCTCTCAGTTGACTTGTCCTTACGTGTTAAAAGGAGTCTGAAGGATGGATGACTTTCTGCAGACTTGTCTTGGCTCTTTTTTTGAGATAATTGGAAACACTACACTTAGATTTTTGAAGTATTTCTAAGGATGCTTCTTACCAAAGAAATGAAGCTACTGGGGATAAAAGGACATTTTCTTGCGGCTTAATAAGAGTAGTGAGGCAGGAAATAGCAGGAAAAAAATATTGCTGTTCAAAAAGGGAGAGGTTATTAAAGGAGCTGTGCTGAGGCCTGTCTTCTTGGTCACTGATTGATCAAATGATTGGTCAAAAAACTCCTTTACTGATAATACTTTTGTACTGATTCTAGATACTAACACTGAGAGGGGATCTGTCACTGTCATGTAGCCAAACAGCAAAATAGCTCTTTGATTGCTGTTGTTCCCAATCAATGCACTGATGGCTATCTTGAGATGTTAAGGGACTGAATCTAGAAGAGGAGAGAAACCTGTGGATAAAAAGCTGGAAAATTCTATTTCTCTTCTGAAAGGATCATCTGCTTCAGCAGTAGGATTAAAGAACTGTCTCTAGGTCATTGTAGAAAAATTGCATACAACAGGTTCCTAAGTGCATTGCTAATGTGAGCTCCACAACCTCCCTTGTTTAAGCCTTTTCCAGAATTGTAACTCTGGCTTAGAAGTTCCACTTTCCACTTGTGAGAGGTTGTTTGCATCCGAGTATATCTGTGAAGTACTCGGATAAATACTAATTGCCATCTTCTTTAAAATGGTCTTGTGCCCATATGAAGATCCCCCTAACAGAGTTTCAGGTAGAAAAGTATAAGGTTTATTATTTTCAGAAACATTAGTTTGAGCTACTGGTCCTGTCCTTAAGAGTTTGATTTCCCCCTAAAAGATTTTTAGGCTACAAGTCATAAGATCTTTATGCTCTTTTTTTCCTGACTTCCTTTTTAATGTTCAGAACTTCTGCATAAGGTGCAGATTATTATGGAAATGCCCTAGAACATGCCAGCTGAAGAAGAGAATCTGATTACTTCTACTTTAAGAATTATGAGGTAATTAAGCTCATCCATCAAAATCCATTTCTGCAGGCAGCTTCTGCAGAGAGAGCTTGCATGAGGACTGGGCTGTGAAAGAACCTTCTCAGCCTTGGCCTTTACCAAGGAATAGCTCAGGTTTGGAGGCCTTGAAACTCCATCCTTTCTGCAGTACAAGCAGGGGACATGGACCCAAAGTGGCAGTACTTTATGGATTTCCAGCATGTGCACAGACTCCATTTCTTCAAACTGGAGTCATTGCAATGGACAGGTGGGCATCTTGCCCTGGAAGGTGTTTCACAAAAGGCATTTATTTTTGATTCTATCACCGGCTCTCCTGTGCTGCTGATTCACAGGAGCTGCATTGTTTCTGGCTGCTTCTCTTTCCCCCTTCCTTGAAGGAATGTCCAGTCCCAGGCTGCTGTCTGAGCCCACACAGCCAAGGCAAGGGGGCTGGTGCTGTTCCTAGGGCTTCTGAAGGGCTGCAGGATCTATATCCTTTTCAATGAAAAGGAGGGTGTTTCCATGAGTTTCAACTGTGCACATTTGTGAGTTTGTTTGGAATATGATCCAGAGCAATGCAAATCCATCTAGGCTTTCATTTTCACTCACTGCACAGAGAAACCTTCACTTCTCTTTGGTTTTGGGCTTGCAGACACCATAGCAGACAGGTTTTTGACCAGAAATGGTGTCAGCCTCGTCATGCTGCCTTCTCTGTAAGCTGAAGGTGCAGTATCTTTAGTAACTCTGGCCAGGTCAATATTGCACTGGTTTTGTTTCAGACTGCTCTGGAGAGCTGGGGATGCGAGATTTGTTCCTGAGCTCACAGGAAACATCTATTCCACCCCAGAACTTGATGATCTACAAGTCCTGCTAGCCTATCCTCAGCTCCCAAAACAGTTCAGCTACATACTGGTTTCAGTGTCTTTTGTTCATCTGTTGATTATTGTGGTTGGATTCCTGCCCTTCGTGGCTGTTTTTTGAAGACTACAGGTATGAATATAGCCATTCTAGACAGAAGATCAGGGAAAGCTTTTTAAAATAAGCCCATCTCTGACCCATGTGCTGATAAAAGGCTCATGCAGTCACTGTGGAGAGTTGCAATAAAAATTATTACAAAGGAGACAGCAGGACAAGGACAAAGGCACATAAGGCAGGAGGAGGACTGCTGCGCCCTCTCACTGTTGTATTTTGCAGCACTGAAAGCCAGCAGCTGCAATGAGGTCTGGTGATGCTATTTGCTTTTCTGAGATTTTTTTTTCTCTACTTGCTGTTACAACAAGCCCACTGGATTGTTACTGGACACTTTGAGGGCTAAGCTGGGGTAGAAAGTTGCCAGTCCTTGAACAAGGGAGCACACTTGTGGCTGGCAGTGCTCTGTGAGGGCAGAAAACGCACAGTGATGATGCAGGAGGCCAGCTTCAGAGACACCTGAAGAAGCCTCGCTGGAGGGACCTGCAGTTCTGCCTAAGGACGAGGGTCAAGGTTGCTAATGGTGGGCTAAAAGTGCTAATTCCAGCCTTGTGTGGCTCTGTGCTGTGGTGTCCATCCAGGGCAGCAGTGGGTCTGACTCACAGACAGATTGCACACAGTGCTTCAGCCTCTGAGGGCAAGCAGGAGAGTCTGCCACAGCTCAGCCCTCCTCTGCAAGGCACTGGATCTGTCCTGGGCATCCTTTCACAGTCTGGCATCAGGAATTCAATCTTGCCTTTACCTGAAGGGTGGCCCAGTTACATCTAATGCCTTCTCAGAGGAGTTTGCTCTGGCTTGTCCTCCTGGTGAAAACCAACAAATCCATTTTTTCCATTCCTTAGCTTCAGACCTTTAGCACTTAGAGATGTACACACACACCATATGGACATGCTGCATTGTGGTTCTCCTAATCACATCCTGGACTTCACTCTCTGGAAGGTTTTTCTACCCAGAGGCTTACTGTCAAGTCAGGTGTTTATGCTTAGGGCAAGTTTTGCCTGAAAAGATGTGGGTAATTTCATCTGGTTAATATGGCTAGCTCAGAATTGTTTCACATGGGTAAATCTAGTTTGCACAGTCCCCACTCAGAAGACAGATGGTTCATGAAGTGCTGTTTGAAATCCCAGCCCCTCACATGTGTTTAGCCTGTTCTCAGGAAGGATGAGCCAACAGAAGCAATGACTTGGTTGCATTTGGTGAGTCACAGTTTACTAATGCTGCTGTCCATTCTGGTGCATAAATTCCCCCACAGTCCATACTGAAAGTTATAAGCCTGCTTCCCTTTTGTTTAAAAACACACATTAGCTGCAGTTTTTTAAATGGCATTTGGAGCCTTTTGAATACTTACAGACTGCATCAAACACACAACAAAATGAAGATTCCACTTTGTGGAACTATGGAAAATGGAAGGACTGCTTATATATTCTTCTCTGGCCTTGCTCAGAGATGAGGCTTGAGGAGGATGACATCCTCAAGGATAACAAAATGATTTGTCCAAAGATGGAATAAACTTGAATGTGGGAGTTTTGAGGTCAAACCTCTGTGTGTGCCCTTCAATGCAGTTATTGACAGGAGTTGTACCTGTGCTCCTGTCTTGTGCCTTTACTCTCCTCTTCCCAAAGAAATGGATATAAAAATTCAGGGGTGTTTTTGTTACCAAGTCTTTAGTGTCTGGTCATTGAGCAATGTGGTGGGGACCAGCATACAGCCTGGACTAGGGCCTGGTTATTAATTCACAATCAATGTTACAAATTCATGTCCCACACATGCCCCTAAATACCTGTTAGCATATGCACATATGGCTGCTCACTGATGCATTCAAAGACCAATTTTTCCTTTGGTCTACTTCTGCTGGATGCCTGTTTCCTGCCTGATGCCTGACAGCATCCCTCTAGATGGATTTGTGCAGGTAGTGCAGAGCAGACTTTGCTGTCTTGGACAGACACATCAGCAGTGCCTTGCGATGCAGCCTTGGTCGCTTTTTTCGTGTCTCTCCCTTCCGATTGCACGCATACTACCCACGGCAGAACTGCAATAAAAGGTTCAGTCAAGAGAAGGAAAAGGATAGCATTGACTGAGGTTGAGTTTAAAATCTTTTATTATTTAGCTTTGCCAAACAGATAATGGAATCTGAAGTTGATTTGCTAAAATGTTTTGAAGTGGATGCCACCCCTGCCTGAGACAAAGAGGACCTCAGTGGTAGCAGGGACCTTAGGCTATGGCAGCAGTTCAAAAGAACACTTTTAGTTTTGTATGCAACAATGTAAACTTCAAAAATAGTAAACTATAACCTTTCCCCCCCCCTTTTTACATAGCATGTGATCTATCACAGATAGAAATTTAATGGCGAACCAAAATCGCGTAAGTAAACATCCTGGTGCTTACAAGTTTCATAAAAAGTGTTACATTTGATGTAAATATCTTACATTTTTAACTCTTAACACTCACAATTATGGAGTAAAAGCAATTGGCGATTCACCCCCTTAGTCCATGCTCTCAGACTGTACATCAGCAACCACGCTCTTGCCAGCCCCTTTGATCATTTTCGGTCGGATTGTCCCCCACGTGAGCGAGATTTCCCCTTCCTCACATTGGCGTTAATCAAGCGCAGCTCCGCACAGGGGTAAAACCTGTGAAGTGAGAAGAGAACCAGGTCTCCTGCGCTCGAACTTGCAGTGCCCTGGGCCCCACGCTCCCACAGAAGCCACGGCGTGTACAGGAGGCACGTCCTGATGTCGGTGGGAATTTGGGGTCCTTTGGGGCCGCAAACCTGAGCCCTGCCCTTGCAAGTGCCTCGCAGCAGGACCTGGTTCTGCGTGGATAAAGACAAGAGTTCTGTAGAAGGCACTGGATTTCTCTTGCATGACTTTAAACGTGGACTACAGTCGTACGCAGAATAAGGAGATTTGGGCTCTAGACTGCTCTCTCTCTATGCTTTAGTGCAAGCATTTTTTGCGCTTGAATTTTCCCTGTTTGCAGCGCAACATGCGCTCATCTACATAGAGTGATTTCTAAATCTTCCTTCCATTCTTCCACCCCATCTTCCCGTCCCCAAAAAGATTCCCTTTTTTTTTTGCTCCTCGAAAACTTTCAAAGTACAGCTCTGGTCAAAAATAAACATGTGATGTAGCATAGCATTTGTTTCTTTTAAATCACAGTGTGCAATGCATCATTCAGTACCTAATGTACAAAATGTCTGCCCTGCTTTTCATGAAAGTCATTCTTTAAAATAACCTATGCAAATATATTTTGACTATATATTACATTCATTTAAAAAGAGAAGAGAGGTTCTTGGTTTGCAGGTTTTTTTCAGTGTACTACTTAAGTGAAAGATCAGATGTGAAAAAAGTACAAGCAAACTGGACATGCCAAGACTCGATGCTTTAGATGGTGATCATATCAAAACTGTACAGGTATGTACACCGTGTTGGACAGGTGTGCTTCTTCCCAAGAAAAGACCTTTGCATCATCATATGTAACGTTAACCACAAAGTTTTGGTAAAAAGAGCATTTAATGAGCAAAGGATGACATGGAAGGGCGAGTTCTCCGGCTTTTATTAGGCAGTCCTGAAGCAATGTCTCCATTCCCTTCGGGAATTTCTTCCTTCTTCCGGACTTTGAGACGTGTGAGGAGCTTTATTACCCAGACATCCCATTCCTCTGGCAAGAGCAACAGGAGGAAGCCCAGGCCAATAATGACGATGGCGATTACTCGGACACTATTGAAGACAATTTCACTCGTGTAGTGATCAACAACTGTGTGGGACATTGAACGGGTGTTACTACATGGGAAAAATGCATTTTAGGACAGAATCCCCTTCCCTCCCCCTCACCTCCCCAGCACTCAGGGCTGGCTGTGGCAGCAGAACATGGAGGCAATGATGGCAGGCGCTCTGTTTCCTGCTGGTTGAGCACACAGCAGGGTATGTCCACCAGCAGCACAGGAGCTCCTGCTGAGGTGCAGGGACACAGTGAAAGGAGCATTTTCCTTCCCTGCACAGCAGCTCCTGATTGTAAATTTTTTTTGTCACCCTGAGTGCCCTGTGAAGAAACCCTGCCCGGACTGAGCCATCCACACACTCTGGAGGGATCACAGCTTTTGGGAGCTAAATCTGCCAGAGCAGTGCCCAGCTCTGTGTGCGCTTAGTCAGCATGAAGCTGGGAGCTGCCACCTGCACCGTGGCACCAGCTGAGTAATGTAAATTTTGGCCATGTCCAAAATTGAATTGTCCAGTGTTCTTGATAAACACCTGCAATGTTATTTACCAAGGCAAGCAGAGCTACTAGACATATCTGCTCTAAAATGTAAGCAATTGTATTTGTTTGAATTAAGTGTTAAGCCTGCCTTGAAGAAATCATTAACAACTGATTTTTATCCATGGGTTTTTATTCCAGCCCAGAGATGAATGTCTTCAAATCTACTTTGTTTTTCACTTTAGATGGTAATTTAAAACCAGTTTTAGGGATTATGAATATCCATATAATATTACACAATACATATTTAATGCATATAGAATAAATTTTTAATCAGTGTTATCTCTGTAAATCTTAGAGAGAAGGTGCAAAACATGTTTAATAAATCTATTTTCTTTTATCCTTGCTGTGTATTTGAAAAGCCACAGATTTAATGTATTCATTAGGATGCAAAAGACAGAAAATCTTACCTGCATTCACTGGGACACTCAGTACAATTCCAAGAGAAATCAAGGTGGGGTAGGTAATAGCAATCCCAAAATTTAGTAGAATATTGAATGCTGATGAAGGAAAGAAAAATGTCTTTTAGTACAGTGAAATTAGGCAGAAGGAATGTCACTTGAAACCCTTATGCTTTATTACTCTATTTGTTGCTCAAATAAAGGGTACATCAGCTTCTGTTGTTTTTCCTGAAGATACCAGAGGACAAAGCTCTGTCTGCTGCATGTCCACCTGCCTGAGACATTGCTGTTTCTGGGGAACTCTGTATCCCTCTGGAGTCCAGTGGCAGGATCAGGGTAGGTTTTGGGTACAGCCTGTCTCTCAGTGTCATGTGCAGTAATTCCCACTCTTTATACTGATCCAATGATCCCCTTGGCTCTGCTGAAAGACTTAACACTCTTCTTCTGGGAGATTTCAGCTGAACAGGGGCTTCTCTCTGGGTGCTTTTTTGTAGAAAAGTTGCCTCTGGTTGCAGCTGGAAGATGCTGTAAATCTAGCCCTCCTCCAGGCAGGAACTTGCTAAATATAATTTAAATATAATTTAAATATAGTATCATTACTGTGGAATGATTATAATATCACTCCATTGTAATACCATACACAGTTTGTGGGACAAATTAATAATTGCTTTGGATCAAATTCACCCTTGTTTTAAGGTGATCAGCTTTAGCAGAATCAGGAGAGCCTTGCCAATACTGAGCTTGTTGGGAGCTGGGGCTTTGGCTGTCTTTCAGCTGTGTCCATGTATTGCTCATTCCAGGGATTGCTTGCCAAGTTCTGCACCACTTTCTTAGAGACACCTTCCACTGAGTCCACTGATAGGTAACCTGGAGGTACTTCTGGAGTTGTGACTGATCAAGGTAAAAGGAGCTGGGACTCAAGGCAGGGGTAGAGAAGAGCTCTTTCCAGTAGAAATTAATGTTTTAGGAGAGGGGATTCCATCATCCAGTTTAGGGACCAACTGTGGCAGCAGGTCAACACATCTAGTTTAACAATGAACAACATCAGGTTTCTAGTAACCTTTAAAACCTAGACTGGCATCCTTCCCTGCTGGGCTCCTTTGGTGGCACAGCAGTGGCAGCAGGAGAGGGGATTACCACCTATCAAAATGTCCATCACTGTGCAACACTACATTTTCAAAAGTTTCCTCCTCTTAGGAGCAGCAATTACTCCTCTTTAGGAGTAGCGATTAGCTATTACTGCAGGCAGCAGAGGCATTGGAGCCTGACCTTGTCTGGCCTGGCCTGACCTCCTCCTGTGGGGGTGCTGATGAGCCCCAGTTAATGCCCTCCCAGCAGGGCTGCTTCCATCACAGCCCAGGCAAGTGTTACCTGTCCCTGTCACACAGAGTTCATGAGTTAGGATAAGTTTTGCAGTTTAGTCCCACAGCACCTTCTAGAGAGAGGCACAGTATTTTGGTGGGGCAATAACAGCAGAGGTGAGGTCTACACTGCCCTAGGAATGGGCCCTCTCATAATATCTCAAGTCAATAATTACATTGAGAAGAAGGGAAAACAACTCCAGTGTGGGAGGGCCTTGCAGTTTCCACCAGTGGCCAGTTTCTGGCACCCTCCTCCACCCCAAGCAGTGTGAGAGCACCCCCATCTACTCACTCAATAAGAGAATTGAAAATCCGCAGAGGTTCCCCCAAGGAATGATGTCAAAAGAGCTCCAGTACTCCACTTTGGTAAAATAAAGGATGACAGGAATACAGGTGACAAAGAGGACGTTGAAGACAGCTAACACAGACAGAAATAAGGCAGCTTCTCCAAATTTAGCACTGCCCAAAAGAAGTTTGAATAAAACCTAAAAGAAGAAAGAAAATACATGGATTTAACTCTGTTGCACCACATTCCTGGAAGGCTGGTGTTCTGTTCTGGCACCTGTGTAGTGATGCTTGCCAGACACTTGGGATGGCTGCTCATGGAACTGTGGTGAGCAGCTTGTGTGGCCCAGCCTTCACCCTCCTGGCACGCCCTGGAGCACAGCCAGGGGCAGCTGCCAACTGAGTCCGTGCAGAAGGGGGATTCAGCACCTTTGTCTGTGCATGTCTTGAAAGGGAAGGTCACTAACTCTAACTTAGACCCTTCAACCCTGCCTTAGACCCTTCAGTCTTTTTTCTGCACCTCTAGCAAACCTGACATTTAGAAGATTGTGGAGCAGGGCAGGGAGAGGAGATGAAGCACTCTAGATAAAGAATCTCCCTGCATGAGACATCACTGGTCCAGGCCTTTGGCTGCCACCTGAGCAGTGCTGTGGTGGTGGGCAAGCAGAGTCATCCTGACGGTCTGTCCTTCCACCTTCTCCCTGGGAACTCATCTCCAGGAGGCAGATAGCAGAGCAGCAGCCCCACATCCCAGAGCACAGATGCAGCCTGGGCAATGAGACTGCAGGGAGGGATTTAAAAGCTTTGGTTTGTTAGTGGGAGAAGCAAAAAAAGACAGTAGAAATGAAGGATGTGAGCAGCCCATCTGTGAACAGCTCTTGTCTGGGCTCTGCATTGGTTTTCACTGCAGAGCTGCAGAGATTCTGTTGGATACCATGGTCTGGGAACAGTTTTCCTCTGCTGCTGGCTGCAGGCCAGGACAGCCAATGGACTGTGACTTAGTGGTTTGTGCTGCACTGGCAGTGCCCGTCACCAGTGCCAGTTCTCTCCTTTGCCTACACACAGAGCAGGGAAGTCTGCAGGGCTGCCGTGCTAGCAAGGGCTCTGCCCACCCCCACCATCCCACAGCCATCACTGCCCCGTGCAGATATGTTGCTGCTCTGCAATATGGAGCAAAAATGTCCCAAAAGCCACTTACTCCTCATTTGCCACCTGAGGACAGCGGGTTGTGTTGTCCCCAGCAGGGCCACCTCGACTTGTCCCCCTAGCCCAGATATGCAGCAGCTCTGCTGCACATGGTGAGATGTGTGTGCCTGCAGATCTGCCTGCCCCTTTGGCACACTCCACTCATGGAAACTGAGCCAGACTGTGGAAAGCAAGAGCAGGGTGGCAGCAGCAGTGGCAGCAGCATGCGTTGCACAACAAGCTGCAGAGCTTCATCTGTCCTGGCATGCAGATCACACTGCACAGTGACACTCTGCTGGCACTGCCGCCACCACCCTCTTGTGCATGGGCTCTGGTGGAGCAGCCCTGAGACTCCCATTCCCGGAAAGAGCAGCAGTGTCACGGGAAAGGGAACACAGCTAGGCTCTAGCCTTTCATTTTCTCTGTTTTGGTGGGCCATGTCTCTGGTCCTGCAAAGAAATGCTCTGTTAGAGGAATGAGCTGTATGAAACTTCATGACCTTCCTAATGTAAGTATTGTCTGATCTGAAAAAGTGAGCAGAAAGCATCGCAGCACTGTGCTGAGGGGCACAGGCAGATGCTCCTCAGTTTGGCAAGGTTCCCTGGACTGCTGGTGTTAGGGCTGCAGGGCTCTCCTGGCCAATTCCTCTTGGATGACTGGTACAGTGCAATTCATTAGACCAGATGAAGCTGTCTACACCTCCTTCTAATCTACACATCCGAGCCAGGGTGGGCAAACCACACTCTACAAATGCTTATTAACCTCACTGCAGACTGTGACTCTGAGCACTGTGAGCAGCACAGAGGCAAGTGCCCAGAAGTGTCTCAGGCTGAGTGAAATGGCTCTGCTCAGCAGAGAAGGCTGCATCTTACACGTAGTACAGCTTATCCAGCTGCTCAGGATGAGGTCTTGATTCATGGGCATGTGCTTTGCGTTTTAAGGATGTGACTGCTTCCATGACGAGCAATGCTTTAAGCCCAACACAGGCTACATATGTTACTGAAGGAGGCCTGGCAAGGGGAGGTAACAAAGTCACTTGAAGAAACTAAATTTCTGCAGGGTGCTTCCAGAACGGGTGCTTAAATCCAGAATCTATGGAAAAGCAGCCTCATTTTTCATGAAGGTAGGACATCTGTAAATCCTCCCCCTGGTGGAGGAGAACTGGAGAAGAGTATTCCAAGGAAATAGGAGTTTTTATCCTAAGTGAGAGTAGACATCAAAGCAAATGAATGCTGTGCTGCAGAGCCAGGGTGTTTATGGCAGAGCTCTCAAAGAAGGGCACACGGCACTGCACTGCACAGAGGTTTGCAAGTAAGACAGGGACAGCCCAAGTGAGTGACGAGAGTGACAGGCACCCTTCTGGGGGGAAAGAGCCAGGTGTGCTTACCTTGTAGAGAGCAGACATTGAGGCAGAGCCCACCACCAGGGCTATCCCAATAACGGAGTGGCTGTGAAACCCATCGGCGTACGTCATCATAACTATCCCTGCAATAGCAAATATAGCAGCCACGATCTGGTTGGGGACAAAGAAAGAAAGCAAGGAAGTGTTACTAGACAACCCCCACGATGGAGAAGCAGGCAGGCAGATTTACATGCCAGAGCAGTACTTCTGCATCATCTGCTTATGTAGAAAATAGTAGCAAGCCTGGGCCAATACCCAGGGAGCAGATGCTGCCTGCCCTCATGGTTTCCCTGGCTGCAGGAAAGCTGCAGGCAGAGCTGCAAAGGAGTGGCTGCTTCGGGCATGTACGACAGGCCAGCCTGCAGGGCTCAGTGCCTCCGACTGAGCTGAAGTGGGGATTTCATCTCTGTCACTGAGCTTCCCCTGCACCCAGTGGGTCCCTGCAGCTTGTGCATGACAATACACAAGTAATAATTCCCTGAAGCTTGCAGAAAAGGCTTCCAGTCCTGTTGAAGTTTTGAAGGAAAAAGGTTATAGAAATAAACAGGGGAATAAAATTCATGCAACTACTTTCCAGTCCAGATGAGTCATTCCAGACAGTAAGAGGAGGTTATTTTTCAGCCAGCTACACACATGCCTGAGGGGTGTCTCCCAAGCAGAGAGAGCATTCACAAAGGCAGGGGACACGCTGCCCTGATTTACCAGGGTCAGCAAGAAACCCCTGGCTTCTCTGGGATTGTCCTGCCAGATACCTTCAGCCTCTCAGGGTGTTAATTCTGGGGAGAATATTCTGTATTCAGAATATTTTCTGTATGCTCATGCAGTTCATTCCTGGCTCTGCAGGGCTGTGCACACACATCACATGGTGATGCCTTCAAGATGACTGGGCTATTAGTTTATTTTGATTCACAGATGGGTAAGTGCCAGCCAAATGTCCTCTTTCCCAGGACCAGACTGGGGTTTTGAGCCCCATCCACAGGCTGCAGCTGCCTACACATCCATGAGCCTCCTCTCATCTTTCCTACTTCTCACCAGAGCCCCAGTGGCTGCTGTGAAGATGCAGGGGGAAAGTCTGTGTGCCAAACTCTGCTCCTGCCTGGTCAGCAAGATGTGGTGAGGTTGTCTCTTTACCAGCTGCAGGTCCCAACCTCAGCAGCACCAGCAGCCTCCTCCCTGGGCTGAGCTGGGGCTGGTGCCAAGGGACACCCATAAACCAGACAATCATCCAGCAGATCCTTCCTGCATACTGCCATCAACACCTTCAATTTCCCCTAACACAAAAATGGCCCATTTTTGCAAACAAAACCATATCAATTTCTCCACAGGTGTTGCTGTATAATGGCAGGGTGGCATAAGGCAGAATGCTGATTTATGACTTGATCAGGGTGGAGCCCAGCACAAACTGCAAAGGCTGGGTACACACACTGCAGATTCGGGGAGGTTCAGATACAGCGTCTTGGCTTGCAGCCCTGTTGGCATCTGGTCTCTCCACGCACAGCTGTGGGACAGAATTTCAAGGTGAAGCTTTGTAGTGGTGTAACTGGGCCCTATGGTGCTGGACAGGCTTCTTTTTAAGGCAAGGAAAGAACCTCTCCTGCATGGCTCTACAGCAGTGTGGGGCAGTTTTCTCACCAGTGTGCTGATGCTTGTCAAATAAAAGTTCAGACATTCTGTGTGGCTTCAGAGGCACAAGAAAAAAGGTCATTGAATGAGACTAGCATGAGGCAGGTGCAGAACAAGGAAAAAGAGACTGGCCTTCACCCAACACATAATTAAGTGAAGGAAAGCTTTGCTTTTGCACCCTGTGGATGTGTAAAGTTTACAAGGATAAACCCATGGAAGAAAAAGTTCCATCAATGACTATTAGCTATAGAAACACTGCTTCCATCTCAGGAAGTCCTTGAGCCTCAAATTGTTGGAGGCTGGAAAGTCTCATAAGGAAATATCATTAAAGGCTTTTCCTATTTAGATTTTTCTAGGTGTCCACTTACAGGCAGCTGCTGCAGGCAGGCTTCTGGGGCAGAGGCACCTTTGCTCTGACTCACCATGGCTCTTTGGAGAGCTGCAAGGTACCTGGCTCGGGCTCAGCTGCAAGATGGCAACTCTACCTTCCTTCAACATCCCCTGTGCCACAGATGAGCTGACAAAGAATGGGAGATGCAGCATTTCCTGTAGCATCTGCTCCAGGTGTAGCTGTCCTCCTGTGAGCTGTATGGGGCTTGTCCAGCCTTCACTGGAGAGCTGAGGAGAACCACAACCATGTTCCAGGCTGTGGCATCCAGCTGGCACCTCCAGGTGCATGGGCAGAGGAGGCCTCCCTCAACCCCCACAGGCAGCTGTAATGCCTCTGCCCTGGAAACCTGGGGGGTGCAGGCATGAACTGCAGAATGGAAAGTTTCCAGCTTTGCTTTTTACTCAGGAGCTGATCAGCTTCAGAGCGCCCTCCAAGACCATGTCACAAGACACAGTTTGAGATTTGATAGGATATGTGTTCCCGAGTCCCACAGGCAGATGTGCTTGTCTATATGTTATGTACACAGGAGGCACCTGCAGGTGATGGCTCTCTTGGATCCTGAGCTGTTTTATTCACTGTAGCATGGAGGGAAACACCAAAGTCAAAGACCAAAGCAAATAAACGCAGTCTGCAAACTGTTCTGCTGGGGCAGAGGTCCTTGCTTATTCCATCAAGCATGTCACAAGCGTCAGATGAGTCTTGGCCTCACTTTGCAGTCTCCTGTTGACCTGCCAGGGGTGTCACATACACCTTCTCTGAAAGCCTTTCAGCCTTTCTATCAAGCACGTTGTTTAGTGGTGGTGACAGGCTGCTCACACACCACAGATGTCACAGCACTGCAGCGTTTGCAGAGGCAGTGCTTCAGGCTCTCACAGCTCCACTATGTGTGTGTCTTTGACAGCTCACAGCCCAGCCAGTCGTTCTCTGGACACAGTGAAGGGCAAGGGGGAAAAGCTCAACTTCCTTACGGGAGATGAGGACACTTAAAAGTACCTGAATGGCAAGGATAGGGACTTGTAGCTTGCCCTTACATTTAAATTCCAGCCAAATTGTGATTTATGTGCTATAGAGCTATAGAGCACTTCTGAAAGCCAGATAGGATACTTGTACTTGTTTTAACCCCACTGAGTTGCTTGCTTTCTCACCTTGCTTCTGTCAGTGGGCACAAACAGGGACATCCAAATATGCAGCCAGAGCTTTGCTGTGGCACTATCCATCTGCTGCACTGGTGTGGGGATGGAGCAGGAGCATGGGAAGGCACTCTCCCCCTTGCAGCCTTGTCTGCCACATACCCTCTCAAAGAGTGCTTTTAAGAGGGTCAGCAGCTCTGACACAGGGTGGTCCCGAGGGACCAGGTGCTTTGGGGCCAGGCTGTGTGGTGGCTGCGGCCCCATGGTCACTCCCAGGGAAGCCCTAGCAGCTGTCTTTCCTCCTGGTTGCCAGTCTCAGGAAGAAGGCAGTGTGTTGGGGTCACCCTGAGGCTATCCCCCAGCAGTGACACTCTTTTTGCCTGTTGCTTTTCACATAGGCTGTACAAAAAAGAGAGGAAAGAGGGAAGAAAATTATTCTCTCCAAAGACCCTATGCAATGTCCCTCTGCAGACAGGAGTGCCCCAGCACTCCCACTATGCCACATAAAGCTGGGTGGTAGAACTGCTGTGCAGCCATGTGCCCTTCCAATCCTTACAAGTGCCTCCTCACCCTCATATTGCCACAGGTCAGGATGCCACAACTGCTTAAGAGCAAATAGCCCAGTCTGTCTGCAAACCCCTTCTCCTTGCACCCAGGTCCCTTGCTGGCCTGTCACCTGGGAAGGAGACAGCTGTGTTCCTTCTTGCATTCAGGAGACAGCTTGTTCCTTCTCAGGAAGGCTCCTGCCACAGTCTCACCAATGCCAGGTACCACAGGGAGGGACTGGAACATATTGCAGGAGCATCACACAACCACCACTGCCCTGCCCCTGTTCTGCTTCTCTGCCTCATTGCTGCTTCCCAAAGTAGTGCAGGTAGGAAACAAAAGACAGCTGGGCATGGCTGGGATCACACTTAGGTCTGCTTCTCTGCTCCTTCCACTCCTTCTGCCCCTTTGGGAAGGGAGGCATACAGAACAGGATTCATCCCCCAGTGCATGTGCCCTGCCATGGCACAAGACAACCTGCCCAAGAAGCTGCTGGAAAGTCCCTGACCATCCTTGCTCTTCCATCATGGCCATGCACTCAGGAGAGCCCAAGAAGCACCTCCACTCCAGAATGTATGTGCCCATGTGGGTATCCCTGCACACACAGGTTGGGTCCTTTCCCTCCACACCACAGCTGTATCCCTCAGTGAGGGATGGCACATTGAGGCTGAGGAGCAAGCTGCAGTGCAGACAGCAGTGGTCACCCCTCTGTACACCACCTCTCCTGGTGTCCCACCAGTGCTACAGCTTGACAGTGCCACAAGAGGGATGAAGACACAGAAATACCCTTTTTTATTTTCATTTATCAAAAAGGCCAGCACATTCAGCTTTGATAACAATGAGATTTCCCTAGCTCAAGGATCATTTCAGGATACCCTTGCTTCTGCACTCAAAAATCACAGTTAATTTGTTTTCAGGGTAGGGCCACTTGGGCAGAGGGGTGGGCAGACACCAGCTGGCCACACTGAGCTTTTGGCAGGTACATTTTGCAACCATCCCCTGAGCAGCCTCTTGGCTGCCACCACTGAAAGGCTGGCCAAGCTCTCCTGCCAAATTCTCCTGCCAGAGTGGAATACTCCCTGAAAAGTTAACTCTCAGCTGCTCCGTGCAATAACCTCTTCTTAGCACTACCAGCCTGGGTGGGTGAGCAGGGAGCTCCTCAAGTAGTGGGCAGAGGACAGGAATAATTACAGTTATTGCTGTTGATCTTGATTATTAATTAATGTTAATTGGTGAAGCAAGGAAGGAGGGACCCACTGGTGCCTTTTCCTTGCAGTTGCTCCTGGCCCTGGCAGCATCTCCTTGGCCCCGGGGTGGTGGGTTACCCAAAGGATGTGCTGAGGGCTGCTCGAGGGGCAGCAGGGCCAGCAGGGAGCTGAGGGGTTTTCTGACAAACCCTCTGCACATGGCTCTGCTGCTGCTGCAGAGGCGTTCACGTGGGGTGCAGAACTAAAGGTGTCAGCAGACATTTGGGGTGCCCCCAGAAGAGCAGCCCAGAGCTGCTGGCCAAATGCAAGTCCCCGTGGACACCGATCTTCCCTCAGTGACACATGCAGGCGCACGTTTCGGCCACAGGTGGGCGAGGGCAGCCCGGCTCTCCTCTCCCGTCCGCAGCTGCTAAAGAAAACTGTCCCACCCTGCAAGCCTGCTGTCACACAGGGCCCTGCCAATTCCCAGGATGGGAGCAGAAGTGCATTGCGTGTAGCCAGGGCCTGCGAGAATGCGCAGTTCGAAACACCCAGGTCTGGTGGCAGCCTGGGAATTGTCACTTGGAAGGCATTGGCGAGGGCTGACACACACCCACAGCAGCACGGAGACAGCACGTACCCTTTGTGACACACTCTGGAGCCAAGCTACCTCTTTCCTGAGGGAGTTTGCACACAGGCATTGGGCTGGGGGAGCCAGGGGCTCCAGGAGCTCACAGGCACCTCCTGGGAAGGCTGCAGGGAAGGATGCATCCCTGCTCTGCAAGGACTTCTGTGCCCGTGCAGCTGTCTGCGTGGGTGCTGCTTGACTCAGCTGGCAGGAGGCAAGGGGTAAAGGAAAGACACAAGGATGAGGGGGAAGAGGGGAGACAGAGATAAGGAGTCACTTACCCTCACTCCCATGAACCTGTCCCTCAGAACGATCCATGAAAGCAAGAACACAAAAGCTTTGTTGCAGCAGAACAACACGGAGACATCCGTAGTGTTTATTTTCTTTATTGCATGTAAGTAAAGGTAGTTTGTGAGTGTCCAAAGAACACCAAAGGGTGCTGCCTTGGTAAAAAACACCTTCAAAGTCAAGCCATTGTCTCCAAAAAATCGGCAGCACTCCCTAAAACAAGGAGAGAAAGGTAGCGTTATTACATAAGCCAGTCACAGTCTGCAGTAAATATATGGCTTTTTTTGCTCCTCTTCTTTTCCTTTGGGGAAAGAGAGGCACACACCTTAAAGAGGAGGAAAAAAACCAAGTTTCAGCTTCTGCTGCAACAGCCAGCACCTGCTCAGGGTACAAACAGGCAGGGGCTGCAAACATGGGAGGAGGCTGTAAAGAAAGAGCAAAGGGAGACGTGACGACAGGAGGTGAAATCTCACTCTTTCCACCAGTCCCTTCACAGTGAAGGTCTTGGAGCAGTGTGGGGCCATCCTTTTTCCTTCACCCCTTTGGGCACCAGGATGCTCAGGGCCCAGGGTTGGCAGCAAAGCCCCGAACTCCCCGCTCCTGCTGAGGCCGTGGGAAGCTGGTGCCCATCAGATCTCCTATGTGGGGCTTGGAAGAAGCCCTGCAGGAGCCCGGTCTGGGGTTTCTCCACCCAAGGGGTGGGACCTGGCTCAAATCTCCAGCAGCATCAGGGCAGGAGCAGGAGGGAGCAGCAGGCAGCTCCTGCTCCCCCTGGGATGAGAACATGGCATGGGAGCAGCTGGAGCAGCAGTGGGGAGTCAGGAGCTCATGTGTGCAGTCCAGGCTGGGGATGCTGTGAATCCCTGAGCAGGAGGCAGCCTGAGCAGGTTCAGCCCTGGCACAGAGAGCAGAAGCACCAGCAGTTTGTCTCTGTCCTGAATGTAGCAGTGGGCAACAGGGCACAGGAGGTGATGGGGGGCAGCTTGGCCCTGCTGGCAGGGCTGGCATGGGGCTGCAGGGGTAGGGGGGAAACCTGCCTGCAACCTGTGCCTGCCTGGCAGCAGAGCTGGAAGCTCCAGCTGCATGGAAATTCAGTAGCACAAAGAAGGAATGAAGCAGCCTGCAGGGCTGGGGCTGTGGCCAGCAGCCTGCAAGGTGTGTGTGGGGCAGCCAGCACAGTGCCCTGGCCTGCACTGCCATTGCTCACTTCCAAACCTGCAAACTCCCCGGGCCCTGAAGTACTTTATTGGGGTGTTTTGACAAAACCTGAGCAGAACTGAATTTCCTGCTGACAATGATGGACGAATAGGTTTTCACTGCTGTCATGAATTTCAAGCTGTTTGTTTCCTGAGACTGGGCATGTAAAGATCATTATTTGGACACTGATGAAAGCATTGTTTTGATCCACTTTCCCAGAAGACAGAGCTGTACCAGATGAATACCTAAAATGCCCCATCCATTCTTTGAGCCTCATCAAATCTCTGCATTTACAAGTCTACATCAGCCTACAGTCCCTCTGCTACAGCAGGTACAAGACTGCAAGGTAGAGGAAACACATTTTTGTGTTTATTGGGTTTTGTTGCCTGCCAGTCCCTTGTATCAAATCATAGCTATGCAGAACTTACCCATCTCTGGTTGTGATGACCCTGTACTTTGGCTGCTGTACATGGACACTTTCATTTGAGCTGCTGGTTCTGCATTGTGTTGCTCAGTGTCTCTTGTCCTCTGCAAAATTGCCTGCTGGCAGCAGCCTATCCCCTGCCAAACCTGTGAACTGCCTCTCTGAATCAGTGGAAGAGCTGCCCATCTGCACTACAAACCACAGCCTGACTTCCCACCTGCTGGAGCTGTGCTGCTGGGCTGTTCAGGGATGCTCATGACCCTGACAGATGTTGCCTGTGCTCAGCATGTGGCCCTGATCCAGTCTCCCCTTTCACAAACACTACACCCACTTCAGGTCTGCCCTTCAGTCCTGCACAGCACTGACTGTACCAGCCACTTGCCACAGGGGACACAGGGAGTGCAAAAGGAAGCAGAGACACACTGAAAAAGCCAGTCCCAAACTTCATTAGAGGCTTAAACCTGCTCCCTAAGACATCATGGAAGGTTTCATTGCCAGGGTGCCATAGGCAGCCAGCCTCATGCCCTGAAAACAAAAAACAGTTTAAATTAAATTACATGAAGCAAGATTAGTATGAGAGGAACAGGAAGGCTGTACTCAAATGAAAGGACAAAAATGGAATTTATGTTGGGATTCATGCTGGGGAAAAAAAATTCCTCCTGCCAAAAATCTGTTCCCCACATATAGAATTGGCTATCACTGTTTCATATACAGTAGAAACATGTGCTTTTACTGTCTTGTGGGCCTGATTCTTGTTTAGTGAATACCACTGGATTCCTATGATAGCACAGCCTGGATCCCTGAAGCATCCAGTGTAGTTCTGTGCTGCCCCAAAGGATCATGACATGGATCATGACCCTGAGCTGCAGTGCCCACTTTGGGAACCTCTCTCTACCCTACACAATAAAGGTTCCTTTTAGCTGTTTTGGCTGGCTTCTCCAAGCATGAATTACTTTTTGTAGGCTGGCTCCAGCTTCTAAAGGAGACCTCTTTATGGCAGAGATTTCCTTACCCAGCACAGAGCTGTAAGGAAGCTTCTCCCCAAGGACTCCTAGGGCTGTGGGGGTGCTGCCAGCCATGCACCCACACCCACAGTGAGCCCTGTTTGTTGCTCCAAACAGGGGCACTCCTGCAGATGGGCTAGATGGCTGCCTTGGACTTGGCATCTTCAGTGAAGTATGAGGAGCATCTGGGAGAATGTGGCATATTTTGTGCACCAGAATTACTGTGTGCCATACAATAAACCTCTTGCAATCAACTGTTTACCCAGGTTTGGCACTGCTTACAGGGAAAACTGATTTTTCCTTGGTGCCATTGCACAGCTGGTGAAGCCATATCAAGAAGCATTTGATGAAGAGAGTTATCAGTGAGTAACTGTAGATAAATGGTAATGGGGAGCAAGACAGGACTGTGGTATTACCTACGCTGTGAGCTCAAAACAGTCAGGGATGACTCCAGAATAAACAACCTTCAGATTAAATATTTTGACAGAACATTTGACCACAGCTGTTCCTGCTGTCCACTAATTTCTGGGCCCAGCACAGGCATGGGCACATCCACTGTGTTAACCCCCACGCTGTGTTAAAAGAGAAATTGTCATCTTAGACTGACCAAACCTATTCATGGTCACATTACCAGAAATCCTGCACCTGCTGCTCTCACCTGCCTCCCCAACCTGAAAGTTGCTGTGGTGCTCTCTTGATGATACAGTTTGGCTTGCTGGGAACACCCTGCTTTCCCTATGGAACAGTGGGACGTTGGGTATGGATAAAAGCCAGAAAGGCTATAGGGGAAAGCTGATGCAAAGCTCAGGTGTGCCCTGACCCTGTGAATCCCCAGGTCGTGCTGAGCATGGCTCTTCTTTGGCAGAGAAGCTGCCCCAGAGCCGCTCTGCTGAGATGATCTCCCTCTTAACCTTCGTAATCCTCTATGTGAGGAGTCAATTCCTGCAAGTGCCAAGCTGTGTGCAGATAAGGTGGCAGCACACAGCAAGGATAAGGTGGCATTGCAGGGTGTAATGCTGTATTTTTTGAGATAAATGATCTTCCTGCATTTTTTTTCCTCGATTCTGCCATCATGAGCTGGTGCTCCATTGTAACCACAGCAATTGGTTTAAAATATAAATGCAAGGCATTAACAAAGGCAAGAGCCAAGATCTGTGTAAGACTGGATGGAAATGTCGGAGGAAGGAGACTGGAAGGGAAATGTACTGCCTTCATTGCCGCAGCAGCAATACAGAAAAGTTTGCTTCCTCCTAGAAATGCCATGGCCATGTTCAGACAACCTGAGGACTGCTACAGTACTACAGGAACTGGGGTAAAAGATCCTACAGAAAAGCCTAAGGAACAGTGATCTTTCGTTGGTGTCTAAATGGTTTACTGGTTTCTTTAGCTTTCGAGTACTAGGTCTTGTTCGTCCTCATAACTCTTTTAAGTGTGTATCTTCATTAACCTAGCAAATGGCAAATTAGCTCTACTCCATTAGGCAAGTCTCCAGCACAATACTAGCAAAATAACTCTGTCACTGGAACCAAGCATCCCCAGTGAAGTAAATCAGAAGTCATCAGTGCCAAAATTCTATGTTAAGTAAGAGTTAATTATATTGAAAGCAGGTGTTGCAGTCAAACAAAATTTGCAAATGAAATATGACAGTAAAGCTCCACTTTCCCCCCACTGAGTTCACAATTATATATTTAACACTATTCACCTTCCACTGCCTCTTTTGTCTTTAACCATTGCTAGGCAGTGGTGATGTTTCCCCACTTCTCTGAAGCTTGTGCAAATGAATTTATAAAATCTTGCCAACACTGGAATGAATTTTTTCCCCTATTTTGAAAAAAAAGAAAATCCCACCTGTGAAGAGGAAAGGTAGACAAGAACCAGAAAAAGTACACACAGTGTGTTGCCCCAGGCCAGGGGTTTGGTCTCTTGATACTCTCTGCAGAGCAAACCTATGCCAAAAAGGTTTGTAAGCCATTGAAACTGCATTACATCTTTGGGAAATCTGCAGCAAAGTAGAAAATTTCTGGGAGTAATACACATCCTAAGGGAATACTTTACACAAACCAGCTATTTCTCCTTTCCAGACTGTTAACTTTTGCTAGAATTTTTTTCATTAACTCAGTGCTCATTCTGGAGCCTCTTCCTCCAAACCAGATTTGGATCTGCTGTTGCTCTTAGAGGATAATATTATTTCTTTGGAGACTGTGCTTCTTACTTTGACCTTGCAAGGTCTGTACCTGCAAATTGAATTTGGCTAAATTGCTTCTGATTTTCAGCAGAGTGAGCATCACCTCCCTGGAGCACAGCAAAGCCACCACTGTGCCAGTGAATGTGTCTTCTTGATTAGAGATTGGCAGGCAAAACATGTTTTGCTAATCCCTGCACCAATTAGGCCTGCATGGATAAATAATCTGCAGATGTGCAACAGTCTTACATTTTCTGCTCAATGTACAAAAAAAAAAAAGACATGGACTAAAATGTCATGCCATGTCTTCTGGGAAGACTCACAAGCCAGTTGTAGTAAGCAAAAGCAAAGCAGACAGACAAGATGCATTGACAATAACAGGAGAGAAGGAAACTAGACTCAAGTTTAATTTCTTACAGAAAGAAAAAAACCTACAAGGATGTTTTTTTGTAATTCATCCTGTTAGGACCACAGCATCTTTCATGCATTAAGCTCACAAGTGGAGGTAAGTATGACTGCTGTACAGATAAAAAATGCAAGTTAACTCAGTATATTCTTCAAGAATGGTCTCCAGGAAAGTAAAGATGCATTTTGCAGAAAAAAGGATCATGCCTCCTGCTTTGCTTCCTTCCCCTTTGAGCCACCACCGACCCAAAGGGTAGCCATGACAAAATCAGCCTCTCACGTGGGTGGATTTCAAAGCAGTCCAAGGAAAGAGTGAGCTCATGAAACCCATTTTACAGATGTGCAGGCTGGGGCACAGAGAAGCAAAGTCCCTAGGTGCTTTAAAGTGGCAGGATGAGGGACGCCTGTTGATTGCACCTTCAGAGAGATGGGGATTTGCTTTTCCTGCATGTTTATTTTATAGCCAGCTCCTGTTACTTATCAAAGACACTCCCTGAGCGCCTTTTTCCTGAGTCACCACAGGTTCAGATGCCAGCAGAACAGTTGCACGGAGGCTCCTGTGGTGTGTCCCAGATCATAAAATGCTGTGAATAAACCCGCTAGCCTCAGCACTTTGCAGAGATGCCCAGGACTCCTGCCATGGCTTTTATTGCCCTGCTGGTCTGAGGCTGCTACGACAAAACTGGTATATCCCTGCCTGCAACTTTCCTCAGGAAAACTGCTTCCAGGTGCTGGAGGGCACAAGCTTCTCCTCAGCTTCCATGGGGCAGACGTCTGAGACGTGTGGTGGTGTGCCTTGCCTGCCCTGCTGCCTGCAGTGCCTACTGAAGAATACTGCAGCCCATGGCCAAGGACGTGCTGCTCCTCAGAGATGTCCGTACTTATCCAGTCCAGTCTGTCTGTGCTGGGGTCTGAGCTAGGGCTGCAAACCCTGTCCCTTCAGTCTCTCCTTATAGCCTTCCTAATGGGAATGGCAGCACTGCAGCCCCGGAGGTAACATCAGCCCCAGTGACAGCACTGGATTCTGGAGATGGATGCAAAGGGTGGCTGATCTAAAATACTCTAATGACTTTTTAATGTCCATTGTCACATGCGTATTTTTCTGTAAGCACATTATTAAATGCAAGAAATTACCACAGAAGCCAATCAAGCACCCAGCTGCCACTTTTAAATGCCTGTGCCTGCGACTGACTCGATTACTTGTTTCTACACTTGGTTTGGGGATGGTGTTCTGCCTTTAAACTTTTATCTGTTCTGGGAGTTTCCAGCTCATTTGCAGAAAATACATTTTAATAGGCGATGGAATGAGAAAATTGTCTTCTCTTAAATTAAAAAAAAAATAAATGAAATTATATATCCAGAGACTGAGCTTCTCTGAACTAGAGAGGGAGAAGCAATTGGTTTTGCTCAGCACTGTTCACGTGGCATACTTGACATCTGCACAATAAATGGTCCCAGGAAATGCTTAGCTATGGATTTACATAATACACCAGAATGGCTCCAAAAGAAGCAAATAATACAAATCTTACAAACCACCTGAATACACATTTTCAAGACAAGTCCTAGAACAGACTCAGAAACCTTAATGAGAGACTGTTTAAACTAACATTTAAATAAAAAATGTTTAAAAGAACAGGACCAAACCACATTTCAGAAAATGCAGCAAGTATTCCTGGCGAGAAGCAGCTTTTAATGTGACAAGATAGCTTCAGCAGTCAGGCAGCTGAAATGATCATGAATTATCCAACATTTACTGCTTTTACACCCCAGAGGTACCCAGAACCTGAGGTACTTCATGCTCTTCTAGACAACCGGCGTTATACAAATAAAATGTAAGACTGTTGCTATGTGCAAGCTCCAAACACCCACAGAGCAGGCAGGCATCACACTTGAACACAGAAATGAGCTTGTTAGTTACACTCAAAGATTGCTTTGTGGAGCACCTTTTTTCTGAGCCCACGAGAAAGGCAACCCTTGACTTGATCTGGCGTCTCAGGATTGGCCTCAAATCTCTGTTAGAGCCCACCAGAACAAGGGCCAGGAGGTGCTCACGTTGGACATTCCCCTCCACAGCAGCAGTGCCTGAGGCTGAAAGGGGCTGGAGGGGAATTAAAGCTTCAAAGGTTCCTGGGGGTTACTGGCATTCCCACAGTGCAAGCAGAGGGACAGTTCCTGCTGGTGTTTGAGACAGGGCTGGAAGATGAGCTGGAGGGAGCTGACCCATTTGCACAGTGGGGTGTGATGAAGAGTATGCCAGGACCCACCACCACACCCAACTGGAGAACAGGCAAAGGACTGTCAGCTGCAACAGCACCACGTACAGCCAGGCACAGGCTGTGAGGAGCAGGGTGTGAGGAGCAGTTAATGATCTGTATGGAGGCTAATTACAGTCCTTAGGGAGCTACAGATTAAGCTGAGAAAATGAGCAGCACCACATCGTCAGACAGCTTTTACTCCAGAGTTCACAAAAGCCCAAGAATGAAGGAGGGAATTCGTAACAGGGCTCTATAATTCCTTTAAAACTGCCTTCTTGCCCAAAGCAAATGTCACATTGATTCTTTAAATCTGATTTGTGCAGTGACTATGGCTGGCCATAAAACTTGAAGATGACCATTGCTAGTTAAAGACTGCATCTCTTCCTTCTCCTAGGTTCATCAAGGAGCAACAAGGACATACAATGCCCAGTTCAAGGAGCATGCTGGCACAGCCAGGTGTTGTAGGCAGTATTTCCATCCCAGGAAACTGGCTGGTGAGCAGGTGTCCTTAAGGTCTAAGCCCAGCAGGAATACTCCTGCTTGTACCATGCACCTAATGGCTGCTGCCATCCTCAGAAACAGGATGCTGACTGCTTGCAGCAAATTAGTGCTGATGAATTCAGACCTTCCTGAGGATCTCCCACTGCACCAGTCACATGGAAGTGGCCTGGGGCTGATGGGTCTCCAGAGGGACCATTCCCCTAAAGGCTCTAGCTCCTCATTTTTATCCTCTGCAGCTGCAATTAGAAAAATGCCTGGGGCTCTGCCTGCCTGAAGGGAAGCCCTCTCACCTCTGTGGATGCAGCTTCTCCTGGACAGGGAGCAGCACAGTGCCACAGCTCCTCAGATCCCCAGCTGGGGGGGACACACCCCAGCTCTGGGAAAGGGCATCCCAGCTGTCAGATCTGCTACAGGGCCTTTATCCTTGCCCACTGCCGGTGGGTGTTACACTAAGGAGCAGGGGCTGTGATTTGGGTGGCTTGGGACATGCACTGGCACCGAAGTCACAGCTAAACTGTGTCTTGCATGGCCCAGTATGAATGGGTTTGCTAATGTTGGCCTTCAAAAGGTTAGTTAATCAAACTGTTTTTTTGGAAGAAAACCTGAACTACAGACCCACATTATTTTTAACATAACCCAAGTGGATTAGGCAATTCCCTGCAGGTCCCAGGGATTTGGAGAGGCACTTTATGCAACACTTCGGTACTTCATTTACTGAAAAGATGAAAAGCATGGAAAGCTTTCCAGGGAAAGCACTTGGAAAGGTCACCAGGAGGCTGAGTTTGAGGTCCATAGTGATGATTTATCCCAAATCTTCAGTGTGAGCTTGGACAAGCCCCCCAGCCAGCCTGTCCTCCCTTGGCAGTGGGCTATGAGGGTACAGGCTCGCTGTTATTTCCCAGGGCTGTGTTGAGGTAAATGCAGTCAAGCATTTGTGCAGAGCTGGGTGTGTAGTGAGGGACAGCATATACAAACTGAGGCAGAGAAAACCTAAACATTAGACTCTCGAGGCTTTGACTGCCGGAGTCAACATCATCACTGCTCTCCATCATCATCCAAAATTTCCATTGACGTCAGTGGATGTTCTGGGTGTGAAAGGCCTGCAGACTCTGAAACTATGCAGCAATTCCTTGTGGATATCTTAAGCATGCCCTGATGTGATTTATATCTTCAGCTGTGACCTGAACCACTTAGTACTTTTTGGAATAGTCAGAATGAAACTTTTAGGAGAAACTGGCCAGCTGGCCTCCTGTAAATTGGATTTTTGTAGTGGTTGGCATAGGCAGACCAAAAAAGTATGCAAGAATAAAATGCTTTTCTAGTAGTTGCTGTCTTGACTTCTGTGCTCTGCTGATACAGAAGTATGGTGCTGTTAGGAGGGGCAGCAGTGCTGCTGTGTCTTGGGAGAAAGAACGAGACAAGAGGCAAAACAAGGAGGAGAGAAATATCTCAGTGATAAAATTGGCTATGCAAACACTCTGAGACACCTGTTACTGAAACACATATATATACCCTCACACACATATGTAATTGGCACCTTTATGCCTGTAGATTGTCAGAGAGACTGTCTGGAGATACGGCTCCATCTGGGCAAATCTCCTGTTAGCCCTTGCTGCTGGCACTGCCAGCCTTGCGCCAAGGGCATAAACCAATCAACCTCACAGTCTAGGTACTACTTGTTCAGCACCATTGGGAATAGCTGAGAACAGGAAGGCACAATCAGTGCCTTTTGGTATCTCCTGGTGAGTCAGAAGATACCAAAAGACACACGATTAACTTGGCAGCTAGTCTCTGAAAAGGAAGAAAGTTATACAAAAAAGAAAGATGAGTTTGCTGACATAACAGAGAAGCTGACATTTACTATGCACAAATTGCCCCTAGATGCATTAGGTAAACGGGATATAGAAAGGAAATAATCTTTTCTAAATACTTGTATTTGTGGTCATTTTTAGAGTACCTCCTCTCAAGAACAGGTGAATCTTTTCTGTTTGAAGTTTGTTTGCCTTTTTAGTTGTACTGCTGAGGTCCATTTAACACAAAAGCAGAGCACTCTCTGCCCTGTACTCCCTTACTTTCTGTTCTTCAACAAAGTCATCCCAATTCTGCACACAGCAGCAGAGCAAGGAGGAGACCATGGAAGTGGAGTGAGGAGGTCTCAAGACTCAGTGATGGCATCTACCCTCATCCCAGAGTCTGATTGAAGAGCACCTTTCAGAGCACAGCAATCTTTGAAAAGCAGCCTCTGAGAGATTGAGAAATTTGGCAGTCACACAGGGTGAACAAGTATAGCTGATGAGTTTGGTGCCAAAAGGCAGGGATGCTAGAAAATACGATGTCCATTGCTTCTGAGATTGAGATTTCTAAGCAGCTTTACTTGTTTTGACCTTTCTCCCAATAGGCTAATCCTTCAAAAAACATTGATGTGGCTAGTTGCATTAAATTTGTTTAAACATCTTGGTATAAGTGGCAAAACCAGAGCAATATGTAACAGAAATTCAATGGCTTTCATCTCTGCTACTGGAACATTAAGTTCTCTCAAGTGGCATACAATAACTGAGAATGGCTTGAAATCAATTTCCTGCTGTCCAAGGGAAGCATGAAATTTTCCGCTCCCCATATAAGCAAATTGTTGTTTGAATAGTAAACATGCAAATTAAAAAATACTGGCACCTACTGTATTTTTAAAGGACCAGATAGCACAGAAATGGAGCCATAGCAGCTGGAACCCCACAAGAATGTACTCATGAAGGATTAGGCAGCTGTAACTCCAGTGAAGAACTGCAGGGACTTGAGTGGTTTGGATTTTTGAGGGTAACGTCTCCTCTACAGTATTGTTCTACAATTGTTGGTTGAAAAGTTGTACATGTTTATTTTCATTCAATTTGCAGTGAAACAAAATGCCCATTAGCTGAATCAGAAGCTTCTGAAGAAGGGTACAAGTTAACAAAAAATCTTTAAAAAGAATTCTGAAATAAGTTTTGAAATTTTTTGATTTGAACTAGTGAAATTTGTCTTTTTAATTCCTAATGAATATCAGCTAAGTCTATAGTGAAAAATAATGGAAGTGAACAAAATCAGCAGAATATAATTACAAAAAATAGGCTAGATTGTATTGTACTTGAAAGGTGGTTTTATTTTTATTTCTCACCTCTGTATGCTCTTGGATTTCACCTGTCATCCTCTTAGAACAAGCTTTCTTTTAAAATTTCAGAATGCATCCTAGGAAGCAAAGTCTAATAATGACCCTTTATATTATCCATTAACAACTCTTCTATGTGACTAAAAGGCACTGCTGACCCAAGCTTCACAGCCAAGAAAAAACTTTCTTGTAGAGAGGGAGGGGAATTTTACCTTCCATAGCCTTACAATATAGCTTATAGTAATCTTTATAAATAAGACCTGCGGAGGAAATATTAAAAAGAAATAATAAACCTGATTGTGCACATGCTGGTTCAGAAGCCTTGTCTCCAAGGAATTTTCTCCTTCCTACTTTTCAGAGTTTTAAAGGAATCTGTAAAATTACATGTAGTATTACATGTAGTATTGTATGAGGATCCTATATAAAAGCAAAATCTTCTCTGAAGACTGCTCTCAAGGCACAAGTGTACAGAGCATCAACTTAATTTTCTGAGCACAAGAGACAGGTCTACAGCACAAATACAAGACACAGTTGTCTTTCAGTCTTCTTGTACAGTGAGGGGTTGACATCTTCATAGTTCTTCAAGTTCTTAATCTTCTTTTTATGCTTATGGATTGATGGGCCACTCATTCTTACATGGTTCAGAAGCTGAATCTCAGTTTCATGACCCATAAATCTGCAGGCTGTGAGCTTTATCCTTTATACGCTCCAAGGAAGTGAGCAGGATACTGAGTTCTGTGATAGATCCTCTCTCCAGAGAGGAAGCTGTGCTACTGCAGAGCAGGTCTAGGAACATGATTTGTGCCTACTTTTGCAGCTCAGAAAAATTCCAGCTCCTTCCATCAGCTCCTTGCAACTCCCCAGATACCCCAGGTGAAAAGCCCTTGACATTTCAGAATTGTGGAAGTAGGTAACCCTTGCCTTTCCTCCTCTGCTCAAGCCAGCAGCCTCCAATTCCAAAGAAACTACAACCATTTTTTTCCTTGAGAGATGTGTAATTTGCATGGGAGAAAGGGCTGCCTGTGGGCTGGGATAGTGACAGTTGCAGATGTCCTCCAGCAGTGTTAGGAATGCCAATCTCCATCAGAGCCTTGCCTGATGATTCTGGTATGAACTTGGGGTCCAGAAACAGGAGAAGCAGTAAACACACCCTATGGATTGAAAGAGCTGCAATGCCCCTGTTAGGTGTATTGTTGCACTGGTCGGATCAGGTCTTTAAAGCAAATGTCAGCTGCCATAGCTATTATGTCTCACGCTCATTTGAATTCCTGAATGGTGTAGCTTTATCTGCCTCTCTGGTTCCTACTGGAAGTGTGGAGTGGCACATGTGTGGGTCACCCTTGTGCCTCCACTGTTGGCTATTAGAGCAGCCAGCTTTGGCACTGACTTTCCTTCCAGCTGCTGTCAATGTCCCACTCTGGACTTTTCAGCCAACATCCTCTTTAGACAGAAAACAGTAACATAAATACCTCATGGGGTAATTAGCCTTCAGTTGCTCCATTCAGAATGGAGTAAAGCAATTATGATATTAAAAAGAACAGAGAAGAAATGTAAGAAAAGAGAGCGATCAGATTGAAATGAATTCATCCTACAAGTAAGCAAAAGGATTTTGGCACTGAGGTGATTACACTGCTTAGAGATTATAAGAAAATAAGATCTATTTGAAGCCCCTGGAACGACCAGAAATGAGAACCGTGGTGGGGGATACTTAAGGTAGTTTCAGATTTGCCATATTTAAAAAACAGTCTTGAATTTGATATGGTGGAATTAAATGGTGCTTGTAACAAAAATTGCTGGAAGCCATGAGAGTCCCTCTGAACAGGATGCTAACCATTATTATTTATGTGTTTGGATGGAATACACAGCTGTTCTTCAGAGGCCAGGCGGAAATTTGTTTTGAATCTGAAGCCTTCCACAGATACTATGCTTCAGAGTGCTCATCTGTGTGTTTAAAAATATTTCATTATTTATATGAAATATTTTATATTTTTAAGGTTCTTCTCTTACATGATAAGAGGTCATGCAGCACCAAAAGTCTTTGGCCAGAGTCTGGTGCCACAGAACTCGGAAAATACAAAGCAGTTGCATCTTGTCATCGCTGTGCATGTGTGGGGGGAATGTCAATGTGGTTTGGATAAGGCTGTTACAGCACACACTGCTCTTCTTCCTAGTGACATTTTTTATGTACTTGTTCTTTTTATTTTATATTTTTATTGCCTACTAAATGGCTTTTTTTGGCTCTGCTTTGTGTGAACCTCAGTGCAAAGAAAACAGTTCTGTTCAGAGAAGCACTTTGCAAACTGCCCTGAGGAGGAGCGAGCTGGTGCCTCGCTAGCTGTAATCGCCAGCATCATCCTCATCTTGGCTGTGAACCCACAAACGAGGATTTCCACCCAGTCATTGCTGAACATACCCATTTACTTTGTGAAAGGCTGGAAAACAGAAAGGAGCCCTTATTTGTAGTGGTAATAACACAGGAACTTTTCGGCAGAAGATGCTGAACTCCCGAGTAAATGAATTGGAAAACGCATCTGCTGGTCCAAATGCCATACTTGTCTTTCTGGGAACAAAATTACTAAAAGACTAGTACAGCATAAACTATCCCTTCCTTCTCTGTTCAATCTGTGTCAGTGAGGCATTTACTCAGAGATGCCTCTGAAGAGATGGACCTGGATCCCACAGGAATTACCAGCCTGGGTCCAGCCAAGCCCCCTCCTATCTCTGGCAGCTGCTGAGAGCAGAGACACCAGGGACATGGCACACATGAAGAAACCCTTCCCTCAGGACAAGCTGCCACTTTCTTGTCTTTCTCTTCCTGCTATCCTGCTTAACCCACCTTGGACACATTAGCCATGTACCTTCACTCAGCCTGTAACACAAGTGTAGCTCCCAGCACTTCAGGAGCAGTGAAAATGAACTAAAATTTCATTAGTTAAAGCACTCTGAACCACTCAGGTATAAGTACAGAGCCAAAGTACTTCTCTATTGCCTTTATGAATCACTGTTGTAAGCTCCTGATTATCTGCACAGCTCAGCTTGGACTTTGCCACCCTCTGGGAATGCACTGCATGTGCTTAGTCTGACAAATTTGGGACTTCTTCCTGTGACAAGAAACCATCCATACTGCATGTTGTAGTGGTGCAGGGTGATTGGGATTCACTAAGTCTACATCTCTGGAGAGAAAACAGCATCATTACCTGTTGGGAATTGGCAGAGCAGATCGAGGAAGAATACAGATTATTCAGGGTGAAGGTCTGTCTAGTGAGAGCTCCTGGAAGACTTGCAAAGAGAGCCCTTGCTTTCAAGTGGCAGATACTGACTGCTGACAATAAACTTGAGGTGACTCAGAAACTGGATTTGTCTCAGAAATATGACTGTGACATTTGAAAGTGTCAAATGAAAATGACAACTTTTAATGTGGATTTCCCTTAATTGGAATAGATCATGCATTTCATGCTGGAAATGTTCTGGCTGCTATCTGCTTCTGTGCTATTACGTTTTGATGTGCCTCTGGTAATGGCTCTAATAAAATGTCTGGAATAGAGCCTGTTAAAGAGTTTTCTTAGATTTAAATCCTCCGATACCACGGGATTGGCTGTAGCACAGATGAACATCTTTTTATGACAGAAGATTTCTAAAATAAAACGTAAGAATATTAGGGAAGACCCTCATGTACTACAACCTGATTTTAAGTCACAAAAGTAATTTCTGTTCTTTGACTATTTATGACTAGAGGAGTAAAGCTCCTTCTGATCCACGTCAGTGAAGCGTGCAGCATATCCACTCTTACAGCACTCACTTTTGGCTAAAATGAAATAGCTTTGTGACACACAGCTGCAGTTTATGGCATCTGCTTGGGTTTCATGGGTAGAGGGAGAACAGGGACTGTGATTTTTGGAGTGAGACTGGAAGGGCTGTGCAAGAAGCCTCCCTCCTGCTTGTTGGGTCTGAAAGCTGAGCTGCAGTGAGGGGAGCCAAGTATTTGCCAGACACGAAATTACCGGGCTCATTTGTCTTCCGCCTTCTACTCCTGTGACATGCTTATTCCTTCCTTCATTTTGGAAAATGACCTTGTGATCCTTCCTTCCAGCATCACACTATTTCCAGAGCAGCTGCACAGAGAGCAGTGAAAAATCTTCTCCCTGCTATTACAGGGTAAAAGCACTATGAGGGAAGGAAGCACAGGGTGTCCTTGTGGCAGGAGCCAGCTCCTGCTGAAACCTTGCAGCTTGTCACCTAGGAGAGAAGGGGACCTTATCCAGTCGTGATTAATGCCTGCCCCGTAGGTGTGCCTGCTCTGTCTTCATTTTAGTAACAAATTTTTAAGACCTGTGACAGACAATAATTGTAAAATGGCTTTTCTGGCCCTCTCCCAGATCTATGGCTCCAGAGGTCAGCATCAGAACGTGCTACATAATTTGGATCAGATGCCCTTTGGTTGCAGTTATGGTTAGTGCAATTACAGCCATGTACAGTGGATTGCCTGGGAAATGAAAATGGTTGGGTTTATAGCAGAAAGCATGAGAGGAGGAGGCACAGTGCTGTTCTGAGAGTGGTTAAAAGCAGAGGAGACAAGCACAGTTAGCTGGCCTGTTTCAGTGTGCCTGTGAATCCTTACACATGCATAGCAGGGGGTGTTGAAAAATTTAACAGAATTACTGCTGGGGATTTATCACAGCCTACATACTCTGTAAGCACTTACCTCAGTTTAAGTTCATACATAGATTAATTTAACCAAATAACTTGTTGGCTTTATCTGGAAAAGCATGTTTACATCTTTCTAAGGCTCTCAGATTTCTTTCAACCTTTTGCTTCATAAACTGCTTTTGGTTAAGCCAGCTCAGCTAGGCTGTGCTCAGTTGCAAGCTTTTTGGGGGAGCTTTGCAGTGAGACTCGTCATTTGCCTGCTTCTCACATAGGGCTTCCTCTGTCACTGTCATTAGTAAGATCTGGACACCTTATGTCATAGTCTGACATGAACTGGGGGAGATTGAGGCGTTATGTTGGCAGAAAGCAGATCTCAGGCAGAAGAGGAACTGGGCCTTTTGAAAATCCTGGGGTTATTTGCATCTACAAGGATGTTTGTAATTATTTTCCTTCCTGTTCACCTGCCAGGTTCTGCTACTGCATCACATTTTGTGTTACTTAGGTTAATGGTGAGGCCCATGAAGAGATGAGAAAAGCATCTCCCTGATGTCCCCATCCTTCTGTCCAGCCTTAAAGAATCATAGAATCACTAAGGTCAAAAAAGGTCTCTAAGATTATCAAGTCCAACCATCAACTTAGCACCATTGCTATGTTCACAACTAAACTATGTCCTCAAGTGCCACAGCCACATATTTTTTGAATATTTCCAGGAATAGGGACTCCACCACTTCTCTGGGCAGCCTGTTCCAATGTTTGACAACCCTTTCCACAAAGAAATTTTTCCTAATACCTGATCTAAACCTCCTCTGGCACAACTCGAGGCCATTTCATTTCCTTCTGTCACTTGTTACCTGAGAGAAGAGACTGACACCACCTCACTACAACCTTTCAGGTACTTGTAGAGAGTGATAAGGTCCCCCACAAACCTCCTTTGTTCTCCAGGCTAAATGACCCCAGCTCCCTCAGCTGCTCCTTATGAGACTTGTGCTCCAGACTCTTCCCTGGCTTTGTTGCCCTGCTCTGGACATGGCCTTCCCTTGGCATGTCCTCTCCACAGGTTCTTCAGCAGCAGCTGAAGAAGTCAGCCCTCACCAGACAAAGGAAAAAGGGCAGATTTTAGCAGATATGTGCCTCAACCTTGATGGCAAACTCTTGTGGCACAGGTGCTGTGTTTGTTTCCCTGCTGAAAAAGCACCTAGCACAAGCTAGTCCAGATCAGGATTTGCTGGATGCTAACTTCATACAAATATCAAGCAGTAATGATACTTACATGACTGTGTGAGCTAGGAAAAGCAGACACGGGCTTAGATAGTGGAGAGTTAATATAGCATGTCTCTAGGAGAGGAAGGGAGTTAGGAGTCAATAAGCAGAGAACAAAAATACACGAATGGACTGTTCAGCAATGAAAATGTGTATGGCTTGAGTTAAGCCATAGAGCCCTCAGCCAGGGAGAAAAAGAAAGACATCAAAGATTAAGGCTAAGTCTCCTTATTGCTCATGGCATCTGAAGAACATGTAAGATGATGGATGCGTTAATTAGCTCACTGCATCTCAGGAGCTGAAATAGTTGGTAGGTGGGCTGAGCCATAAACTAAAATAATCCCAGCATGTGAGAGAGGATGAGCAGGCAGCTTCAAGATTACATAGGGGATGGAAGCAAACAATGTCAACTGTCCAAAAAGAAAACATGGAATAATATCTTTGAAATACCTAGTAAAAGACTAATCTATCTAATAAGACTTGCTCTTTGATATGAATTTTATTTTATTGTAATGCTTGTTCAGTAAAAATATATTTAGCCTTTTTCTCTCCATTATCAATAGCATATGTAACAAGGATGAATATAACAAGTTTAGGGTATGTGGTCAATGCATTCTTATCAGGGAGTTTTCACTAATTATAATTTATGAAATAACAGATAAACTACTACTTTAGTAACTCCCCATATCCATTTTTGCTCATGTTCACTGCCAGAATGGAGTAATTGTGTTTTATGTAAGGCTGATATTGAAATTTGGAGCATCCCCGGAGATCTTTGACAATTGAGGTTTACATGTGTTAGGAAATGGCTCACAATCACATTTAATGTATGCATAAATCATCCTAAAAAGTAAGCCAACAGACACAAATGATTTGGTGAGATTGATCAAACTTCTCATCAAGATAATAAAAAAAGAATTTGACAAATAATCCACAGACAGCACAAATGAGCAAACTGCAAGAAATGACTGGATTACTCCACCTCCACGTTGAAATCCTAGGAGGATCATACCAAATTAAAAACATCAATTCATATTCAGGTACTAATGCACTGACTTTTCCAGTGGGCTGAAGATTATCACTACCCATAGGCTTCAAAAGGAATTATGGATGATCAATTTGGATCTTAAAATAGGTGCAGGAAGGTTAAGTACGATGTCTCTCACACAGGGCATCAGCTATGGTGGGATTTCAGTCCGGGAGGGAGTAAAAAAACTTTTGTGAAGGAGAGTTTTCCCTTTTGGAAGGTTTGTAGGCAGGTGAGTGCTGGGAATGTCTTGTCCTCTTCCTGGCTCTGCAGGCAGGGAGGAAGGGACTTTGGGAGCAGCACCAGGCAGCGCTTTGCAGACAGATGCTTGAGAATGAGCAGCCTTCTTCCTGCTGTGAGAAGGCAGGGGCCAGCTCCCTCAGCAAACAAGCTCGAGCCTGATCCTGGAGACTGCACATTTCTATCCAGACCCCCACAGTAAAATACTTGTTGCACAAGTGAATTTTTCCACCCCATTCAAGAGCATGACCCCACACAGATTCTAGAGCTAGAAAGTAAAAAATCTGTGGCTTCACTTCCCTTTCAACAGTTTGCAGTTTACAGGAGAGCTCCTGATGTGCAAGATGTTCTATGAATACTGTCAAAAGTAAAACAGCCTGTTACCTCTCTGGGAAATCCCTGTTCTTGCAAGATAAAGGGATATAGCTCACATCAAATGGTGCCTATACATACACATACATATACACACACCTATGTACAACACCACAAGGAGACATTTCCAACAGCTTTTACTACTGGTTCACCACTCAATCCAACTGAATCTTTACAGTTCCACTACAGCCTTCAGCAAGAATGGAAAATCCAGCAGCAGACCTCAAAAACGCTACCCAAAATATCCTGACACCTCACCAAATCTCAGCAACCGAGTTCATTCAGAGTCACAGTGCCCTGTGATATCCTTATCTGTCATTCCCTTCCCTCTCTCCTCCCAAGGTACCTAACACAAAATCTGTCTCATTTTACTGTAAATGTGCACTAGGGAATCTGCTAAATTTGGCTCTATCAATACTGCACCTACACAACTAGAATAAAGAGCTTCAGTGTTTGAACTCAGCCCTTTCTCAAAACTTAATGCGCTGTGATGAAAATGAGAAAAAGGGAGGTTACTCAATAGGATTAAGCCCTTGAGAGACAGAAAAATGTAATGAACAGTAATTCATATTGTTACTAATTTTAGTCTGACTTTCTTTACAGATTGTTTCCCAGGAAGAGTGACAAAAGCAGCAATGTGGTTTCAGCTGTTCAGAAATCTGGCAGAGGCAATGCTACCCTACCCAGTGGGTTTTGCTCCCCTACTTCCCTGCTGGATCCCTAGCAGTGAGGGTGCTGCTCCTCTGGGAAGGGATCTAAAGCACCCCACTAAGGCAGGTGGGCAAAGCACTCTGAGGTGCACAGGGCTCCAGGTAGCTGGGGACACCAGCTTAGTTATCTCCTCTGATGCTGGCTACCTTTCCAGAGCTGGAGAGCTGGTCAGCTTTGACATGGCCATGTTGGGGTTACCCAGGAGGTACAGCCTGCTGAAATCTCACTACAACACCAAGGATGAGCTGAAGAGCTGCACAGCTAGCTGGTCATGGGGGAGGCAGGTGGCTGTTTTGTTGAAGGCATCCCAAAGCAGAAATGACAGTTCCTGTTCAAGCAGAAAGACCAGTGGCATGCAGTGGCAGAAAACAGGTGAATCTGGCATTCAGCTGGAGACATTTTCCATCTCACTGCAAATCACCTGCTCTTGTTCATTGTGTAATGGTGGGCTGGAATGAACAGCTCTGTGTGAGCAGGGGAGAGGCATGGGATGTGTTGTGATGGCTGTAACACAGCTATTGGGAACACTCAGGCACACAGCAGATTACGGGGACAGCAGCGTGATTTGTACCAAGTCTAATGGAAAAATCAATTAATTCATTCTTGAAGAAGAAACAAAGTTGCATTAACACATCTTGTCTGGTGAGTGCTATTTACATCTTTAATTACCAGAAAATGGGAGACCATCAGAACACAAGAGGTGGCTATAAACCGAGTCCCTGTGGAGAAGGGATTGACCAGGTAAGCATGCATTTAAACCAGCACATCTTTCAGCTGCCTGCATTTTGTCAAGCATGGAGTGACTGTGTCCAAAGGCTCAGGGGAGCTGAGTGTGTGCTAAGGAGCTTATCTGCTGGAGTAGGTTAGATCAGCCATGAGAAGCCAAATTAAAATGGCTTGCATCTCACCTGCTGCTGCCACCATTATCTTCAGCCTGTCTGTGCTTGTGGTGATGGATCTGCCTTACCTCTGGCAGAGAAGAGAGGCTCCTGAGGAGGAAGAAATGTCTGCTGGAAGCCACATATAGATGTTTAGGGCTGTTTGCAGGATGGGGCACGTGTCTTCGCCTTTTTGTGGCTCTGACACTTTGACAAGCTTTGCTGCTCAGGAGGGAGTGCCATTCAGCGTCACTGAAAATCATCACTGGCACTCCTAAATCTTAGTAATTAGTCAAATTAATTATTAAAGATACAGAAAATAACACTAGCAAGGAATCAGCACGGTTTGCTGATTACTCTCTTTCTGTTTGGTTCCTAAATGTTGCTGGGGAGCTGGAAGCCAGGTAACTTACACTAGTCCAGATTCTCATCTTCACCCACCCCAGAGCTGTGCCAGCATGAGATATTTTTGGTTTGGAAAGAGTGTAAATGAACTGAGAGTTTGGCTCATGGGTGAGGATTGGATAACATGATGACAGAAGGGCTTTATAAACATTTATTATTCAAAATCTCTTCTGCAAATGTGAACACGCCTAGGCAATTATCTTGCTTTAGTCGCAGATGGGCAATTTTGATGCAATTATTATGCACCTTCAGTATGACAAAGCTTTCAGTGCCATTCCTTTTGAAAATGTCTGAATTAAACAGAATGAAAAAACTAATGAACTATTGCATCTTTTTCCTGTCAGCTGCACAACATCTAGTAGATGCCATCAGCATGCTTCATGTGGCAGAACTGCGTGGTCATGGCTGTTAGCCCAAAGGCTTGCAAAAGCTGAGCTTTTTGCTGAAGACAAACACATCCGTAGCCTTCGGTAGCTGAGTTACTTGAGGAAGGATAATTTGTTGTTGCACACTCAGATCACAACATGAGATTGATACTAAGACTTTATTTGTCATCTCTCTCACGAATATCCCTAATGAGATGTTTCTACATGTCCCCCAAATCTGTGGTTATTTACTGTTCTGTGCTAGACAAAAGCCTTTCGCGACTCCAGATACCAGCAGCATCATAGTGGAAAGTGTCTGAAGCCACATTGACAAAGAGAACAGTTTGTTTTTAGCACAATTGCTATGGAGGAAACACACTTGTCTCCAGTTTCTCGAAACCACTTGTGTCTGGTTTCTTGCAGCAAACACATCCGGGAAGCCAGCTGTTTTTTTGTTTTGTTTTGTTTTACTCTTTAAAACAAAGCAAAGCTCAAGAAATATAAAGCAGCAGACAAGTTAGTTGCAAATTGCCAACCAAAGTACAGTCCACAATTAACTATACATATAACTGGCACAATTTTCAAGAGCAATTTCCTCATTATTACTCCTGTTCACCTGAAATAAAACCAATTCACTGCTTAGTTTTGAAAAGACCGCAAGAGGATAACTTTAGCAGTTTGGCAAATTTTAGTTGCGCATTCATTCTTAAGAAACAAATCTGTTAACACATGAAATAGCTCTTGGTGGCATGATTGTATCTTCCCTAGGTGGTTCTGAGTGACTTATCTGGATCTCTATCACTTGGATGGCTGCTGAGCCAAACCAAGCCCTGGTATAACCCATGCTAAAAGCCAGCAGCCAGCCACAGGACTCTATACATGAGCACTACCACGAGGAGCACACTGTCCACTTAAATCACACAGGATTTATTGAGCCAGCTTAGCTCATACAGCAGCTGTAAGTACTGTCACTCATGCAAATGTTACGTTTCTGCAGAGCTCATGCACTCTGCTTCCACAACACACAACATTTGGCCCACAATCTCTGATTCCCAAGGCAGGCACTAACCACTCCTAGAGGTTCTTCTTGTTTTTGAGACTCCTGACAGCTCACTAGCACACTGAGGGAAATCACCTTCCTTGTTTCAAATACTTCCCTTATTCTGCTTGATGTCACTCAGCTCTTTCCTCACCTTCCTTAAGCCATGGTTTAGACGATCTTCATCATACTCCTGTACAGTTATCTGTCTTACATGATCAAGAGTACAACTCTGCCAAAAAATCCATGTGGATCTTGGTAAGGCATTGGAAAATTATGGCATAGGATCTATGTGGAACTACAGAAGGGCATAGTTTTGAAAATTGTCTGAAAAACCTATGAAATCAATAGAGCTCTTTATTAAATGCTGTAAGACTTTCAAGACAGTTGGCCTTAATTGTTAAAAATTTCATAAGCAAGGGCAGGTCTGCATGCATATTAACAGAAAGCAGCTGATCATGTGTCTGTATGTCACTATATCCTCTTCTGGAGCACTATTTTTCAACACCAAGTTTTTCTATTTCACTTCTCCCGAACCAAAAGGCACTTTTCAAAAAGTAATATGGAGGGTCAGGATGGATTTCAGTCTGGTCAAAACCTGAGTGCCCCTCTGCAAGACGAAATGCATCTAAATAGTTATTAATTTGATATTTTTAATAATTACTCAGCTAGACACTCTCTGATAGAAATTCAGAAGAAATCAGTTGCTGTGAGGGTGGTGAGGCTAGAACAACTAGAACAGGTTGCCTGGAGAAGCTGTGATGCCGCATCCCTGGAAGTGTTTAAGGTCAGCTTGGATGGGGCTTTGAGCAATCTGGTCTAGTGGGAAGTGTCCCTGGCCATGGTGTAGGAGTTGAAACTAGATGATCTTTAAGATCCGTGCCATTTTGTGATGAAATCAGCATTCTGTCCTGGAGCTCAGTGGAATTATTCTAGACAGGGCCAAGTGCTGCCTGAACCCATCACATTAATATAGAGAACTTAGTGAAATACTGAAAATGCTAGGTGAGAATTTATTTGATTACTAAAAATAAGTTAAGCTCTCATTTTAGTGGCTTAATGCAATTTATTTTTAAATTTCAAGGTTAATAAAAAATAAATCAAATGCTCCCTATTTGAATCAACGTATCTTTGCCCGAGGACAGAAAAACATTTAAGATGGCTCTGGCAAAAAGGGCCAAACAGAAAACGGGCACATTCACAGCAATATGTTCTGGTATGTGTAATTTTGGGATATCCTGGAGACAGCACAATAAAAGATGCGATAGAGCATACCTAAATTTAATAACAGTTATGCCTCATTCAGTGTCTGCAGACCCCTAATCATTAATAAAATTAAAAGGTAGATATGATGTGGCTCTGCATTGAACAGGTTGGACTAGAGCTGCCTCTCCAGGTCCCCAGCAGCTAGAATTATGCCATGATTCTATGACCTGATGTTCAGGGTATTGCAGTGAGATGGTCTAATAAGATCACCTCTTGTTAGATGGAAAAAATATCAGACAACATTACAGAGCTGTGGTCTCATTTTTCTCCCAGTCAGTTTTAAGAGGTACTGAAAGTAGAGGTGAAATTCTTGCTATTTTCTAGTGTCCCAATGAATAGGAGTTTTTAATATTGGAAGAATTATCTTTCTGTACTTGGAAATCTATACGTACTCCAGCTGAAGGTATAATAAGCCAGACTAGTGAAGAAAGTTGCAGTTCCAGTGCATAAAGGGCAAGATACAATTTTCGGTTGGCCTGGCTGGACTCTATAATAGATAGAGTGAAGAGATTAAGTTTAAAAATGCAGTATTTTGGTGAAGCAAAAGATTTTTTCAAATGCAATGCAAAGGCAAATGCCAGATGATGTAGAGGAAAAAGACCTAGAGTCCTCCTCTAGCAAATGGATTCATACCATCCAAGGTGGCTCATCTTAGCCATGTACGACATGAAGGTTAATAATACTCTGTCACTGAAGGGGCACTCATGGGTGCTTGAAGGGACTGGAGATCCCTGAGTCTTAACAGCTGAGGATGCTGAAAGAGATGGGGGATGCCATCCCTCACATAAGGCTTCCAGAGGCCAACTCCCCCAGTGGGAATCTGAATGTTTCACTCAGGCAGTAGACGCTTTTTGGGATATGAAGGGGACATTGCAGCAGTCTCTAACTGCTTGTGAAATGAACAGCTTCAGTAAATGAGTAAACAGATCCCAGCTCCAAAGAGAAGGGACACAATTTTATAAATTAACAAACCACAAGCAATCAACACTAGCTCTAGGTGGGGAACAGCTCAGTCAGAGATATGAGGAACAGGGAAGAGGTGAGGCAGCCACAGGAGACTTGGTGTAGGCTTGCTTAGCCAAGAGACCCAAGTGATATGGCAATGACCATTGGGCCATAAAGTAAATGAGGCTCTTTTCTTTAAACTCACTGAGTTGTAGCCCTGACCCCAAGGATTGGCAAACAAACCAACAGGAGGGGTGTTTCCTTTTCTACAGCTAGGATGAAGAGAAACAGTCTTCACTAAGTGTCACCCAAAGCAGGTGAACAAGGTAACAAAACCACACTTTGTTTGCCATCCCCATTTTTGGATCAGATTCTCTGGCAAAAAGCTACTATTTGGAAAGTTATTTTAGCACTGGAAAACACAAAATGGTTGTACTTAAGTGTGTGAACGCATATATGAACCTGTCTATCCATCAGCTCATACCTTAACATTATTTCCCTCCTAAAGCCCTTATGGAAGTTCACAGACAACATTATGAAGCTGCTCAACAGGGTTTTTTGGTTTATGATGCCCTGTTCATATACCTCTGTTGTTGCCAACCTCCATCTTTGGGTATTTGTCCCTTTTTACCACTTACAGCTTTGTCTGGCCAGCAAGGGTGGCCAGCTCCTGGAGACCCGGACCGAACAGGATCCTCAGCCAGGTACATGTGCATTTATATGAGGCTGCCTTTTCATACAAACACAAACAATCCTGGGAAATCTGGACAGAGTCCATAACCACTAGGCAGCTGGACAAATAGGTTTTTTCCACTTCTGTAGTACTGCCAGCCTCCAACACTTCTCACTGTATCATCTGTCTTTATTGAGAGCTGTTAATTATAGCTACAAAGTCTGTTGCCATACATGCACTTTCCTTTTTTAAAGCAGCTTTAAAGGTAGATGCCTTCAAGGTATTTTGACACAGATTTGGGCTGGAAAAAAACAAAAGCAGAATTCCTTATCACTCTTCCCTGGGTTTTGTTGTTATTTTTGTTGCTGCTGTAAACATCATGGAGAATCTATCTAGGGCAGTCCCCATCTAATGAGTCTGTGCACTTGGGGTCAAGGTGCTTGGTGTGGTGACCAAGGTAAACAACATTCTGCAAAAAGGCCACCTGTGAAACCTTCTTCCATGTCCTGATGGTTGGAAAAATACCAAATACTCAGCTTTCTGTTTCTTCCTCCATGCAGTAAACACAATCACACACACTTTTCCCAGTCCTTTTTTTTTTCCTTTGCCAGCCATAAAATGCAACTACTTTTCTGTTTGCGTGTGCAGGTCATGCCTGAAGGCAGGAAAGGGAGGAGGTGACCCGAGGTCCCTTCAGCCTGGCTTGCTTTTGTCCCATGGTCTCAGCGAGTACAGAGAGGTCAGATCATCTTGGGTGGGACCAGAAGAGGCAGATTTGCTCTTGAGGTCCCCTGAGAAAAGCCCTAGCAGCGTAGGAGCTTGGCAGCCTGCTTAAGTAACCAGAGGCAGTGTTAATGAAATGCAGTTTAACTACTGACCAGGGAGAGATCATTCAGTGCTGCAAGACACAACATTTTTTTCCAAGCAAAAGCCATTACATAAATACATTGTTTCATAGCACATGCCCTGTCTGCAGGAAACAAGAACAATTACTTATCTTTCTAGTCCTTGCCTCAAGCACTGTTACCTCATAGGAGGCAGGTAATGTAATTATTTTGAAGCATCTGTTCAAGCCACAGCAGAGGAGACAAAAGTAATGGAACAACGAGACAAAATTACAGGACATTACTTAATTCAATCATCCTTGGAATGATTTTGCAAACCAGGCTCAAGATTAGAGAATGTGAGTTTCTCCTGATCAGGCAGTAGCCAATTTTTATTCACAATTAGCGCTTCACAGAAGTCCAAAAGCCCAGAAGAGGTGATTCTCAACAGATGAAGGCTCTTCAGATTAAGGGAAAGCTTTTCACAGGACATGAATGTTAAGCTCTTTTCAGAACATCGCAGTCTGAAAAACAAATGCAAACTCCAAGTATAATCCGTGAGGTTAAATTGGAAAGGACTGGTGTCCTAAAGAAGGACCCATGACCATTTTCTCACAAAAGCTAAGACATGAGTTGTCAGAGACAGTGTTAGCTACTTGAATAGAAAGAATTAGCAAATTAGTTGAACAGAATTTTAAAAGAAATCTCTCAAAGATATTTCCAGGTTTAGAAAGGAGGTAAGCATACAAATGCCACCTTACGTTCCTGAGCCCACCATGCAGGCTTACCATTGTGAGAGCTGCCTCCAGAGAAGCTGGGACTGGGCCATTCATTGTGTGGCTTTCTGCCAGCCACTCACATCAAGAGTCTGATGCAGGTACCGAGCTCCATACCATGCCTTTGAGGGAGAGAAGAACTATCACCTTCACCATGGTCCAGGAGCAGTTTTTTAAACTTTTCAATGGAAGACATTGAGAGGAGCAGTATCTCAATTCCAGCTGGGTGCCTAAATCTGGGATGGTGGAGGGCTCCACTAGCCAACTGTTTGACTACAGCCTTTTCTCTTTCTCCTCACCCTCTCCTGTTTACCTTACATGTCTCACATTTGTGTTTCTGGTGTAGGTTTTGCTCTCCCTGTGAATTCTGTGGGGAAACCAGACATTCAGCTGCAAGTTGGCTGTGCTGGGATATGCAGGGTGACACTAGAGGCCAGCTGTGGTACATTTCCTCCCTAATCCAAGCCCTGGTACTGGCTTCAGAGGAGACTGATGTGAAGAGGAGGCCACTCTAGAAAAACTCTGGAGCTGTTATTTTCCCAGGAACAGGCAGCCTGTAGAGCATATTTTTGAGAGCTGGCTGAGGAAATTTTGCTTCAGGAGGTGTAAAGACCAAGAGACAATGGCATTAATCTTTAATCACCTAAGAAAACAAGTCTCCCCAAAGAAGCAGCTGAAACCACGACTCATGCAATCATCTGCCATAGTACAGCACAGCTGTGTTATGTCAAGGCAGAGCAAGAAGCCACCTTCAGAACCTCTGTGGGGTGACAGCACACCCATCCACCTCCCATGGGCACACACTTTCCTCTTGGAAAGGCAAGAAACAGCAGTCACTGCAGGTTTCACCAGGAAGTAGGAACTACTTGACTTGAGAAACAGAAGTTAACAACAGCATCACTCTGAGCTCTGTGGCTTGGGCTTCAGCTGAGCTAAGCCCAAATGGATGCTCCATGACCAAGCTTGATGCCATACAGATAGCAGGTTGGACACTGGACACATGCCCACCAGCACTGCCACTACCACAGACTTCATGCTGTTCCAGCAGAGGGATTCACTACTACTGCTACTTGCTTGTAGGAGTTTAGGGCTTTTATATGACTTAATAATATGATTAAGCAGAAGGTATTTATTGTTTATATTTATATTTATACATTCTAAGTCTACTTCATGTGATCCTGTATTATTTGATTGGAGCTTTTATCTTGTCTACATGTTTAGCATGCAGCTTTCAGGAAATATTATTGGTTACAGTCCATAACTTCATTGGGCTTCCTTTATCTAGTTCTTGTATTTTTGGTATTCTGTTTTTCAAGCTCCTCTTTCTTAATTTAGTACTGTTTATGTCTCAGTAACTTTGAGAAATTCTTGCGGGTTTGATAAGAATAACTACAGGTGGTTTGGCTGGAGCACTACATTATAATTTAAACTATTCAAATACATTACTACAACTTGCTGGTTGTACAATTTGGCCTTGTCTTCAGCTAGAAACTCTGGCAGAAAAATGCATATTCACTGAAAAGAGTCAGAGAAGTGATAGAGTGGTCTCTCAATAACACAACACTGCCAGCAGCTCAGATATCTGCAGGAGAGATGAAGACGACTACAAGTATCATAAACCTCTTGTACAATATTCATATCTTCTTTTAATTAATTGTTTTGATACCAAGCACAAAGGTGAGTCCTGAGAGACAACTGTAGAGATCAAACTGATCTCTCTTGCTGTAGACATCAAACTGATTTAATCTGGAGTTACTCCTAACTGGTCTCTGCCAAACTCAGGTAAGAGTCAGATGCTTTATCTTTTAATGTCAATGGTTTATTTTGTTCCTTGGTTGTTTTGTTATTATTATTTTTATTTTCCCCAAGAAGCTAATGCAAACTTGAAATGTAAAGTGATTTTATTTTGAGGAACACAAAGTAAATAGGTATTATTTTAAGGATAATGTTCTGAATTAGACAAATAGAGTTTATAAACTGAAGTTTTTTGAAAGAAAACATGCTTCATTGGGTGACATTTGCTAAAAAACACTTGCATTTGTCATGTCTTGATGCCTCCACAGCTTATTTATGACTCTCTTAATGCTGTCTGCTCTGGTGGCGAAGCTCCCATCTAAGTAGTAATATAAATCAGCAGGATGCCAAAAGTTAACCACACTGCAACATTTTAATGCTGCTGGGTAAGAGAGACTCATGAACACAAACCACTGAAAAATCGATAGTAAAACAGCATCCAGCCATGCCAAATGGCTCTGACCTTCTTTCCCCTTAGAGCTTCATCATGGCCAGGGGTTTGGTAACCACTGGGGCTCTCTGCCTGCTGCAGAAAAGGAGGGCAGCACCCACGGTGCAGTGAATTGCACTTCATGAGTCAGGATCAAACTAATGGACTCAACTCCTTGTATTACTGGGGGTGATGGCTAGAGTCTCATCTTTTCCATCATCACAGAAATACCTCTGAATCACATTCAGAAACTGGCCCACATTCTCCTGGATCTCAAATGAAGCTATGGCAGTGGAACTTCATGGCCCCTGAAGAACCAAATCTCGATTCTGAGCCCATGAGCATATAAATCAAAAGTGACTTTTGTGAAGTCAATGTGTTGGTATATCTGAGTAAGTGGGATCTACTACACTAGTCCTCTACCATTGTTGCACCAGTATTTTGATTCAGTTTCAAAGACATAACAATACTTCAGGGTTACCTCTACCCTTTTCCTTATTTTCAAAGAATAATCTTCAAATTCTGGAAGGTGAGTGGCAGATAATTTGGGGGCAATATAGAGAGAAAACTCTGAATCAGTGAAAAAAGAACATTCTAAAACATGTTCAAATGTGGTTGCAGATCAGTGCAGGGACTGCACTGTGATGATTGTTTCATTCACCCAACACATCAGGTGCATTCAAGGTTTCAGAAGAGATTTAGTTCTAGCTTCTGGTGTTTTCTTTAGTCCAAAAGCTTTATGAAATTAAAATCAAGATTTAAATTATAAATAAATAAATAATCCTGCAAACCATTCTTGAAAGGCCTTTCCTCTCCTTCTCAAAAAAGCCATTAGATTAGACTATACCATCAAAATAAACAAACTTTCTGAGGTATTTTTCTAAAATGTGAACAAACCCCTCTATTTTGCCTCCCAGCTGGAACACAGAGGGCCAGTCTTTATAGAAAGCGTGTTTTCTGCCTAGAGAGACACAAAGCTAAGCAATATCTTGCAGAGATTTTAATTTAATCTTTCATGTAGCCAGGGAGTTATAAGCCCTAGTGCTTTTCATTTATGTTACCTCATAAATTAATAATGTATGTATGATGGAGGATAGCTCATCAGATTAAATGTGTCATTTTATAAAGTAGTTTGGAAGCAAAAAGTATGAAGCACTCTTAAATGATGCATTAGGTGCACAAATCATTACATGTTTTATTTCTGGATTGGACAATGGTTGAAATGAATAATAATTTAGTTACAGTAATTTTATTTTAGGCTAGTGAGCACTTGCACAAGAAGCAGGAGAGTGATGCTGACCCTGGCATGCTCTTCCATGGCCTTCCAGAGCTCTCCAGATCACTTCCAGGCACGCAGTCCTGCATCATGACATACTTGGTAGCAACCATGAGAGAAGTTCCCTCTGAGAACACACATGGGCACAACCCTGGCAGCATTTGATGGAACTGCACAGGGAAGCAGCAGCTGGAAGCGGATCCATGAGTTCTGGTTTGCAATGAAGAGTGACTCTGTCCCTATGGTGTGGACACACTGATAATCTACTTCAGCCAAAATAGCAAGTTCCTTACCATGCAATACGGTTCATCAGAAGTCCTTAATACTTCACTTTGTGCCCTAGTACTCAAAATCTGATAAAGAAACTGAATAAACCTGATCTTACATTCAATGTGTCACTACAAAATTTTGGTGGTAAATTTACTACTATTATATGTGCTATAAAAGCGGGAAAAAAATCTGGTTTGCTGTCATAAACCAGCTAAAAATTGGTTTATGACCATGACAGGTATGTTCTTCTTGTGCAACTACGACACATAAAAATTCATGTATTTACAGCATAGCATACATACCCATACAATACAACAGGAATTAAAAAACTGTAATAAACCATATAACTTGTGCAGGAGGGACTACACATCTATTCACCGTTGCTACATTTTCTGAGCCCCCTTTTGTGTATTTTTCCTGGTGGCTGCTGTTTGTTACATGCCCTCTAACTGTATAGGGAGGTACCCAAAGCACACAAAGTGCTGGCTCTGGTGCCCTCAGGAAGGGGTGGTGTAAAGCACTGCCTCTGCCAGGTGGAGGGGAGGCTGAGCAGCCCAGTCCTGCTGAGGTGGGTGGGCAGGTGTCCTGGGGGAGCTTTGCTGCCAAAAACATTAGGTACCTGTGGATTTTAGCAGCCTGTGTAGGCAAGATCTGAGAACCCCTCTGCCTTTTCTACTTCACTGCTAAGGTGACTTAGACATCCTATTTCCAGCTTCTCCCACTATCACCTTTTAATTTATCTTGTTCCAGATTCCTGCCAGAGAGCTCAGGTAAGATGTAAAATATAGATGAAAGTGAAGGATAAAAGAAGTAGAAAGTGATTATGCCAGTTTCTTTACAGTTCTAGGTCAGAATTGTCTTCTTTTAACTACCCAGAAGTCTGTGAAATATCTCCCTAATGTGTCCAACCACACCTGGACTGCAAGCTTTCCTGAAGATGGTGATGCCTCATATGGAGCTGCAGGTCCCTGTGTATCTCTTTCTCTCTGTATCTGCACACATTTATAACATGGAAAAAGGAGGAGTAATTAGGAGGGGAGGCTGGACTGCAATGCTTGGGTTTACTGACATACAGGCATGCGACCTCTCAGCTGTAATGGAGCAAGCAGATGAACAGTAAATAATTTCACAGTAACTCTTAGTGCAGCACCACCAAAAGGCCTCAGTGTAGACAGGGGACATGCTGAGGCAGACGCTGAGTAAACACATGGAAAGGGGGAGTCCTCCCTCCTCCCTAAAGGACTGGCTCCTCCAAAAGAAGAGAGAGTACAAGGAAATCAGAGGTCGGCAGCGTGACTTGCTCCAAACCACAGAACAAATCTGCAGCAAAGCTGGGAGCCACAGCCACATCTCCAAATGCACACATCTTCCCTGACATGCAGAAAAACCTCTCTAAGTTAACCCTTACTTAGTCTTGCTTCTCAGACACAAAAACACACACTCTCTATGAAGCCTGGGCAAGCCTGCTGCTAATGATGTCCGCCTGCATCCCAAACAGGCTGCAGGGCTTGCACCTGCTCTTCAATTCAGCCCTCATTTAATTAATGAAAGACAACTACCATCTGTATCAATTTACTGCAGCAATGAGTACGATGCTCTGGGGTTTTAACCCCAGGGATCTGGCAAACCACAACCGCTCACCCCAGAATTCAGCAGTATTTAAAACATTATCTGAGAGCAGCTGGGAAGAAAAATACTTAAAACCAAAGACACAAAAAGGTGTTTGCTTTTAGGCTAGCATGTGTTGCTGTTTTTAGATCAAACTGTAGCTTTCTGTAACCTCCACACTCTTCTTTTCTCTGAAGCAACCACATTTGCCATGAACAAATACAACCTGAAGATGGAAGCGCAGGAAACATGGCACTTATGAAAATGCCTTTAAAACTTCTGGATCCTGCTCTAGAACCTGCAGGGAACGGTCACATCCATTATCTTCAGCGCCGACATTATTTAAAAGATGAAGAAACTATAGTGATGGCTAAGGAGTAAAATTTTTTAACCCTAGTCATCTGAGGTAGAGCATTTCCTGAGTAACTTGGTTTCTTAGATTTTTCTTGTAGTAAGTTTCCACCTTGCTGCTGCGCAGCTGGGAGCTGAGAAATGTGTACTTCTTACTGTTTACTTTTCTGAGCTACTTCATTAAAAGTCTATGAGCCCCACTGTGTAACAGAAGGGGAAAAGGTTGTTCACATCCTTCCACGTATCAGGGAAGCTCTCTGACATGGGACATCTTGATGGCTGAGTCATCCCATCTGTCCCAGACACCTCTCAGGCCAAAATGAGCAGGGCAGAGCTGAGGGAGTGCTCAGTGAGAGGCAGTCCTTCAAGTAGAGAGAGCATCCTCTGCCTCTCAGGGAGGACAGGCACTCAGGGCCTTCCATGAGCGACTCAGGCTTTGCGGGTTTGGCTTGCTGTACAGACAAGGTGTGCTGAAGACAAAGTGCTGCCTTTGGTTATGACTGCGCTTCCTCCCGGAAATAAACATAACAGCTCAAGTTTAACTGGGATCACAGCTTGGCCTTTGATGTCAAGGGCACAGTGCCAGGAAAATACTGCAGTACTTTTTACTCAGCTGTTCGAGGCTCTGCTCTAGTCCTGAGCTTGGAAAAGGAAAGCTCACTTAGCTTACTCAGAGACTGACACAGAAGTCAGCCATGGGTGACTTTCCCCCATAGGGGAAAGAGATATTAATAAAAAAAAATTATGTTTGCAGAAAACTCTGGATAAATAATTGCAGAAAATGCAGACTTTCATTACATGACTTGCATGTGTTGGAAATAAATCTGGATTTCTTACTGCTGGAGTGATATTATATTAGGAATAATAATAGCACCTAACACAGGTTAGGTCATAACACAGTGAACTCAGACCATCCTTTAACAAACCTGGAGAGGAAAGCAAACACAAGTTTGATGTAACTGACTGATTTGAACACAATGTCTGTGAGATGTAGAGAAGCATGCAAGAGCCATGGCATTAAAAACAAAAGCTCCCATACCTGTATCTTTGCTTTGGAGACTGCTTTTCAGCTGACTTAAAAACATGTCCAAGATAATACAAAGGAAAGAATAAAAAGTTCCAGTTTGTTGCAAACCACGTTAGAGTGAAGGGTGCATCGAATTTCTTAAAGGTCAGTTTTGCTAGCTGGGTTGAACCTGACCAAGAGGAGCAGACACCCAGGACCACGGCCACACCCCAGAAGATCTTCTTGAGTTGCGTCACGGAACATTTCCAGCAGCAGCGGTTCACCCTTCCGCTGCCTTCCGCCCCAGCTTGCATCTGTGCTTCAGCTGGGGCCGGAGACTCCCGGGAGCGCTCATCCCCTGCGGAGAAGAAAACACATGGCTTACTAAGGAAATCCATCCTGCATTTTAGTTTTCAAATCTCAGGCCCTTCTGAGGGCACGTGAAGCTTTATGAGCAAAGGAACCCACTGGATCTTGCCACAAGATGTCCCTTGTTTTTAGACCATTGCAAAGCCTCTGGTTGAACTGAGGCATAATTAGAATGCAAATAACAATTATCACCTCTAGATTTGGAAGCCGTTGGGTAAAGTGGAAGTGAAAATTACATGTTGCTTTGATGTACATAGAAAGGTTTAACACACCACTTAAACTCGTCCTGTTAGGATGTGTAAACGAATGAAAAATGTGGTATTGAGTTTGATAAAGCAGCAAAGGGGATTATAACAGCACTTGAAATTGTTATTGTCTTGGAAAATGCAGAAATGGCCAGTTTATGGAGTACAGTGTTTCTTAAAAGAAGGGAGGGCAACATATTTCATCTTAAAGTTAAGCAACATGACTGCAACATAAATAGCATGATTAATACTGAATTGGACCACCAGGCATTTCAGAGACCCCTGGGAAAACAGGTCTCCTGTGGCTGTAGCCAGATGGCAAAAAACGAGACCGACCCACAGGCTGCCCTGAAGTCCATCTCTGGCCAGGCAATCCTAACTTTTTTCAGTTTGAGTCCTGCACAATCTGACTCCCGGACTGGAGCTTTGCCCCATTATAATTAAGCATAGCATGCTGCTGGAAACTTTTCACCTAAAACCTTTGCCCTTTCCACCCTCAAACATGAATTGTTATGGCCCTACTATCCTACAGATGTCAGTTGATGATGTATCCAGCTTGTGAATGAATGAGCAAAGAGAGGTTAGCTGGCTGAGTTCTCACAGAGATCAAAACGTGCTGGCAGACCTCAGCAGCAGGCCACTGCCTTTAGGGCTCTCTACCTGCCTTTCTTAAATCCACCCCATTCAACATCTGCTGAAGTGGTCAGTCACCCACACACAACATTCAGCTAAGAGTCTGACTGCAGTTCAGTTGATCCATCCACCTAAAGCAGAAAGTAACAGTAGTTCATGTTGAAATCTACATGTAAGTAAAGCCAGGACAATGAGAAAACGTATTATTGCCAAACATTTACATATATTCAAGGCAGACAAAGAGAGGTCCACTTAAAAAAAAAAAAGACAAAAGAAAAAAAAAATCCTTTCTTATCTTGGTGTGAATTAGTATGTGGAACAGAAAATTTCTTATTTAAAGCTAACCTAAATTTGTATTTATATGACCTAATATATTATGAAAGAAAATGTTTATTTATATGGAAAGAACTATTTAGTTATTTCCCTACAGATAACAAATGCATGATCTGAGCTAAAAGTACCATTAGATTGCCTAGTAAAGCTGTATTTAATAACAAGGAGGATTGTGGTCTCTGTTGGATGGCCTGATATCTAAAAAGAATGTACAGCAGCAAAGATATAAACACCTAGCCTTTTTGTATGGCTTTCAGAGAGATAAGGATGTTTCTGATTTCTCCACTTATTTCAGTTTTCAGTAGAAGATTGTGTGGGCAGCCTGCCACACAACAAGAGACACATCAGCAAGCCAATGAATTGTCCACAGTTAATGTGACCTTGTATTAAACACATAATGGAAAGGTTACAAGCTACCTGCCAAATGTTTCAATTGAAAAACAGACTGTCTGCAAATGCTCAGCTCATTCAAAATAATTCTAAAGCATTTTCTTAGCAATGCATTGCTTGTAACTAATGCTTCTTGCCTCACTTGCTGCAAGTGTCAGGGTTCAGTTTATACCAAACAAGGATACACTCCTTTCTTTAACTTTACCATATAGTGGGCAGTTGCCAGCGTCCTCTCTGCTGTCCACCATTCAAGTCCTAGAATAATTACCGAATTTTTCCTTTCCACTCAGTATTTTCTTCCCAGCATTATCACTGCAACACCAAACACTTCATATATTAAAAAAATACCAGCATCCTTCTTCCCTTGGACCACTGGGTTTCTGGGCACAGAAAAACTAATTTAGGAAGCTAGTGTGCCGAACGAGAGCTTAAGATGAGTTTGTGCCTCTGTGTCAATGCAACTTCACTCAGAGTTCATGTGTTTGAAACTGCTTGGAGAGGTAGGCAAAAACGGTCCTCCTTCTTGAGACAGCCAGTGGGGTACCTGCCATTAGCATCTTTCTGCAGTTACTCCCCAGGGAAACAGGAAACCAGGATTTAAACCACTCCTGCTGAAGATGTTTAACTTTAGGGAACATGCCTAAAGCCACCAGGGTCTATGAGGTTTTAAGGTGAGTCAGTGCTCTGAATCACAACACTGACGCTGTGTTATTTTTTCTACAATGAGAATCAATCACAACCGTCTGATGCACCAGACACCCAACATCTGGTAATACAGTGTTGATAGACAGCCCACTACAGACACTGTGGTGATGATATTCCCCCCATGAAGGGCTGAAGCCACCTGCCCAGGTCCCCACTGTACTGTGCACGTACACAAGTCAGCAGTTCATCTGGACAGCTTGCATGAATATCACTGCCTTCTACTCTGTTCCATGGCAATTGCTCCCTAAAGCTGAATTTACTGATGTTTTCTCTGCTACACAGACAAAATTACTTGTCCAGGTATATTTAATTTACAGACTGGAGGGACTAAAAACATATCTCAGGCACAATGGATTTCATGACCATAGGGGTAAAAATCACTGTCTGATGATTAACAGTTACAAGCTGAGACTTGTAATATCTGCCAGTATCTGTAATATCTGTCAGTGAAACTTTATTGTGTCCTTGTGATTGCTTGCGCTGCAAGAGTTGAAGAGTTAAATGCCAAATGGAGGATATCTGTGACATAATCTGCCCCCCCAAACCAGACTTTATTTGGAGAAGGTGGACCCTACAGGTGATATATGCACTCATGTGGTCTCATCTTCTTGTTTACTGTGGAGGGCACTTGCCTGCCAGCTGGCAAACACAAAATCCAGAGCTGTAGTTTGCCTTGTCTAGTCCCTGTGTCTCTGCTGGGGACATTTTCCTTACCCAAACCACAGGTGCACAGATGGGGTGACACTAAACACACACGTGCCTGAAAAGCTTTTCTCTCTCTAACACTGCACAAGAGTCAGCTGGCAACAGAATGCACATGAATTTAAAGATGGCAAAATGCCTTTTTAGAGTCGATGGGGCAGGATATTGAAGAATTTTAGTTCTGCAGACTTTTAATGTGTTTTTTCCATTGCTTTCTGCAGCAAACTGCTCTGTGTGCTACTGTATCCCCCAAAGGAACAAATTAAGATACTGAAGTAGAGGAAAAATGCCTATCTTGCTTTTACTAATTTTGGTTTTCCATTGTCCCTTTTGTTCATGCATTTTCCTTTTTCATAAATCCTAAATGGAACCATTCCTCCTCCCTCCCTTTCAGTCCAAACTCTCTCTCATGACATTCAGAAACAAAGCAAGGAAATAATCTCCACAGTTATTGCCAATGCCATCAGCCCCAGAAAACAGCTGTCCTTCTGTTTCTCCTGTTATGGTTAAGACCCCCCTCAGATGACTTTGGATACCTGTAGCAAGGACTATCTATACCCAAGCCATTTATTCCACAGACCCAGCTAAAGGCCCTGATGAAGCAAAAGAGGCATGGGAAAAGCACTACACCTTTAAACCATGAAAGATAACACCTTTAAATAGGCTGTCCAGGCCTCTTCTAAAGTCTGTACAAGAGTCTTAAGACTCCTGTGCACAGCGAGACAGCTATTAGGTCCACACTGTACCTAAATGTGTGTATTAAAAAAAAGATACTGATAAAAACCAAGGGTGGCATTCATCTTCTTAGTTTGAGACATCTGCCGTGCCGACTTGTGTATCTGAGACAGTGATTTACACTTTCTGCATAGTTAGTAGACAGAAAAAAGACATTTCCATAGCACGATTTATCTCCTGCTAAAGCAGATGATTAAAAGGAGCCAGATGAATCACTCCCTCTGAGTGCTTGTTTCTCTCCACCAGCTCTAAAGAGTCTGGGGCGACAAGCTGGAAGGAGGTGTCTCTGGTGTGGGTGTCTGAAGCTGGGTGAGATGAGTCCCACCTCTCCACCACTGCTGTCAGGAACAGAGGGTAAAGCCACCACAGACAGCGCTGGTGGACTCAGCTGTGCAGTGCCACATGAACATATTTAGCTGTCATCAATGACCTGCTTTAGCTGCTGTCAGCTAGTCAGCAACTTAGGGAAGGAATCATTACACAAGTGTTGGGTGCCCTTTCCAACCCTTCAGTGTAAGAAAGTGACCCTTACAGACTGAGGTCCTGCCTATTAGGGACCTAAACATGTACCTAATGATAATGCACAACTCTTACAGGTTCCCCAGGCTAGGAATGTGCTTCAGGGTAAGCATATTCTTACACAGCTCTTTAAAGCAGGCTCCTGGAAAAAAGTTCTGATAAAAAGAACAACCCTCACAGGTCTCTCTGACAGTTACAAATGAGACATCCTAAAGGAATTTCCATTTTGCCAGCCTGTCAAATGTTTCGTAACTGCTTGAGCATTGCGCAGAACAAGTTTGTAAAGCTTGCAAAAATACACGCTTGTCACAAAGTGGGGAGGAGCTGAGGGAAGTCCTGTAAGGCAGTGCCTGGTCCTCAGCGTGGTCAGAGCTCTAGAATCCTGTGAGATGCTGGGGGATCAGGGACAGAAACTACCCAGGGCATATTCTCACAGCCTTGAATGCTGTGGGACTTCTTCACCCAGTATCTACTACATGGAGAGATTTAGGGAGACAATTCCAACACACCTGAGAACATACACGATGGCTTCTGATGGTGGTCTTCTATAATATGGGATACCCAATATTATTTGCCTCAGTAGCAGACTCACAAACTCCTCAGATTTTGTTTTCATCTTGTTCCTGCCTACCACGGTTTTTACCCCATTCCTACCACACTAACCATGCATTATTTAGGTGTTCAAGATTTTTGAACTAAGCTGTTAAAAATCAGCTGAAGCATTATCCTGTGAAGAGAAGCTGAAACACCAAATTCATGAAGTGATTTACATCTCTAATTACCACTGTAGCTGTCTAAACCTGAAATGTCAATATTTGTTCAGATCTGTTGCCCAGGCATTTTCTTTGCAGTTAGTCAGGTTAACTCAGGGACTCCCTTGTTGCCTGGCAGACCATCCAATACCTAGTGCAGCTTTCCTGTGCCATTGTTAGTGATGGCCTCTCCTTTCACAGGTGGATCATCATCCTGGTGTCTGCTTTTGAGAAACTGTTAATATTTCACTTTGGAAGCCAGTAATCTCCATGTATCAACCTCCCTGCTCAGTTGTAACAAGAGCATGCACAAGACCAACTTCTGCATCAAGGGACGTTCCCTCCTTTTCCAAATTAGCTCTTGCTTTGCCAGAGCTGCTTGTAGCAGCTGTGACTTCCTCACAATCCCAGTAGAGCTCATCAGATGCCAACGAATCTGTTCCTGGGCATGCCAAAGGACCATGACTCCTAACACCCATGTGCCTCTCTTATATCTAGACTCTGTCAGGATTCAAAGACACATTTGAGAGTTCTCATCTCTTATTTTAGGAGTCATCTCAAAGAAGTATTTCCATTCTTGTTCCGGTAGTCACTGGAACAAGACTAGAGCCTCACTTTTTCTCCTCTGGGCAAACGACCTGATTTTATGCTTTCCTAATAAGTAAGAATGTTTTCTATTCTGAGCCAACCAATTTTGCTGCTATCTGGGTACCCCTGGCCTTGGAGGGCCTGTGGACACTCTCTTTGGCAGATGGATTTCCTGCTCCTAGCAGAGGGGTGGAAGGCTGCTCTATGCATTGAGCTACTGAAGAGGGGCACACACTCCACCTCCAGCTTTTGAAGGAAAGGTTTCAGCCACTTACCTGCCAACCTTCAGCTTTGAAACAGAGTGGAAAGTGCTAAAGAGAGTGAGCAATAGTTGGGATGGACATCTTAGATGGCATAAAGGACAGCACTATGTACTGGGCAAACTGGATGATTCATCCTGCAGCCTCACCAGTGTTCTCTGACAGTGGTCAACAGACACATCCATAAAGGAGATGCAGCTGCCCTTTCCAGGTTTTGAAAAGGCTCCCGATAAAATCCCGCTCCAGGGAACCTTACAGAAAATAGGCAGACAGGGAAAGTCTGGAAATGGATAAAAGGAATGGATGAAAGGCTCAGTACAGGATAGGAGACCAATGAGGAGTATACACAGCAATGGGGGAAGCAGCCGAAGCTCTGCAGAGGTTTGCTGTGGGAACTGCACTCTTCACCATTTACCACAGTCACCTCAACAAGGGAGTGAGCCACAAGGTGACAAAGCTTCCTAATGATGTCAACTTAGGCAGGTCAGCAAGGGCAGTGGCCAGCTGCAGGGGATGACAGACTATGTGACTGGGTCATGCACTGGCAGATGGAGAAGTGTGCTGATAAAGAGGTGCAGGTGGCAGTAAACAAACCCACATGCTGCACGTCCAGTGATGGGCTCTGACCATCAGGGATTATGAGCTCTTCACAGGATGATCCACAGAAAAGGGCAACTCAGTGTTCAAGAGCAGCGAAAAAGGCAAAATAACTACCAAAAATTACTAGGAACACAGCAGAAAAAAAATCTTTTCCTACATCTGGGGAAGTTGCAGCTGTCAGCACACCCACACTGTGAGAGATGAATGGCTGGAAAATACACGTTCCTGTTCAATTCCACCAAGCTGGGGGCAGGACCTGATGGACTTTTGGTCAGGCCCATATGGCAGCTGCGTGTGATTTTTGAGGAAGCTGCTCCTGGGCTCCTGCAGGAAAGCTGTGAGTCCCTGTGGATGGCTGGTGGGTGGGACTGTAACACAGCACAGGAATGACTTTGGGTTTGCTCACTGTTGCCCAGTTTTCCAACCATGGTCAGGGCTGAAGGTCTAAAAGGTCAGTACCCTATTTTTCATTGTATATCAATTAATGTATCACACTGGAAAATGACAAACCCCCATAAAACCTTATTAAATCAGTTTTTAAATTAGAATATTTGATCAATGCAGCATTGCACTGATGGATTTTTAGATTCTATTTGAGAAAAGTTTAAAGGGCTTTCTTTAAATACTTTGCTCTTACAGTATGAGATAAAAATAATTTTACTTATTTTAAAATGAAATGAAATAGCATTATTAAATTAAGAATAAATTAATACAGAAAATAGTTTTAAAGTCCACAATAGAATTACCTTAAAGAACAAACCTAGGGTATTAACCTACTAGGTCAGAAGGTCTGAATTTGCTTGAAGCTACAGAATAAGGGACATAGGAAAATAGGGAAAATTGCATGAACAAAAACTCAAACCAAGAAAAAAGCGCTCAGAGTTCAGACTGAAATTCATAGTATAAATTAACTAATTATCAAAGTGTTACAATAATCTATGCAGGCTATTTGAACTTGTCTGATCCTCTCACCTTAATTACAGCAGGATAGAAAATAATTCTTTTGGTTCAAGGACAATCAAGGTAACTTCCATCTGTGGAAATCTGTCCCATATTACTGATATCACCAGATCATCCATATAGCTTGATTTGTATCCAATATACCCAAGTTTCTTGTAGCAGGTACTCTCAGTATTATTCACAGATATAGTGGGTTTTATCACTGATGGTTAATATATATCAATTCCTGTTTTACCCTGTGCTAAATATTATATCTAAACTTACTAAGAGCTAGAATTAAATAATCTCCACATATTTTTGAAGATATGCCAAATTCTGCTCCCTAGCATACATATGCCTTTCTGCCTTTCTGCCTCTGTTGAATGTGCCAGCAAGGCTTTCTGCAAAATATTCTAATTCCTGTTGGTGATATATAAAGAGAACTGAAAAGTTATCAACTTCATAGTGCAGCAATTTGGACCTTAATCCATTAAACTAATCTTCAGAGGCAACTGCCTTGAAATTCCATTAAAAGTGCTGCATTCAAATGGGCCTCATTATGATATTCTACTTCGAATTTTATGAGGTGAGGAGTTCCCCCAAATAGTGTCCTTCTTATTATTAATCAGAATTCATGACCAGAGTCCACAGTGAAAATGGAAGGTACTGGGTGCTTTTTCACATTGTGGGACTGGAAAGTAACCACATGCAAGGGGTAGCGCTGATCATAAGTTGCATGTTCTTGATATTATTCTGCATTCCACTCTTGAATAAAAATTGGACTGAATCTTACAGTGAATTACCATGCAAGGTCACTGGGAGTTTCACCACTTATTTCGAGGAGTTATGGAAGCAGAACTTCTATTAGAACAAAAATCAGATATGAGCAAAACTGTATTCTGGGCAAATTTTGATCAGTCTGTTCAAATTTCAGACTGAACAAAGGGTTGAGAGAGGGTAAAAACAGGCTGGATTCTCTGCAGGAAACTACTGTAATAATTATCCAGGCATTTGAGTGCTACATGTCTTTCTTGAGTAATAGTTTTATCTCCAAGGGAATTCAATTACTTATATACTAATATAAAGTGCACATTTATATCAGTGCATATATACAGGGAGATAAGTGAATTTATGCTAACTGTGGAGGCTCTGCTGACTGCACTTAATCAAAAACAAGACAATGTTCTTTCATTCTTAAGGAGCTTTCAAAAACTCGGAGCTGCCTGGCTTTCGAGTAAGCACAGTTTTAGAGAGAAGACTTGGCTGTAGCCCATTGGTTTCTTCCATAGTGAATTCCAACCCCATCTGATTTTTCCCCTAGGAGCTAAAGGCTTAACCTGCTATTGAACCTCAAACACAATGCTTTTCTTTGGTCTTAAGCTCAGACCAAGATAGTTGGAGCATCTTTTCTCTGTCAACCAAGAACTAGATACTAGTGTGGACTTGACACGGACTTGAGTGCACTCACAGCGGTTTGAGTAATGCACATATAGCCACAGAAGTCCCCACATAATTTACTTAGTGATCTCCTGGAAGGAAGAAAAGATGCCTCCTCACCTCTCAGCAGCAAACTCATCAAAAGCTGAGTGTCCTTTAAAAAAATACGGTTTTGGCTAGGCCCATGTGGGTACTGAGGTACTCAGTATAACTCCAAGCAAAAATACATTACGTGAAAAAATTCTTGTTTCTATTTTCTCTCTGATACTTGCCTCATCCTCCTTGCAGTGAGACAGGCTTTTGCAACCCACTATTCCTCACTTATTTCAGTCAGCTACAGAAGACAGACTCATGCCTTTTTCAGTCACAAATAAAATATTACCCTTACTGAGAGTTATGCTAGGGAATTTGAGGTGATTGTGGAAAAGGCATTTCAAGCTCTTACCTCCTCACTTCTGTACTCTCCATGACTGAATCACAAGGATTATGGGATTCACACTTGTTTGGGTTTTTTCAGTTGAGGAGGCTTGGGGTCAGAAGTAGTGATACTGAACAAAATGTATACCTAATATTTCCAGAAGAGTCAACACACAAGTTTTGTATAACCAAAGGGGGCTCGATCTCGTATCAAAATATATGCCTTGAGTGGGGCTCACAAAATTTCCAGGTTGGGTACCCCTGCATTATGTCCAGATAGAGAGGATCCATGTGCTTGGAACCAGGCAGCTAACATGGGAAATTGGGTACCTGATTTCTCCAATAGATGGTGGGCAGCTCTGCCTAGAAGCAAGGCAGCTCTGCACTGCTAAAAACACCTTGTTTCCTGCTGCCTTTGATCCTGTGCCGCAGTGGCTGTCAGCAAAGCTCACCAAAAACTATAAAGTAAACTTACTCTTTCATTGGCCAAATTCCTGCTTCCGCAGGATGCTATCCAGGTCTGCAGTGGCATCTCACAGTTTATAATTAACAAAGATTAACTGGGCTGTGGACTAAAGGCTGGCAGTGGTGCTCCAGCCAAGCAGAGAGAGCTGCTTAGTACATAAGTGAATGTGCTGCACTGAGTATAATGTGCTAGGAAAGCAACAACATAAATAATCCTATATATGAGCCTTGTTGCTGGGAAATTGCTGGGGAATACATGTTGAGCTAACTTAGACTTTTATGTTGAACTAGGAGTCATTTTGGAACTCTGGCTCTTACACTGAGCTACAAATCCTACTGTTTACGATAGTCAGCCATCAGGAAAGAAGGAGAAGATTTCTTTTTACAAGATATATAAAATTAAAATACAGGAGACAGTGAATAATGTATTCTGGTGACTTCATATTTATTTTTTACTAGTTCTTGTTCCGACATCTCATGGGAGAAGTCTATAATTAAATAGGTGGATTAGTAATCTGCTTATTTTTTGAAAGCAAATGCCTAAATTGATTCTAGATGACTAAAAAATGCACCTTACTTCATTTAGGGATAAGTGGGTGAAATGTAATGGTCTGTGATCTATGGAAGGACTAAGAAGATGATCCAATAGATTCTGTCATTCTTAAGTTCTGTCATTGTAAATGAAACTACAGTTTGTCCATTGTGTGTACATACTGTCTCATTTCAGCCACTAAAGTAAGGAAGCTTAGATAAATCTTTAATAACTTCTCTTTCTGCTTTATGATGCATTAAAACTCCTGCTCTGGCATTAGTTTAGTGACATCAAAATGGTCTTACTTTATATTTGTATCATTTGAGGAGGGGACACAGTGGAGAAGTAATGAGTCACCTCCAAACCTATAACTCGAGTTTGCACAGGCAAGATGGTAGACCAAACAACCAGGGTGACATGATCAAAGATAAGCTAGAAGGACTCCCCAGTGAGTAAGCTAGCACAGCTAAGAGCAGCTCATTTTGAGGCTGTTTAAAGCGTAAGAAAGCATGGTGCCATTTGGGAAGTGAGCCAGGTGTTATGCAACAAGAAACTCCTCACGCCTTTGGAACAAGATCTTGGCTATCTGCTCAAATACGCTTCTGTGCTAACTGAAAATACTGCAAGGAATACAAAAATTGGGCAAAAGCTGTCTTGGGCCAAAGCCAGAGTGTAATTACTGTCCATGTGTACTTAACACTCAGTACCCACAGAAGAGGGTACTGCTTTTCTGTCAGCTAAGTAAGTGACATTATCTTTATCCTGTGGTAATGGGGTGCATGCTGGTAGGTCCAAAGGAGAAACAGACACACAGCAAACCTAAAGCCCCATTAATGTGAACTTGTCACCATCACCTTCACCAGTTGTGGTCAGAAGAGGGAGAAAATGGCTACCATAGCTAAGGAGCAAGAACCAGGTGGGTTAAAGTGCCCTGACTGCTCACACTGAACACTGTCCCCTGTGCAGAGCCTGAAAAAAGCAAACACTTTGAAAGTTCCCTATGCAGAAGCCAACACAAATTCCTTGCTAAGGCTGCTTCCGTGGGGAAGCACACCCAAACCCACAGCCCTGGCTGAGCCACAAAAACACCAGCCTCTCCTGCTCACCAGCTGCTTATGTTTTCTAGGATGCATGAGCATTACATAGGTCTGTCATGTGTGGCTTTCATGGGAAAAAAGACCACTGGACACCAAATCTTGCTTCTACAGTTGTGAAGTCCTGCGTGAGATGTTCACAAGACCTGCCCTTGTGCTCAATTGTACAAGCATTGCCTGACTACCAAAGCCTTTGGATGCCACCAGCAGAACACTGCTAATAGTTACACAGTACTTATTCAGAAATTATGCACTATTTGAGCTTATTTCCTGAAAATGAAGCTTTAGTTGCTGATTTCAATAAACAAAGGCTTCTCTGACCCCTGTTGCATACATTCATAGACGTCCCATGGCCACAAAGATGTGTGTGGAAACTTTGGGGGGCCATTCTTATCTGCTGTAGGTCTTTTCTTATCTGCTATAGGTCTTTTCTTGCCTGCTCTGTGAAAAGATGTGCTGCTTGTTTTTAGGCAAGTTGCTTCCTTCTGCAGTTTCTCAGCTGCTCCATCTGCAAAATGAGGATAATGAGAATCTCTCCTCTTAAAGAAGCCGACTGCTACTCATGGACGTTTTTGTTGTTCTTGGGATCTTTAGTTTGTGCTTGCTAAAGAAGTGAAAAGGATTTATTATTAAAACAATTACAGTGTTGATATGCTTGTGATGAATTCCCTGCAGGAAGGCAAATACACTAAAGGCCAAATTTATTTCTCATTCATACTTATACAAATTCCCTGCGACTCCAGCAATGCAGACAAGGTAACTCCAGCTGAACATGTGGCAGAATCTGGTTCCATGGCAACTCAGTTTAGATGTTTGTGCAATAATTGACAGCAGAGAGGTGTCATTTGCCTTATAAGAAACTTGGAATATCATCAGTCACTCATTCCTGACAGAACAATGCAGAGGAAATGTGCTATAGGGGAGGCTGCAAGAGCATTTCCTTGGTTCTGAAAGCCTGGGAATAAGGAGCTCCTAGTAGGGGCTAATTAAGTGGAGGATGTGTTTTCTCTGATGTGGTGATTGTTCTGCAGCTCTTTGTCAAAGCTGATGTTACCTGTCTCTGGAAGATCCTGAGATGCAGGGCAAGAATGGAGATATTTACCTTCCTGAGGAAGACAAGTCAGTCAGTCCTCCAAGCACACTGTGCTTTCATGTACAAATAGGGTGGTACCAGTCAATTGGCTGGTCTGAGAGGAATGGCCACTGCAGTGTGGACAGAAATTGGTGAGAAAAACAGCAACAGAAGGAAGAACAAGCACTAATCAGGCACCAAGCCTACATTTCTCAAAATATGAAGGGTGTGCAATGGTATCAGGCACACAAAACACATGGCATGGTTACTGCCTGCCTGAGCAATGCATGTAGACACAGTTGTCTTGAAAAGTGCTGGTACAGCAGGCCCCGAGCATACTGATGATTCAATCTCTGAAATAATTTGAAATGGCAGTCATGCTTCTGAACGCACAAAGTCCTTATCTTCCTTTTAAAGCAAAGAAGTCACTGCACCGGCAGGAAAATAGAAGGAATGCTGGAGGGCTTTACAGCAATGCATATCAATGAAAGCCTCTTCTTGACTAACCATCCTAGAATGAAACATATTCCTAGTGGTTCTGCCAAAGATCCTTGAGACACTTTGATAGTGGTTGATAAGGGAGAAAATAATCATAAAGCAGATGAAAGTTTTTGCTGTCTTGCTCTTGTAGCATTATCTATGCCTTTGCAACGGAGCTGGACTACCAGAGGAAGACAGATCTTTGCCAGAGGTATGGCAGCCAGGCCAAGGGAAGTCAGCAGACCACAGTGTGCCAGCTGTCTGACTTTATTTTTGTGTACAACTACTTTTTTTTTTTTTTTTTTTAATATGTGGCTTTAACACCAGCTGGCAAAATTAGTCAATGTTAGTCTGGAAGCAAATGTTGTCAATTGGTTTGGAAAAGGAAGCTCTCAAACAGAGCCAGTCTGTTTTATCAAAGAGAAGGAAAGAAACTCCAGGCCCTATCATACACCATCAAGGCAATTTAGATTTTTGCCACTGACGATAAAGGAAAAGGAACCTTAAGGAAAGAAGGAAAAGTCCAACTAGGTCAATGAAGTCCCTGGTGGGCTTCAATAGGGTATCTGAGAGCTGGTATGCAGAGCAGACATGGAAATGCTTGAAAGGATTCAATTTTATGGCACAGTGAAAGATTGCTCTACTTCTATTTCTATATAAGGTAGGTAATAAACTGTATTTGAACTGGTAAAAGAGGAATGAGATGACCCACATTTCAAAGCTGGAACCTAGTAGGTTATTATTATTTATGATTCATAAAGCTTGTGCAGTGCACCAAAAGAAAGGGAGGCGAGCTCCTTGCCCAGAGGAGCTTCCAATGCAAACCTCGAGAGAAACACTCTATTGTGCATGGGGTCAACTCTAAGGGCTTTTAAAAATTCTAATTATAGTGTAATGAAGATCAGGCCTGCTCTTTTCATTAGAAAACTGGGATCCCTTTTCCCTTTCTCTGCAGTAGGTGGTTTTTATGTTATGGGAATGCAAAAGCTGAATATTCTGTAAACTGAAATAAGAACCTTCAGGTACCCACCCCTTACTTTCCACTCTTACTTGCTGCTTTTAGTTCCTTCTCTCCTCTTGCACATTTCTGCATTTTCTCGCTTTCTGCTCCACAGAGCTTTTGCTACCATTTTTTCTTTTCCTTTATTAATTTCTCAGTATTTCAGTATTAGTTTTTTCTTTGTCATGAGCTTTCTCTGGAGTCTCACATCCACATTTTACGTCTTACCATTCAATCATTCCCTTTTTTTAGCTGTTCTTCCTCTTTGCCTCGCTCTGCTCATCCCTTTTCTGCCTCCCCTTCTTCTGTTCCCCTTGGCCAACCTTTTTCTTTCACCAACTCCATTCTCTCAACCAACGACATACCCCAGTGGTATCTCCCAAACCAGCAGCTTTTCTTTTGCTGTTCCTTCAAGAACTGAGCTCTGTATCCATCCTTCACACAGGCTCCTCTTCCTGACTTGCACCCTGCCTTTGCATCACGCCTCCATCTCTAGGACATAGCTTACAGGTTTCTACCCAAGATAACAGCTCCTCACCCTCAGATTTCTCCAGGGAACCCTCCTGACCACATCAGTGTCCTTTTCAAGGTTCCCGGCCATGATCCCTGAAAGTCTTCAAAGGTCCCTGTGGTCCCTAAAGGTCTGCTAGCCCCCATTGCTCTTTGGCTCTTATGTCCCTCCTTGCCATAATTCTCTTAATTGCACAGCTACCATGCAGCTGGACTGGCAAACAGAGGTGAGGACAGATGTTGGAACACAGGGCTGCGTTCCTCACATCGGGAGAACAAATCTGCCGAGCATCTTCCTTCCCTCCTGCTGAGGGTCCTGCATGGCAGCTACTTGCCCACGAATTTGGGGGCTGCTCCCGAGCCCCGAGGGGAGGTCCGGAGAAGTGTTCTGCCTCCGGAGCACGGGCGAGGAAAGACCCGGGGCTGAGCACGGCGATGGAAAGGGGCAAGCGCCGGCGATGCCCGGCGGCGGGAGCTGCGCGCCCCGTGGGTTCCCAGCGCCCGCTCACGAGTCGCGCAGTCCCCCGCCGCCGGGCATCGCCCCAGCAC
>VZSR01003807.1:3080708-3339447 GCA_013398615.1 Brachypodius melanocephalos | reverse complement strand
GGGTCGGGGCGGGGGAGGCGCCCGGACGCCGCGGCCAGAGGCGCTGCGCAGCCCCCGGACGGCGCCGGCCCCGCGGTCGGGCTCCGGCGGAGGTCGCGGGCGGCCGGCACCGTAATGCGGCTGCGGACACCGCTCCCGCTCCGCCGGTGCGCCAGGGTTCCCCGGAGCCAGCCGCGCTCCCGGCCCGGCCGGGGCTGCTGCTGCTGGGCTGCTGCACCGCACGGAAAGGGCTCCTGGCTCATCACGCTCTGCTTAGTTCTCTTCGCACTGTCTGAGGGGAAAGGAGAATTTACACTCTCCGAGCCAATCCATTATTTACTCAGTATTATCCCTCCTTTGTTTTCCTTCAAGTCCAGCCACTATTCTGAGTCAATTTTCATCCGTGCCTTTAGTAATTTCTGCCATCCTCGCCACAGCCTTTCTGTTCCTGCCATATCCTTTTGGAGCGAGACCAAAACTAGACTCAGCAGCCAAGATGAGATACTCCGTGGATTTACCAATAATACTCCCATACCTGCAGTCACATACTCTACAGCTCTCTTAACACAGTTTAACATCTTCTTTTTGAGACACAAAATGAAGTATATCCATATCCACACATGTTAAATAAAATGTCACAGGTCACAACTGGATGCTGCTTGTACGTAGCAACCTTTCATGGTGTTTTTGATTTTTTTCAGCAATAATTTTAAGATCCCCAATCATGACATACCAACAACGTGTGACAGATCTACCCCTCTGTCAGAGCACAACAATCTATCTGGCATTAATTAACAAGACTTAACGCGAGTGGATTCAGGATAGAACACATCATAATGAATGAGTTGGAAAGATGTAAAAAATATTTATATCAGTGTAAGCAAAGCACCAGAATTCACAAGATGCTAAGCACAGTGACCTCAGCGCCCTTTGCTCCTTGTGATTGTTTCTGTACATATGGAAATACTCTGTAGATTTACCAGGTTCCAAACTGAGATGCGTCAGCAGACAAGGCGCAAATACTCAATATTTCTTAAGATCTGGTCAAATTAAAATGAGTGTACTTTGCAAACAAGACTGGGCAGCCATTAATACTCCACAAACATTCCAAAGTATTCTTTAATTATATAAATAGTAGCTGTTGAAAATCAGTCCTGACAGACTTTTCAGGAAACCGTGGGAAAACACCACCTTACTTCTGCTGGCTAGAAAGTTCTTTATATTTAAGAGGTGAGCTTTCTCAAGTTTTCACACTATGAATTTGCATGGGTCTCATTAGTTGACCTGCGGTCTGATGAAGCTCCAGGGTGTTTTGCACTTCTTATGCCTCTTCTGTGAAATTTTTGGGATGAATCTTATACAAAAATCATTAGGCTACTTTCAAAGTGATTCTTCTGAAAAAAAAAAAAAAGATCATGTACTCGGTGCTACTACCACAAAATATCAGCTTGGTCCAATTAAATAAAGACAATCATTGTTTTCATGGTTATTTCCAAGACATTTTAGTAGAATTATCTGACCAATTTAGCTTCCTGGGATGTTACAGATCATAGGCATTTGAGAACCATGGGTCCATCTTGTTTCACTGCACTATTTAGTCTCAGAGTCCATTTGGTTTCTGGTTATTGAAAGAAGTTACATAAAGAGAGGCAGATTTCACCTCAGATAGTTCTGTCCATGAAATATTTTGTGATGTTACAGTGCCTGTTATCTGAGGATTTCAAAGCACATTATAAAATATTAACTCATTTTACACTGCCTTTGGGAAGAAACTTCAGGCTCGCTGATGGTTAAAATACAGCCACATAATTTAAGACACTCCCTTAGATTCAGATGATGAGTAACACCAGAACTCTGTCTGGCTTCTGCTCTGAGCAGATCTTCCAGGATCATCTCAGCCTCTGCTATTTAAGGAGTAAAACATTAAATCAGCATTTTACATCCAAATGTCATCATTTTTTTTCCCAGAGGCAAATGGCTGTGCAAGGATAATCAAATTTCTCTTCTGGTTATATTTGCAGTCAATGGGATGGTCATAAGAATTAAAAGGATATTTATTAAAAAGTCTTTGTTGCTGAGCACTTATATTCTTTCCTTCTAAAAGGCTTATGCTCTCTTATTTGTTAAAAGAAAGACACAGCAAATACATTCTTTTACTTGGAGGGTGGTGCTGCTCACATAGAACATCACATTGAAGAAATGGGCTTTTGGATGGCATGTTACTTTAACCCTGCACCCGTGTAATATTTCAGGGTTTGCAGAGTTGTTAACACGTCTTGGGCTCGCAGTGCTTTATTTAAGCCTGGAACCCCAAATGCCAAGGATGTGTGTGGCAGTGTCTCTCCTGTGGCTGGCTGGCCCCTCTGCAGCTGGTGCTGTGGGAGAGCTGAGGCATCTTGTCCTCCTTCCTCCTCTGATGGTGCCTTGCATGGCCACAGCACTCGAGCTTCCACTCCTCAGTATTCAGTTTAGTCACCCAGAGAAGCTTCCAAAGCCACTGAGGACATTCTGTATCCAACTCAGACTGGTTTCAAACTGCAGAGAGGACATCCAACCGCGTGTGGGCTCTTGGAAGCCTTTTGCCCGATGTGTGTGTGGGAAGTACAGCTGAGCTCTGCTCAGCTCCAACCCCAGAGCCTTTTAAGAGTCTCTGGTTTCTCTTGCTGCCCTTACAGGCACACACACCCGGACCAGAGCTCCACACTAGGCCCCTGTCTTACACTGTGCATAAAAATATCAGCCACATACCACAATAACAAAAAAGTTGTGTTTGTTTAATGAAAACTAGGGTGCCTGAGGACGGTGTTCCAGGGACTCTGCTGTGAAAGCTGCATTTGGCAGCAGGCTTGTTACTTTCTGTAGCTGCAGCATCCCCACCTCCCCAAGCTTTAACACATTTACTGCTGGATTACATTTCATATAATTTACCATAAGCACCTTACAGTATAAGCAATGCAAAATTGATTCCCATGGGGTAAAATTTCAAGTCAAATTTATGTCTCTTTACCTTTAAAACACTACTCCTGTGTTCAGGAGGCAAAGGAGGAGAAACTGGTGGATGTCTGGACTGTGGACAGCTTACAAATGTGGAGAGAAACTCTCAAACTTTGGAAACTGGAGAAGGCAGATTTTTATTACCAATCAAGAGCAAGGATGTGGAAAAGCATTAAAAATTCAGGATAAGGCAGTCAGAATTTGCCCAGTTTGAAGAATTTGTAGACTTTGATGGAACTAGTTTTGTTAGAGTTGGTTACCCTTCTTCATTTTTGATTAAAATATTATAGTAATTGGGTTGGTTTTGTGCATATAAACCTATATACAAGTGTGCTAACACTCAGCATTGCACTGCTTTTAAACCTATCGATGATAATCACTTCCCTGAAAGATTCTTTATTCACACAGGAAGGTAGATTCAAGACAAAACTAAATTCTCAGTTATATGTGCTACAGCCTTTGATTTTTATCCTGTTAGCTAGTTTGTTTAACCAGCACGAAACACAATGTTGCTAACAGGCACAGTTGGTATTTCCCCAGTTCAGACATTTTCATGTTTAGTGTACTCATTAATAGGACATTTATTAATTTATGTGCTTGCCTTACCACTGAGGGCAATAATTGTTGTGCTTAGCAACCTTAAAGGAAATGGAGTGTGGACTTTTACTCATGTAGCCAATTTCCTAATAGGCTCCATCTCATACCAGAATGAATTCATGTGCTAGGAGTCAAACACATATACAATACCAACACGGGCCACAACCTGCCAGGAAAAAAAATATCCTTTCCTCTAGTATATTTGAAGTAATTTGGTGAATATTCTCCACAAACAATTATCAACCTCTTTGTGAGGAGCTTGTTCTACTTGAATGCTTTGTTACTTTCGGTTGGCTACAATAACTAATAACTTTATAATCTGTTTCTATTTTCCAGCTCAAAAAACACAGATGTCAAAAATTCCAACACAAATATTAGCTATTTTGGAAGCAATGATTGCTGTCCCGCAATCATTCTGAAATCTGCATTGAGATGCTCTGTCTGGTGACCATCCACCACTATTCTGTTTGCAGCCTCCTACCTTCACAACCTCCACTCAGAACAAATTCACATTTTTGTCAAATTTACATACAGATTTTCTCTGCAATATTAACCTAGCTGTGAGGACAATGTTTTTCCAATCTTCCCTCTTCCAAAATAGTTCAGTTACTTTTAGTATCATGTCTTGAATTCACAGAACAAGGCTCTGAAGGGAAGGAGAAAGGAAGAGGGATTCAAACCTGCCTGGCCAAAAGTGTTCAGCAGACTGCACCGCACAGACACTGCTGTGGAGTCACTGCTGTACCTGAATGCCTTCTCTGCAAATCTGATCAGAAGAGACTGCTACAGATAACAGTGAAATGTGAGGTGTCTGTAAGGGCTGCAGATTGTCTACACAACAACATATCCAACACTTCCTAGACATAGATGCAAAGTCCTGGTGAGGATATCTTCCTCTCATTTTTTTTTTTTTTAATCCTTCTGTTTATAACTGCTGTAAGCGTTACTGGAGGGGACAGCACTGCTGGATTTTATTTCCAAGTCTCATAAAATATTAACTATTTCCGATATTTTATGAGAAGCTCTCCTGGTTTTGTGCACAAAGAACGGCATTTCAAATAATACTGGTGAATTCCACAAAATGTAAGAAAAAAGCAAGATTTAATCTCAGAGTTTTAACACCCTCCTGGGTTTATCTGGCAATTGCTTTTCCTTGTGTTTTTTGTACATGGGACACTGACTACAAGACCCAAATCACCTCAAATCATAAAAAAAGACATTGTTACACCATCAACATCAACAATGCAGCAACAATTACCTCTCAAACCTTTGATTACCTACGATACCTAAATCATTAAAAATAATTGGGCATCAGGTCTGCATTCTTCACCACCAACCCACTCCTGGCCAGTTGTTTTTGTAAAGCATTGAATGTGAAATGCATTTCAATGTAGTTGTGAGCATTTTCTGCCATCATAAACAGTGTGTAAGCTGAAGTAAACCTCTACTCCTGAAACACCCCAGTTTAGGAGGACTTGACTTCCAGCAAAGAAGCAAAGGCCAGAAAACCACCTTTGACAGTAGCTCACACTTTGAGCACTGAAGGCAGAGTAGGTGAAAAACATCTGCAGTTGGAATATATGAAAACAGAATTAAAATATCTAGAACCTAAAAACATGATAAGATAATCTATTTTTCAGACTCTGACTCAGAAAGAAAAGAAACAAATTCAGTCTGTGAGGCGACCTTTTGTCCTCAAAAAAAGGTTCTTTCAGAACTGAGCAAATAAGCCCATGCTCCTGGCCTCAAATTTCCAAAAACAGACCATAAAAACTGAAGACAGAATCACATTTTTTTCATATTCTCACCTGAATATTTACAGAACTCTGCACTGCCCTCCCAGTTTGTATCTGGCAGTATAGGAATAAGAGATGAGGTGAAAAAGGGGCATCCAAATATCTTTCAGAAAATAGCAGTAAAGATTCTTCTGAGGAGATATATTCTGTATTCCAAGTTGCTGTTTTTACAGACAGTGCTCTAGGATGAAAACCACAAAATCTGTCCAATATAAGTTTTGCTGCAGCTGCTTGAACCAAAGATGAGGTAGGATTTAAGCACTCCCAATGGCCTGTGAAATGGAGAGGGTTTCAACCCACATAAATAACTTGCCAGATATTTGCCAGGAAGAAAATCGCTGCCTATCTAAAATACAAGGATGTGTAAGAGCCAGCAGATCCAGACTGATTCCTGTGTTGCCCTTTTACCAGGAAGACTGATTTTAAACACTTTAAATAACTACATTCTTTCCTGTTCTCCTGTGTATACTCTGCACTTTGTCTTTCTTCTTATTTTTTATTGTCAGCATTTCTTTGGTTCTTTTTTCTTTTTCCTTTGCATTGTCTTTTCTCTTTCATGTATTTCCTTTGTCAATTCCTCCCAGTGCCGATACTAAAGAGCTTGCAGTATGAACTGAATGCCACATCCACTTATAAAGTTACACAGACAAACAGAAAAGAATCCCATTTAACTGTGCCCTCTTCTTTAACTGTTCATGTCCATCACAACCCTTAACAGTTAGTACTGGGATTTTTGGAATTGTCTTAGACCTCACAATTGACAGCTTCAAAGCAAATTTGCTGTAGCTGTCCAGAAGCTGTACACCTCTCAAGCTCTCAGACCCTTTGCTCTGTGATTTAAGTTTCTGACTGTGCACAATAACAGTGCTATGTCCAGAAGAATTCAAGGTGAGGATTTTCAAGTCTTTGCTCTGCTTCCTCACAGGAGCTCCAAGCAAGGTTCAGCAGAGTGGGCTTCTGGGTTAATTCTCAGGAAGCAGCAAGTCAGATCTCTTGAAGCAAACAAGTTAATTTTCCTGGGAACTCTCGGTGAAATGCTTAAAGCAAGTAGCTGTGCTGATTGCCCTCAGAGAGACCAATCAGTTTGGCACACTGAGTTCCCCCTTCAAGCACAGATATTATTTAAAAGAAATTATATAGGATGAGCCTTTTAGCACCACGTGCTTTGTAATTATATCCTCCCTATCCTGCTATCCTAATCACTCCAGTCTCCCACTCTCACTGAGGCCAATTGTTTTTCTTGAGCCCACTGGCTATTTCTCTTTTTTGTTGGAAGCTTTCTAGATGAGTATCTGCCTTCAGACACTGGGAAAAGAAAGAGATAAAAACGCTGAGGTGGAAATGCCTGTAGTAAAATCTACAGGTACCTACTGGGGTGTGCAGTGAGCAGTGGCAGTGCAATCGTCCCACTCCATTTCAGGCTCTGCCACCATTGTGGCACCAGGTCTGAGTTAAGCTGCTGCCACCAGTTACTCACAAGTACCTTGGGACAAAACTTGGCTAATTTCTTCATGTGCTTTTGAGATGAAGAAAGCCCTCAGAGCTTTCAACACTCCGAGTATAACTAACAGGCTTAATATCTGTAATCTATTGCTCTTTCTTAATGAAGAGGATACCTTTTATTATTAGTGCGGAGCATGAATATATTATTACTGCTGTTTATCGCTACTACAAGAATAATTAAAATCTTTGGGTCACATGTTAAATATGAATTTTTGAAATGACAGTGAAACAGTGCTTTGTAGACCAAGAAGTATCTCTCTTAATACTCTAGGTGTTCATAAATTGATTCACAACCTTACACATCTTTACAAAGTGAGTTATTTAAACCTCACAAGTGCATTGCTGAACAATACAATGTCAGATGAATGCCTACAGCAAAGGTATAGTGACTGTTATTCATGGGCAACACCACAGAGAAAGAATAAGTCCTTTGTGCTGGTTCAAGGCCATGGGAGTTTTGATTGAAAGAGCAGGCTCAAAGACAGGAAAATAGCTTGAGGCTGTGGCTGGAAAGTTAGGAGGGCTGCTCTGTTCCTTCAGAAAGAAGGTACTTTATATGAATGACCATGTATATAGTCAAGAGATTCATAACAATGCAAAACTAGAATAATTCCACAGATTTAACTGTAGCCATATCAGATGAATGCATGGGCAGCAAAGAGTATCATCTACCCCAAATAGATCTGGCATTAAATTCAGTCTTTTACTTAGCCTATAACACTGTGTTTGTCGAAGCCTTCAAGAGAGGCCTGAGACTGAGGAAAATGGGAAGCTTTTTTTCAACAGTTTACTTTGGATAAACAAGGCAGGATTGCAACGTTATATTTTCTATTTGATGAATTTTATCTAAAACAAGCAAAAAATTTTGTATGTTGAATTCTTCAGATAGGAAATTCAGCTTAGCTCTAAAATATTTCGTACATTTTGGTCAGATATTGGTGAGAAGGTTTTACACATTGCCTTAGGTTTCAGCACATACGGAGGGACCACAGCCTTAGGACCTGTGAAGGAGGTCAGGAAAGAAACAGGAAGAAAATGATGGTTTCTCTTAGTCACTCACCTGCTTCTCCCTATTTTCAGCTGGGACTGTACCATGGCACATAAATTTACTACACTAATTAACCAAATTTACTACCTTATTTTTTCCCCACCCACCTGGGCACAAGACATAAGTGCTGTTTTTGAAGGTTCTGTACGACACACAGCTTTTATCCTTTGTCAGCTTTATCCCTGCCAATGTTTAGGGGTTTGCAATTTACATAATGTTTCAAAAAGAAATGGTTTCTACAACCTTCCTTGGGATGTGAATATCCATTGGTGGATCTTGTCTTTTTTTCCTTGCAGAACAAGATGACAGAAGTTATAGTGGGTTAATGCTGTCTCTTGGTAGCAGGAGCTGCTAAATCTTTACAAATCTTGTTAAAATAGTCATGGCAATTTTAAAAAATACTGGAGTAGAAATTCCAAGTTCAATGCTTATGTGACAATGGCACTGAGCACCAAAGATGTGTCATTCTATGCTATAAGCCCTGACTTTCACGTAATAACAGGACAACACCTTGTAAAGCCTTCTTGCCGCTTATCATTAATCCCTCAACTTCTAGACTGGATTTAGTTAATGCTTTTGGGGAATGAATCTGGATGATTAATTAACAGTACCAGGGATAACTGTAATAAGATTAGGCACATGGGTTTACATTCCCAGGACTCAGTTGATTTTCTTTTGAACTAATGGGAACTTCGTTATTGCATTCAATGCACTCTGTGTTGGAACTGTCATTGCTGATAAAATGGTAATAATAAAACAGCTAAAAGGAAACCAAATTTAAATTGTAGACAAACAAAAAATATTAGCTTATAGAGTAGTTGGAAGGAGGGTGGTGATAAGCTAGGAATCCACAGGAAAACTAAAAGAGGGCAAAGCATTAGGCAGAAAAATCCAAGATAAAGAAGGAAAGTGAGGACTGCCAGGTAGGATAAGCCAAAGACAGCTGGATGATAGTTCAGGCAAGCATCAGAACACAAATACAAAACATAATTGAAATAGGAAATAATGAGAATGTTAGGTTAATTCAGAAAAACTGAAGCTACTGCCTATTGTGAGGAATGTCCATGTGTGCTTTGGCTAGAGCAGGGGAATTAATCAGATCCCATTCCTTTCAAGTAGAGTGAAAAACGCACTACTAAAACCACAGTTTTCTATTAAAAGGAGGTTCCTTGTCCTATAATGTGTTTTTAGGGGTTAATGTGTCCTTGTGCAAAGAGACTTCAGACTTGTTCTTTAGCTGCAGTTTGATCTCTTTACTATGGCCACCCAGACAAATCCATTGGAGAATCCAGCTGATTTGTATCCTTCCTGTCACACAAAGCAGTCTTGGCAGATACTTCCATAGCAGCATTCACTGTATGGCATGTAGATATGAAGTAGGAGTTGTGGGGAGACAACTTCCCTCCATCAGAGGCTCCCTTGGCTGGTACCCAGTGGTCTTAGCATAACCCTGGGGCAGCATTCGCTTACAGTAGGATGATCTTTGCTCTGGTCTTTGCTAGGACCTGGACAGATGCCTGGATGGTCATAGGACAATGAATCTGAGGCCCAGAGACAGCCTCTCAGTGACACCGAACTTCCATCAGACAGGCTCCAGCCTCTTCACCCATGGCATAAACTTTCCCCTGAGATCTGGAACAAGAAAACTCCCCCTGGGTTGACTGTTAGTTCTCTTCTTCCCTCTCCCACTTCAAGAAGATGAGGGTCTGGATCTCAGGTTAAATTTCCACTGAGAAGCAGCAGGAGAGCAGATTTATACCTCACATGTTAATTCCAACAGTGTATATAAAACATTACTATAATTTTGTCCTAGGGTTATGTTGGTATTAATAAACCACTTGAATTTGGCTCTAAGTAATTAAAACCACAAGTACTTTTTGTTGCAGTTACAGGCAGGAGGCAAACATGGCTGGGGCTTTATTATTTAGATATGTGTAATAATTCAGGCAGCAGCAAGTATTTCTTCAACTGCTTTTCTTTTAAAAAAGCTTAAAGCCCTCACCAATGCAATACACAGTCCCTCAATACTTCAAAACATAAACCTGGATCCCATACCACCTGATGGAAATAAATAGCACAAAAGCCAAGCAATTTATTCCTGATTAACTAAATATAAAACACCTTGTAAATAACTTACATTTTTTTCATGTAGCAACTCACTGAAAAGAAATAACTCTTCAGTGTCAATTTACACCTGGCTTCGATATTGGCATTTCTAATGCAAAATGCAATTACAAACTGAGTATTGCTCATTGAGGTAAAAAAATTAAAGCTTTAGACTCAGTCCAGGCTCTCTGGCTCTTTCAGACACCACTAGGAATAAGCCAGCACTTCACCAGAAGTAAGCATGAGACTTGCTGTTAGCTCAGTCTTTCCCCCACTAATGGCATTTCTCTAGGACTGACTTTCTGGAGCGGATTAAAATGACATCAACAACAGACACATAGAGAAAAGAAGAGAAAATCACTAAACAAATGCATTTATAGGAGACTGGAAGGGTATAAGGCCTCTCAGGCCCTATTTGCCGAAGCTCTTAATCACTGTATAGGGCATAGCTAGTGCATTTAAAGGAACTTCAGAAACCCTAATCGAAAAAGCATGTGTACTCCCCTGGCACAAGGTTATTATATGGGAATTGACAAGCTTTTTCTTGGTTTCTTTTTGCCCATCAGAAAAGCTTATCTTGTGCTCTTTTCCTGATTGTTTGGATGAACAAGGGAGGTTGCAGAACTGTGCCTGGAAGGCTTGTGTGAGATAGATGAAAGAATAAAAACACAGCTTTAAATCTACAAGGAGTTAAGACCACTGCGTGACTAACCTTGAGATAAGTTTTTGCCCGTCAAACAGAAGAAAAGACTCTTGGGCTTCTTAACCAGGATCTCAGACAGTTTTTTTCATTCTTATATTTAAGAGCAACCCTTTTAATTACTGTGTAAAATAAGATCATACGAGGCTTATTTGCAGGAGACATTTTCTTGAATTATACTTTTGTGTCTGACAAAACAAACAGCATCAGCTAAAGAAAACGATTTAAAGGCAGAAAAGAGGCAGAACAATACAAATCTTAAAAGGGCAATTAAGGCAACAGCAAGGAAGGACATGAAATACTAACAAGGCAAATATTGGGAGCTCACTTTGCTGAGAAAAAAGCATTAGAGATCAGTCCAAAACAGCATCCAAACAGACATTCACAGCTTGCATCCATTTCATTACTTTAGTAGTGTAAAGATTTACTTGAAAATTACTTAAAAAAATACGAATGTTTTAGTTATCTGGACAGGATCCAGATGCAGATCCCTTAGGCCATTCTCCTACCCTTAACTGCAGAGGCACTTCAGAGAAATCCTCCAAACTAGAACTCTAGCTTTTAGGGGAATACATTTAGATGAAAACTGGCCCTTAATTCTATGCTTCAGTCCATGTAAAATAATAATAATAATGATGATGATGATGATGTTTCATCTAAGACTATAGACTTAGAAGAGTTCTGACCCTGGTCTTCCTCCTCTGTCAGTGTATAATGTACATGATGATAAGAAAATAAGCTGTTTACATTTTAGTCAATCTATACCACCCACACCAAGCTTCGCCCAATTTAACTTCCCCCATTAGTGGGGGAAAGACAATTTAACTGCCAGTTGATGTCTGACTGCAAACTGTCTAAATCCCTAAGGAGCAGGACTGGTTTAAGTCCTTTTACTTAAAAAGAAGTCTTCTTTATCTTGTATATAACCTTACAGCTGCTCCAACAGAGGTGATTTTTCAGTGAAGCCAACACCTAGATATTGGCACTCTATCTGATCATTTAAAGTACTTCAGCATTGAGCCAAGCTACTTGTTTTTATCTTGCTACATCTCTATCTCCCCTCTATCTTATCAAACATAACTTTGTAGTATGTAATTGCTAATCCTAAACAATTCACCCTTAATGGTAGAATCATCTGTTTATCATGTGCTGTAATCATTGAATACCACCAGAAGCAGTGATGAGCATCTTATGTTCATTGGAAAAGCCTTTTATCTCTGGTGTGGATATCCTGTTTCTTCCTATCATTCTCTTCCTGTGCCACTGCAGTGGAAAAAAAGAAACTGTTGTACATTTTATTTCACAGTGATTTTTACTCCCCCTTCTATTAATTGGGATTTTTTGGGTTTGTTGATTTTTTTTTTAACAGAAAAAGTCTTTAACAGAAGAGCCACCACATCCTATTGCATTAGCAGTAAAATGACTACATTTCAGCATGCAGAGATGTATAACAAGTTCAGCCAGATTGGTCTCACTTCCAGATAGTTTGTAGTTTCAAAACTGCTTTCTCTGCTTCAAGAGAAGTCACTGAAACTCGCTGAAAATCTTGCTATAAATGGTAGTGTGATGTCACTGTATACTAGCCACAACCAGGGCCATTATGTTCTACCTTCCATACCCACTTTTCATTCCTTTAACCCCATCAGCAGGAGCTTTGGGAAAGTCCTTTAATATGCTGTATTTTTCCTGTGTTTCCCCTGGAGAAATTGTTTTCTTTTTCATTTCCAACTTGAAACGTGTACAATGTATTTGGTGTGACAAAACTGCTACCCAAAAGGACTACCAATAATTGCCTGATCAGTGCTGAGAGTGTTTGGCTTCTAGTATTCTGGTTTTTGTTGGGTTTTGGTGTTTTTTGGTTTTTGGTTTTTTTTTTGGTGGGGTGGGTTTGTTTGTTGGGTTGGACTTTTTTGAAGATGGGGTGTTTTTTGTTTTTTTTTTTTTTAATAATTGCACAACTTTGAGGTGAAAGGTATTGAAGAGCAAATAGAAATCATTAATGCATCCCTTTTCACTTATCTAACATTCTGTTATTCTCCTGCCTGCTTATATGCTGCACATGAGCATTAACAAACCTCGTTTTAAAAAGAGATTAACAGAAAATGGTACCCATGAATGTAGCAAATGGGGGTGGGGATCTTATTTTCAGGTTGAAGAATGCCAAATCCTCAACAATTTGCAAGTAACAGTGGAGAATATGAGCAGAATATCTGCTGCTGGAATAGAACCATCTCAAAGAAGAAACGGATCATTTATAAAATGTTAATGATTACAGAAATTCCATAATTAGAATCACTGCTACTTCTGTTGCAGATAATACAGATGGATGAAAGGGAGCAGAGAAGGTCCTCCAGGCTTGCAGGAAATTTTTTTGCTGTTCAGCACTAAGGAAGATTTCGAGAATCCAAAGCCTAAGTAAGGGAGAAGCTGAATAAGAAGGAGGAGGCAAATATGGATGAGAAAGGCAAAGCAACTGTGGATAATACATAAGAGATAAGAGTGTGTCAGAATGGTTTAATATAAATCTCAACCAAGGGCCTTTTTTAATTTGTTCTCATTTTTCTTTTCAGGTGTTCCTTCCTCAGTACATATTTTAATGTGAAGCAGCCTTAGGAATTTACCATGGATCCCAAGAATGACTTGAACTGAGTCTCAGACTCATGAGAACAAAGTAAAGTGAGCACAGAACAAAATAATTTCTATTATAGTCATATAAAATAGGATATTGGAAGTCACTTTTATCTGTCATGTCAGTAACATGCCATGATTCCTGACAAAAGTCATGTGTATTAAGCAGGTTCTGTCTCATCAGCTGAAGCCAGAGCAATGGCAATAGGAAGACTGCTTTCAAATATTACACCTTTTGATACATATGCATTCTGTGTTTTTCTGCTGTATTGCATGGTTCATCATTTCATGCTTAGTATGCTTGCCGCTGACATTACCTCTCAGCATGGTTCAATTTCAGGCTCCATATGATGAAAAAGTGCCTGGGCATATAATCAAAACACGAAATAATGAAGCTTCAGCTTAACCAACTTGAGCTCATCTCCAGAGCTCTGTAGCTGCTTACGAAGTGATTTGCTGAGTGGCTTTAAGTAGATATTTAAAGCTAAAAATGTTCATCAGTGCTTTTACTGATGCTGATTCACCTCTTTCCCTCCATGTCATATATTTAACCCTTGACACACACATTTCCCTTTCATTTGATGTTGCTGGGACTACACTGAACTCCACCCAAAAAGTCCCATCCTCTCCTGAGTCCTGCTGAACTTACAGTCTCAGTATATTTTTCATTGCAAGAGTCCTACAGACTAGTTTTGCCCCATGTGAAAAACACTACTCTCAGTTTCACAGCTGCTGCCTATCTGTTTTACTGGCGAAGTAATCCAAAACAATTCCCTTTTTTCTTGTTTTATGAGAAAATTCAAACAAGGGAAGACTGAAACATGATTCCTCAACCATTTTTTTCTCCTGCACTCACTTTGCTCTCTCCTATTTAACCCTTCTCTAAATGAAATAGCTCTGTCTTTCCATCCTCTCTTCATTCTGGACCTTCTCTGTGATTCTGGTCTTTTCCCCATCTCACATTTTCTCCTGTTCCTGTTGAAGTTGGTCCATGAACAGTTGGTCAAAACTGAGGACAAAAGATAAATTTAATGTAACAAATTAGGAATTTATACTTATGGGGAATTATGCTACTTCAGTGTGGAACCCAGAAGGACTGGGAGGGTAGTGTTTCTTTAAATTTAGCAGTCTGATTTAATGTGATTAATCCTTCCAAAAACTTTGACAGAAGTCAGAGGAATAAAAGAAGGAACTGAAAATACTAAGTCACATTTTAATGTTTTGAATGTTAAGGGAGACAGAGAACTGGCTACGTGTCTGTCTTTCTTGTAAGCAAATTTGTGAGACCAAAATGCAGGTATTGCCTTTCATAATACATAAATCACATTTACCTACAGAAAGGAGGAATGTTCACATTACAGTCATTCTGTCTGGGACAGGAAGAGACTGCAATGTAATTAGCAGGAGGATATGTCTGTTGTAAAAGGTCACCTCTCTCATGAAGAGAGGCTTTGCACAGTGCAACCTAGACAGGTTTGAACAATATTACAAGAACATTCATTATATCCACTACAATGTCTCAAGTACATTTGCAGCCAACCAAGGCTGCAAACACGATACATTTCCCTTAATGAATTAATAGGAAAGCAGATGTCCTAGAATTGCTCTGACATATCATTTATACACATTGTAATCCTGACAACTGTTAAGTATTAGAGAAAATCCAAGACAGAGACTGTGAAAGTAGAGCCCACAATTTATTACAGTCTACAATGCAGCATGCTGATCTCTTGATTAGTCCTTGGCTGTAACAGCTAAGAGATGTCTCAGAAGAAGCTTAGAAGACAGTCAGAATATTTCACATATACATATATATATGATTTTATCTCACCTTCCTCTTTTAACATTCTTATTTATAACTATGTTTTCATATTTAGGGTCAAGAATGTAGCCTACTGCTTTGCTAGACAACACTTGTTTTCATTCACTCTATGCCTGCCCATCATTTAAATCTCCTGAGACAGGTAAATTACTTCCTCAGAAGCAAAAGGATGAAATAGAGCAGTACTACACTCAGACTGTGGATGCCAGCAGACTAAGTCACCACTTGGACTTCCAAGCAGCAGCAGATGAGGGAAATGTGCCCTGCTGTGGGTGAAGTGCTGCATGTGAAACTCATTTGTGACAGAGCACAGGTGCCCCCAGCTCCCCAGGCCAAGCACGGATGTTCTCAAGCACAAGAACACACACAGGCACAAGGCTCTTGAGAGCATCTGGGGAGAGGAGATGTGTGCACTCAGACACCCAGGAGCTCTGCAAGTACAAGGTCCCGCTCAGTCATCCTGGGTGAAGACCTCGAGACTCCTGCAGCATTTGACAGTGCTTTTAGGCAAAATTTGTGACTGAATACTTCCCTCTCTGCTACTTCTGTGGATGTATACTCTGGTTTCTCTTCAGATCATATAAGGATAAAGATGTGTTCAAAGAATTTCAGTAAAGCAGAAAGGTTCTGTTTTCCCTTTTAGAAGCTCAGTTTGCTACTTGAATGAGGAGATGCCCTGACTTTCCTGAACATATCTGTACAAGCCTACAAGCTGCCTGTGTGAACAATGTCTATAGGCTCTCCAGGAGGAAGGTATCTGCAGGCTGGTCTTGAAGACAAGATCCAAGTTCCAAAGGAGTCAACAGAGAAGCTACTACTGCTGTCTCTGGAAAACTTACTTCTGGCTTGGGCAACTCTGGGTAACCCATCAGGTGCACAGCTGGTCTATTCTGCTGAAGTCCAGGGAACTGTAGAAGAAAAGAAGTCCCACAGAAGGAAACATTCAGTGAATCACTACCTTTTGAGCAGTGAATCAGACCATTGGGAGTGCTGGAAAGTGTAGAAGGTTTTCAGTGGAGATTGAAAGAACCAGAGCAAAGGATTTACACCAGGCATGCCTCATCTGTGAACAGCTACCACATATCAGGTTTCCAGATAAAAGAGCATTATGAGAAGTATAAAAAATTTGTGTAGGTATTCAGAACATCATATTTATAACCTGTACATATGCCATCTTAAAATGCATTGTAATTTTCATGTAGACACACTATTTATAGAAAATTCGCTGTCATTTTGAACTAAAAGGCAAGAGAGAAAAAAAAAAACCTTGAAAATTTTATTTATGTAATTCTAGTGATAGAACACCTAATTTTATTTGCTTTCTCAAAATGTCCATGCATTCATACATAACTGGTGCATGATAATAAACAAGTAAGGGAAGATTATTATTAGAACCCATGATATATTGTATAGTGACTTATTTTGCAATTAAGATATGGCCTATACTCTCAAATACTTCTCTTCAGTTTGAGGCTTCTTATAGAGGCAGCAGAAATTGCTGCTCTGATTTTTATAAAACATCTTTGTCAAAGCACGACAATTGGACTCTAAGTCACCAAAACGCTTTAGACTTTCACACAAAACGTGATAGGGCTTTTCCTCCTCACTCAGCCATTTTTGGCTGGTTGTTACAATCACCTTGAGATTGCTCTGATTTGGCTCTGTTATGTGTTTTAGAGTTGAGACAAGACGCTCTGCTTACAGTATTCCCAGGTGTATTTGGCACTGGCTGCAGTCCTGTTTGGCTGTTGTTAGTGTGGAGCCACATGAGCAGCAACAATGCTGTGATGGGAACAAACCCCTGATGGAAAGTGGAGGCAGGATGGTGCATGGAGAGAGGGCTGGTAAGGGCATCATCTGTACTGCTGTACACTGTGTGTGCTGTCTGTGCATAACTCAAAGCAAGCAGAAAGCTGAGGGTCTGCTAGTACAAGCATAGTGAATATTTATTATTACCTGATTTATAAATATGATGCAGTCCTGGAAATGTAGTTACCATAAGGAACTAGCACAGTTATTATTTCACAAAATGCAGGGACCATTCAAACTTGAAAGATTATGCTAATTAAGCAACACAGTGTGGAGAAAGGAAGGCCCCACTTGCTATATTAGCATCATTTGATTTCAGAGCTTGGTGCCAGCTAGGAAGGTAAAAGGCTGCTTCATCACAGTCATTTGCTTATAAGCACAAAATTTACCTGATGGTAGGTGGCAAGACTGAGATGATAGAAGATGGGAATCCATCCTAAAAAGAGGAACAAGGTAGATTCAAAAAAGTAGGAGAGCTCCCAAAGGAAATCAAAGTGGCAAACGAAGTTGCCTGTTGTGCTAGGTAGTTTTGGAGACTCACTCCATGGGTGGGGGATTGCTGCCAAGAGGACACTTGGCTACCACTGCCAAGTTCACACTCAGAGCTCTGGCTGCCATGCACATGGGGTACTCTGACAGTGCAGGCTGCTGTTTGCCACTTCTCATTTTGGTTTCATTTTACGTTATTGGAGCACCACCCTTCACTAGACTTGGAGGGCGGGGGGGTTGTATTTTAGGATAATATTTGAAACAGATTTGAGACAACCTAATGCTCCTGGGTAGGCAAGAATCCAGACCAAGAGGGGTGTGCAGAAACTCACTGTGTCTGCAGCTTGATGCCTATGAAGAGACCCAAAGGCCCTGGAGGTGCTTATGACCAAGTGTTAGGGAGAAATCAGCCCTGCCTCACGGTATGTAAGGAATTGTTCATTTACCAGCTTGGGTGACCCTCAGGTTAACAAAAATATCTTTGTATGGAAAGATACATGTATTCCAGAAACCTGGAAAAGGGGAGAAACTTGTAAGGCTGGAAAACAAATGAGTAATCTCTCCTTACAAGAGGAAAGAGAAGCAGAGTTTAGTTATTCTGAGCTGTGCAGGGTACATCAATTAGTTTGAAAGTAGGGTACGTGGCAGCAAAGTGTAGAAGCACTTCTGTTGCTGACAGTATTAAAAACAGATCAAAAGACAAACACTGTAAATTGGGATTTGAGTTTTAGTTGTTCTGAAGAGCTGTTAGCAGTGGAAATTACCTCACGACTGACTCCCCAGACAATCTTTTCATGCAGAGAGAATGATCCAAAGGTAATTAGCATCAGTGGAAAAAGCTCCTGGGTAAAATTTGTGTCTGCACTGAAGTGAAGATGAAATGTTTTAGTTGTGGGGGAAAGGATTTTATCCAATGCACATCCTGTGAAGGGGTTACACCCAGCGAGCACTTCAGACAAGAATAACTCATCTCCTTTCTGTTCCCCATGCATTTCTCTTTGTTTTCTCTCAGACATCATCAGGAGCTTCCCCCGAACTTCTTGTAAATAAGGAGTTTTCTTAGGAATGACAGGACGTGCACACCTGCAGTGTGGTTATGCTAAGTCAGTGAGAAAACAGTCTGAAATGTGCAGCCTCTCCTTCCACTCCTCAAAATAAGGACTATTCACCCATCTTTGTGTATTTAAAAATAAGGCATTTTTAGAAGCAGTATGATGTAAAAGTGATTTCAGTAGATCCATTCGTAAGTTTATCAGCTTTGATAAGGTGGGAAGAGTATGTAACATGGAAAAAAAAGTGAGATGGGAGTAAACCCCCAAACTGCCTAATGACCAGCTGTTAATATACTTTGCTCATATTATTCAATGCCTAAGCAAATAAGAAAGATTTCAAGAAGAAAGTGTTTCAACTATGAGGTTGCAGTTGGGCTATGAAGTCTGTAGTATAAAAGCCATCAAATACTGCCCTGGGTTACATTTGTGATATTTTAAATACAGTATTTTATCCTTTTCCATCATCATTTCCTTAATTCTACATCCCCCAAAATGCATGTGCTCCTAAACCAAGTTCTGCTTTTAGGAATGAATGCCCTTGACTCTTAATTTTGTGACACTTGAGTGCAACTGTGTCAAACCCTCAATGTTTAATAAAATGTCCTTCGTCTTGTTCCACTTCTCCAGGCCATGTTACACTGCCAAGTCCAGAATTCAAGTGCATCTCTAACTTTCCTTACCCAGTGCTACTGAGTCATAGCAAAGTGATTGTTAAAATACATATTTCTGCCCTATTATTCATCTATTTCAGGTGAAAACCACAATCTAAAATTTTATTTTAGTGTCTTAGCTCTACAGAGCTGGCACAGTTTTGAAGGCAGTCATCTGAGATTGTCTTCTGCATTGCACATCATCAACAATCATTTCCAGGTAATTTCCACTTTAAAATCTTCAGTATGAATAGTTGTATTACATGCAATTGTGTTAAAATCTTTTCTGCCTAAGATCTCAAGTGACCTTATATTTCAGGGAAGAAAATGACAACCTGTTTTTCCTGTAAATTTACTGAATATTCATACATTCTCCATATGTGTTTTGAGCTGAAACCTCTGCGACCTTGTGGGGAAGACACATGGACAAACTAAGGGAAGCTGGCTCCCTTTTAGGCTTTCTGTATTTTGGAGAGGAGGGGGAAGAGGAAACTTCCATTGTGCAAATAAATAATTTATCCTTACATGTAGAAGTTCATCAAAACCCTAAAACCCAGTTATGTTATGTTAAAGTTTTGCCCAGCAGTGTTAAGCCTGTTTTTATTTTAAAGTCTCCTTGAACAACTAATTTACACCAACCTAGATATTTAAACATTGTCAACAAATCATCAGGCAGAACCTATGGTATGTCTCTTGGACATGCTATCTGATGTTAGCCTGCACAGGAGCTGAACCAGTAAGTTTCCCTCTCTCATCCTGCAAGAATGATACAAAAGATGCCTTACTACAAAAGGAAGGGGTTTCTTTTCCAGATGAAAACGCTCACACATCAGAAATGCTGCCACACACATCACTCTTGCTGCTGCAAAAGGATCCAGCTTACTGAAATGGCACAAGTCTCCCTATCAAAAATACAAAGCTTATTTGCCAGTGATACCCTCCTACTCTGCTGCAGCCCACAAGATGCTTAAAATAACCAAAGGTAAGCTTCAAAGCCTTCTGCCTTGAGCTTCAGTTTCAAACAAAGCAACTGAAATTTAAACAGAGGAAGTAACTGTTGTTCTGTTCATGATTTCACCCTTCAACCAGAAATAAATATAAATCCCTTATTTCTTAACTGTTTCATGGAACTTTGAATCAGGTGAGTGTTCATGAAAGTGCAAAGCATTGTTGAAAGTTACAACAGTGGACTTACTTTCAGGATGAAAACACAGAGCTTGGGGTGGCCCTGCCATCTCTGGTCACCTTGCAAGTATGAGGAAGGTGCCCAAAAGTTCTCTAATGCATCTCCGTATTTTCTCTGTAATATTGTTACACAAGTACTTAACACTGGAGGCTGTAAATCCTGAACAATCTTCTAGTATTAGCTGATACCTTCAGTTACAGTCAGCCTAGCAGGCTTTACCTTCCAGAAATCAGAATGAGCCATGAGAGAGACAGGGAAGCATCTGCCAGACTGCCCGTAACTTGTAACTGCGTCACACTGGTGGATTTATGCATTACAGTTCCCTATGTCCTGTCTTTTGCCTGCCCTTTCTGGCCTCCATCCCTGATTTTTGACCCAGTCAACAGGTCAACCAGGCTCCTGCCTGCCTTTCCTTCAAAAGCTTCTTTTGTCCCCTGGCACATCATGGTCTGTGTTATGTGTTTGCTGGGTGACCCCTTTCTGCCTCAGCCAAATAAACAAACATGATTTCCCTCCATTCCTGTCCCATTCTTCTGCCACATTTCTGTCCCTTAATTTCAAGTCAATGCTTTGCAGCTTGGCCCTCTCTTCCTGCAATCCTTCTGAGGTTGTAAAGGGCTGAAAAACCCCATTTCCTTATACCTGAGACATGTAGAGGCCCTGCTGACTGTACTGGGAAGCACCCTGGGGTAGCAGGTGTTAAAAATGAGATTATTAAATATTCTGGTTATGAAGCAGCATGAGTGAATTTCAGGAGATGAGCTTCTAGCTCTTCTGTGACTTGAGAAGAGTTAACTGCAGTTTGGGTAGCACAGATGAACATTTTCAAAGATAGAAACCCTGAAATGTCAAAGAACAGAGTTATCAAAACAGATCATTGTTAACAAATGGCTGTTTATTGCTAACACAAAGCAAGTGTACAGTTTGAAGCTGGATTCTTTCTGTAAGTGTTTACTGGAGGAAGAGACAAAAATAGACATTTGTATCCTATCAGTTGTTCATAACACTCACAACTGCTTCCATATGGCCCACTACTCTACTGTTTTACTTCCAATTACTTTCCATTCCAATTGCTTTCAATAGGAATTCCAACTTTTTGTCTTTAACAATGATCTACCACGTGAAACACTCTCTCAATATTACTGTAGGTACATCCTATTCCCAGTCTAATTGTTTTGAGGATAATTAATTTGAAATAATAGAGGAAATTAATTTGACCAGAATAAACTTCATGCAATTGAGGCTCTCAAAGTATCATCCGTGTCTGGACAAGATTTGCCATATTACGGTTAAGGTTTAAATCTATTGGTGATTGTATTGCTTAGTTTGGGGTTGTCACCTCAGTTTTCCTGCCTAAATTCGTACAAGTATCTGTGCATTTTTGGAAATGACTTGGCACCTCTTTTGTGGTAGGAATTAAATCAGGAATGCATAATGCACAATAGCAAAACCACACTGCAGAACATGGTCTGATGAAAGCACCACAGAGAGAAGAAACTGAAATTATTCAGACAGTTCAGAATACTGTTTTCAAAAAATACCAGGACGTTTCATCCATAACTAGTTTCTGTTACCATGGTTTTTCTTCCTGCACATGTTCAAGTAGATGAAAAATGGGCATCAAGTGCACATGCCAGCTGAAAGTCTCATTCCCTTGCTTCTGTGCAATACAAAAATAGTATTTTTGAGAGCTAGGCTGTCTGCTCTCCTCTGCCAAATAGTGAGAGAGTCAAAGGTAGGAAAGAAACCTTTGCTGCTCTCTTTGGCATTCACTGTCAGTCATGCAGATACGACATTACAAAGACACATATGCCAGCATCCATTAAGTGTCTTTACTGTAAATAACACTTTATTTCTGTGGCAGGCAATCTCATCCCACTGGAAGTGCCCTGAATGCAATACTGTGTAATTGAAATAACATTTGCAATGCCATCTGAGAAAAGGCTCCAGCTTGGAACTTATTAACAACCTAAGGATGAAAAAAACCCCACTTGAACTACAATTTGAGGGGTAGGTAAATATCGAGCAGACTTTAATGGCAAGGCAGGGAAGAAGGAGCTTATCACCATTTGGCCTTCTCTATGAGGAAGAAAGAGAACTTAACCAACACTGCCTGCCTACAATGAAATGCAAGGTAAGGTAAGGGAAAGATCAGCTATCCAGGGGCACAGTGTGAGCTCTCAAAACTTTAAAAAACACAGAAGTTAAAAATCACAGCACTGCACAAGTGGAGCAAAAGGCTGTTTTCCCTCTGTGCAGGATGCTGAGGGCTTGCTGGAACCTCAGAGCGAGGGCAGGCTTGGCCAGTGCCAGGGCCAGCTCAGCCATGCTAGCTGGGGGAACATTGACAGGGGAGGGATGGCAGCAGGGAGTGCTTCTGTATGAGCTAAAGATGGGAGAAGGAACCTCTGGGGATCCCGGTAGGCAGGTTCTTTGCTAAAATCCATGTCATCAGACCTAGTTGGACAAGCTGTCCAAAAGGAGCTAGTATCACACTTTTGTTTTATGCATGGACATGTCCCCTGTTTATTCAGCATGGGCTCTAGTATCAGAAAAATTTGGAACATGTTCCTTCTCCTGACTTCCAAAAGGAATGGCAGGAACCACCTGTCTCTCCTTTTCAGGTCCCAGTCAAGTAAGGAAATCTGCTACTACTCAGTACAGCCCCTGGCATCAGCGAGACCTCACCTACACACCAGAGGCTTCACCAGAATGATTGCACCAGTCCAGACTGTGAAACAGTATTTAGTTCATAAAGTATGCAACTTTCCCAGAAAATGGCCCAGTATGGCTGTCATACTGGCAGGAAACAGTTCTGCTGACCTACCCAATTTCATTTCTGGATTAAGCCGCACAACAAAAAAATCACTCCTGGTAAGAAGTAAATTTCAGAGGGTTGTACTCTGCTAGCACAGCCACATCTGTCAAACCTTTAGTAGAGGCAAAGGATGAGTTTGCCAACACTTGCACAGCAAAGGATGATTGAGACCTGCCTTTACATTCCAAGTAAAATAAGCCCATTCAGCCCACTGGTCACAGACTTGTGAACTGCCGAAGTTTTAAATCTCCTAAAACAGAGGCAGTAGCAGACATGGTTGCTGGGAGGCAGGATTTAGTCTTTGGATTATAGCAACAGCTGAGAACTCCAGCTAAGATCAGTCTGTCACGACCGTGACGTGGGGACAAATACTGATGGTGATGCCAAGACAACCAGACAAAAGCTTTCTGAGGTGAAGTATTTTCTGTGTCTCAGCACAGATATTTCATGCTAATCACAAACTAAATGTACTCAAAATTTGTGACTCATATAGCAATTCCAGAACTCGCTTCAGGTTCAATAATCAGTGTTTGCAATGAGCTCAGGCATTAGGGCCTCTTCTCAGCTGTTCTTTGAAAATCATGAGCGCCAGCGAGAGCCAAACCCCATTACACAGCATCTGACATCAAACGTGTGTGTTCTTATGCAGTTTTCTACATTATTAATTTTCTACCTGATGGCAGTATGCTCCTATTATTTTTGCCTCCCACTCTTGTTCTGTGATGAAAAGCCTGCAGTAAAAATTCAGACTAATTCCTTTTATTTTACTCTCTTGCTGCTGTTCTATCTTGTCAGAGCTGCTGCAGGAAAGAAAAACTGTAGCAGAATAGACTAATGAAAATATTGCTCTGCCTTTTGTGATATTAATACTGACAGAATTTCATAGCTCCCTGTCTCAGACAGTAGAGAAAACAGCTCTTATTTTTCATATTCCAACTATTATTTTCCCATTGTCACAGGGTAGCAGAATATCAGAACCACCCACCACCTTCTGCACAAAAGCCACCCCCCCCCCCCCCCCCCCCCCCCCCCCGCGCTGCACACAGAACACTGTCATCTTCCAGTGGCTTTAGTGATCCAGCTTTCCTGGCTTCTTTTTTTTTTTTGTTTGATTTTTTGTTGTTTTTCTGGTTTGGGTTTTTGGTTATTTGTTAGTTTTCTTGTTTTCTACATCACTATTAGTATCCAGTCCATGGCTAGGGACAAATCAAAATATCAACTTCTACCTGCTTTGTGTCCAGAAGGGAAGGATGCAGTCACTTCTGTGCAAATTCTCCTCCACCACCTGATCTGGAATCACAGTGCAGAAGTGGTCGGGACTATATGAACCACCAAATCAGAACAATATGAACATAAATATATGAACAACCAAATCAGTAATCCTCTTTTTTTTTTTTTTGCCTTTTTCAGCCACAATTATGTTACTTAGTCACGTATCTTAGAGCCTAGAGTGTCCTTTGTAGCTAACACCTGAGATATTTTTGATTAGCAACGTTGTATGAATAGTAATGAATGGATTGCTAACAATTCAGGTAAGCACCTAAAAATGTCAATCCCTGGTAGAACCTCCAGCCGCAAGCGTTACTAGTGATACTACTGAGATTTAGGGAATTATTTTGCCCTCTTTTGTTTTTTTTTCTTACATATATGTATTAGTAAAATATTCCTCTAATGCCCTCTAGTGTCCACAAATAAATAGATTCTTGCTACTGTTTCGTCTCAGCATTCCTTTCGGCAGGGAAGTTTACAGCCTTACATGCTGCTGAAGAGCATGCAAGGAGTTCAGATTATTAAATATTATACATGTTCCCATATAAATATATACTTGTTCCCATCTGTTTCACTGCATGGGGAGAACAGCCAAGTCCCACCAAAGCTGACTGGGGTATGCAGGGTTACAGTCCTTGGAGGAAAGACACATGTAACACTGAAGTTAATCAATCACCTGTGAACTTGGAGAAGTTACTGACTCAAGCTGGAAAAAACCCCCAAACTTTCTCCTGCTCCTCCCCTACCGTTCCCATTGCCTTGGAGGCACAGATGCCCTCAGAAGAGAAGTGTAGTGACCACAATAGAAACACTTTGCAATGTGTTTATCTAAGCACAGATATAATACCGGATGTGCAGGAGCCCAGAAAGGATAACCTGACTTACCCAAGGTCACAGCCATGGCCACGAATAGATCCAGACCTCCTGGCTCCCAGACCTGTGCTTAAACCACAACAGTGAGCTGCTTCCTCTCAGCAAATGTGCTGAGAAGGTACACAACCTGAACCTACTGGTTACATTTCTTTCTGAAGTTCCTGACAGCGATCCATAACCAGATACTTCACACTCAGCACTACAACTGTGATCTACTGGTGGTGACACACACACTCTTTGTGTCTGATGTCGTATCAGGTCACTTTTAGACAGAGTTCTGGTCCGTGATTAACAGCTGAGGTGCAACACATCTGCAGAGACCTTAAAGTATATAGAGTGAATTCCAGTGCTCTCCATGAGACTTAAAATATGTTGTGATTTAGGATCATTTTATTGCCACAAATGGTTTAGCTATTACTATTTATTGTAACTTCTGAGTTGACAGAATCTTATTCACTTAACTAGTTTTGATTTTAATCTTAAAAGGCAACTGCCAAAGTATCCTGATTTTTTTAGATGTGGTTCTGCCTTTAACCGAGTTCCTGAAGGAACCATTCTCCCTTCCCTTACTGATTTTAAATTCACTGGAATTTTACAGACACTCAAGAACTGGGCGGGATCAGCACTTCCTAGATGTTATGAGAAGACTATTTTGAGCCTTGAAATCTATTATTTAAAATAGCTTCTTGCGCCAAGTTATTTTTTCTGATTTCACAGACTTGTGTGAAATGAATAAATCAAAACCCTTTTTCTTCTCTTTTCAGGTTTTTTGGTTTTGGTTTTGTGTTTTTTGGGGTTTTTTTTCAAGCTGGGGGAGACTACATGTAACTTAGGTTCTGTCCTATGAACTGCTGAAAGTGGCTTGCTGTTTAGTTAGTAATAGAAAAAGACCAAATCCCCAGCCTACAGAGGGAAGGTCAAACCAAAGCATCCAAAGTAGATTTGGCTTCCAAAGTGACAGCAGGGACAATTTTGGGGATAATTCAACAGAAACAAGTCACTGAATGAAATTCTGTTTTACAGTAGAAAACATAAAAAATACTTCCTTCTCAGCATACAAGTGTGCCACAGCAGAAGCAGTGATGCTCTGCAGCTGCAGTGAAGAAGAGATGGAAGGCTATTGAACTGGTCTCAGGCATGCCAGTACATGCTCTATGAAGAATGTAAATGCCCTTTAGACAGAAAGTGTATTTCACTCTTTCTTATTAATTTCTACACCACTTAGGCTGTCTTCTTTTCCTCTCACTTCTGGGGCTGTAACCTGTGATCCCCAATCACCCATCCTCCCCTCCCCTGAGAGGCTCAGGCTGCTTCCCAAGGGCAGGAGCTGCTCATGGTGAACCTCTGCTCCTGCAAACCCTTCATGCCCTAGAGAGTGTTGGGCAGGGCATAGCATCCTTGTGGGACAAAAGTCAGCACTGTACCACATGGGACCAAGAAGGACATGCAGAAGAAATTATTTGTGTTGTTGTTTCAGTCAATGTTTTATCTTCCCGTTGGGAAATGTAAGATCAAGTGATTGCAGCCGTAATGCTGGTGTTCCTGAAAAGAATTTTGAGTGCCTTAGTTCAAGGAGCAAATGATGAGGCTGAGTTTATTAAAGACAATGTACCTTGAGGGTCACATATTTGAAAGTCAGAAGCCTGAAGGTACTGGTATGTATAAATGAGGAACTTCAGAAGCTGATAAAATGCCCGATTTTCACTGAAATGAATGGAAATCAAAGAGGCTTAGGTCCCCAAACCTCCATCTATAACAAGAGGTGTCTCTCTACAGCTTCAGGTGCTTCACTAACTTTAAATGCCAGGCCAAAAATCCATCTTTCACCTGTCAGTAGCATGTGTAAGAGAGATCAGGCATACAAAATCTTTTAAAAATATTCTTACAAAAATAACTCAAAACTTACATTTCAAAACACATTTTGAAATGTTCCTTGACTAATTCAGGAGCCAAAGATTCTTTTAAAGTTACGATAACTGAAGGGCAAGGTTTTCAAGGGTACATAAGGAAGAGACAGATGCATTTTGAAGAATTATTAGGATTGTTTTTAAAACCATTAAAATGGGAAAGATCAACACGATTTGATTAATTTCATGTAAACACACATACAGTCCTCAAGCAGAAGGTACTGCCATAGGGTCATTTATTCTAACAATGTTTGCCAACAATATTTTTCTTTTAAGTGTTTTGTAGACAAATAGGCCCTTCCTTCTATACACTTGATATACCCAGTAAATGTGTTCAAGAATCAGCTTTATTAGACACTGGTAATAGACTAAATATTGACTTTTGTAATCCCCTTTAACAGCTGCTGCTTTCTGCACTTGAATTGACATTTAGCTCAGAACTGAATACACCAATGTATTCCTGTTTGGAAATTACTCCAGTCATTTAAATCCTAGGATGTGTTACAACAGATACAAAAACTGAAATAAATGTAAAAGAGGAACCATGAAGCTTACTGGCAATATTTAGCTGTGGGAAACATCCAGAACTCATAAACATCCACATAGTTTCTTTCCCAATAAAGATTTCAAATCAATACTTTTAAGCTTCACATGTATCATTTTAACTGACTATAGATCTGATGCATGTTTCCATAGACCTAATATGCTCATTGCAAAATCATACTTTACTCATGAAAAAGGTTCCAAACACAGAAATTTTAAAATAAATACAGAATTACTGAAGTAAAAGAAATGCTGATTTCATCTTGTAAATAGATTAAAACTTTGTTACTTTTTACATAAAAGCAACATGAAATTGCAGTATGAACATTCTTGAGCAAAGCAGGAAAAGTAAAAACAGCATAAATTCTTTAGAGTATTTTTTTATAATACTGTGGCCCATATGTCTGTGCACTTTCCAGCCTTGACACTGCTGACCAGCACAGGTACCCCTGCCAGTGTGGGGAAGAGTGGAAAGGGATGCACTGGGCTGGAGGGGATGTTTCTGCCCCCTCCTTTCTGAAGGGTGTGGGTGCTGGACAGACCCTCAACAGCAGCACATTTCTGGTCCACATTAGCCCCCACTGATATGTGCAACTCAGTCAAGTACTTTCTCCTTTCAAACTGAAGGCATTAAGGAAGAGACAGAAACAAGCTCCCAGTCCTGAACCGATCAACCCTTGCCCTCTTCCCAGGAAACTACCAAGGTAGTTCAGACAGTCAGCTGCCGAGCAGCCACCTGGCCATGGCCAGGGAGCGTGTCTGTCCTTCATTCTGGGCTTAGCACTTAGCAGTGTCCTTCACACTGCTCACAACACTGCCTTTCATCTTCCGTTTTGTTCGTGGACTTTTATATAACGAGAGCCTTCTTTAAAATTAAGAATTACTGTAGCAAACCTGTATATCAAAACCTGTTCAGAGTAACAGGAACACATCAGTCAAATTCTGATTGTGAGTATTCTTCTATGATTTATTTTAAAACTCAGGTTTGTTCTTTGGACTCATCCTTTTCCAGATCCCTTCAGACTGAAGTCAATTCTAGCCCATGTCAAACTAAAACCCATTCAAAAAACTGTCTTAGGGAGCCATGATGTCCACACCCATTGGAAAAAAAGATTTGCCTCATACCACCACAATGTGAAATTCTATTAAGATCCATATTTTTATTTTAAAAGTTTATCTATATTTTCTCTTGTTCCTTGTTGAGGATGGACTCTCATATCGGCAAATATTGCTGAAAGCTTACTTTTAAATTACAAGCCTATAACACAAATAAGAATCTTTTCTGTCAATCAGAAACTCTGATTGCTGACAGTGTTGCATTTGTACTACTACAAAAACCTTCCATATCTTTAAGGCGAAAGTCATGTGCATAGGTATTGCTGCTGAACTAGCCCATAGTTCAGCTGCTTTAAATAATATTTTTAAAAATGTAGCCTTTAAAGATACCTTTAAAGTGAGGCAAATATGTTTTCTGGTTTATCTACTTCCCAGATAAAGCAAGTTTTTACAAATAACCATTTTTGAACTGTGCCGAAAAAGGTGTCAGATAAAATGCCCTTGGTACCATTTTTAGGTGAAATTATGAACAGATTAAATCATACCTTCTCTTCTACACATGCCAGTGCCACTGTTGCATAAGCAGATCTTTACTTGCCAGTTTCATTTTTACACCTGGTGAGAAATTACCTGTTAAGTTACTAAAGCAAAATTTACCTTTTCAATTTCACCACTGAGCTGAGAGATAAATACCTACTTACTTAGATGCTTGAATTCAAGCAGACAGGTTCTCCCTCTGGAGCACTTTAGGGATTTCCATACATTTGACATGAAAGGCAGGTGCTTATTTTAGGAGGCTTTCTCCACTAGACATCTAAAATTCAGATGCAAGCTAGACAGTCAGATGCAGAGTTGGAATACATAGATGCAAGCTGGGTCTTATCCCATATGATTAACATTTTATGAAAGTCAGATGGCCTTAAGTGAAATGTCTCTCCCTGTGGTCTTTCTGCCTTCAAATGGCCATTAAGATTCTGAACTATTTTTAGCATTTCAATATGATTTATTAAATATTAAAAATTTAAGTAGGTAAGGAAAATTACTGTGTATTGCTGTCAACCTGAGAAACAGCCTGATATGAAAAGTTTTGGAGTCTGTAACTCAGACTGTATTTGAGTCAGCACAAGCTAAAGTAATGAGGCAACTTCATCCTGAAAGTACAGACAGTGAAAGGAGGTCAAAGAAATATGAATGCCCAAATGAAGGATCATACACTCTGAAGCTCAGAGAAAGAGAATGAAACAATTCCAAGAATTCTGAACTCAAGTTGGAAAGTAATTAAATGACACAAATTTGGATGAAATAGTCTCATCACCCAAGACAATAACTGTAGTAAAAAAGACACTAAATTTAAGAGCAAAATCAAAAGCAACACTTCCCTATTAATAAAACAATATTTTTATTCAAGACAGAATTATGTATATTCTGGAAGTACATTCATTTGGTTCTATACACATGCCATAAACTGTTTTAGTTTTGTGACAAGAAATGATTTCATCAGATGTTCTCAGCTGACCAGCTGCTATTAAGATGGTAGCAGATGTCCAGAACCCTGCTGCACCCCAGCTACTCCTTGTTCTGCAAAGGCTCCTCACAGCATTGTTCTAACACACCCCACAAATCACAGGAGGCTGCACTTCCCACGCATTCCCATTTCTTGTAGGTGTTATGCTAAACACTTGCTCTGAATTCATTCTTATGGGGTCACACAAAGAAGGTCTATACATCTTTAGAAGAGCTACTAAATGGTAGCATTGTTATCCTGTCTTATATTGTTAAAAAGTCCTTAAGATTTCAAATAAAGTGACGCAATGGAACACTGAAACATGTTCCAAAGCAATGGAAAGAATTATGTGAAAATCTCATTAACAGATTAGAGTCAATCAAAGGTGTGCAGTGCTTTGTGGACAGCTTTGTAAAAAAAAAAAAAAGCTGCCATGCTACATATACATCTGGCATGTGGTGGCGATTCTAATCATGATAAATTGTGGAGGATATAAAAATAGGACTAATCACTCTGCATAAAGCATTACTCACCAGAAATTAATGTGCATTCTGGAAAATAAATTAATTCCTCCTGTCCTTTCTGAAATACATATTATTAGACTTACTAATTTTGACAGTGACTTTTCCAAGGTACAGTATTCAGACACAAAGTATTTACTTATTATCTCTCATAAAAACAGATGAAACATTTAAATACAGCATAAATTGTGTCACTGAAGTAATCTCCTATTGTTGGTAAACTTAAACTAAAAGGGAAGGGCTTTCTATAAAGAAATTAGATTGTGATTACTTACTTCCACAAAAGTAAATTTCACACACTTACAGTTACTCTACATTTGTCATTGTCAGGATGGCCACTGCACTCAGAGTGCTTCAGTAAAAACTTCAGGGGGCTTCAAGTATCAGGACTTTATTATGCAAAAAGTCTTTCATACCTTTTCTATGTATCTTTCCAATGTGCAGCTCCACCAGCTCTGGCTCTTTCTCTCCTTCTCTCTTCCTTCTTTAATCCTGGCTCGCTGCTTCCTGTCCCTTGCACGGCCGCCTGTCCCTCGTACAGTGGCTCACCTGATCTGTCCCTTGACCAACCTCCTGTCCCTTTGTCCTCACAGCACAGCCAGCAAACCTCAACTGACTCCAACTAACTCTTTATCACACCCTTAGCCTTGAGGGTAAGGCTGTTCCCACTCTTCAGTGATTAACACAGCTGCAAGGTATCAGCCGCAAGATTGTCTTTAGCACTATCTCTATCCACATACATTTGTGTGTAATTTTATTTTTAAATCAGTCATCCTGTAGTTCGAGTGAAACCCTCCACCCCAACTGTGCTTTTCAAGGACAGCACTTGATCTGGAAGCTTCTACAGCTGCCTAACAATTCATGCACATCTGCCAGCCCTTCACATGCCTAGAGAGTGCAGAAAAGAGCACAGATGTTGTTTTTGTTTTTGAGATGCTTCAGAGGCCCTCCACTTCTTAATCTCCTTTTGACTTTTTGGCTGCCAACATCACAAAATCACAAAGGTTGCAATGGGACATAAAACCTGCAGACACACCTGGCTGTGGGCAGAACAGCGCCAGTGCACAAGATGCCAGCTTTCGGGGGGAAATATTTGTCTACTACAGTGTTTACCCATTGAGTTTGTTTTCTAAATACATCCAGGTGGCTTGTCCCTCAGACACCATGATCCCTGGAGAATGAGCTCCTTAAAAGTCAGAGACAACTCCACTGGAGTCAGATGTAAAAGAACAACGAGAACAGTTTGACCTAAGACAAGCCTTCTACATTTGATGTTATGTGGGGAAAGGACTATTACATATTTACAAAAATCAATATTAAAAAAAGAAATAATTAGTGTAAATAAAGTGATATGGAAAGAGTAATGACCTCTAAGAACAAGAGTAGTACAGCATTAAAAAGGTTAACATTTTACCGAATTAACAGAATAGCTTCTAAGACAGACTGCAAAAGAAAAGAAAGCAAGACCCTCTAAGAGAGAGTTCTAGGGTAGGGAAATTCAAATATATCTCATAAATCTCTTTAACAGGCTTCTAAAGAGTTTCTAGTTCAAATTCTTTTATCCTGCCACACCTCCTTCTCAACTCAGTACTTTGAAGATTAAAGCAAATATACTGGAACAAGTGCCAACAGGATCCTGCTCTTTAAAATAATCAACCAAAAGTAAACATTGCACACTGGCTCCTGAAGCTGTAGAGTTTTAGGCCACTCTTTAATTTTTTCCTTTCTCACTTTTCTTTAGTATTTTTCCTTCTCAGCTGCCTGTTGCCAATTTCTTGATTCAGATCTTTATCTCCATGTCAATAACAGAAATGATACTGCTCTCTATGTTCTTTGGAAAACCTGAATGGACTCACATGAAAATCATATTTTAAGAATTAGTCCTCTTCCTCTGCCAACTGAGGTGGAATATTCAGATGAATGTATATACTTTTCTTTCAGTTCCATTTGGGCCTAGACAACTAGTATACAGTTACGTCAATCTGTGTGCTTATGCCTGTGTGAGTGGTGGAAAAAGGTTTACATTTTAAATTGAAAATAAAGTAGGATGTCAATGTCTTGGGAACAAAAAAAAGTTTGATGATTACAATATAATCTTACAACACAGGCACTCCAGAATGTTCTAAATTTGCAAAATCTAACTCCTTAATAATTAAAGATTTTGCATGTTAAATTTCTACACTGGGACCACCAGTATCAAGAAAATGAAAAGGTATCCACAGGGTTTGCTTTCAACTAGAAGAAAGAAGACATTGCCAGCACCAGCAAATACAGACCTTTACAAAGGGATCTTTACCACAGTTATTAACCAAAAATAGATGTTTGTAAGAGAATTTTGCCTTGTTCTAGTTCACCCTTGATCATCCATCACACCCATGTGTGAGCCTATGACGAGACAAATTTCTTTGCTAGACAGACACAATAGATATGTGTAGGACACCATATTTTAGCTGCCACTTTACTAATAACACAAACATTTTCTCTTTGCAAATAGAACTTGTTGAAAATCACAGTTTTGATTTTGATCACCAGATATGAATAATGTGAGTTGTTATTGAAGCTTGCTTCATAACTATTACCATTTGTATCCTGTGTCCTTGTTCTGTGATTCTGTGATTCTATAATATAGCTCTAATATGGCCAGCTACAGCCAACAAAGTTTGAAACATCTTTTTTCAACACAGAGAAAGGGTGGTATAGTGGCTGCAAATGGTATTGCCTTGGAGCTGGCCTCATTGCTTGAAACTGCTGCTGTTAAAAAATGCTTGTAGACCTTATAAATCCAAAACTTTCAAAGTCTCTGGCAGCAATTTACCTGAAAAATGGTAAACTCAGGCCCTTAGAATGACCTCCTCCTCTCTCCTGTGTCCCAATGCATGCACATGATGCCCAGATGATGCTGATGTGGCAAAAGATTTGGAGCGTCTAGACTCTCACCTTTGTACATTCCTATTTGCTTTCTCTTTGGTTTGCAAGGGGTGAAAGTTACACAAACCCTGATGGAAGCCAACAGTGCCAGTGAAGATAGTAAAAAAGAGCTTCTACTCCTGTGAATCAGTTTTTCAGGGTTGCAAGTTCTCCCAATGGCAAATTGCTCACAAAATGGCCCTGTATTAGCTTCCTGGAAGATGATCTCCTATGAGACTTTTTAGAAATATCTTGATTGCTGCATCTCTTTTGTTACGGTAAAGTAAGACTGCAAATGCCCAGAGACTTTCACTAATAAGATGTTCAATAAATGGTGGGAATATGTTAACGGGTTGTGATCCTTTGTGCCATTCCAGTGAATACAAATTCTTTCAATAGGAAAACCAACTCACAGTATTTTCTTTATTGGGAAATACAAAGTATTAAGACCTTCTGTCTCACTTTAGAAGATAGAAAAAAGCATCACTCTGTACCACTCACCCCAGGCATGGTGCTAATGAGAAATCACAAATGCAGTGCTATTACTCAGAAACAATTGGGGTTTTTTTTATCATAACTGAAATAAAATCTCTTCAGGAAATTTTGCAATATCTTAACTATTTAAAGTAGGAATCTCATTCATTTTCATTTTAGATACCATTCCAAGGCTTTCCACCTCTAACATAGAATATGAATGTGCCATGAGTTTAGGAAGCTGCCTTGCAAAGCCTTACACATATTATTACTATTTGTACAATTGAAACATTGACACTGGTGTCAGGCAGAGGAGCTTGTAGGTAAATGGGTGTCTGTGGCTGTGTTACACATGTGAAAAACAGAAAGAAGAACCCTAAGGAAACTGTTCAGTATGTATAGCATCTATGAGTGTCCCCACCTGTGGGTGTGTTTGGGCACACTGTGTGCAGGAGCTTGGAGGAGTAAAGGAGGGATGGAATATACAGTGGTATTTCTGGTTGTATCCTTCTGCCTTCCAGCAGTTTGCAGCCAGAGAGCTTTGTGAGAGAGAAACTGCCTTCCTCTCTTTGTTTAGCAATTCTCTTCCACTTGTAAATGCATTAGGTGCCCTGTTACATAAAGAATCATGGAACATCTCCAGCTGGAAGTGACCCATAAGAATCATTGATTCCAACTCCCTGCTCCTTGCTACTTAAAGCTAAAAAAATATGAATAACAGCATTGTCAGATGACAGAGCTTTTTTAAAGTTATGTAAGTATGCAATACAAGATAGGTGTTTTGACATCAATACTTCCTTCAATAAGTACTTTCTAAAGGAAAAGTCCAGAGTCAACCGTGACCATGTTACCTTGAATGTGAACTTCTCAGTCTTTCTGGACAAAGCTTCCTATTGTTTTAAGAAATCTCTAAATTTCACAGGTTTTTCCCTGATTTCCCTTTGGTTTGTTTTTGTTTTAAGCTGCAGTGTACCCAAATGAGAAGCAAACATTCTAGGATACAGAAATCTCTGGCAGAGAGGCCAGGGCAGAAATACCTAAAACAAAGAGAGCAGGAAACAATCTCCTTGAGGCACAGGGATGGAACTGCTATACTTCAATTTAAGTATTGATGTCAAGATCCTGAAAAGCATCACCTGCTTTACTTTAAACATGGAATATACAGTGATATCTTGGGGGAAGTTAGCATCCCCACAGGTCCAACTCCAAGTCCTTTGGTCAGGAGCACTCCACATTTGAGCTGACACTTGAGCCAGCACCTGCCCCCCATACAGGAGCCCAGGTGCTGTATAGTGGCAGTGCAACAGGTTACAGAGAGATGTCTCAGCAAGGTCATCTAGGACAACTGCAGAAGTTCCTGACTAAAAGAGAAATTTTGTCTCATCAAAAAGTGGCTGGCTTATTTATTGCAACATGGAGCTTTTTCTAACCTACACTTCAGTTTTCGTCTTTTGAAGCAACGTACCATGAGCAGAAAACTACTATAGATCAATTGAAATTATTATTTATAGGCTAGAGTTCTACTTCTTCCAAATAAAATCTCAAATCTTCCTGATTTCAAATGTCTTTTTAATTTGCTATGAACAAAGCAGAGGAAATCTATCATTGAGGAAGAAGACTTGGGCTTATATTTGATCATTTTCCTTTCATATTGTAGACTAACACAAAGAAATCTTTGTATCACTGAGCATTTCAGATAAGAGCTGACAGTATCTACTTGTGAATGTCAACAGAGGCATCAGTAGACTTTATTCTGTCTACAAAAACAAAATAATCAGGCTGATCCTTCTTCCTTAGCTACATAATATGAGCTTTCAAGAAGTAACAGTAAATATTTATTTTTAAAGTCCTTTGTTCCTGTGAAATGAATCCATGCCATTTACACTACTGGTCTTTACTTGTATTTAGAAAAAACTGAATTATCATCAGCAAACTTCTCTTTTTCCTTACCTTTTTCTGTTACTGATAACCAGGAATGCTGCAGGCCAGAGTCCCTCCAGTGCAATCACAGGTACAGGGTCTGCGTGCCTCCTGAGTGTGAGGAACATTCGCTCCCCCATCTCACCAGCTGTGCCCATGGAGGTGCTGTGCCTCCCCACCCCACAGTCACAGCATGGGGCCTTCGGGGTGTCCACCACCCACTCCAAAAGGGTGACAAAATGCATTGGCTTGGACCTCTGTCCAGGTGCTGTATGAAGCAGTTGTGCACGTGGTGCTTGGTGCAGCTCGGCTGGCTGGCACTGATTCACTAAACCACAATAAGATGCTTCTCTTGTTGCCCACCCCTGACCGTACCTGCCAGCCCAAACCAGGGAAAAATTGGAATTCATCCCTTTGTACTGACAATCCTTGCTGTTGTTTTCCACTCTGGCACTCTTATTTTTTGAGAAATTCTGATTACTGACATTTTATTTACGATATTAAAAAATTCTGAAAATTAAGCCTACCATTATTACTTTTTGAGTTTTATTATTTAACAACCACACATTTTCTTGTACAGCAGAAGCTGCAGATTGAAATGAATGCACATGAAATCTGTACCTGCTTTAGGTATCAAAGAGCAAACATAATATGGCCAAAACTCTCTTACACTGATCATTGTTATTATTAGCATATACAACATATTAATTTAACTAGGTGGTTACTACAACCAACAGTAAAATTATTTTACTGTTATAATATACTGTTATAACAGTAAAATGTTATATTACTGTTAATTCTGTTATACTGTTAGACAGTTATTAACAGCATAAAGTGTAAATGATTGGAATACTTCTCTAACTTGTTAGGTAAATAAGAAAAAGAACTTGTGAATATGTATTTTTGTTCTATACTCAACATGATACTGTCAAAGACATTTTGAACTATTGATACTATAGAATCATAGACTGGTTTCAGTTGAAAGGGACCTTCAAGATAACGTAGTTATACAATCCCCCCTGCCCAGAGACAAGATGATTCACTTCACTAGGAATTTCCTAGTTAAGTGTTTTAATAAATATGCATATGTTCACCCAAGCTTCATTTTCACATATTTAGAAATAGTATTTTTTTTTAATTGAAAAACAGAAATACAGGTTTTCTATTTATTTTTAGTTCTGCTGCTGTCACATTTCAAAGTTGCTTGAAAACGAAGGCTTGCAACTATTCAGTTAAGAATCACTGCCAAACCCATATTCTCCTCATAAAGTAGAGCTAAGCCAAGCCTTCCCAGCATGTGTCACTGAGCTGACATCTGCAGGACAAATGATTTCCTAGGAACTGAGACCCAGATCATCGAACTAAAAGGAACACAGAATGTGCTTATACACCAGTTTGGTACCACTACCACCTTCAAAACTGCTCCTTCACTGGCACAGGGACCTTGAGCAGAGCACAAGGCATCCTCTGGACCAGTGCTACCTGAGAGCAAAAAAGCTGCTCAGAGACCCAACATGGACTAAACTTTACAGCTTCCCAGGAGCCAAGATTATTGCTTGAAACAAGTCTTTCCACTTCTTTCCAGCTGTGAGACCTTCTCAGCATGCTGGTGGATTTATAGATGGAGATGGAAAGACATGGAGACACCTACAAGTTTCGACTTTGGGCATACCACAGCTGAGAAATGGTTTGGAGTGTCTTGGAGATTGCCTGTATGGTGGCTCTGACAGAGAATTGGTTAAGCAATGCACCAGCACTGAGTTGGGAGGTTTCAGCAGCTCCTTATATGATTTCTCTTTCCAAATTATGAAGTATTGTGCAAACTAGAGATATTTTAAAGGAAGAGCAGTGAAGACCAGATGACCCCAATCCTTATGGTCAGCCTTCAAACTTTCTTGGCGAGTACCATACATCATTTATATACAAGCTTCTATTTGAAAATCATATAAAACTTGCCTGATACAATTATCTGACATGGACTCATTGACATATGATGGAACCACAAACTAAAAGTAAGACCAAAATTTTTAGTTTAGGTTAGTAGCCGGACCCTGATCTTTCCCAGTAGTAACTTTCCCTGGCAGGCATGGGCACCACATGACAAGGGGCGTTGCTTTTAGCCATTGTGATATAAGCATTGTGTGATACCATGGTTGGTAGGCAGTGCAGGAAGTTCTGGGACTAAAAACCTACAGACAAATAAAGTACACTCTAATTATATGAAGGCAATCATTCATAGCTAAATTATCTTGTTGAAAAGATTCAGAGAAACTTACAGCTCCACACTTTAGGGCCATGGCAGTTGTGTGAAAAATTTTTGAACATATTTCTAGCAGTTATTGTTTTATCACATACTTTCTTCTGCGTAAGTTCCAGCTCTTGGATAATTGATCACACGAGTATTTTAAGGTTTTTCAATAAAAATGCTTATGGATCATAACACTGTGAAAAGAAAGTCTGAACCAACCATCTAAGTATAATTTGTGTCCTAAGAAATCAAGCTTGAAAAACACAGTGACAATATTTATGCTTGGAACCATAAGTAGAAACAAGCATATTGTATTTTGTGAGATAATGCCTTGACTGTGAAGAGCAGTTCACAGCTTTTGAGTGCTTGTGGATTCCAAGTTCTAATAATTGGAGCAGCATCTGTGAACACATTAACAAAAATACTGTACAGCTCCTCAGCCCAAATGCTATATGTGCTTGGTATATTTTATGACATCCAACGAGGCAAACAGTGACAAATGTATGTTTATAAATGTTTTCACGCCTATGAAAATGAAAGAGCAATGAAGGAATGAGAAGCACTTCAGAAAATCTTCTGTAAATTCAACAGAACATCTTGTTCCACTGCATTTCTAACCAATGAGATGTGAAATCACCAGACCCAAGTCAGCAATAAAGTAAGTTTGACTTTAACTTACAGATTTTTTAAGTGGCTATCACAGCTTGAAGATACTGAGATAAAGAGTCCTTGAGATAAACTTCTTGAGACTGGCAATAGATAAAAGCACGGCTTTTAACTTGAAACTGATGTATATTTTAACAGATGCTAGAGATCTGATCACATGCTGGATAGCCCTGTGAGGCAGCATGCAAAGCAGAATGAAAGTAATGCCACTGGCTCAACGATCATACATTTTACACACAGGGCAAAGCAACCAAGAGACGAACAGAGATGGATGATACAGAACAAGTCCATCTCAGCAAGGCAGTAAGTTAGTCAACACCACAGATGCTCCTCAGTCTCTATATTTTCACGTTTTTGTAAACAGGGTGGGGAAGGGGCTAGTATCTGCATTGTGCTTGTTCAGATTTTTCAGAGCAAAAATTGCTGAGCCTGTGATCAGCTAAGCCACACTGCTGTGGTTGATGCCTATTAACATTACAGTAAATATGCCCTTACAAATTCCTGAAAACATAGATGTGGAAACAAGAATACTCTCTGTGGGCCTACTAAGAGCACCACAAAAAACCCCATCAACTCAGAAAATGAATTAAACATTGTAAAGTCAATTCCTACAGTGCCACCTTGTGCTCAGATACATTTTCTAATCCTTTCAATCCCTCAGCCGTTTATTTGTGCCAACGGAGCCTTCCAGCCCTGGAAACTGATTCGCCCCAAGATTAGTTTAACATCCCTTTGGACATTGGAGAAGCTGCTTCTTTTATCATTAAACTCTGGAAGTTTTATGACTCACATAATGAAGGAGTTCCAGAGACCTCAGTTCAGAACCCAGATTCTTCTAGTGCTGGGATATTCCTTAAGCCACAGCAGTACCTGGCAGTTAAGACTTTCCCTGATAAACTGGGAAACAGGAAAACTCCCTGGACAGTGAATGAATTTGCTGCATTTTGGAACTTTCAAGGAAAAGTTTTTGCAAAAAACATTCAAGCAAATTACATTAACCTGACTGCAACAAGCCACAAAGATCTATATACAAGTATAGGTCTAGATTTAATCTCTCTCCACGCAGAGAAAATTTTTTTTAATTTACCAGCAACTCACTTCTAACTGCAAAAAACTGGTGAGAAAACACAAGCAGTAATTCTACATGCAGTATAACACTAAAGTAGGTCACTTCTATTCCATAAGGGAAAACTTGCAGAATTCCAGGGTAGCACAGTGAGGAAAGCATAGGTAATCATTATCAAAGCCCCCTGAAATTTCTCCCAGAACTAGTAGCACAGGCGAAGGAATTCTGGTGAAGTTCAGCATATTATGGTCATTTCAACAACATCACAAGAAACTAGATGTTGTTCTCAAACTCCCAAAGCAGCAGATTTATTTGTTTATAAATGTGTGTTATTACATGTAGACATATTTTTGAAGACGTTTAATGACCACAGTTCAAGGGTTTCCTGGTTATATAAGATTTCCAGATAGAGCAGAGACATCAATGGTGCATATAAACCAGAATTTATGGATAGGAGACACATCTACATCTACTGTGCAGCCTTGAGGAATTCAGGGTACACAGAGGAGTTTAGCTGGGCATGGGGCTCTGTTTCATCCCTTGTGGTGTGAATATAAAACATGCAGCACCACTTGGTGCTAGCCTGGGATCAGAAGAGCTCAACTGGTTCAGTTTTCTGCACTGCTGCACTCTTCCTATGGAGCGCTGGTCCTGCACAGCTTTGGGAGGCTGCTCCAGAGAAGGGACCCAACAAGAGCAATCCCTTTCCAGGGTGCCAAAGCCATACAGGCATTGTCCTGGGGAATGAGTCATGGAACACGAGGCAGAGATTTCTAAATCTCACATTTTACCCAACTCACAAGCACCTTCCCTGCCGCTGACCTTCCGAACAGCAAACCCCGAAACACCTCCCATGGCGTGGTAGCATCCTCTGTGACACTGCTGATCTTACAGAGGCGTGCTGTGATTTAGTGAGGGTGAGGAAGGACAGGAGAGTGACCAAGAGGTTCCAGGTAGCTTGAGGCAGGAGTTATGGAGTAGCTATCCCAGGAGATGGCAGCATGACTCAGGATTGTCAGCAGTACCACCACCAGACACACCTTGGCTGAAACCAGGCACATGAACAATGTTGCTGGATACTGCTAAATGCTGACCTGTTGCTGTGTGTCAGCACTTCTGGGCCCACACACCGTCATCTGACAGTGACTTCAGTGACAAATCTGTTCAGTGCCATTTTAAGCCAGGAAGACTTGAATTAAGTCGCTAATTCCAAGATATGAAAAGCCACTTTCATCAAAGACTAACAGAAGGGCTGAGTTAGGATGGGAGCTCTAGAAATCATCTAGTCCAACCCCTACTCAAGCTGGGTCAGCCAGAGCCAGTTTCCAAGGACCATATCCATATATCATTAATATCTTCAGGAATGGAGGCTCCACAAACTCTATGGGCAACTTGTGTCAGTGCTCATCATAAAGCCCCAGGACCTTCACCACCTCTGCCAGAGTGGAGGGACATTCCCAGATCAAGCAGCTGAGATAATACAGCACTTGGCAGTCGTAGCTCCCCTCCACTCTAGAATGCAGCTTACTTTTTGGAGTTTTAAGAGGACTTTAAATATCTGAAGTGCAAATATGTGAGCCTTTCTTTCACCAAATGCCACAGCTTTAAAGAACTGTGAGATTCAATAAAACACAGTTCAAAAAGCAAGATGGGAAGGAGAGCAGATGTAAGACAAATGACTCTGACGTTTCAGCTAATTTAAGCTTGTGTTTTGCAGACTCCCATTGGTAGAATCCCATTAATATGTCCCTATCTGGATTTGTTGAACTAAACATTCATACACAGCAACTACTCCTTAGGCAGAGCAATCCAAAAGCTCACAAACTCTTTGCAAGATAGCTGCCTTCTTTTCCCTCCCTAACTTCAGATTGCTGCTGGCTGCAAAAACAGCTTCATTCCTGAAGTATGAAAAGTCTCTTGACATATATATCCTCTTCACATTCTGTCATACCAAGGATCTTGCTGTCCTGAGCTTCAGGATGTTCTGACCAGGCCATGGTCAAAAGAGGGAGCACAAGCCTCTCTGATTTTTTTCTCAAGGCTCTATCACCAGCAAAGATGCCCAGTTTATTTACTTTTACTTTTTTCTAACATGGTATTTTTGGTACTAAAAAATTTATGGAAGCTGTTTGGAAATTCAGAACACTCCTCATCACACAATGCATGAAATCTGAAGATAAATGGACGGTGATTTAGGGCCTGAGAAATAGGAGCTCAAAATCAGGCAGGATTTATGGTTACTTCAGAAATACAAAAAAAAAAAAATCCTCAGACCTGGAGTTATGACTTTCAATCCTTGACCAAAAGAAATCATGGAGCACTAGAGAATTTCTGTCTACATATATGTATGTACAGATATTGCCTCTGTATGTATGCATGCATGCGTATGTGTGTTTTACCACATATAAAATTAGAGTGAACATTCCTATCCCTTTACAAAGAAGGAAGAAAATCTCCCTTTAGCAGGTGGGGACAAACAAACACCAAAGACACAGCAGGGATCTTGGCCAGCCTGCACCAGTGACAGAGCTGGCAGGACAAATTTGGGGCTTTAAGCTGAGGGCTGAGCTCTCTGCTGAAGGGCTCAGCTCAGCTGAATTTGGTTACAATTTACAGACTCAGCCATCTCCCATTTGCTGCACTCTGACCCCAGGCAGAGCAGCTACATGGCTGTTTGAATTCCTCTGGGCTGCTGTAATCTGGAAGGCTTGACTCCCACTCTGTTGTCACAGGCTCCAAACCACAGTGTCAGCGGTGAGAAGGCGTTAAATTGTCATGTCTGGTAAGAAGGGAGGCATGCAGGGTATAGCACAGCAAGACGAGCACCCTGTGGGAATGCTCCAGCTTACAGTATGTGGAGGGGTCTGTGAGGTGTGCCTTTGTAAACTGCAGATTTTTAAGACAAAAAGGAAACAATTGCCCACTAGCTAGTTTACACAGGAGAGGGAAGTATCGATGTATCTATGGGTATTGTGACACTACCAAAAAGAAGTATATGCTTTTGGCTGCAAAAAGTCCCAGTGCAGCAATAAACACAATGAAATCTTTGTGCAAAGAATCATATCAGTTTCATTAAGGCCAGACTTTGAGGAAAATCTATAGCATTGGCAGTTCTCCCAATTTCATGCAGTTTTTCTCATGACACCTGCTACTCTGCTTCTACCACGATCATGGATGCGTCCCTGTGAGAATCTGAAATGCCTTTAAAAACATTCCCAGTGCTGTTGGCTAGGGAAACATGGTAAAAAACTTGATGCACATGCACTCTGGGATTCAGTCACAAGATGACAAAATGAATAGGTAAGAGCAAGAAAATATTACATCATCATCGTCATCATCATCATTATTACATCTGCCAGTTTTCAAGCTTTCCCTTGGGGATTTCTGACTGGCAGCTCTAAAAAGCTCAGTGATTAAAATACTGAACACCCAAAAAAACCCAGCAGATGCAGCTACTGGATTTACTAGTGCAGTATAAAGTGAAAATGAGGCCTGGGTATACAATCCCAAAAATCTGGGCCTGAACCAACAGGTGATTAGAAGGGCTTCTGCCTTCCTACAGAGAGAATGAGTAAAGAAAACAAAAATATACATCTCCTGTAAATTTGTGATGTGTTTCATCACAAATCAAAGATGTGAGAGCTTCAAGTTCCTCAGAGAACCAGTTAGTCAGAAAATGAAATGAAACATAGACCCTCCAGGCAGTGCACAGACTGCCTCATTAGAGGCATTCCCAGCATCCAAGTCAGTAAGTCCCAAGAAATGCCAACAGCAGGATAACAGCAAGGTTCTCACTAGGTCTCAGGCTTCTCAGCAACTCTAACAAATCCCACTTCTCAGTCCCCCATTAATTTTTCATCTCTTAGCTCACTCAGTTGTACAGCTATGGGCTGGTTGGAAAAGAATTGCAAATTATGGATCACCAGGTGTGTAAGACTTACAATATATGCACCAACCTCTTTCTTCACTTACTTTGACTGGGAAGGTGATTATTAGCAGAAACCATGCAACAATCCCATTGCAAGGATTGTTGGGGACATAGTGAGCATCTTGTTATCAAACAGCACTCAAAGCCAGTGTTTTCAAAATGAAAGAAAGGATTTGAGTTTTGAAAGGGCATAATATTTTGCTCCTGAATTGCACAGTAATGTTTGCCAATATTCAGTGCTGCTCTCCTCAGAAGAGAGAAAAGTCTGCTTCTTCCCCAGCTGGTGCCCAGGAATAGAAACAGGAACCTGCACAGTCAGTGCCAGCTTACACATGACCCATTTGGCTGCCAGCTCTGGGTATGGAGAAACATATTTGCTCCTGAGTCACACTGAGTTCTTTTCCCAGTGCTCTTGTAGGGTGAAAAGGTATAATGATTAACAAGAGCAATGTTTCCATCAATTTTAAGGAGCTCCTGAAACTGTAAGGAAGCTAAAAAATCATCTCAGTATAAATCTCAATGGGCTATATCAAACTACTTTTCCTGGGACCGCTGAATCTTGTATTTATCCACCTTTCAATATTAAAGCAACAAACTCAATCTTGAGCAACAGAATGTGCTAAAAATTTATTGTTAATTCCTGTTAACCAGAGTCTTCAAGCCTCTTCTTGTTGGCTTGTTGGCTTCTCCTGCTTATCACCTCCTTACTGCTGCTCCTTCTCCAGTCTTCCTGCCATCACCTCTGACACACTGGCCTGCAGCAGTGGCCTCCTTTCAGCCCCAGCACCTGCCTTATCTACTTCCAAAATCCTGGCAGGAAACATGCAAGCAGAAGGCTTGAAAAAAGAAGAAAGATATTTCTTAACACTGCTGCTGTCACACCTCTGGAGCAGACGGCTTGATCTCCCAACTCATCTTTAAGGTGGGATAATTTAGTAAGCTGGTACCAGTGCTCTATGTTGGCCTATGAAGCCTTCTGCTCATTAGAACTTAAAGCATTCCTCCACTGAAAGTCTCAGTTATATTCATGACAGCTGCCTTCACCCCTTCATACTTCTCTGGGTATAAACTACATGTAAATATATCTTCTAACGTTTCTTCACATCACTAGAATTACAGAAAGAGGTTTCAATGCAAACGAGAACAACACTCAGGCTGCCTGAAGTAAGTTATATGTGCCTTTTGTTAGGACACAATATGCTTAGTTCTTCATTCTGATTTTTCATGCCCCTATCACCACTAATTTTGAGCACACTACTGTGAAATTACACAGCAAAAAGGAAATTAAAGATCAAAGAGATATGAGACAAATCCTATGAATTTCAGCATAGTCTTTAAAGCATTGCAACCCTGTACTTTTCACACCTGTCTCCTACTCACTTTACGAGTTACCTGCTAGTAGACTGCATATGCTGCTTCCCTGAGAATACTGCATGGAAAGCCAAAGGAGGGACTTTGGTGAACTTAGTGTGGGACATCGCATGTGTAAGAGACCACAAAATCATGCACTGCTTTGCTGTGTAGGTAGCAAAAGTCTAACTTGAAAGCTCTCTGTGGGTATATCTCAACAGCTTGGTGAACTCTGCTTTGGGAATATCCATGTGGGCTGCTAACTACACAAATGACAGTGACTTCTGCACGGATTGGTGTCTGGTGAGACCAAAGAGTGCTGTGTCATTAGGCTGATTATCAGATCCATTCCCTGATGATGTCACACAGGCTGAGCCTAGTGCTGCTGAAATGATTTCAGAGCTCCTGACTCTAGAGCAGGCTCATCCAAGGCCACTGTGCATTCTTTCACATAGAACTGGATTGCCCTGGTTGACTTTCCCTGTGTGCTCCAAGGTATGGAGCACACTTTCACAAACTTTTAACCATTTGCTCTCTTGCTGATCAACTGTATGTTACCAAGATCAAGATACATCCAAGTTGGTTTATTTGCAGATTGAATGTAGTATTCCTAAATTTACAATCAGGCGAAGTCATCTTGGTAAGCATCAAATGGCAAAAGAAAAAGGGAAGAAAATTAAAACCAGGCTTCTTGGAAAACTCCCAGTGTCAGAGACTTCTACAAAGGCAGCAGGGAAAGAAGTTCAGAACTGGGTTATAGTTGAAAAATTGTTACTATTTAGCTGACATCAAAAGGCAGGTTTGAGAGATTTAATACAGTGCGAGGACCCCAGATCAATGTCATTAATAGAATTGCTAGAAGGGAAAGTAATGCTTTTCACCTGCAAAACATTTGCGTTTAGTAGAAAAGTCTCTACTATTAATTTGGATAGTGACAATGTTTCTCAGGAGTAATCTGGAAGTACAAAATACTCATCTTCAGATAAACGTGTCTCCTTGTGAGAGAACACAATTTCCTTTCAGATCCAACCCATGTGTGTTACCGCCCATGTGTTATGGCTATGAACTTTTACTTAAAATACAAATGCAGGACTCCATAGTGGGCAAATACTTCATAATCACTGACTCTGCTATGGATCTGTAATTGAAATCTCCAGCCAGGCAGGGACAGTGGTGGTTAAACTTAATACATAACCCACTGGCCTCAGAAAGCAGCATAAATAAATAAACAAATAAATCTGAACAACTTCCTTCTCATGCAAGTGCTATTACTAAATCTATTCACTGCCAGGAAGGCAGAGAAAAGTCACAACTATCCAATACTCTTAAGTGAAAGGAAAAATATGAACAAAACTTATTACTTAGCAACTCGTGACAATCCATGACGAGAAAACTTTCAGTTAAGAAGTACCCACTGGCCTGCAGATGCAATGCACGCCCACATCAAGCATTCAAGAAAAGAATATTCCTATAATAATTTTAATAAGAAATGCCAAATAGGCAATTCTGTCTCATAAAACCTATATGGGAGTCAAGTTAATTTCTACCTTGCCTGATGGAGTTTAGTGGAGACATGCAAACTAATTCCTAATTAGCTAAACTGGATCTTGAGCATGGCATTGGCATTTAATGGCATTTCTTATGGCACCTAAGCCTAACAGCCTGTCTGGAGGCAGGGTAAACTAGCCTAAATGGAGCACTGTGTAAACATCACTGTAGGTATGCAAGAGCGTGCACTAAACTGTAGTGCTTATACACAATTTGGTTTAAGCCACAAAGATATAATCTGACCCACGAATACCAGGAAATCTGATGTGTGCGCCAGTGTGCCAACAGCAGTGACCTGAGACCCTGGCAAACAATATGTCAGCTGATGACAGGGTTAAACTTAGGTCAGATAATCCCTGTGCTTGAAAATAAGCAGTGAAGGAAGCACAGCTAAAAGTCGTAATTGCTGTGTCTCACTGAGTGTTCCCTTGGGCACTGTATCCTGAAGCCTGGAACGAAAGCTATCAGCATCCTGAATGGAGCTGTCAAGCCACACTTGTTAGCAAAATTGGTTGATAAGATGAAAAATCCCCTTTTCCTTGCAATTGATAGAGGCAATAACTCAGGCTTGCCAGAAGAAGCCTCTAACAATGATGACATCTGAGGCAATTTGAAACCATCCAGAACTCCCCAATGGGCTTCTCCGGGTTGGGCTCCCAAGGGATCCTTTGAAATAAGCAGGATCTTGTATAAGAATCTTTCCATGGTTGAATGTAGCAGAGAACACAGAATTTCCTCCATGGTAGGTATTCTTTAGAAATGCAAAGAAGCTGGATATGGAAGACCTTGATATTCAACACTCACATGTTTGTCTGAAGTCACAAGTTAAAATAGTATTTTTTTCAGTGTGTTATGGGATGATTTTTAAGAAAGTATTTGAGAGGGGCCCCAATGGCTTGTGCAAAACCAGAGAATTCAGGGTATACACCACTACAAAAAAGCTTCTTGCCACCCACAGCAAGGCAGCAAAGAAAATCCCTAAGGCTTTGCTCTGTTAGGAAGAGGATTTCCTGCTGTTCATTCTGACTAGATGTTAAAAGGTCCCAGCAGAGGCATTTTTACTCACTGACTGTGTGTAAGATTTCTAAAGACAGAGACATGTATTTTTACCTGTTCATGTTACAAGTGTTAAAGTCCATAAGAGATCACCCAAAGGAGCTTGGGGAACTTTCACTGCTTTTTCAGTAAAGCACGGATAAGAAAAATCTTGTCTGATTTCTAAACAGTAAAGAATATCTTCTTGATAACAGTGTACTCACAGTATGTATCACCATCACAGGAGGAAAGATGTCACTTGCAAAAATTTACATATTTTCTAATGGTGTTACTGCTTTTCTTGAAGAAGCTGACAGTTCTGCTTGTGAGCTGTCACTGCTACAGAACACAGCTCTACACCACTTTGTCTACAGACAGGGCTTGAAGACCAGGAGCACATAAATATTGTTCTCAATGGAACAATTTATAGCTTTTCTCAAAGGATGGAGACTCAAGATATTCTTAAGAGAAGCCAAAGTAGCTGAAATGCTCAAGGGAAGAAGAATTGCAGGACATTTCATGTTAGGCATCTATTTTTTTCAAAGCTTGCTGATCCGTGCATTGGACACGAGCTATTTGTCTCAAGGCTGATAGTGGCTGCAAGGTTTATTCATACATAATCCCTCTGCAACATAAGCAGAGAGACAATTTTTGTTAGAACTGCTTAAAGAAATGCAGAAAATTGATGAATCATGCTAGGAAAGTGAACGCACCCTCTGCTCCTCATGAGAACAACCACAAACAACATTACTGGGAATCTCGCCTGAAGTCAGCCCAAAAAGAGTTCACAGAATCCAAAAGCTGACCAGAATCTCTACTTGTTCAGCACAATCTGCATCTCTAGAGCATGGGAAGAAAAATGTGTTGTCTGAACAATGTAAGCAGTGGGTGCATTGCTGGCTGACTCTGTTTCACCACTATTACTCTTCTTACCTAATACAAAACCTCATAGAGATGCTCCATTATCAAGAGAGCCATGCCATCCACATTTTGACTCTGGATATCACACTAAATACATCTCTATTTTTACTTGCATTCATTAACACTGTGAGGTTTATATTTTCACAATAAAAAACAATGTTGAGCTAATAAATAGCACAGACCTCCAGACAAGTGCTAGGCAAAACTCCCACAAGCCTGGGGCTGAAACTGGTCAGATCTGCAGTAAGTGGTTTGCAGAAATCCTTGGGAGAGACATTTGCTAAACATAGCCAGTACCAGGCTCTTTTTCATTTAAGAAAAACTGGCATCTGGAAGAGTCATATTTTAAGGAAGACAGCCTAAGGCAATTCATTTTCTTAAAAGAAGCCCAATCCAACACAAGAAGCAGCTGAGTTTCAGTGCAAAATTAGATCTCAAATGTCACAACTGAGCGCTTCAAGCATAAGAAGAGATATATTCCAGACAGAGAAGTTCTCTGTCTAGAGAGGCCCTTCACCTCCTTGAGACCCTTGAAATCTGCTAAGCTTGAGATATAATAAATCTCTTTAAGCCTTCTACTCTTGGGTGAGCTTCAGCACCACAGAGTCATCAAGAAGGTTCCTAAGCCCTGCTGCAGGTTTTTCCTCACTAACTGACATAATCTGAAATGTGGTTTCTAGAAAAAAAACTGTCCATGACTTCATCAGAGAAGCTGTTCTGAAATCTGGCTGATAAATTTGTAGCTATTATGACCAAACTAAGACTATGAATAGAAGATACAAATTTCTTTTCACAATAGACTTTTCATATCAGATTCAGCACAGCTTTTCCTTTCTAATGATGAAAAACTAATCTCCATGTTTCAGAAAAATCAACTTTTGACCTGGTGATCAAGAATTTACATAAACACGGCTGTTTTCTCCACCATCAGCTCTACCTGGGGGTTGAGGGCAATTTGTGAAAAGTGCAGACAAGCAAGTAAATTCTAAGAGTAAAAAATGCCTATTCAGTGCCCTGATGCACTAAATGTAATTCTTAATGCATTTTGCCTTAGCAACACTTCTTGTGTCTCAGAAGCATCTCCATGTAATCTGAAAAGACAGATTCTAGCAAGTCAAACCAGCCTAATTTTATGTCTACAGCAGGATGTTTTCTCAGTGGAATCCTGCTAAAATCAAGACCATGTACAATTAGTTTCCTCTTTTCACTTTAGGTAATTGCATTAAAAAATAAACATGTATAGTGCAGCCTCGAAGTTCACAACCTCCTTGAAGTTACCTGCAGCCATTTGACTCCTCTTCTGCTGGTCTGCTGTGATGGCACTTTATCAGCTTTTGTTACCCCATTGGCTGCCTGATGTGAAGTATAGCATATGATTTATAAATATTTTTTCTGTACTCAAAAGGTAACAAGACAAGACATATCTGGTCTGCTTAGGTGCTTCTAACTTATAAAACAAACAAGGAAAAATCACGCTTACTTCCCCCTTAAGGCAATTTTTAGCATTTCTTCTTGAATGCTTCCTCTCCAGGCTATTCATATCCTGGTACTAAGATGTCATTCAGGTATCCAAAAAAAACCTCCCAAGGGATGTGGTGAGAGGACTCCCCAACACTGGAGGTGTTCAGGATGCAATGGAACAGGGTGCTAGCTAATCCTAGGTGATCTTTTGAGGTCCTTTCCAGTCTGGGCTGCTCCTCACATACAGTGGTTTCCTGAATCTGAAGTGTGTGACAGTTTTTAGCTTTAATTGACCACGCTGTTTCTGTACTTTTTAGTCCCTTTATTCTGGTGAATTTGGTACACGTGATGGAATATGCAAAAGGTATGTGTGCCCAAGTGCAAAGGCATATACAGGTTCTTCAGCTAAGTATGCATGAACTACATACATCAGGATATTCATTAAATGCAGTCACGTTAGTAGTATATTGCCCGATTTTACATAATAATTTTTCACTGCTTAAGCTCTCTGAGGCTCAAATAATAAGACCAATTTTTCTGTTTTATAAGTTACTCACATTGAAAGCTCCAGATGAAGATTGATAGTTCTGCCCACTGTATAACAATGCCATTTTTCAAATAGGGGCCTGCAAGTCAGGCAACCTGCTGTTTTTACTACTCCCACGGTAGACTCAAACTCTCAGAGAGCACAGGAGACCTTGTAAAGGACTGTGATTTACTGATTCATGGTCTTTTGAGGGAAGTGTAAGATGAGATCTGCAGAAGGAACTGGCACATGAAAAAAAGCAAAGTCAACGCAAGGTAATTTACAATCAGACTTGGCTTCAAACAGAGGTGGTGCTTTCTTTCCTTTTCAAATCCCAATGGTGCCTCTGTGGCCCTAAATGTGTTTCAGCACCCTTTCAAATACAGGCAAACTTTCCCAAAAGGTTGAAAATATACAATATACAGTTGAAAATATACATGGTTAGCTGAAAAATGGTTTTGGCATTATGTGACAGAAATGGCCAGGAGGACCCTTTTATCTAGCAAACAGTTTTAGCAAGCTACATGTTTTAAAAACCCATCAGAGCTCATACAAAACACTTTCATGGAGGTGCCACTGACCATGTGCTCAGGTTTGTGGTCACGTCTCTGTTGTCTGATCTGTTTATATGCAACCTTCAATTCTGCTTTAGCCATGCAACTGCTCAAAGCCCAGGGCTTCGTAATGCCAAAGAGTTTACTTCTTGCTCTCATCCAGAATTTTTATATATATATGTGTGTGTTTGTGATAAAACATATTGCACATTATGCAACATTTATCCTCCTTATTTTAGACAGTCATCTATAGACAGTTGAAAAGAAATAAATTACATATAGTCATAAAAAGAGGGAAGATAAGCCCACAAATCAGGGTAATGTCAGGAAGGAAACAAACTATCATTATGCCTTTTCTTTAAAAACCAAACCCCCACCCAAACCTAGTGTTTTCAAACGTATGACTTTGGACACTGTTCTTTAAAATTCACTCACCACTCACTTTTCACATCTTAGCCCTTAATCGTTCAAGCCTGTATGAAAAAGCCCATAGCTCTGTGAATAATTACTACTTGTGATAGCTCTCCTATCAACTGATCTTTTTGTTTCCTCGTGTAAACAACAACTGCTTTCCTGTTTCTTTCCCTCTTCTTTCTGTTCCTTCTCCTGAATGCTCTTTATCATGACAGATTCTTTTAAAATTACTGCTGGAACTACCCTGTATGAAACACTGCCTTGAAGGTTTCTTTTCAATCTATTAAGCTGTTATGCTTCAGATGCTGCAGAGATAAGCACCAAAAATGCTAGGGGGGCTGGAAATCAATAAAATAATGTACTGTATAGGTGAGACATTGTGAGCATGATTTGGTTGAGTGATAAGTCACAGCATGCAAGACCCTTCGATCAAAAGAATGTGAAATGCTAAAAACTCTGATTAACAAGAAATTAATGCACAGTGTAAGGGTTAGGATTCAAGTAAGCCCTGAAAAGAAAGAAATGTCACATACAGGTAAGTGAATGCAGCATGGCTACATTTAGAGAAGACTTTCTGGTTTTTAAAGATGTTTCTGGCTCCATCATTACTTCTGAGAGGGAGACTTTCAGCATGGAATGACCTGTACTTACATGCAGACTTGGCTAATTGTTTCTGCTTTAGTTTTCCTATTTTTAAGTTCTAATTTTTGATACATTTCTGCTTATGCCACTGTAAACAGTTCACACCAACCCTGAAAAGTGAAAGTAACATTTATGTCATATTCTGAGCCCTCTTTTTGCACAGAAACTAAGGTCAAGTTTCTTTCTGTGCACACAGCGTATAAAGATGGTAAAATCCTTCATGTTTAAGAGAATACAATGAGAAGAAAGCCAGGGCAGAATCTTCCTATTCATGTTGCCTGCTAGATTCAAAACGTGTTTCACACCAATTCAGGGAGCACAAAATGGACTTCAGACATGCAGCTGACAAAAAGGAAAGCAAGATCAGTAGTTCCCAAGTATCTCAGAGAAAAAAAAAAAACAACAAAAAACAACAAACAAAAAACCAATGAACTATTGTTGCTGTAGTTGTTGTTGTTTACATTGAAAAGCCTGAAGCAAATCCTCCCCCTTGCTCAGCCTCCCTGCTAGGGAAGCAGAAAGCCACCTGTGAACTTGTCTACCCACATGGGTTGTCCTTGCAAGCAGTGCACATGCAGTAGCTAATGTGAATTCACCAATACATCACAGGCATTTCCAGTCAGCCAGCTGGCTCTCACCCTGCTATGGCTCAGCTTCCACAGGGCTTTCCTTTCCACTAAGTTTGCAGCCAGTTATGGGGGCCAAGTGTCCCACAGTGCTTCGTCCCACTGCTGGGTCCAATACTGTGAACTGAAGACAGTGAACCATTCTGGAGGCACTCAAAGTTCAAGCAACCAGAATCTAATAAAGTAGGTAAGGTCCAGTATTCAAATCCTGAAAACAAAGCTTTGACATCTACACATACAATTTCCCCCTTTTTTTTCAGTTTTTCTTAAAAAAATCTCAAAAATTCAGCAATGAGCATGAATCTTCACACCAGTGTCAACAAACCCAGCAGTGCTGGGGCGTGCAGACCCCATCGTGACTGACCAGGCTCAGTGACCTGCTGCCTCCCAGCCATGTACACGTGCATGTTTCCCTCAGGGCACACCAGGCTAAGTAACCAGCTATGTCCTGACACAAGTGCAAGCTTCCTTGTGCAGGCAGCACTTTGTGACACATTTACAGTGCCTACCAAAGGCAACCAATGACAATGATACTCAAAAAGTCCCTGAGCCACAAACCATGGGAGCCAGGGAGAATACTCTGGGGACCTACAGCTGCATTCCTGCCCTGTCTGCGACTCTGCCCTCAAAGCTTGCTGCTGGCACCGGGATAAGATATCATGCTGGACAGAACTCTGGTCTGGACTGTCACATCCATTCTCAAGTCCTAAAGCCCTGGTGACAACTTGATATATTCCATGCTCACTAATCCATTGTGACAAGGACTTGTTCTAACACTTCCAACTTCAAAGCAGTCCTTTTTTAAAAGACATTTTAAGCCAGGGAAATATTCCTCTTCAGCTCTGTTTGGCTTTAGCATCACAAATGCTGGAAAAGGTAGCACATCTTAAAATTTTATTTCCATCTGCTAACCAATGGACCAGTTTGATGTAGTAGATGGTCAGTTAAAAACCAAAAAAAGGTAGAAAACAGAAGAAATGGGGTTTTGGAAGTTTAGTCTTTTCAGAAAGCTCCCTAGGTTCCCTAGGAGCTTACGGGGCTACTGCCTAGGTAAACTGAACCACCAAGGTGTCTGTAACATGCCATCCACAGCAGGAGAGTTCAAAAAGATTAACTGAGCTCTCCCCTTCCCTGTCCCAACTTCAAAACAGCACCTGCACACCTACACACAGCCCCACCTCCAAGGCAAAGTATAGAGATGAAGTTTAAACAACAGCCAGACTCGTACGCCACGAACACTGCAAAGGCCAGATGCTCCTGTGCCACATGGCACCTACAGAAATCATATTTATGAGCTCACAGAGATTAGAAACCTACTAAATCATCAGCCTGAGGAAAAAAAAAAAATTACTTCAGTTTTTTATTCAAAAGGTACAGCACAATTTCTACTGCTTTTTATTCAGCCTAGAAGTAACCCCTCAGTACCTTTCACCTTGGGACGTAGCCAGCTCCTCCTCAACAAAACTCTGCTTGAAAAACTACCCAAACCTGCATAGTTAAGCAACATGTAGTTGTGCTATGCATTAGAAAGACATCTTCCTCAGATTTATTATTAACAACCAGGCAAAAGCTGGGACATCCACTGAAACATGTACATGTTCATCAGATTCTCAGCCTCCTCATATTGCAGAATGTACAACCATTAAAAATACATGAACACATTCTGGCAAGCTTCTGAATTAAAAAATATACAAGAAGAAAACGCTTTCAAAAGATCAGGTAAAAATGTTGGAATATAGACTAGTTTTGAAGAAAAGGGGAATTTGAAGTCTTACTGATATTTCTAGAAAGAAAAAGGAACACAAAAATAACCCTCTAGCTACAATATAAGTCTAATTCCTCCAGGCAGTATCTGCAGTTGTACTATTTATTTTCTTGTTTTCTCCATCTTCCTCAATTATTTTGTAAAAATATACCATAAATCAGAATGCAAAATGATTGAATGCACATAGCAATCTTCTTATAAACCACATATGCAAAAGAGGCGTATTCTGAAGAAAAGAGAAGTTAATTTTCTCCCTCGTTACCTTTGATTACAAGTGATCTTTATTGTTAGTTGAACTTGTAACATTAGCCAACTGAGAAAAAAACATGACAGACTGCAAAGTTGCATATCATCTACTTCTAAGATTAAAAATCTTTAGTAAATCATTACTTGTAGGAAAACTTTTTGCAAAGAAATACAGTTTTTAAGCTAATATAATTTCTCCACTGTACAGCCAGATAAAAGTAAAATTATCAAGGAAAGGGGGTTTTTTTAACTTCAGTTTTTTAAATTTCATCTAGAACAAACCAAATTTATAGAAGGTCTTAAAAGTACACAGACATCCTACAAAGTAACTTGAATTACTTTTTTTTCTTTAATTCAGTCACTTGAAAGAAATAAACTTATATTATGTAGCTAAGTAGAAAACCTTCAGACATTTCAGTGGATTTTCTAAATATCAGGCAGTAGACTCTGAGACAAATAAGATCAAAAATTAACTTTCACCATTACAAAGTTGTCTTGTAAAGCAAATTGGAAGAATGACCTTACCCTACAAGTAAAATTACCAATCAACATATTAGAAACTATTATCAATAATTCAGCGATCTCCATCAAAACAATTCATTATTTTTAAGCTACATTACAAATATTTTGTATTGAGGCCATGAAGTGTATATGCAAAAAGAATTTATTTTAAGAAAAGTTTTAAAATATTGTGAAGTATTGAGCATTTTCTTACAGCTTTGATCAGCTGAAGGCTCTGATACTACATTGTGACACAGAAGAACTTTTCTGATGGCCCAAGAAAAATCCAAATTGTCAAAATGAAGGGCATTTCCTACAAGTACTGGTGTTTTCATTTTCCAGTAAAAATGAAAAATCCAGTTACACAACTGCTTTTTCCAAGAGAGCTGATTTGTGCACCCACACTGCTCCTACAGGCTCAAAGGGAATAATTGCATACATTGGTTTGGATGCTGACTACTTAACTATTTATACTGCTTAAAGAAATTACTCTGCTTGATATTAAGCCAACTCATTTGAAGGTTGTACCTGCTGGACTCACATTTCAGAACACTAATAAATCCATTTAAATGCAATCCAGAAGTGAATATGTGTTGAATAACAATACGAATTAAGAGACAGCTCTTTGCTACTTCAGTGTGTTATGAAATAAGGGTTTGGAGGCTGTTTGACACTGAAGTTAATTAAATAGACCCTTAATTGTCACAGATGTATCGAGGAAAAGAGTGAAAGGGGGACAGGGTTGTTATTTCTCCATGCTTCACTCTGAGCTTCATTTCTGCACTAGGATCTTTACCTGTAAACATTGTTGGGGTATCCCAGTGCAGCTCATAAGGATTCTCCTAACACAGAGGCCACCCACAGGTAAACTATGCCTCAATATATTAAGTAAGCTTAAACATACAATCACAAATTTAAAGAATAAGTGATACAAGTTTCAGGGGATTGGTGATAAAAGAGCCATCATGCAGAATGGGTAGAGAAGTGGTGCTTCATGGTTATCATTTCACTAACAGGTGGAATAACTGGCCATCTGGCTGAAAATCAAATTCTTGGACCAAATTAACTTTGGTAAGAAACTTCCCACATCATTTTTCAGGTACACAATGGATACAGGATAAATCTCATGATCCCACCACTCCAGCAAAGATCTCCCTTTTCTGTGACCTCAAAGATGAAATTTACTCAGCAATAGCTGAAGCGAACTTCTCTTGACCTCAAGAATGCAGTCTTGAGTAGAAGATTAAGGGTTGCTTAACTCTTGTGCTGGGGACACTTGTATACTTCTCCTGTACAAATAAAACCCACTGATTTTTCCAAGGGGAAGAAAGGAGTGTGCAAAATTTTTTTGTTAAAAATCTTGCTGTGAAGAGTCACTTCACAAAGTGCCAGGTGTTTCCCCTCTCAGTGCCTTTACACCAACGTTTAAAATGCCAATACAGGACAAAGACCAAAGAATTTACCCTAATGTATTTACATTAACAAAAGGATATAAAATAAAACTGAAAACTGGCACTTAGATCAGCAAAAAATTACAAACTTGGGCTTTCTTGCTCTGCTAAGAAACAGGTGAGTGTTAATAGTTGTTGCAACTGCTGCAATTTGAAAGAAGATCATACTCAAGATAAAGCTCATGAGATGATTTTTGTGCTTCTCTACAGTATTGCAGGGAAAACACAGATGATAATCCAGTGCAGAAGTTTCTCTGTAAAAATGATCTGAACAATTAGGAACGTGCCTAGGAATAGTTTTATAAACGGCACGGTAGGATCTTCTGAATTTTACTGCCATGACTGACTTGCTTTAAAAATGGGAATGAACCCACTGGAGTAAAATGTACGCTATGATTTAACTTCTGTGCTTAATGAGAGATACCCCATAATTATAGTTTATATCTCTTTGGTATAAATCATAATTATTCAGACAAGTCTAACAAAAGATATATTTTTTATTACTATTTTTAGGGATTAAAATTCAGTTGTCTGTAGAAATAGCTTTCCATGGTAAAATGACATTGAAACTTCCAGTAATATATGATGACATAGATTTGAATGTAGTTAAAATGATGCTATTGAATATGAAACCTCTGAATTTATAGTAGCATTGAGAATTTAGAGGATTGTGCAGGTATTTGCAGACAATACAGTCTTGGCTGTACTCTCACAAAATACAAATTCATCAATTAAGTAAATTGATCTATGTATAAGATTTTGAAGGAAATTTTAGAGATTCCTGAGTTACGAACCTAAAAACATGAAGTAAATCAGGTATCCTCTGTGTGTATAGAATAATTGTTTCAGTTTTATGGCACTGTCACAGTGAATCATGATTCTCTGCCCTCCTTCCCTGAGCACAGCTGCCCAGGGAGGTGCAAGCCAGAGAGCTCTGTGGAGATAAATGGAGGAAGCACCACACCTGGGTCTAACAGGAACTGGACTGTATTGGCTGGGAAGGAGCACAGCTACTTGATATATAAAGTTGTATGTGGAAAAGCTCCTTGCTGTTTTATTCTGATGTGATTGTGCATTGTGTATGGGAATGACAACAAAAAGGATTTTTGTACAGAAACCAAAGCAGCATCTCCCAGGGCCTTCACTTCTTGGGAGGGAATTCTGTGGCTGGGGTGGGCACTGGAAGGGGGTCTGTTACTTCACAAAGCACTCTTCCTCCTGTTTTGACTAAACTCTCTGACCAAAAAATACTGTCCAGAAGTCGTTTGGTTGTTTTGTTTTGTTTTGTTTTGTTTTGTTTTTTAATTATTCTGCCTGGGATGTGTACAACTTAGTAACAATCTCCCTCATCCAGCTCAGGAGGGGTAGTAATAGAGCAGCTTTGGTGGTTTCCTGGTGTGCAGCCAAGGTCAATCCACCACAAAATCAGTTCAGCAGAAAAGTCAACTGGACAAGAAATTGACACTTACTAAGTTTTCTTCATGCATAATGAAAAGGCTTCACCTCATTTTTGATTCTGGGAAATTTAAGTTAATGAGGTGTCTGGAGTTTTTTTAGCTCCTTTATTATTGACAAGGATGAGACACAGTCTGTACCAGCGGAGTTCACATTTTATCCCTAAGAATTGCAGAAAAATAAATCTGCGATCAAACTACAGAATACAGATTGTCCATTATTAGCTATTTGAATGATTCATGAGATACCATACATTGGCACAAATACTTTGCTTAATCACAGTAACACGTTTGACATTGCAAAGAGGCTTTAAAACGTCTTTAACTGGCACGACTCTGCTTTCAGTTGAAAACACGGTAAGGGTTTGCTTCACAGGAAGATGCTAGATAGGGTGGTGCGGGGTTTTCAGAGCAGAATGCAGGCCCCGTCCATAGAGAGGGAGAGGAGTGACAGAATGGGGCACACAGGTTACCACAGGCATGAAATTAGGCAGTTCAGCAACTGCAAGGGAGTAGAGGACCCATCAGGAGCTGGTGCTGACTCCCTGTGGCTCCTGTCACTGCACTTAGCACTGCCAGGGTGAGATGGCTTCCCAGGACACAGCCCAGTGCAGTGCCCTGACCTTGACTTACAGACAGATCTGGAATCGAGGTGCGGATTTGCTGTTCCTACTTGCAGAAAGGTAACATGTTGCGGGAAACAGAGCTGTACATCCTTGAAACACAGAAGAAAGATGGCTAGAGAAGCCAGTGCACTCATACAGGAGAACAGATCCTGTAATCCAGAGATTACTGAAATGGACTTTTTTCTTCTTCTTCCCAAACATACAAAGTGTTCCAACCAACACTGGAGTGTTTAATACTAAAAAACAAGCAGTCCTGGAAGGAGAGGTGAGCAACTTTACTTTGATGTTTAGTCCTGTGGATGCAAGGAAGATGCAAGGGCATATTTATGTGCCTAGATGCTTGGGCATAAGACAGGAGGTACTCTGTGGTTTTTTGGGGGCTTTTAAAAGATGTCATGCACCAGTATACCAAAATAAAAACAGTATGGCAAATCTGAATGCAACTAACACATGAAAAGATCTGGGAGAGTTCAAAAGCTTGGAAACTACTTGCAGATGTGGTCAGCTACTTCACAGTAGTGGACACTTGTATAGATACAGTGAAAGAGAGTGGGAATGTGAAAGAGTCTGTGCTGAAATACATTCTAAGGGGAAAAGATTTTTATGCTCAGTTTGCCCAAATTCTAATGACACATCCAACAAAAGAGTATACTCTAGGCAAAGGAATAGCAGTACTTCTTTTATAGTAATGCAAGCTTCATTTTGAAACTGCCTCAGATTGTGCTTAATAACACAAGTATAGTTTACGCTTTTTGTTTTTCAGCCACAGATAAAAAAAAATCTGTTCAAAATAAGGATGCTGATTATCCCTTACATCAAAAGCATTTAAAACAACAATGGTAAAAAATGGTCATCAAATTACATCTATATTTATTTTAAACCTTCATTACACTGTCTGAGTGGAGCAACGTCTTGCCCAGGAAGTCACTGAGATGCAGATATTGGATGCAGTACTAGAAACGGGTGTCAGTATGGGCTTGTCCTGATCTTACTCCTCACTAGAAAACAGTTCACAGCCATTGACAGAGTGAAGATACTGAAGTACCTGGGCCTTTGATATGACCTAGTATAGCTCTTCTTATACACAACACACTTCCTCAAGGAGCATCATACTATGTATTGCATGCATATGCCTTCACTCCCTCAGATCTGGGCTAACACAGAACTACTGAACTGAACAAAACAAAACAAAAAAAGAGAAAACACTAGTCAACATTTAAAGATGCAAGACATCAACCACTGTACATTCAGATATATCCTATACAATAAAATAGTGAATATTTTTATGTTTTTTTCCTGAAGCTAAATTTTGAGTTACTTTTGTTTATTCCTTTATATACATTTACTATCCAGAAGCATTTACATTTAATATCTACCAGTATTTGAGAGACTATTTCCTGATGAGGTGTAGTTAATCCAGAGAGCAGCAATTTTGTGTTTTCAAGACATCAGTTAGGCTTTTGCCTTTGGCTAAAGATATGGAAGCTACAGCACATAAGAAGTACTCTAGATGAGGAGTTACACAAGAAAGCGAACAAATTAATTTAAGAATATTATGTTCTAAAAAGAATGCATAGGCATTTTTTTGCATTAGCTTTCTCTTATTTAATGATTGGAAATGTATTCCCAAAACTTAGTACCCACAAAAGAGAGATGAAGGCAAAAAATCCAATTTACTGTTGCCAGGAAACAGTAAAATAAAATCTGAAGAAAACAGACTTTAAGTTATAGCTACAATATGTAGCTTCCATTCAGAACTTCCATTTCTGAAAGTCTTTGCAGTCATGCAACTTAAACCATACTCTCAGAGCAGTGTGGACATTGTTTGCTGCATCAGTTATTATATGGAAGGAAAGAACTACAAAATTGGTTGAAATTTTGCCTCTACTGGAAGCAAGAGAACGAATCAATGGCAAGAGAAATGTGACAGGGAGAAGAATGCCACTCGGAAGTCTCTAAGGAGCCATTTCAAGTAGAGAGGAAAAAAGCCTGACAAAATGAACAAAAATCCCCCAATGAGTTAGACAATACAAATACAGTCTATATCATGTAGCTGGGGCACCTACATAGGTTACAGAGAAGTATGTACTTTATGTGTGCATAGGGTCATGGAGAAACTGTGACTAAAACATATGAGGGCCCTTGCAGTGTCTTGCATGGGCAGCAATGTCACCTTGCGCTCAAGCTGTCTTTGCTCTGTTGCTACCTGTGCTAGCACAGCTGCTGAGCCTCATCTGTGAGCCACCTCGGGCACAGGGGGTCTCTGAGCAGGGAAGAGACACAGCACTCTGCAGTCTTTGGGGCTGACTCACACACAGGGGTTCTGTTCTCATGAGGTGTTATCCAGCAGCTGCTGTCCACAGCCATTTCTCCCTTTTCAGACCATCAGGCTGCTTCCTCTCCCCCGTTCAGGTGAAATGAGGTACTGGTGTATTCTTCCTCATTGTGAAATCCTAAGACCTTAAGCAAATGAATTCCAAGAACAGGGAATTAATTTCCTACCAGGAAACCCCTATTTTATGTATGTCCTGTTCTTACCTTGTTCTCAGAATATCTGATAATAGCCACTCCAAGAAATGACACAAGTTAAAGTTAGACCGACCTATGATTTTCTACAATGGTCTCACACTGAGTCAGAAAAAAGTTGACAGATTTGCACAAACTACAACATCTCTCTCTGTATTGCTACAGCAACATAATTTTAGAGTTATGGCAAACAGGCAAACAGATGAACAAAGATTGCCAAAGCAAAGACATCAGTTTTCCAAAAAAAAGGAAAAAAAAGGAAAAAAAGGAAAAAAAAATAAAGCAGTTCAAGCATATAATATTCACAAGATGATTTTAAAAAGATTAAGGAGGACTGAAAGTCTTGGATAAGTAGGTATATGAGAAATACTGTCTGGAAGAAGACAGATCTCTATTGAAAAATAGTTTGTTCTTGATAAATTTATAATTTGTCCATGTTCACATTTACAATATATCTATGACTGTCAGGTCTTGAAAAACACTCATTTCTGGACTTGTCCAGACACTGAGCAAATATAAACAGTATTATGCAAAAGGACTGAAGTAATCCATAATGCAATGTTAGAAATCTTCAGTTATTCAAACAAATAGTATTTTTCATTCCTGCAACTTAATATTTTAGCCAAATTTTAAAATGAACTATCACACAAAAATTGATACTTTTGCAGTCTGGATAGCTCCTCTGTACACGTGGAAAAAGAGAGAGAGGAAACCCGTCCTACTGGTGCTCACCACTGGAGTGCCCATCAAAAGGAGGAGAAATAAACCAACCTGATGTCTGCCGATGACAGCTGATTGAACTACAATGCTTAAAATCACTGATCTAATCATGAATAAACTTTGATGTGTCTATCTTTTGTGTAGACTTCCCCAAGATCTGTAATAAAGCCCTTAATCTGTAAGTGCCCCATCTTTGGGGTAACAATTTACAAAGCTTCCTCCTTTCTGGTGCTAAGTCAAACTCTTACTTTAAAGATCCTCTTCCTGCTGTTTCCTCACAGATTTTAAACTATCATCGAAAACTGAAGCACGGCTAGATTAATGCATGACTTGCATACAAATAACTTTTCTGTCTATTTCTCTCTTAATTTCCAATTGATTCCTCCACTGATTCTACAGCTTCCACTGAATCGAACACTTTTAGTTTTCTTAATCTCAGAGCTGTCTGGAAATTATGCCTAGATGGTCAGGGTGGGAGCTGCATTTCCAATATATTTTCTGGGCTCAACTCCTGCCACATTTTCACAGTGTCATACAGTATGATGTATGATCACAGTGTGATTGTATCACAGAGACTGAAAGCAGAAGGAGACAACATGGGGGTAGAAATCAGAATATTTTCTTCCATAAGTAATAATCCAGACCCCTTTACTGCATTTTCATCTCAACAGTTTTCCTGTTGTAGTGCTATGCCTCTATCTAGTTCTTATCCTCTCACTTCCCTTTAGTGCTCACTTCCAACCACAAATTTCCACTCATATATACTTTCACCTATTGAGATCTCACTAAAATGCCATGCTTATACTTTCATTCAACTCTTCTTTCTATCCCACAGGTTCATGCTGTAACAAGCACAGCAAACATATATGGAAATTCACTGTGTACACTTTGCAGAATTTTGACAGTAAGACTCAGCATGACTGGTAGTTTAGTGGACTGATTTGAAAGAGAAGAAGATGGGGAGATTTGGAAATAATGTACCCAAGGCAGAAAGCGTTTTAAGGAAGGGAAAAGTTATGGCAAAAGGTATCTTTAGGCTTTATTCTCTCAAGACTTTCTAAAGCACCTTTTTCCCCCAGAGTCAGTTTAGAAAAATGAGATTCTTTCTTCTATTTGCAATATTTCAGCATCTTAAGCAACCATTTGCTACCATTTTCTTCCTCCCTTAGTTGATATTTGGTCTCTTCAGACTTTCTAGCAGAGGTCACAACGACATCCAGTATTTAAATGGTCCTTCCTTATATGCTCCATTTTTTGGAAAAATCAAGTTATAAATTCAAGTCAGAGGCAAATGGACACACCAAGATGGGATAAAGATATGAGATTTTTTTTGCTTGTTTTGCGTGGGTTTTTATGTTTGGGGTTAGCTTGTTGCATGGAGGGGCTTTGTTAGTGTGTTTTTTCATCAAGTTGTGCTTCCAAATTGGGGATGGTAATTTGAGAAAAACATTGATAAACAAAACATAATCCAGCTCTTCTCAGGTTGCAAGTCAAAAGATCTACATCACTGAAGCCAACCAGGATTAAATGGGAATTTCTTAATTATTTACGATCTTCAAAAAAATACACTCTCGGAAGGAAAAAAAAATCTTAATTTCTTCCTCCCTATATCCGAGTACTCAGAATAAAATGGATTCTTTGCAAGCATCTCTAATGGCATTTAAAGATGACAGTGTTGTCAGTCACATTCCTGTATAGGTTGCTATTCAAATCTTTTTATGAAATTCACTTAGTAAAAATGTTTAAGGTAATTTTTGAAAGTGAAAGGTAATGAGCTGTGTTCTGTACAGATAGAATGAAGGATTCCTGGCTTGCTAACGAAAAACAATTTCCAGCTGCTAGCATGCAAAACTCAACCTGGACCAAAGGAATTGTCTCTGATTTCATATGATATGTTAGTGCCCTAGTTTCTGAACTCCTGTGGTAAAACTGAAGTCTCCTTTAGAAGCCTGTTTCTATCCACCTGATTGCATGCACAGCGTGGTTTGCTCTGAGCCATGTGCAGAGGCAGAGTGTGAGAAACGAGAGCTCTGAAGCACGTACGTGACCTCTTCAAGTCCCAGCTCAGACAGACTTACTTCTGCAGTCCTGAAGTGAAGAGAGTGGGGAGCATCCATGTCTCTGTCTCCCTTCCAAGTTTCTGCTGGCAAAGTCTGAGCCACACTGACATAGTTCAATGTCCTTGTCATTACCTCATGCACATTAAACGTGTTTGTGATCCATCGACTGAATTTCTGTGGGGGGTTTTACAGAAGAGGAAAAGGAAAGGTGTTGATGACAGCAACAGTGGGAAGGATGCATACCTGCTCTATTGTGAATACACTCTGCAAGGCAAGTAGGAGAAAGAAAAATTAGGAACATGCTTCAACTTCTGAAATAAACACCCATGACTGCACCAGTCTGAGCCACATACTCATTTTTCAATGTAGGTAGGACTACACTGAAAGTCTTGAGATTTTCCAAGCATGAATGTGGCAGCAATTCAAGTTCCTGAGCTGGAAAAAACCACAGAGAGCTTTAAGGAGCTGACAGAAAATTATCTGGGGAACAACTGCAAAGTATAAACACGTGGATTTCCAGGCTTTACTCTGTCCTTAGCTAGCTAGAGATGTGATGAACACCAAGGGCCAAATAATAGTTCCGCTCAAGTCAGTTGGAGTTTTGCCATTGACTATAACGGAGCTGTATTTGCCCCTGAAGTCAGAATTCATCATCATCTTCACAGGAAGAAGGCTGTCATACTTGCCTGATGTTTACACTAAATGGAAGTTTCACTGAAGGTTGAGATGAGGTGCACAATATACGTCTGCTACTCTTTAAAATATTTTGTTGGAGAATCTTGTAAGCAGGGATGTTTATGAACACTAGTACAAGAGAAGAGTCAGACCCAGTGTGGGTGGGATGCTGCATAAACAGAGATTTCATACTGGAACCATTACCCCCAGCTTCTTCACAACACTGTCTGGAATGGCCAAACAGTCGATCTAAAGTCTGGTTTTGCTCTTGGAGCTTTCCAGATGATGGCTGCAAACACAGCATAAACATATTGCAGTCTATATTGCTTTTGCACCACATGCAGTGGTTTGGGGAATGCTAATATTAGAGTCACAAACTCTCTCCAGTTGTGATTTATTCCAGACTAAATCCCAGGCAAGAAAAACTGAGAGAATCTGGAGCATAAACTCTGCTATTTACCAGTGTATCTCCATTCATATTATCATTCAGATGCATTTAAGAAAACACAGTGGTAATAATTTCCTCATAAAACATCAAAACACCTGTGATCTAGAAAAATATTCTTAATACTTTCCTTGTCTTAAGAGGTCATAAAAGCTTCAGGCATGTTCTGACTAATGTAACATATTCACAGATGTGCTCATGAGTAAATACCTTAATCTCGTCTGATAAATTACAGCTTTAACCTCATTCATCTTGAAATTCCTCATTGTATTACCCTGCATTTTTAAAGGAGGATTTTGTTTTCTCACTCCTATCCACTTCTCTCTCCTCATAATAACTCATAACTCTACAGCATCTATAAGTTTCACAGACACAGTACTTGCCCTCCTCTTATTCAGAAAGATAATAAAGTTTTACCTCTTTAAAAAGCCTTCAATTTCTGTATTATCTTTGACATTTCTTCTGTGACAAGAAAACCTAAGAAATTTGTCTGCAAAGTGAAATTAATAAGTTGCAAGAGGGGGATATGTTTTTCAGAGTTTTTTTTGTTCTCCTTTATATCCACATATACACATGAAAAAGGAATTTTTGAGCATATGGTAAGAAGTTCATAGATTCTTTTCTTTAAATACAAACCCACACCACTGTGTATTCAGTTACTTCTTCAGTGACAACCTCAGACCTCAGAAATGGAAAATTGTTCCAAATATTACTCAACTATTACACTTACAGAATAATTACTACTTTGGCAATCATAAGGCAGGAAGAAACCTCAGTTTAAAAAAATCTTCTGAGGAATTGCACCTTCAAGCCTGCATTTATAACTGTTCACATACATTGCTTGACTTTTACACAGTACATTCCTTTTCCTAACAGGAATCATACGGAGTATCAGAAAGATTTTTGAATTCCAGTTGTGGTCTTAAACAAATAAGTTGCATTTAAAATCATCTCTAACCACAAAACCACTTTCTACAACTCGTATCAAACCTAGTTAGACTTAGAAAACCTCTAGATTGACTTTGGAAAAGACAACAAAGTGACACGAAAAGTTCTAAAATTGCCTGCCAAAGGGGAATTAAAAATCTGAACGATCGACATTTGGTTCACATGCAAGATAACAGTATTACTATGGACACATTAGGCCAAAGAATAATTGTAAGGCTGCAAACTGGCTTTACACACAAAGATACGGAAATAAGAAAGCATGTTCTTCAGTCTATTTGTAAAACAATCAGGTAATCGTGGACAAAAAGAATTAAACAATGCACCGGTCAGTACAGAAATGTAAGAAAGGTTCAAGTAGTGCCACACAAGAGAAACTCCCTTTTGTTACAGTGACCCTGCAGCAACAGCTCTACCTGTACCAGACAAACAACAGAGGAATATAAAGCAGAAGATACAAGAATGCAGCTGGAAGCCTGCTGCAGTGTCAGCTCCTCCCAGAGCTCACAGTTGTAGCAGCACCTTGGGATAGAGACACGAATTTCTATCCCCTGCTGTATAAATGCCATGAGTCACCTTCTTCTGAAGGCAGGTCTGCAGGCCCCACAGAGCTGCTCAGCTTTCCATCCTGCAGGTGGCCAAGTGGGTGGTGAGAAAGTCAGGCACCTCTTCAGCAGGTATAATGACACTGTCAAACCTCCTTCCTGGTGCATCTGCACTGGTGGCTGCAGTTTATTCCTGTCCTGGAGCAACAGGCAGACGGAGCAAAGAGCGGTGGGGTGGGTGCTGGCAGAGCCCTGCTCTGAGTCTCTCCTAGTTTAGCTGATTGTTTTCCTCCTGGTAAGTCTAACAGGGCTCTCTCCCATTTCCTTTGAGAATGGTTATAGACCAAACCTTCTACATATATGGGTGGAGCATGGGCATTCCCAGCAAACCTTGAATCTCTCACATGGCTGAGTGATGTGTCTTCTGACATGCCACGCTCTGTGTCCAGAATAACAAGACAGCTTTGTGCCTCCTTTCTGGTATGGTTTAGGGAAAATGTAGCTAATAAATTTTTAGCAACTGCAGAACCTAAAACATGAGCAGCATCCTTTTCAATCAGTCTAATTTTTCAGAGAGTCAATACAGAATCAAAAGCTTTTTTATGGCCAGTGGTTGAATAAAAGCACATGGAGAAGATTGACCTAACCAGCTACTGACTGGCTACAGAGGATGCAGTGGCCTGGATACAGAACTCTGATGGCTCTGCCTACACAAACTGGGTCACATCCAGTTTCTACAGGCAACTTAAATTCTAGCTTTTGCAAATTACTTTACTTTTCTGTCTCTGCAATTTTATTTTAAATGAGAATTTCTCTGTATTTTGCTACTTCTAAAGTGAAACCAGAGAAAAAAATAATCTCACAGTATCCTACTGAAACTTAAGGAAGTTGAAATATTTCAGAATGCACTACCTTTCTGTTACTTGAACCAGGGGAAGAATTGACATCAGACATGTGATTAGCATAGGCTAATAAGCATGAAACACAGCTTTTCATAGTTATTTGTTAACTTCAAGAAATACCAAGATTCATAAATCCTGGACCACATTTCCAGCTCTAAAAGGGAGAATATTTTAGCAGAACCAGACTTTTCTGCTGTTTTGTTGTTTGGGTTTGTTTTTTCCCAAGAAGAGCCTTGATGTCTGACCTTCCATAGTCTGCACCATTCATAACTGTCTCTACCAGACACCTCCTTGGCTATGCTATCTCATTCACAGTTATGTTAACTCATTTTCTGAATCCTAGTCTTTCCTTTTCCTTCTAAAAGCAATAACCGAAACAAGTACAAAGCAAGTTTGTAAGTCTATCTCCCACTAAAATCAATAGAATTAGTATGAATCAAGGGATTATTTTTTTCTTGATGGATTATTTAAAAGATAAATTCAGCTGGCAAATAGAAACAAACATTTAAAAGTACATCCAACTTTAAACATTTAACTCCTGAGAATAGACAAGAATTTTAGTAATAAAAATATAAAGGTGAGTGGCAGAATCAAATAAAATGGAATAAGACAGTACTGAGATAATAATTCTGGCCTTATTATCTGAGGTTTTGTAATGATTGTTGATAAGAAAAAGTATTAAAGCAAATGGAAAGTATTTCATTAAACCTTTCCCCATCGATGTAGATCAATGCCAGTTTCAACGCAGAGTCTGTATTACTGATCCATCCTAACAAATCCAGCAGGAGATCAATCTGACCCAGATACATATAAACCTGATATTTGCCAGAATCCACGTGAACGGTTGTCCTTGTGTTGTTCCAGCTGCATAACTAAGAATATTTTGAATACAAATCTTAGAAAAAATTTACAGTGTATCACAGATACAGTGCAAGGTTCCTGAGACACGTTGTTCTCCAATAGACTTGGTTACTAAATGCTACTATTTGCCCCATCCTATTATTGCTATTAATATTAATTATACTTTTGTTGTGCATAAAGAGGAATAAAACATTTTATTAAGCACTTTCCACCCAGTGAATAGAAGCAGTGTCTTTGCCCACAGGTGATGCCTCCAACACCCATTCCTGATGAAAACACCTTTGGTTGCTTGCATTAGCAGCAGTTTCCATTACCTACTGAACATAATTATTATCATCTATTACGATGATACTAATCATCATTAGTATCATCTATTGAGAACTAATCCTTCTGAAGCATTTGGTTGCTTCCCTTTTCCAGTTCGATATGTTTGGGAGCAGCACAATGCATTCTCCAGAGGTACAGCCTACGTACAAAAGAATTGTTCTTTTAAAAGCTACAAAATATTTTGTGGTTCCCAATGCTTTCTCCCTGAAGGAGAAATAAAAAAGAAGGATCCTTCAAAGTGTTGGGATTGTGGATCTTCAGCCCACAAATGTCCCCCTCACACACAATGGTATGGAAAGTGTTTCTAAACAAATTCTTTAACAAGACAGATTTACAGACCTTTATAGGCACAGCGGGTGAATTATAGTACAAGAATTTGTTTATCATTTATTGCAAAATTATTCATTATCATCCTTAGCATTACACCACTAACTGAAGATCTGGATTGCTTATTTTTGCTCTTTGGTCACATGCAGTTATTTTTTTATTTCCCCGTTATCTACCCCACCTTGGCTTTTCCTTTCAAACAAGTATAGTCAATTCAGATTATAAACACTAACAATTTAAGATGACAGAGTTCACTCTAAATGAAAGAATTAGCTATTGCAAACTGTTGCTAATTTTCTTTGGCATATGTTCTGTAAGCTTTCATGGAGGCTTTAAGCTTAAATCTCTCCTATAAGCTCTGTAAAGCTTTAATTGGCTTTTTGAGCATAAAATCCCCTCCATTTTTTTTCTTGCTTGATGGATTTGGTGGTTTTTAAGTCTAATTCAAGCTGCATTCTGCATTTTGTACGACTGCTGCTTTTATACACAGGTTAGTCCAAAATTATCTTCATGGATAATTTTGGAAATACATAAACCAGTACTGCTTCTTTGTGTCATCCAAAGAACTGCTAAAACTTCTTTGTATTAGGTTTTGCAAGGTGGCTTCCTCTGCAAAGCACCCTGACCCCCACTGGACAAATGGACATTGTTCAGTATTTCCTGCAGCAAAGGTCAGATCTGCAGGAGCCATCAAGCCACACTGGCTGCAGACAACTGGATGTCAATCCCACTCAAGTCAGCTTGCCAATGGCACTACCTGCCCAGTTTTGTTGGATCAAAACATTTTAAGGCAGTGGAACTGGATGACGCTGGAAATGTGCATCCCCCGTTGCCAGATCACTTCAGTATTACTGCCAATGTTAATACTAAATCTGAAATCAAAGGTACAGCAGGAGGGAGATAACCTGAATGAGTATCTACAGGATGCTAGAAGAATGTTTTCACTTCATCTCACAGATGGCCCACCTCCTGGAGAGAGGCCCTTCAACCTTTTGGCAGAAAGACACCACACCTCGTCTCACGCCACAGAAGAGTGCCTCACACAGATCCTGGGGCTCTTGGACCTGAGGTCCTCAGCTCCACTGCTTTGCTCAACCTTCCTCTTCCTCACACACACACAAATGCACTCTGGCCTGTCTGGCAGCAGCAGGTCCTGGGCAACATCTGGTCTCTGACAGGTAATGGATTACTCTGTGTCACCTGCTTGCTTACAGAGCCAAAGCAAAGGGGCTGTGCTGAGACATGCTGCAGCTTCTGCCATGTGCAGATCTGCTTGTTCACCTTGAATTCTCCATCAGCTTTCTGGCAATGTCATTAAAATTACCAGGGAAACTGCTCTGATTGAAAATCAGCAGCAGCACCCCAAGTATGTCTGCACTCCCGTGGATGTGAATGGATTATTTCTGCTACTGAAATATTTCCACTGTCAGGAAAAGCACAATTAATTACATTTGCTATTCAACATACAAGATCATTTATTAAACCCACCTATGAATAATCTAATTTACCAACACCAGTTTTGCTTATCCCTGAATCACCTTCCTGTGAGCAGATGCCAGACACTTTATGAAAGAGTTTATGAGCCTACAGATTCAAGTCTAGAGGGAAAATCCTGCTGACCAGTCATAAGAGAGAAAATGCTACAGCTGCTGAGCAGTACATCCTTAAAATACTTGCTGTTCTCAATGCTGAAGGACAATGGGGTCTCAGAGAGGTCTCAGGCTTCAAATCAAACCTGCAGCACACAGGTACTGTTTTTGCAGTGCAGTTTGTTTAAGTAAATCAAAGGAGCTGGAAATGCTGCATCAGACAGCAACAGAACAGTAAAACAAAGATAAGAAAGCATACAGAAAGAGAGGAATGCGAGGATGAGGAAAACGATGGCCTGGAGGTAGCTGAACAGCAAAGAAAACAAAGGCAGGAAAGGAGGGAAATGACTGAAAAAACCCCAAAGAGCAGTGATTGCACCCGCCTTTTGAAATTACTTTGGTTTTAAAAAATAATTTATCAATTTCTTTTCATAGCCTTAAATTATATGAACAATTGTACTGCTCCAATTCTAGATAAACTTCTACAATAAAGGGGATTTAAAAGGCTCCTCCAATTAAAATAAAGGAAATTGAAAATGGTTCTCCAATTTACAAAAAATACCCCAATCTCTGTGGGCAAAACACACACTGCTGAAATATAAATCACATTATTATTCCTAAAATCTTTCACAAACTGTTGAAATCGAAATTTGAAATTAAGCATGTATATATTTACTGCAGAATCAGGAGCTAAGCTTTTTTATTTTTTAATTTCACAAGACTTAGTTCCATTACAACAAAACACCACAGCTTTAAGAAAGGAAAGTAATTTTGATTTTCAGACTTTCAGCACAGTTATGGTGAGCTTCTGAAATACAGACAGATTTAAGAACCGTTGAATGACCTGAATTCATGCTCAAACACTTTGAGAAAAATTTCCAAAAGCATTTAAATGACACAGAAGCACAAGCCCCAGAACTCTCACCCAGACATGCAGAAGTGCAGGATACTACAGAGCAACAGTGGTTAAAAATATCCCCTATAACATTTACTTCCCAGCTTTACCTATAATGTGTCTGGGATATTGATACTTGTGAAGCCCTGGAACTGCATTTTGTGGCTTATACAAGCATTTAAAACCAAACATTAGTAGGGAAAGTATTCTGACAATCTGAAACTTTAGAAAGACCTATACAATCTTGAGGCTTTCACAGTTAGAGAAGTTAATCTATAGACATTACACATTTCAGTTTACAAAACACAGAAAATAATGAACCTGCAAGATTTTCATTTTTTAATCACAGTTTTATCCAGGCTGAAAAAGTGTGTGGAAGGAATTCACTGGGAAAATACAAAGGCCAGTTACAAACCACAGAAAATGACTGTCTTGTGGGATGAGTAACCATTTGAAGATGATTGTTAAGCACCAGCCAGAATATTAGGTAAGTTACACTGCCCTGTATAGTTCTTCTTACCAGCAGAATTCTCAAAAGGTAAAAAAAAAAAAAAAAAAAAAAAAAAAAAGTGGTATGATTTTTGTCTTACTCTGCCACAAAGAAAAGTAAAACCAATCTTAATATATTTTCAAAAGAGAAGAAGGAGGGATTGATGGTAGCATCAAATAGCAACTACACCAAAGCTTTTCTGCACACACTACAGAACCACAGCAAAATGTATTCGCAATATTGAACTTCCCTGCATAATGAACTATCATTTCCATTTCCTTGGTAAGAGAATAATTTCATGAATTTCCATTACTTTTTCACCATCTCATCACTGAAACTTCTCCTTGGGATTAAATCCAGAGCAGAGGAATATGGCATTACTCCTGTGAATCACTAGGTATCTGCTGAAGTTCACTCTCAATCCATTCCTGTGCATTGCCATAATTTCTCTATGTGATTATGTACTTCTCTTTCCTGGTTCACTTGGCATCCAATACATGATTGTCTACACTAGGGAAAGCAGAACCAGCTGTCCAAACACCATCTGAGTTTGTGCTGTCTCACCAACCCCTTGGAGGCTGGATGCTGTTCAACAAGCATAACTGCAAGGTCCTGAGTGCTGGTGGGAAAACCCAGTAACATGAATACGGAATAAGCAGCATTTCTGTAGAAATGCAGGCTGTCGTGGATCGTAAGTTTAACAGAAGTTACTGAGACCATACTGCTGTCTGGGATGTCTGAAAAGACGATGTCTGGAGATTCACTGGGTACATCTAGTACAGATTTGCTCCAAGTGCTTTCCCTTATGGATAGGCTATGGCCAGGAGGGTGCCCCAGGCACAGGGAGGGGCCCACCTGCAGCCTCCTCCAGCAACTGGACCCCCACATGAGGTGTGAGCTAAGCACAGCAACCAGCACACACTTCACTGCTGCTTGAAGTGCCACACGGGACTGCAGCCCTGCAGCCTGAGCAGCACCTGGGAAAGGAGCTCCAAACATTCAGCTCAGGTAAGGCCACAGCTGGAGGAGATGCCAGCCACAAAGGAGACACCTGGACAGAATCAGACCATCAGAAGTCAGGCAACAATGCCCTACAAACGGAAGTCAAAGGGATCCAAAATACACAGAGGAGACAAGGATATTAACACCCTAACAAAACATGAAAAGGTGCTGCAAGGGGGAAGGGAACAATGGTCTGCAATCCATGGAAGGAAGAATAAAAAGTGAGCTTCAGTCACAGCCAGATGAATCCAGGGTTGATGTTTGCGATGAACTATTCATCACCCTGACAGGTGTCTAATGACAAAATAGCAAGCACAGGCATAGCCGAGTTAAATGCTTAGAGGCATTGACTCAAAGGCCAATGAAGTTGCTACAGAAATGCCTCTCCTTCCACACATTCTCCTTAGCAAGGCTGGCTACACAACCAGCAATTTGTGCAAGTGCTTTCACAGCTGATTGATCTTCTAGCTAATGACCTTCTGCGAAGGTCAAGAAGTCCAGAAGGAGGTGGATGTGTTCATCTGAGCAGAAACCTACATTAGTAGGAGGTGGTCTTCCATTTCAGACTGCTGCCAGTGACAAGGAAGCATCAGTGCTCCCCATCACTACTGAAGAAAAGTATTTTCTGTTTGCTTTTTTTTTTCCCCTGGTTGCTCAGCAACCACAGAATCTTTTACATCTGTAAATGCTGCAAATATCTTATTTTGAGTCATTTTAATATTCAGCCTGGTGAAGAGCTGATTCATCATCACTTTTCTTCAGATGGCTATAATTAAGCTTTGCACTGTAGTGTATGTATCTGGAGTTGGTAGTAGGTTGAAATTACAGTAGATGTAACAACAGTAGGAAAAAACCACAGGTTGGGCATAATTTGAAAGGGAACTGACATGCTGTTTATTCTTCATCCTTATGTGGACCAAGCCTATATCACAATGGCACTTTGCAGAGTGGGAATTCTTAGATAAATATGTGGAATTCTTCTGCATGCTTACGTTATTTTGTTTCCATTGGGAAAACATGTACAAGAGATTAATAAACATAAAGGGTATCTTACTGATGCAAGATCTTATTAAAATTGTTGGTACTGTAGGGCATGCATAATTTCCATTGTGTTTAGTTTCTCCCAGCCTCTCTTGAAACAAACAAACCCAATTAATAACCATGTGGGTGGATACATCTACCGCTACACGGCACCAATTATCAGTTGCAGTGTTACACGCTATCAATAACCTCACCAACAATACAATAAATGATCCTGCTCCTCCACAACTTGTCAAAGTACTAACAGATGTGTTGTGGCAATCTTGCTGTGGGAGTGCACGATTTCACTATTTCCAGCTCTTTTTTCTACTGTGCTGCCTGCCCTACCACACAGCAGCAGAAAAGGATAGGCACCTATGGCTCACCCATTCCATGCAAAGCTTTGGTTTTAAGTATCTGAGCTGAAACAGCTGAAAGCTGAAGTGACACTGGGTTTGAGCAAAGAATGTCCACTGCAAACAGGATTGTGCTGAGGGGCTTTCTTCCTGTCGACTCTTGCCAAGTCTGCCACAGGGCTCGAGGCTATGGGTGACAGCACCTAAAACCGGTGTGCACAGTATGCCTGAGATACACCTCTCACAGCTGCTCAGCAAAGTTACAACAGTCACTGGTTTGAAGAAGTGAGTGGAAGGCAGGGAAGTACAGGTTTCCTTTGGTTGCTTCCCTCAGGGCTACTGGGCACTTAGCTCATCAAATTGTGTTTATCTGGTGCTTTTGAAAGCCCCTTTCTGCACATTCACAGTTCTTGGTGTTGGCTGCTCTGAAACCAGGAGAATTCTACCACTGATGTTTTTGGGAACAACAGTAGATCCAAGTATGAAACTGTAAGAACCATCATCTTGCCTGCTAAGTTTTCCAAGATGATGCAGGACACCAAAGCTTCTTGACATTTTCCCTGATACCTTGTGTAGTATGCGACAGGCCTTCTACCTACAAGCCCACTGTAGTACACAATAAGTCATATTCAGACAATCCACAAAAGATAATGACAAAGCCAATGTTTCAAAACATCTCATACAGGAAATAAGAGAAAAGAGATTCCAGAATGTGACTTCATTGACCTGCATGAAACATCAGTACACCAAAATCTAGCCAAAGGAAGATATGTTGGCATTAGGAGAAACTGAAACAAATGGAGTAACATTCAAGCAAAATATTTCTTAAAATTATTTCCAAATAATATGAAATGACTGCATGAAAAAGTGAGTTTTACATGATCTCATTTGATTTACCTTAGAATACTTCACTATTTTATTTTATTCTAATTACAATCATGCATAACAGATTCTCTTTTAAAGCAAAGCTGACATTTTAAAACATACCTGTAACTTCAGCTTTGATATTGCATTAAAAGCGACAGCCATTGATAAGAAATATATTCTAACTAAAAACTTAACATTTTATTTAAAAAATTCTCTTCAGAAAGGAGAAAGTCTGCTAGACACAAATTACCTCAAAAAAACCCCCCCCAAAACCCATAAATATTTTTGACTATGTTCTTAATTTTCTAAGCAATGATTTCTGATGCAACTCACAAGATTAGAGATTATGACATCTTTGATAGAATACTTGAATATCTTAAGAGTAACTGGACTGCCTAGTAAAACCAGCAATATTCTTCTATTAGGAAGTGAGCTAAAGTGATCGGGAGTCTCTGCAATGTTGCAGTGAGCATAATACTTGGTGTCAACCTCAGGACAAAGAGGTATGCCATCAGTCATAATTATGGGTAAAAAAAATTCATTATTAACTAACCTAAATTACCTGGAAAACAAAGTCAGCATAGCTATTTGCAGCAAATGTGTAGGGAGACTCACTCATTTCTTGAATTGCTGAGGTTTTCAATGTCCTTGATCCATTTGCTTTGTCTCAGCCCATGATATCTGGATATAAATTTCTTCTAGCTTCTACTCCTTACACTGCCTTTTAATAATTTACAAGATCCTGCAGAAAGGTACAACTTATTTATGTGCCTGCAAACAGAGCAGGACCTATTTTTTAAACATGCCATTGGCAGTACACATGAATTCCTTAAGGTAGTTTCCTGCACAATGAACGTTCAGTAGATGGATTACAAGTAATGTGGTGACCACTAACAAACCAAAGGTGTACAACTCCATTAACACCTCCCCAAGCATTTTCTTCCAAAAGGTCTGATGCTTCACAGCCAGAAAAGCACATCAAATCCATTCCTCAGTGTAATTGTCTCAGGCAATCCTGATTCTGATAACCTATGTAGAAAACAGAATCATTGTCCCTTTACTGTTTCCAGAGACATGAACGCTAAATTAAGCTTGTGTTGTGTTACAGTCCCTTTTATTTCTTAAGCAAGCTAAATACTGTATTAATTCCTGTAATTCTTCTCTTACAATATGGCCTCCTCCAGCTACCTAATACAAAATACATTATTCTCTTTGGGTTCACTCAAGTTCGACAATACACCAAGGGGATGGTGCTCACAACCAAACTAAGTATACATGCAATTCAATTCCCTCATTACTGCAATTGCCTTTTTTGCCAGGATGGGATGATGATGCAGGAAAAGCCACAGTTTTTCTCCATATATCCCATTATAAATTTATGTCTGTGGTATTTTTCCTACTATCAGACAGCTCTCAGTACTGCTGTGTTGCAGGCATTTTCTCTTTCTAACAAATATTTATGTTGATTTTTTTTTAAACTGTAGAAAGTAAAACTCTCACAAGTGTGGATGTGACTTAGCAATTTTTCAAATTCAGCTTTTCTATCTGTCCATATTTCTAAACTGTTTTGGTCCTTTTGTATTACTTACTGCCCCTACCGATATTCTGTAGACTTCATGTTAAATGTGTAGCTGTATTAGCAGTATATGACTTCCTCCAATAACTCTTTTCCCCATTTAAGGACAGATTCTGAGGTAAATTTCAGATTAATGAAAAGATACCATTCACTTTAAGACAGAATTTCCTATATTTTAGTAACATGGCAATCAGAGAACAACTAACACTTCTGCTCTTTTAAAATTGTGGCTGTTACAGCATTAATGCTATTCTGTTAACTAATTAGGATATCACCTTTGCAGGTACCAATGACTGTAATACAACTCAAAAGGAAAATAAATCAAAAACTACAAACAAACAAACAACAAAAAGCTAAACAAACAAACCCATAAAAATTCCAGCAAAACCCCAAAATTTGTCAATAATGTAACCTGGCTGTGCCACAGAACAATATTCTCCACATGCCCTTGGCCTATATCAATTAAAAGCATTTTAAGTTATGAAAAATAAACAATTCCTTTACACTATTTGAAGCAGATGATTTCATCAGCTCTAAAACTTAATTACAGAAGTTATACACAATAGTTTGCGTGGGCATCTGATAAATATTCAATTAAGCAATGTTATTAAAACCCGAAATTACTTGTGGAGAGCAGCGTGCTGGGAAAGCATAGTGGTAGTGCACAGCACTTCTATGCAGCAAATGTGACATTTAGAATCCAGCACTTGACATGCAGATTGCATTCACAGCAGAGATGTATTGAGACTACAGGTTACAACACCTCCAAGCTGGACGCAGGTTCTGAAGGAAAGAGAAGCAAGAAGACTGCAAAAGAAGAGTGGACACAATGCAGCATAAGATCCACTAGGATCAAGAGCACTAATTTAGGCACACACCTAACAGCTTCCACAAGAAAATTGCTTTATGCATATAACACTGACTTCAGAATAAAACCCCCCAAAACAACGACATCAATACAACTATCTAGTAAGCTGTAAGTTTTAAGGCATTAAAGGAAGAAACATAAGGAGGTTATTCTGAGAGAAAAGCAAGAAAAATCGATAGGAACTTCCAGGTGAAAGTCTAAATGAAAGTTTATTTTATTTTTGTTTCAGTGATTAAAAAGGTCACCTAAAAACTCTGTCAGAATTAGAGATGATTATGTCTTCCCCTGTTAATTAAAGAGAGAGCTTGTATCCTAGGTCTAATGAAAATGAAATTACAGATACTTTACATAAGATGGAAACATGCAGAGACAGTCAAACAGGAGGTGCTAGGAAAAATACCAAATATATCAACAGAGTAGAAACATTAAAAAAGAAAAAAGGAAAAAACAATTTCATATAAACCTACTTACAGTTAATTTATCATAGCAACTAAGGGAACAAACAACAAATAATTCAATGAAAAATGATAGAAGTTAACTAAATACAACTGTTCTGTGGCATTTTTTCTTTTCCAAGAAAAATATAATATCTAGAATAATCTAATAATTTATACCTAAGCATTATAGAAAAACTGAAGACAAGCCACATGGTTAAATATACTCAAGCAATCACCAGAAATATTGATAACTTCATCCAAACTGTAACATTCCTTTCAAAAAACCCCAAACTTTTCTCACTGTTCACAAAGCACTGCAGCGATGTGTCCAAATAAGGACGATCTCTGAGTTTGCAGTTTCAGCCAACAAAGAAAATTAGTAGGATGTCAAAGTTCCAGAAAAAGCCAGAATGAAATAAAGTATTTGACCTGAAAAACAGCACTGAATTCTATCCACACTCACCTACAGAACTACTCTTACCAAAGGAAGGAAAAATAATAATAATAATACCAATAAAAATGAAATCACATACACAAGTTGGAATGAGAGGAAAACAAGCTGGAATAAAAGGAAAACATTTTCAGATAATGACAAGAACCAAAAAAAATTACTAACACATCAAAAAGCAAACAATTTTTTTAAAAGCTGGTATCTTTTGTTCTCTCTGCACAAAGAATGAAGGAGGCTTAGAAGGAAGTGTTAAATAAAATATATGAAGAGTTTCTCCTCATGTTAACTGTACATTCCTCAGATTTTGATGGATAATTGAAAGATAATGAAAATGAGGAATCATGACCAAATAAAGCACAGTGGCTTCTGAGTTGGGGGTGTTCTCATTAAAGAGACAGGATGTTAAGTCAGGTTATTTAAAATTCTTTGCTTATTTTTCATTTCTGCTTAAACCTGTTTAATATAAACTCATGAGGATATATGGAATAAGTTCACACTGTCAACAAATTCTTGTAGTGCTTCAGAGGATCCTAAGCTGGGGAAGGATCTAGAGAACAAGCCTTATGAGAAGAGGATGAGGGAAATGAGTTTCTTTAGACTGAAGAAAAGGAGTCTCAAGAGGAATCTAGAGAGTCAGTATATCCTTTAAAAATAAAAACCCTAACAAAATTAAAATCACATACTGCATCTCCATTCACAGAGAAGAAGAAGCTTCTTATTGTAATATGATCTTCAATTTCCAAACTTACTCATTTGATTTATACAATCGAAAGAAAATTCTTTCCACTCCTCCAGAATAGATTACAAATACCAAAAGTGGGCTCAGCCATTCAAAAAATGCAGTCCTGGTTAAACAACCAGGGACTGCTATCTCTTTCACTTCTGACATTTCTTAACACTTCAGCAGCAAACAAAGCTGTTACACTGATAACTTTTAGAAACTCACTTGGAATTATCTGAACAGATTATAATGTATTTACTTAGGCATAAAATCGCCTAAATTTTCAAAATTAGGCTTTACTTATGAGACTTTTTCCTAGACCTTTGAATAATGTTATATATTTATTTATCTGCATAAAGGAAAGAAAATATACTGCAGTTTACCATGTCCACCACTAACAAATCTAAGACTGAAACAAAAGCCCACTCTGCTGGAGTTGAGGAATGGTTTAATTTCATTTAAGAATGTGAGGCAATTCAGTAAACTTCCAAAGGTGCAAGTGAGATGCATAATACACAGCCTCTAAAAAACAATGGGAAATGCTAGCCTTCAGCATTCAGGCTTTTGCAAATCTCATTATTCTTGTAAGAGGAGAAAAATGGCATGCAATGTTACTAATCAAACAAGTCTGCTCACTTTGTCCAGACCACTGGAATCCCCTACCCTCTGTTGCTACATCAGAATACTTCTCAATTGAAACATAACTTTATCACTTTATAAACTGCTTCACCAGACATATCCCTCCCCAAAAAGATCACCATGCAGTGAAAAATATCCTTCTCAACTGTGTCATACAGAGGATAGGTTAAGCCTGACAGAACAAGAGAGAACACCTTCCTTGCAGATGCCATCATATTGCAGAAGCATCAACATCAAAACCAGACATTTTCTCAGAGGTTCATTCCTGGTGCAGTATGCTCCGTTTCCCGTGCAATGCATAAAAGAATTAAATAATAGGAAAAGCCATACAGGAGGGAGCTACCAGCCACAGCAACTAGAGAGAGAAGAGGCCATCACTCAAGCTCTTCCCTTCCCTCGCTGGGTTGTCACCATTTCCTGCACATATCTGCTGACAGGTCAGCTCACCAGGTGTTAAGAAAAGTCACCACCAAGAATAGTGCTGAATGTCATTCTGTTCCTCCTGAACTTACATTCAGAGGCGACTTTAGTTTGCTTATAACAAAATAAGACTATTGTCTATCCCATCTCTAGTCACTTCCTATCTCAGCCTGTTCTGCACAAGGCTTGATTTATGTTCCTGCACTTCACACTTCCACCCTGGGAAAGAACACAACTTGTCAAATACTTCTTGATAATTAACATTATGTAATCTTTCTGAATGCAATTTCTTGGTGAACAAGACATTTTTAAAAATCTGTAAAAGATCCAAGTTGTGGAGCAGCGTGCACCTGAAAGATCCAGGCTACCCCCAGTCTTAGGTCACTCACCTCCCAGTGTGATTATTACAGGTCACTCAAGAAGACATATAAAGGTCCAAAACTATCCTGCAGGACACATGTGAAAAGAGAATAGCATTCCTCCTCGAGTCATTTTCTAACAAACTTCTACAGCAAATCCAAACACCCCATCTCATATTTATAGATGTTATAAACAGGAAAGTTCTCTCAATTACCTTTTTCTGTTAAAGAAAAGAAAAACATTTATGCAACTAATACAGATGTCTTTTTTCCAGCAAAACCGGGAGAGTCCAAATGCTTTGTCTGATTCCATGAGCTAGTTCTCATTAAATAATAAACCACACACAATCCTTTCTTCCTTCCCAGCCATGTCACAACATACGTCATTTGACAGGTTTGCAGGGCTGCAGCCTCCCCGTGTCAGACAAGAAACACACCAAGCCTTGGCATTACAATCAGTGGGCATAACTTATCAATATTTGTATTATGGTAACATTCAGAATCCAGCCAAACTGGGACCATCAGTATCAGTAATAGAATTATTATTTAGAGCACTTTTCCCCCAATAGTACAAAATAAACAGGATCAAATGAGGGTATAAAAAGGGACAAACAGAGCTGGTCTAGGGAGGAAACACAATGGCAAAAATCACAAAATACACCTAATGCCTGGACAAGCTGGGAGCAATATTCAAAACTAATACCTGTTATCAGGTTACAGGTCTTTTTTGATACCATGTAGGAAAAACCTTCAAGAGATGGTTCCACTATGTGAAAAAATCTAGCATGAGAGATGGGGTTTATGTATAACATGCTAAATGGAAAATACAACAATAACTGAAAATCTGAACTCTGTTAAAGACAAAGTCAAACTTTCACAAGAGCGATATTGTGAAACAGAATAAGTGGATTTTTACTTACACTTTAAATTCAAAGACTTTTTGCATTTTTCAGCAGTTTAAGTATGTGACCAGCTTGCTTTATACCTAATGGGGAAGAATGCCCCTGTAATCAAACGGTACTTACACTTTTGTAAAGGTCTCCTGGGTTCAGAAAAAAATACGCATAATTTAATTAGAGAAACAGACCAAGAAGAAAATAAATCTATCTTCCGATGATACTTTTGAAAATTAAAAATTACTTTTTTCACCTTCCCGTCCTTCACCAAAACTGTGTGGAATGTCTAGGCATCAGTGCAGCTACTTTTTATATTTTTAAGACACAGAAATATTTTAGATTATACTCCTTTATCTGGTTCACCTGCTTGTGTTCCCATTTCAGACAAGTTTGTTTCCTAAGACACATGGCATAAGGGGGGATGACATCATGTTCTGATATTTTTTCACTGTTACTTTGGTAGCTAGGCTTTTTTTACTGCTTAGCAAAACATGATTTCATGATCAGATTGCTGTTATCTTTCAATCCTGTTCTACCTTGTCAGGTATTTGAGAATTCTGAAGTAAATTAGTGACAATCAAATCAATAAAGTCCACTTCTATTTGCATGGCCATATTCCATTTTATTCCATAAATTCCATTCTATATAATTTATCATAACTGGCACAAGATATTCTATTTTGCAGTTTAAATGTACCTAGGCAAGCTGTTAGATTATTTTAAGATCCTATCTGAACCTGTAAGACACCACCTGCCAAAACATTCAAAACCTGAATTTAAATATGTGAACTCCTATTTTTACCAGCTAACTCTAAGGGACCGGGGAGGAAAAAAAACCCAAAAACCCAAACCAAAAAACACCTCCAAAAAACCCCACAAAAAACTAACAGCAACTTTCTGGACAGGTTCTCTCATAATACCTTAACAGACCTGCCTAACCTTGCTTTCTCTTGAAAGCTAAGTAACGATTAGATGGAACATAACTAAGAGCAACCATGGCAATTCCTGTATTTATATCCTCAAGTAACAGGAGTTACTGGAAAGAAATATTCTAAGTGCTAACGGGCAATATACAGGTGTTAGAAAGTCTAAATTAAAAGGACTGTACCAGCCCAGATTAAACATATCTGAGTTGGGCCTTGGCAATGTAATTGTGGTGTTTTCTGGTTTACAGTACCCTTGTGGATCCTAAACCTTACTGAATAAGAAGCCATTAAAAAAATTCAAACTTTCCCATTATAACTGTATTGTCCTATTATTTCAAATTATGCTTTTATCCATCACCCAGTCAGCATTACACATCATGGCCAACACAAAAATTCCCAGTATTTTGAAATAAATTTTCAATGCACATTCCAATTTCCAGATTTACAAAATTTTTTTCTTTAAAAAATCTGGCTCTGAATTCCCCTGAGCACCCAAAACAGGAGTCTTAGTACACTGTGGCTGCTTGCACACTTCTTAGCAGGACAGCTTAGTCATAGGAAAATGGCACAGTTTTCTTTTCTAATGCCGTCCCTCTGTTTTTCCCTAAAGAGGTTTGCCATATTTCTTCTGGCCAGGAAAAAAGCATAGTACATAGAATTTCTTTCAAATTCCCTTACTAATTTTTCCATTTCTCTATGAACACCACTCAAGGAATGCTCTATGCAGGTTGAAATAAGTGCTTGTCAAACTGCAATATTCATTGCTCCAACTGTAGAAAAGGCTTAATTAAGACTTTTGCAAAATGCCTTAGATGAACAAATCCATAGCTGGGACAGAGACAAAAAAAATCAGTGCAAAACTCATGGGCTTTATACAAGCAAACAAATTAAATTATTAGAAAGGGAGGAGGAAAATTAATTGCAAGAACAATCAGTCAACCTAAAGAAATGATCCAAATATGTCAGGGGGATCACTACATAATGTTCTCTTGTGGCACTTGTTCTGATAAAACAGGGACACCTATTTCACCAAGGTAACACTAAAAGCCCAAGAGCACTCTCTGCCAACACTGCACACACATGCATTTGGTTTGCATGCGTGTGAATCATATTTATATTTAAATCAATGGAAAGCACAGAGCACTGTAACATCAGGATTAAAATCATGATTTGGATATCTGGAATATTGCATATGGATAGGCATAGCTGACAAGAAAAGGAGGGAGAGAGAACCGTGGATTCCAGTGTTACTTTGCCAAGAACAATTTCTCTGAGAAGGAAGGGAACCTTTCTCAGACAACTTCCCAGTACAAACCACTTCTAGAGCACAGAGCACATCAATATGTTAGTCCATTCCCTGTATTCCTGCTATCCTGGACTGATACAAGTCTAAACAGTGTCTGTAGAAATTAACAGGTAGATCCCGCTGCTTGTTCTAAGACCACCCAATTGTACCTCACTGTCCCCAGAATCTACTTTCCATGGAAGATGTCTCTGTTCTCTGTTCCTTCTCAGGAGCAGTTGAGTTTGCTGGCCAACAAATTTCTAAGTCAGGAAACAATACTAGGTGGGAAAAAGCATAACCAAGATCTGCTCACTATTTTTGTTTATTACAGATGCTTTAGGATACAGTATGGAGAGAAGAAAATATCTAAACTGAAGGAATCCTCTTAACATTCTCTTTAAGTATTTATATGGCTATATGCAAAGGTAATTTTTTACTGATACTAGACTGTGTGGGTGTTTTCATTTGGTTATTTCAGATTAAATTGCATTTTTCTTTCTGCCTACATACAAAACAAAAGAGTGCAATTGCAACACAGCCCTGCTAGCACTCACCTTTTAACAAAACTTTTTTGGGGTGCAATCAGTTCATGTGTTAACATTTGAACTCATCGTGTATTTAAATAAGAGTATAACAAATGTATAAAGATACCAGAAACCTTGATACTTCTGAGATTTTTCAACAGAAGAGAAGCCTAGTTTTCTTCCCAGTTCTAGCTCTTCAGACCTGTTTGAAACTTTCATGACCTCTCCTATGCCTTTGCTATTCTTCAGTGCTTTTCTTATCCTATTTACTTCCTTACAAGATTTCACAGACCTCACATCAGATGCAAATTTGGCTGCCCGCAACCCAATGCTCCATATGGCATCTCACCCACGTACTCTTACACTTCCATAAAAATCTCTTTCACTTGGTGTTTTATTTTGCTTTGAATCTTTTACTTAGTGAATTGATTCAGTGTGTTTTCCTTAGATTTCCATATTTTATCCCTGTTGCTCTGTTACTGCCAAAATCGTTTTTGTTAACTGCCATATATATGCATATGGATAGTCCAACACATCATGACTATCAAAACCAGAACTCAGGTCTGAGTTATTTGACATTTGCTCTGTGAACTGACATTTCTCATTTCACCTGCAGGAGCTGTGAAGGAAGGTCAGACAGTTTGTCCAGCTCTTCAGAAAACACTGGTTTAAAGGAGGCAGAGAGCTTCAATATAGTTTACTAACATTTCATTCTTACAGATGACTGGCTACACACAAACAGATTGAGAAGTATATTCCTCTGCAGGACAGATACTACTTAGCATTCATAATATTTGCAGTGGTGCCCAGAAGCTGTATAGATCCTATTATAAAGCAACTTGGAACACCATCTCTATTTAGAAACCTATGTTCACTCGCTTAAATGTTAAAATTAACTGGTATAACTAAATATTTACCAGTCTCCCCCTTTGCCATTTCCCCCCAACTGCTTTGAGAGCTGGCTTTCTAGCACTGGCCACCTTCTCTCTTTGGGTTTCTCATAGAAAATTTAGAACGTATTAGCAGGGGTTTTTTTTAGCACATCAGTGTCCAGAATGTTGTTAGAGTTCCTGAATTTCTTTTTCTTTTAGGTCTGGTCTTTATCTATACATGACCAGTACTGCAGCTGGAAGTGCAGCCAGCTGTTGGATAATGAAAGAGAACTCACCGTGACAGATAAGAAACATAAACAGGAGAGGGAAAAAAATCACCAGTGGTTGAGAGAAAAGACAAGTGAAGTGGTAAATGGGTTAGAAAGTGCAGAAAGAAAGAAATTGAGGGCTCTGAGTAAGAGAATGACCTGGCTGGAGAACAGAAAGCAACAGTACAGCTTCCCACAGGACACCTCCCAGCAGGTAAGATTAATTTCCCTCCCTCTCCCACGCTCTCTTTGTTCAAATTGCAGCTAATCACTTGCAAATAAAGTGTGGTTAATAGTGGCTACTTAGAGATGACTGTCCCTTAAGTGATGTTTATATAGAACACAAGAAGAGTTGTGTTCTACATAAGAGACTATAAATCTTGTACCATCTTAAGACTTGTGTGTAACAAAATCTCTTTCCAAAACCCTGACCCAGAGTTAAATATGAACACATGAAAAAACCCCAAACAAACAAAAAACCTTAAAACAAAACAAACAAAAAAAGCAACCAACTAAACAAAACAAAAACACCAGGAAAAGGTAGCTACAGTTTCTTGTCACATGCTGCATTTGCAATCCAAGGCATTTGAACTATAGCTCCATTTCAGAGAGAAATCTGAAAATTTTATGCTGTTTCCCCTAAACCCTACAACTGATAATTCCCTTTACTTGTCTATTCCAAGCTACTTATTTTAAGCCGTATTCTACAAGCTTGTATTGCTTAATTAGTACTTTACTTCATTAAAGTCAACAGAGAACCAACTTAAATGAAATGAATGATGTATTTGGTTTTGAAGAGGATTTTATGCTTAAGGAACTGGTGCTTCTTGCAAACAAGGTGTCAAAGACTTAGGTTCTCAACATGTTGCAACAGTGCATAATTGCTCGCTCAGATTTGTTACCCAAAGAAATACATTTTTCTGAAATAAGTCAAACATCCATCAAAACACTAATTTATACAGGTTTTAATTTTTATTAAATAACCACAAAGAAACCCTGTCACAAGGGATTTTTCCATAAAGACAGACCTTTGTGTCAAACTAAATTGGTCAGCACATGCAAATTATTTTGGATTATACTACATTCTGAAAAATGACAAGATCAGACTGTTTTAAAAAGGGCATAGATCAGTGATTACGTTGAAAAGGACAAAATTACTAAGAGAACTCAGGTATTTTGACAGTGCATGGAATTATTTATGTTTGCACCAAAAAAAATTAATCTATTCACACACAAATTGACTTAGAATTTATATATGAGAGCAAGAATGCAATCTTCTAGATAGCTATACTTAGCCTAGAAAAATAAAACCGATATTTTATGATGTGAAGAATATTAAATTAGTATTTTGAAAAAATTTTTACCTTCACTGTTGGCTGAAACCAACTGCCTGGGGCAATACAAATAATTAACATTCTGAAAGCTAATATGTACAAATAAATAATTTCTCCACACAGATTCTGCGTAACTTAAGTTACTCATATGTATTTTTACTTACGTATCAAATACTTGTACTTTTACTTACATATCACATAACTTACGTATCAAATACTTGCAGTGATATTTCCTTGCAACTCAGTAACTCCAACGAAATACAGCTTCCTCATTATTTAACTGAATAAAACCACTGAAGAGCTATTTTTCAATTTCAAAGCAGATGCATGATGCTGTAAATACACCCATGGGTGTTTTCAGCTATTATTTTGGTTGCTGGATAAGGTCCTTAATATTTTAATGGTGTAACATTAACATAAAAAAATTATGAGAGATGAAGAGTAGGAAACAATGGAACAAAATCAGCTGGACAGGACCTACCATGAGCATCTCATCCAACTGCCAGCTTCAGGATTGACCAAAAGTTAATGCATACTATTATGGGTTTTGTCCAAATGCTTCTTCAATGCTGACATGCCTGAAATGTTACCTTATCATAACTACTATAATGTTTAAATTTCATTAATTAGTTAGTCCCAAAAGCTTATAAATGCAAAATTATTTGAGCACTGTTATTTGTATAATGTAATGGTTGAGAATTGCTCTAATTTTAACACAAAAAATAAATCTAATGAAATCATCTTTATGAGACAACAATAATTCAGCCTATTGGGAAATAAATCAACAGCAACAAAAAAACCCAAGAAGGATCAGACTTGCAAGGTTGGTTTTTGAAATCCTCCAGTGCAATTCATCAGCTTCGACAGTGAGCTGAGACTTATATAACCACTTATCTTTTAGTAAAATCAGCTGCTGTTACACAAAGCAGATTACAGTGCAACTATTTTAACCTTGAACTGAGAACTATACATCTCAAGTAGAAAAAGCCTTCCTGCAAGGTGCTGATTTTCTTGTACCTTCCAGTTATTCTACAATGCAAGTAACTCAGCTAGAGCAGTTAATATCCAGGGTATTTTATATTTCTTGATCTCTTATTTCTCTGGTACGATTCCTACAACTGGGCATGCAACTTTGCATAGGTTCTACAAACCTCCCTCCAAAAAAAGTGTTTCAAGATCCTAATTATCTCATCATTTGAGGTTGTTTTACCTCTTCCTGCTTTGAACTGCTTCAGAGAGAAAGGCAGTTTCATTGCTCCTGTGCTGTTCTCACCCAGCATAAATGAGAAGGATCCTTTTCTTACAGATAATTGGAGGATCAAAAATAACAACTGTCTAATTGCCTTCTGCATGGGAAAAAAGTGAAGGAAACAAGAATCCACTAGATGTTCACTAGGGGAATGCTCTTGGCTGGAAGGGAATTTTCTATACATGTTTATGTCAATAGATGGCTGCAACAGAAATGCTCTCAGAAGCTGGGACCAGATCCAGTCACTCTGCAGTTCCATATGAAAAGTACAGAATAAGTTCTAATAGCAAAAGAAACTCTACCCTTGCGATATAGTATATTTTGTTTGTAAAAACACTTTGATGAGCATGTTCTGGGGCTCTCTGGAGGTTTAAGAGTGTCCAAGCTTGCCCAACTGCACAGCTTTCCAAACCTATTACAAAGTCAGACCAGAACCCTCAATTCCTTTCAGGACTGCAGTATTCCTTCATGCCATTATTTACCAGTTTTAGCTAGGCAAAATTCCTCTTAGCTTCTATCAGTTTTGCCAACATGAAGATGAAACAATTCTGGCCTTTGAAAATAAAGGGGTAAGAGGCTAATGCACTAACTCATACAGCTTCATTAGGTAGATTTTAAACTTTACCAGGGAGTTTAACTATCACATGTATGGCTTTGTGGTGGGATAATTTAACAAAAACAGCAAAAACCCCAAAAACCTAAGCTGGATGTACAACATTCTGTCATGTCTAGCATTTCAAATTTCTCCAAGAACACTCTTAATTCCATCCCAATGCACATTATCCTTTGTTTACATTTGCAAGGAGTTCCAGGTTTATACGTTCTTATTCCTTACCTGACTGAGCAAGGGCTGTCAAAAACTAACTGGCTTCCAAACTGCTGCTTATACAAATGATGAACTAGAATGCCTGTCTTTTCCTGTTTTAAAAGGCTTCTGCCTCATACCCATTCAGTGACACCCACTCTAGTACAGGCAGATCGTTTGTCTCCATCTGAAGTGGAAAGACATGAACAATGTTTTATTCTTTAGTAAAAATGTGAGTTTGAGCCAAGGGCAATTCAAAATTTTCTATTTGTAACAGACCTGTTTGAGGAGTTTTTTTTCTATGCTGGTGCTTCTATAGCATGCCCTGTTAGAAGTCTCTATCCTTCACTCCTAACCTAAAGCTGTAAACAATTTTATATACTCTCATTCTCCTTTCAGCATCTGGGCTCTGGCAGTCAGTTCTCTAGGCAATGGGAAGAGAGAGTGGCCTCTTCTCAATTCCTGCAGATGCTTTCTACTCATGTTGGGACAAGCTATTAAGTACTAACTAAACACCAGGTTTAAAGAAATTTAAGACTGCACATCTATTAAAAGAAATAATTATTCTATCATTTAAATCGTGCTCCTCAGTAGTGCTCAGGAACATATAATAAAGACCATGTATGGGTAGGTGTAATTGGATGCAGTTGCCTTAGGAACAAATGTTCAGCATACAAAGCAGGAAGCCTGCTTAAAAGGCAAACTCAAAGACTTAAGCCTGGTAGCTGAAATCTGGCTTGACTGAAGTTACTAAGAGAACTACCATGGGCTTGGTTGGAGTCAGGGATTCATCCCAAAAGCTTTTCTAAGTCTCTCATTATTATCAGTGCAGAACTAAACAATACATTAAAAAGTGCTGTACTGATACTGAGATGCATTCCCCCGTTTCCCTTGTTCAGTAAGCTCATCACAAAAGAAAAACTACCTAGAGAGTCATAAGAGAGTTTAAGCTTATACTCTAAAGACTCTACTTTCAGTACCACTTCCAGTGTATTTGCATTACACAGGCATGAGATATTGTGCCTTTAGAGAAATGTTATTGTAGGGTGTAAAAGAATTTGACATGGAGAGATAAAACACTCTGGTATATGAGTATCATTTTAAAGTAATATTAATAGCAAAGATTCCTATAAAGATGCTATGCAAAATTCTTTTCATTTTGTAGAAATACATACAGAATGCCTAATACTGTTTGCCAGAATGATTTCCAGTGAGATGCAGTTTTTACTATGCACCTAGCAGCCACAGAAGGCACAAAATACTGTTCCCAGTACAAGATGTGTTTCTTGTCCATGCATTTCTCTATAAAGGAATTACTCATCCATGCATCTATGATTTACTCCCACTTTTGTTTTCATTTGGAGAAATATTATAAAACACTTCTCACCCTGGGCAAAGTCAGAATGCATATACAGCCTTCTACCTCTTGAAATCACTACTTGCAAAAGACAAGGAATTTCCTACAGATATTAAACTACACTTTACTACTAAGCTGTAAAGTTTGAAAGCAAGTCATCTTTGAAAGAAGAAAAAGCAAACACAGAAGTTTTTTATTAAATAAATTGTTTATCAAATAATACTTCCCAGAGACTCTGAAGTAATTTTATGAACTGGAACCAGAGATCCAATACCACACTGCACCCTCTAAGATGATCTTCATAAGTCTTACAAGCCAACAACCATGGAAGGCAGTCATTTAAGGTGTCTTTGTTCATTCTTCATATATTCTCCCCATATAACCTGGCAAGCTGGAGAAACCAGGCAGGAGTCAGATATCCTCCTGAAATCCCTGAAGCCATGCACACAGTAGCTCAATTCCTTCATGTTAACCTAGTTTTCATTCCTACTCATGTAATTCCCCAGACTGATAAAGAGGACTTTACTTCCCATATATTGGAAGAAAGTTCACTTGGCTATATGTAGGAGTCCCATGATATACCTACAATAATAACTGAATGTGGGCTCATGGTCATTTCCAAGCCAAGACCATCTGTCATTCCCATGTCTATTGAAAAAATTTAAATCACTTTTGAACTCCTGAATGCACCCAAATTCACCTTGTCTGGGCATAATCTCTGGCTTGCATGAAACTCGAGCTCCCAAATTCAGGCCCATGGAATACGCTTGCAATGTATGTAAGAAATAGCTGAAAAATAAGTCCGGAAAAACAGAGGACTCTAGTCACAACATATGACGTAGAAGGATCAGGAAGCTGAATCTGTTTAAAAAATGGCCTTTTTGCTCTTACTCCCATTGCTCAACCTGAAAGCAATCAAATTTTCTAACTTAATTAAAGACATTTGCCATGACTCCACTGACTTTAAGGGGTTTGTTTCTTGACTGCCTTTTTCTACCTTTACATTGTTTTGTAATTTCTTCTCTTTAACTAACCTCTGGTAATCAAACCTCAACATATTTGTTTACATTATAAATACTTTGTTTCTGAAGCAAAGAAAGTTCTGCAACTGAGAAATTACCAAGCCAGTAGAACACTAAAAGCTGTGCAGCAAAAAATCATTTCAGCAAAATGAAGAAACGATAGTTTCTGTCATTAATTTCTGTTCCATCCGTAATGGAAAGTGCTAACCAAAACTATAAGTGGTAGCTAGCATCTAAGCTGAAAAAGCAAATATGATTACCATCTTCACTTGTTCAAAATAAATGGCTGCATGTTAATTAAATCAGTCTTAAAGCTTCCAAAAAACATTGCACAAAGTGAACAGGATAGACAACAGAATCATAAAGCCATGAAGTTGTATTTCCTGTTTCACGGTGAAAACACTGCACTGTTGATATTAATCCTGGCACTGCATATTTCAACTAGGGCAAAAATTTGCAAGCAGATAATCCCTACTGAACACCCAATGAACCAGATTGTCTGGAAAGCAGTTACTGTTTGAAAAAGGAAAGGCGACTCCAGGCTTTCAGGACAGGACCGTGTATACACCATCTCCATCCTCACAGAAGCTCATCAACACTGAAGGAGCAGGTCCTTGTTTCACTTCCCACCTGAGCACAAACCTGTGCCCTGTTCACACAACTGCACAGATCTGGCAAAGCCAAAGCACGATACTCTGGATGAGGCAGAGCCCCCAGGCTGCCACAGGGCTACAGACAGCACAACAGCGAGCGTAAGGGTGGAATGACTTGGCCTGCTCAACTTGGACAGTGGAAAAGTAGGTCAGTTCCCACACTACTTTGATAGCTTAGCTGGAGTGAAGAGATAGCGAGGAAAAGCACCAAATTTGTGGTATTTCTGATGTAGGAGTCAAGGAAAAAAAAACCCTTTGAGTTGTCTCTATTGGATCAGCTCTGCCACAATATTTATATTGCAATATAATCAATAGGATCCATAGGACTCTGCACTGGTGTTCAAAAACGAAAATCTGGTTCCTTCCTTTAGACATATAAGGCACTTTTCACGAATTATTTGACAGAGGCCAGTTACAGCAAAGCAAAAAGAAAATTCAACTGCAAGATTAATGCCTTATTATTTCACTAGAAGCCAGTTCCATTCCCTTATCCTGGAAAGGCTCAAATATTCAAATTTCCTTGCCTCAGATGATTGGCTTGCTGCATTAATATATGCTGTCAGCTATGTGATGTCACTGTTATTTTTCTAAATGTGAGGCCGCCTAAATTCCAACACTGCTGGAAGAGCTTTTCTCAGAAAACAACTCCTGTATTGGCCATATACACTCATAGAAACAAAATGACAGGAAACAAAATAAGGCACATTTGGTTAAAAAATTAACCTTATTAGGGCCTCAAGTTCCAGAGAAAAATTGAGGTGTCTGAAACCATTCAGATGCACTTTTTTATAAGAAGAGCTGACTGAGTGGAGGACAAGCTTTTCAAATTCTGAAGAAAATGAAATCAGGGGTATCTCTGCTGCATCCCTTCTGTCTAGAAATACTTCATGTAGTGGTTCATTACGAAAATACTTCTCTGTGGTCTTCCACACAATCACAGCATTTTTTTTCCAAGGATATGCTGAGAGATGAAAGAACATGTGCCTAGTGAAGACAGACAGGGAATCATAAATACTCAGGGAAGTGGTTTCTACAATAAGATGTACCAGATGAAGGCAAGCTATTGCCTAGGTAGGAACCATGATCTGCAAATAAATTTCTATGAGCATAAGTGCTCATTTTATTACTGTTCTCAAAGGTGTCATAATTCACAACCAACAGCAGAAAGTCTATGGCTTCAGCTTCCAAAACAGCAAGAGGGACAGAACTACACCCCTGTGTTCCAAGGGATGGCACTTCCCAAAAAGTGGCCTTGACATAACTTTTCTATAGAACCATAGAACAATGTGGGTTGGAAGGGACCTTAAGGATCACCTCATTCCAGCTCCCTGCCATTGGCAAGGGATAGCTGCCACTACACCTGGTTGCAGTCTCTTTCTCTTGAGGCTTATTTTATCTCAAGTAAATGGCAGAAATTACCAGCAATTTACACAAGGAATATGAAACACAAACACCTCATTACACGGAAGAGAGATTATGGGATGAAAACTCACCTTGAAGACAGCCCTGACACGAGCTAGAATCTAGTAAAATCAGATATTAAGCTAATAAGTATTGCTAGTCGTTATCCTTTTACAGCTTTGTGTTTCAGTAACACTCCAGTAACACAACAGTATCTGATATCCCGGTGGGACAACACAGGCTTTGTAGTCCAATTTCAACACTATTATCTCATGCAATTAATTGTTTTTATTAAAGAAATCATTATTTAAAGTTGCAAATACCCATCACAGAGTGCACTTCAGAACTATTACAGAAATTTTTCCTGAGGAAGGGTCTGCAACAAAAATAGTTCCAAAAATAAATAAGTAGTCATTCATATCTTGATAGTTTCCCAATTATTTTTCCAAAATTAACTTGGGCCTTCATTATTCCATATCAATTCAGAGTAGTAAGTGTTCTTAGCAATAATCCATTATTCTTGATTAGTTGTTCCCATTTCTGTTAAAAGGAAGGGAAATAAATGCAGTTTTCCAGTGGAAGGATTCTCAAATGCCAGGTAAACATCTCCAAAACTGTTAACATGGGTCCTGACAATGCAAAGATGTACAGCTAGGTTTAGCAGCAGGTTGTCATTTTGGAGACTTCACTGGTATATTCTAACACAGCAGCATTCAATGATAACATTCATTAAGGGTATAAAACAAATGCTGGGAATCAAGAGACTCCTAATTGCTGTCCCATGAACTGTTTTGCATAAATGGCTGAAGATGACATGTAATTAAATCTGCAGTGAAAAATACTGAAAGCAATGAATTAATTTGTTTAAATAGCAAACAAACAAACAAAAAAGATGGCCCATTTTGCAGGCAGTAATTTTTAGTTTCTTCACTATGAAAACTAGATACAAAACACAAAAATGTTTATTCATCTGCCTAGTTAAAAGTGGTGGTTACTTAACACTACACAATTAAAACTGTTGAGTAAATAAGTTACTAAATATTCACTAAGCATTTACCAAATATTTATTAAACAATCAAAAATGTTTAGCAAACCAGTTTAAATGAGAATTTGCTTGGCTTGCCAGCAAGAAATTTAAAACTTAAAGTTTGTGATTAAGCTCTATAGTGTAACAGGAACCAGTTTTCTACTTAGTACTGGCCAAAAAAGTCTTACCAATTTTCAAAAGCCTAAGAACTCTCATGTTTCTTCTCTATTGGAATTGTAGAATTGAAAAACAAGATTCTGAAAGGCTTTTTCTTTAAATATTCACCTGGCATCTTTGCAGCTGCTCAGTATTCAGTACCTGTACTGCTCTGGCCTGCCTCAGGTGGCCAGATTGTGCTCATTCTCTATTGCAAGACCACCCAGAGAGCTAAAACCCACAAGAGCCAATGGGTTCCCTTTCAAAAGAGAAACATATCCTGTAGTATCTGGGATACAAACAGACTTGTGATTAGGTCTCTGAAATACTTGAAGAGACAGTTTCTGGGGACAGCTCTTCTCAGTCACAGTGGCTACTTCGTAATGAGGAAATTGTTTGAGAAGTTTTTGTGTGAGCTGTCATGTGGACACCAGCCAGGAATATCCCTGGTTCATGTATCACCATGTGTAGGTTTAGCTTGCAGCAGATAACTGCAACTGATATCTGAAACAACAATACTACAGTACTTTTAAATCTGCAAATTTGAAGTTGCAAATATTCATCACACAGTGCACTCCAGAACTATTACAGAAATTTATCCTGAGGAGGGGTCTCCAACAAAAATAGTTCCAAAAATAAATAAGTAGTCATTGATAATTCTTGATAGTTTCACAATTATTTTTCCAAAATTAACTTGGGCCTTCATTATTCCATATGAATGTAATCCATCACCATTGCTTTCTTTCACCTGGAGGTGTTCCTGTGTTTTCTTAGGTTTTCTTGGTAACATAAAAATTACTGATGTTAGTACTGACAATGAAGGGTTGAAGAGCATTGATTAAAAAATAAATCAGGCCTCAGATGCCATAAGCCTATTTAAACAATTTAAATATATATAAAGCACATATTTTTATTCATCTTCTAAGCTTCAGTGCTGACCTACAGATTGGGTGTTGTAGAAGGGCTGGTGATCTATAGATTGACCCTGGGAATAGAAACGTGTAGTTTGCACCAAGCGAAACACTTAGAGGCTACTCTGTGTTTTCACCCAGAAAGCAAGATTCTCACATAATCATTTGACCTCAGAAACAGCAACATGAACGATAACACCAAGTCTTGCATTAGTTATAAACTTAATACATTCAGTATTTATGCACTGGAAAGCAAGCAATCAGTTTAAATTAATTGCTTATAGTTGGCCTGAAAATGGCTTTCCCCAGAGAAAATTACAGTCTTCAACTTACGTCTTTGAACTTCTGGAGTACATCACCTCAAAAAGTAAGTTAAATTTTCCCTCAGATGCAGATACATGAAAATGGTATTTGCACAAATTTCTCTTGATTCATATCCTCGCTGGATTTGCTTTCAGCAACTGTGAAATTTCAGCATTCAGTGGCACATGAAAAGAAAATCACAAGGAGGAACACTAGGGATCAGTTGGAAACACTGGTCTTTAGCTGTATAACTGATACTCTAATATTTATAAGGGTACAGTACACATACATTAAATTAGCTAAAACCATCACTAAACTCTTACTTTGAAAGGCTATCAAAGTCTATAACTGGAAACAGTCTGCCCAGAGGAGTTAGGAGTACCCCATCTCTGGAAGTGTTCAAGGCCAACCGGGATGAGGATTTGAGCCAGCTGGTCCAGTGAATGTGTCCCTGCCTATGGCAGAGGGGTTGAAACTAGATGACTTTTAAGGTCCCTTATTACCCAATAAGTCTGTGATTGGCATGATCAGACAATTACACTTTCTGAGCAATCTTCAGGCTATTCAGCCAATGTGTTCTAGAATGCTCCCCATACTGGTGTCAGCACCTAAATTTCACATTCAGGCCAAGACCTAATGTACCACACATTGGATGAGTACTATATTGAAATTTTGTGCATTAAAATTATGTGGTTTATTTTGTTATTGCTGAAATAACTATGAAGAAAACATGAAAAATATGAAAATTAATATTTAAGGTAGCAGGGAGAAGCAAAGCCAGGGAACTTCATTTAGTGGACACAATCTTTCCCTTTCACCTGAACATCATGTCTCTTAAAAGTTATCCCTGGGACAACTTGGAATCGTTCACAAGGTTGAAGTCCCAGAGAAATGTACGTTCACAAGCCATGATCCACAGACAGCAGTCAGTTCCTAATAAACAGAACTCAGTGGAGTGAAAAGTACATAGCATTCTCTTAATTTTCTTTCTGCAGGTAGGAAAATGTCTGTAAGCACACAAAGAATGTAAGTGAATAGAAGGAGACCAAGGCTGATATAATCCTGATTTGTCCATAACAAGTCTGTATTTATGAACATATGCTAAGGATACACAAAATTCCCTGCTTTAAAAGAAAGACCCTAATCTTAAACAAGGAGTAGAAGCAGGTGATCTGTAGGAAGAAGACTGCAAAATAGGGATAGCTGGCTCAAGCCCACGTGAATGTATTTAAATTCCTAATCACATAATGACACACTGTGATATTGAATCACCAGAAAACAGACCCAGTTACAGAAAAATGCATGTTTGGCAAAGGTGAGAGCTGTGAACATTTCCTGTGGAAACAAGTACCCTGCCAATTGCTACAATCATCAAAATAGACAAGTCTTCCACACTGACCAGGAGGACAGTCCAAGAGTTTTGTGACACCTGTATTTCTCAAGTGCAGAAAAGTTCCTAGGGAGCTATACTTTGAAAAATATTTAGAAAACTAATTCCAACTGACAATGCTGTGAAATGGAAACTTAAAAATATTTCTGTTTACCTCCAAAATTGCCTCTGCTCTTCAACTGAAGTCCCAGGGTTCCAGAGGCAGAAATCATGAGAATACACATAACCTTCACGGAAGAGAAGGGCAGTGCTAATACAGCTCTAACAACAGCTTCATCTCTATACAACAAGAAAACTGTTGATGTGATCTGCGAATCTCATGGCATTATTTTGGAGGCTTTTTTTATTAAAGTCTTTGATCCTTATGTTCCAACTAAAAGCAAAAAATAAAAATCAACATATCTCTTGCTGATAAGGAGAATTGCACAAATGTTGAGCTCTGTTACATTTGTAGCTGCAAAAGAATGTGATTCTACAATCTGACTGCATCTTATCTGTTTCTTCCCCTCTGCCTTTATATTCAAAAAATCAAATCACATTCTGCAAAATATTTCCCATGGGACACATATGAATATTTGATTTAGACTGGAGAGCAGTTAACCACATAATTAGCTACCCTGGAAATCAAAGAATTCAGAAAAAGAGGAACTATCAGATTAGATCAGGGAACACTCCTATTCTCTTTCTAAAGTCTGGCAGATGCTATGGAGGGAAGCACAAGAAACCCTCAAGAGAAGTTTCCTCACAGCCTAAGGAGGGGGTAATTCAAATTCTGGATAATGAAGTTTAATATTCTCTCCACTATGTTTCCCGTTTTGTCAAATTCTAGATCTTATCTCTGCTATTGCAATCCCTTGAAGTCTTCATCTCAAGAATCAATTACATGTTTTCTTCAACATTACTTCTTTTTCTATCAGTCTATCATTGATGGCTTTTCGGCTTCTTTGCCAGTCTGCCTTTTTTCTCTTATGACACAGTAAGAAGAAAAACTCTTTATCTGCCTAAGCAACATGTGCCGGTACTTTCCAATACTTTTGTTTCAACCTCTTTAAGGTAAACAGCAAAAACTCTAGAAGCTCTTTACAGATTGCCTGTACTCTTTCTCCTTTCTCATCTCAGAGCCTCCTGTAATATTTTTTGAGAGCAGATAACCCTAATTACAGTATTTCACTAAATTTGCTGAAGGCATCCTAACACACAGGAACTACATCACATTATTTCAGTTCCTAAAATCTGGTTTGCAAGTGCAATCAAACAGCAGAGGTCTTCCCTGAGCTGTGTACAGTCCCAAAATCACCAGCCAATGTAATGTGAAAGTTGGCAGGCAATTTTAGCATTTTCAGGAAACGTGAAGCTTCTGTTTGTGATAAGTGAATGACATTTATTGACATTTCAGCGAATCACTTGGCTGGGACAGGCGTCCCTAGGGTAATGTTACAAGTCCTTTCTCATTCTGTCCAATCCAGACCAGTTTGTGTCTTTAGCACATTTTCACTTCCTCCTCTCTTTCCAACTAATCTATAAGAATATTAAATACTGGAGTCGCTACATAACCTTGAGGCATCCTGGTATGTTTACAATTGTTCTCCAATTTCAAGCAAATTTTGGGGTCATTGTAATGCTATCTTAGGTCATCAGTGGTAGTTTCCCTAATGGAGTTTTGCTAAAACAAAAACAACCAAATCAACAAAAGCTTTCTGATTCTCTCAAAAAAGGTTATATATTCAATACATACACCTATATATATATATAAACAATCTAAATAAAGTACAAAAGGAATACACTCCAATGCAAAAGAGCTCTGGCCCTACAGGCAACTTAGTTAAAATAAAAAGAATGTCACAAAGAGAGATACACTAAATAAATCTAGATTAGACCATGTTATGGACTTATTTCCTGCAAAGCAGGTCCATTATTAATGCAGTCCATAATTATAATCATAGTGCATCCAAATGTCTACAAGGATGCAAAATAAGATGACAGAAAGTACCCAGGTTGCAATTTGAGTTTAACAAAAAATCATTTGTTCACCGTATTTGAACCAAATAAATTTTCTAACTCCAAAGCCACAAGGAAAGTCTGTATCCCAAAATTAGACATCAGCCCAACTTGAAGGAGTATTCAAAGATGTTTCAAAGTGGCTGTGACAAAGATGTCTTCCCACTTTAGATGATATACCCTATTCAGTCAGCTCTTCAGCTGATGCAGATCAACATGACTCTCTTTAAACCAGGCTGTAGAGATGTGTCTTTTCTTCTACGTGTCCTTCTATGTTCCCAGTAACTCAGATTATAAATTGGCAACAAATTCACATAACCTATTCTTTTTTTGGCATACATTTATGAAACTCAGACACTTTGAATATTTATTCCCCACCATTATAACTCAAGTATGTAATTTTGTTACTCAGATTGAATTAGGAGAAAAAAAATGTAACTAGAATAGCAGGCTTAGGCTTGCCATTAACTTTTTCAGACAGAGTTATAAATTTCAACAAATAGGTTATAATTGAGGAGCCAGCATGACCTTTATTATTTCAGAAGGTTCAGCCATAGCAGCTCAGTGTGACTTCAGCTAGAGTATTAGTCACTCTGTCAGATAGAATCATTAACATCCAACTCAGTCTGGCATCCACATACGATCTGATCCTTAAAACTGGCCTGAATAAGCTTTACTCTCAAGAACAGCCCCAGTCAAGGCACTGGAATTGCTCTTATAGAAATACTATACTCCTAGCGAGTAAAGTACCAAATATCTGATATTTCTGTCATAATTGCAATTAAAAAAAAAAAGGCTCTCACAGAAGAGTATTAGAATATTTATTAGTAAAGTCCTATTTTCAGGCAATCAGGACCAGCTCTCCCTCAGAGAAACACTAAACTAGTACTGTGTGCCATGCATTCTTGTATCATTCTATTCCATTATTAAACACACTGCCACGGAGATAATCCAGTAGTAAATATTTCAGAACGTTTGCACTTAATACTTACGGAAGTACAATATGAGAACAACCACTTTATCAGAGCCAGTGTTTCCAGCAAAGCAATGATTTCTGTTACAGCAGAGTCCTTTTATCAATAAACCCCCCTGCGATATTACAAACGACCTTAAAACAACTAAACTAATGTTGTGTCTTCCATTAATTGGTAAACTATTCTAAAACTTTTTAATCATACAATTGACAGAAACATGATGAAAGATGGACAAGAAATAGGGCGTTACACATAAAAAAAAATCCTAGTTGATATATTACAATGACTCGAGGTAATGCTTCCTCCGTAAATCATGTATGTAAAGGAATACAGCTACACCTCTCTTCATATTGTTATCATTTGAAGTTTCTTTCTCAAGTGTGTGCACACGGAAGAAACAGCTCCACTCGACATAGGAAAAGACAGATCATTCACCTCAAGGACTGTGAAAATTTGACAGACTCCTAAAACAACGGAAACACACACTGATAATGCATTACTTGTGGAAATGGTATGTGCATGAGCTTGCAGGGGCTTTTACACAGCTGTCAACCCACGGTAATCACCGTTGCTAAGTATGCCTGCAACATGAAGACAAATATTTGACCTATTTTCTTAGCAGAATTTAGCTGTCATCATTCTTAGCACCACGCTCTCGCGGACCAGCCACTGCCAAAGGACTAAGGCAACACGGGCATAGAATTCTTCGCCGAGAGTGACAGCACTTCCTTCCACGGAGCGAGGTTTGTTCCAGCGGTAAAGCGATCAGCCCCTCGAACCCCCATCGAACCCCTCAGCCGGTTCCGAGCTGCGCCCGCTCGCCCCCGTCCTGGCAACCCTCCCCGCCCGTCCACCCGTCCGTCCGTGTCGGGGACTCACGTTTGTAGCTGGCGGCCCAGGGCTGGTAGCCGTAGTAGCCAGTGATGCGGAGGATGCGCTCCTCGATGGAGGTGAGCCCCACGGACGCGCTGGTGAGGTCTTCCACGGAGCGGGACCACTTCAAGTCCTCTTTAATGGCCTCGTCCACCACCAGGTACTTGAGCTGCCGCAGCTGCGGGCTGATGTCGGACAGCCGCCGGGGGCTGACATCGGGGGAGCGCCGCATGCCGCTGCGGGTCGGGAGACGGGCGTCAGCCCGGGGCCGCGCTGCCAGCGCCGCAGCCCTCAGCCGGCCCCGGGCGAAGTTGGCGGCGGGAGCCCCGCCGGCAGGGGAGCCGGCCAGAGCCCGCGGCGCCCACAACTTTCCTCGCCGCCCTGCACCGGAGCGACCCCCGGGAGCGGGCGGCGCCGCCGGCCAGGGTGAGGTGAGGTGGGGCGGTGTGGGGTGTTCCCGTCCCCCCGGCCCGCCCGCCCGGCCCCGCGGTACTCACAGCGTGGCGGCTTTGCCCCGCGCGGAGCCGTTGGGGAACTCGCGGATCCCCATGGGGAGCAGCAGCGATGGCTGGGGGGCGCCCAGGCTTCCCGGCGGGGCGAGCCGGCGGCTCTCACCGGCCAGGTAAGAGGCGGAAAGGAAGGAAAGGAGCGAGCGGGGGAGGCGGCGCCCCCGTGGCAGAGGGTCCCCGGGCTGGCGCTGGCCGCGGCGGGAGAGGCAGGCAGCGAGAGAGGCGGGCAGGGATGAAGGGACGGAGACGGGCGGGCCAGCGCTGCCGCCTGCGAGCCGCTGCCGCCTGCGGAGCGCGGAGCGCCGGCGGCGGGGGCCGGGCAGGGCAGGGCGCGCTCCGCGCCCCCCACCCCGCGCGCTCCCGCCGGCCGCCGGCAGGGGGAGCCCCCGGGCCCGCCGCCGCCTCAGGCGGCCCTCGGGCGGGGCCGGGCGGGGCGGCCTCACCCTCCCGGCCGGGGCGGCCTCGGCCCCTGGGTGCGCCCGCCCGGCCGAGCAGAGAAACCTTTCCCGCCTCTGTCCCGTGACGGCAAGATCGGAACGGCGCGGGGGGGAGCCGGACAGCCCGAGCAGGGCCGGCTCTGAAGTGACCGTGGACCCCCTCTGACGAGGGCACCCACGAGTTACCCCCGCGGCGCCGAACCAGCACCGGAGCCGCACAGCCTCTATCAGCTCACCTTTACTTTTATTATCTTTTTAAAACACACCGCCTAACTTAAGTGGCAAACATGCGGTTAAGCGTAAATGAACATGTGAGCATAGATGTTACCTTAGACAAAGAATCCATTCACAAACAAATAAGATTAAAATCTGACAATAGATTCTTGGGCAAAATTTGATCACCTAGAAGTATAGATATTTGAAGTCAAAGAGTGTTTTGTATATATATGCCCATATATATCGGGGAAGGGGGGAAAGTCAAGTCCAGGGAGAGAAAGTTGGTACCTTTCAGCACTGCACTAGCTCAGTTTACCTGGAACATTAAACCAGTGAGGTATCAAATGTGTAATTGAGCTGGATCAGTTAAGTGCAACCTTTCACTGTCACTGAAGGGAACATCACAGCATCACTGCACCATTATCAGAAAGGGAAGGTAAAAAAAAAACCCCAAAACTAGCAGGTGAAAATCAAACTAATTATCGTCTTAAATACACATTTATTGAATAAAGCACTAACTTTATTTTACTTCCTCTCCAAGCCTTATTTTGAACCTGTGAAAGGGAAAAATGTTTGCTGCTGAGGAAGCCAGTTCCAAAATCTACTACAGGTGAACAGCAGTGGTCTAGTGGTGCAAACAGAGAGTAACTGTGCAAGTGTTTGATGCTGTACACCAGCAACAACAGAACTCTTTGCAGGGTGTACAAATTGAGGCAGAAGGATGATTTTGGTTGAGGGGATAAAAACACAGTGCTCACCAAATCTAAGGATACTGATCACTGTCTTGATTTAAGTCTCTTTAGGGCATTTAGGGCAGGTGATAACAGGCGTAAATGGGATTAATCATTTCAGTCAGGCCTCCAAAGGCCATCACTGGACCAGCCTCGTTCAGCATGCACAATCCGTGCTGTCTCTGGCTTTAAGTGGTGGACAAGGATAGGATTTATTGTGAGAATTTCCTGCATGTATCTAGTGTAAAATTCCTCCGTGATTATAGGTCCAGAAATAAAACACAGTCTCAGAGCCAGCAAAGGTTCCAATAATGAAGCAAACCAAACATTGTTGACCAGCCAATAGTGACTGACACCTGCTGAGCACTCACCTGCCTCTTGGCATGAGCTGGTGCAAACTAGCAGAGGCTTGTTCAGCCCTGCTAGAAATTTTGCCTCCGTCACTGATGTGTTTAGCTGCTCGTCTTCTATAGCACCAGAGAGTAGCTGTGGAAGTCAGAGACGCTATTACACACATATCCACTTTAATATACCACAACCATCTTATTCTTCTATCCAATAAAAATTTTTCAGCTGTTTTATTCCTCCCCAGCTGCTGTCATTCCAAGGTGTAAATGAAATGACGGATGGGTGTTTCTCCTCTCACGCACACAAGTGACTTTGGACAGCTTGGGTGGCAGCGCTGACAAGCTTGAAGTGAGCATGCATCTTGCAAAAGAGGAAAAAAGTGCATGGGCGTGAACATCTTAAAGTTCACTGAAACATTTAATAAAGGTGGCATTTCAAAATTGTAGTAAGATTCAGCAGCAACATAAACCAACAACTACCTCTTAGGATCTTACCAAACCTTGCTGTAAGTTTTGTTTCTGCTTTAAAAATAGCAGTTGCTGGAGACATGCAAGTAAAAGTTCTCATGTATATTATTTTAATTATGTTCAAGCATGGTAGCTAAAACTGAAATGTTACAATATGGCATTGGACATTAAAGCATAAGTATGGGATTCCACATGACCTGGAATTTGTAGATTTATGGAGCTGTTTAATATTCTGAATAAAAGGAGAAGAAAATATTGTAGTATTCTAGCAATTCTACAAAGTATAAGAAAAAATATTTGCTAAGCAGAATATACCTACTTTAGGAATGTGGGTAAATGGTGTGCAACACCAAGCTGGAGCCACTATAAACAGCTTTTTCTGGACCTCTTACTAGTGAGAGTTTATTACTTTAATAACACACCTGCAATCATTCAAACACAGAAGGGTTAGGAAACTATTTTTTTTAAGGCAGAGCTCTATAGCAAGGGAACAATAAGTAATTATTCTAGAATGTGGTGCCTTATTCTGTCCTGTTAGATACTCTTTTTTGTGTTTTTCCAGACAACATGAAATTATATGCTTCACTGATATTCTGCTCTTAAAAGGCACAGCCATTAAGATATATTAGCATTATGTTGTCTACAGTGTGATGCCATATCAAAGGAAAATATAATTTAAACTATGTTTATTTTCACCTCCCATCAATACTAGCTTGCCAGAAGATTCTCTGGGATGGAAATTTACATTTATCAAAATACTGTTCATTTCATGAGAAAGGTAAGTGCATTTTTTTATTTCTCCCAACCCCTACCCCAAGATAGGAGTTTTACATTTCAAAGACTCTGTGACATACTAGACTAAGATAGCAACAATGTTTCATTGGGCAGCAAAACACTACTGCATAAACAACAGCATGAAGTTGATGTGTTCCCTCTTTCCCAGTTCATAAAAATCAGCCTTAGGACCTGAGTCTTTGGAGTACAACTTAGCTCCCTCCTTAAGGAGGGACTTAAGCAAGTGCCCTTCTCACTAAATATCCTGCATTTGATGCATAGTCCTGCTTCTTAGTATTTTTATGTTTAGCACTGAAAGTACAAGCCCAAGCCATTAATCAGATGTTCCTGCCCCAAGGGTTTTTTGAGTGTTGGACAGAAATACAATATACGTGATAAAAGTCCTACATAATATATGGAAATGCTGTATGGCAAAGCTATTCATTTTCTCCAGCTGGGGTCAGATTTGACATCCACATGAATATAATGCTGCTGCATAACCCAAATGACTCCAGTTCTATCCATGGGACTAATTGTAGCATGTTAAGATTGAATAGGAATGCAACTTTGAGCATAATTCATTTCACATACAAAATATTTTGAATCAGCAGCAACAACAACAACAATAACAAAAAAGCAGAAACTTTCTAGTCCATCCTAGATATTTGCTTGCACTCATGTTTTTATAATACCATCTTGAAATGGTTGAAAGAAACCCAGAGAACCCAGAAAAACTGATACAGCAGGCAGAGAATGGCCAAATGAAGACTGAATGAGAAGCAAAACACAGCCTGGCCACCCCCAGCAGAATCACCCTCGCTCTCTCAAGTAGAGAAACCAACACTGTGCTTGAGAGAGCAGTCAGATGAATTTAAGACAAGTGGGAGCAAATTTTTCACATGAGCACTCACATTGCCCGGATCCCCCTGCAATGCACGGCAAAACCAAACAAGCATCAGAATTTCTGTCATGACACCTTCCTGAAAGCAACTGGAAAGCTCTGGAAATCACAATGTAGCTGCCTGTTATGGTTAGGAAGGGGCATACAGAGTTAGTGTCCCAATTCCTGGGAGGTATGCTGCTTTATAGAAAGCTGATTTTAATCTGCTACTTTGAAGTAGTTGAATGTAAGCTGTTCCATTACTTTCTTTGACAGACACAGTGGAAAATAGAAGTCCTATATATTTGGAATGGAAAATAGACCTATTTTTGTTTTGATATTCATTGTTAGATGAGAAGTGCAGAAAAAAAATTAGGACAACTCGTCATGTCTTAGTGGTGTACGAGCTCTGCCAGTACCTCTCTTCCCAGTTCAAACAAAAACTGAAATGCAAAGAGGAGAAAAATAGTAATGTTTCCTTCCTCCAGCAAGAGCCCCAAAAGGACTGTAGGAGTTTTTAATGAAAGAATACAGAATAGACCTCTTCAATATACCATATCTTGAGAAATGCCAGAAGTTTCAATCTCAAAGGCCACTGTATGCTGTACAACCTTGATATCCCTTCATGTTCTGCCATTTCACATTATTTGTGCTAGAAAATAGTGGGCTATGAAACCGAGGTACTGCAAGTTTTCTGTATTTAGCTGTGTGTGTCTCCTAGTTTGCCCTTGTCCCACAAGTTTGCTGAGAAGTGAGACAACCAACCAGGGAGAGGGGGGGAAGATACAGGAAAGAGAATTAAGGACTCTAGAAAGAACCTGAAAGAAAACTTTTATTGGATTTGTGCTCAAGGAAGGAAGCTGCTTTAGCAAACTAGAGCACTATATTCATATTATGTTTGAAGTTGCTTATCTGGAAGCTGTGCTAGCCCCAAGCAAAACAAGATAATTCTAACCCGTCAGATAAACTTATAGGTTGTTTTCTAGTCTCGAAGGTGTTTTAAATTTGAAATTTTTTTTATGCAAAAAAATGTATCAGCCTTGGACTACACAGATTTCTCAGCAGGAGAGATTTCTAAAGAGAAAGGAAACTTGGAAATTGATTTGACAGACAACTTTTACTGTATAAAATTAATGGCAGCTGTTTGAAGTCACTCATGTGTCTGAAACATTAAAAACCCCACAGCTGAATTTTTGATCTGGAAGCATAGAAGATCAAAAAGGGATTACGCTTTTGCCATATGGTTCCAAAGTGTGGGGAAATGCCACTTACTTCTATGTGTGTATTTTAAGTCCTATTTGTAGGTTAACCATACTTTTTTTTTCCAGACCTAGAATTAATTTTGGAAGCTACTGTAACTATTCTGTTACACCAACTCAGACCTCGCTTTTCCCCACAATATGCAAAAAGGTGTAATTTCTTCACCTTTTGTCACCTGCAATGGATAGATTTCATCATGTCATGGGTAAACACTCTCACTACACTTTTTTTTCCAGATGTTTTTTGAAATTGAAAGACTTCATCAGAAAAAGTAAATCTGTTCAGAGTATAAATTGTTGGTGAGAGCAACAGTAAGAACCAGGGGCAAACAATTTGCTGTGCAGGTCACTCCTGCAGATTGCAACACCCCTATACACTGGATACCCACAGAGAGGCAGATGTTAGCACTGCTGTGAGCCTCAAGGCTGCACTGCTTCTTAGTGGAAAACGATACAGCATTAAAAATGAGGTCTTTCATCTTGTATTTCCTTTTTTTATTGTGGTGATAAATTTGGAACAATGAGATTATTTGATTAAACTTTCTCAGTCACTGCTGAATGGACTACCCTGCTTGTAGAATTAATAAAAAGGCCAAGACACCTCATTAACATGCTTAGTACTGAGCTGGATTGGCAGCGGCGCAGCTTAATCCTGCCAAAGGCCATTTGCCGAAGAAAGTCAGAAAGCTTTTAAATCATATTCTTAAAGGTTGAGTCAGGAGAAGATGACCTTGCAAAAGCTGTAGTCCTGAACTGTCCAGACTTCCCTTCTGCCCATTCATGCTGGAGCTGCTTACTACACAGAAAAATATGTTAAGTAGTATGGTTTCTCCATATGCAATTCAAGGCATCTGGCTTTATTTTGTCATGCATGCTGATTGGAAAGCTAGATGCAAAACTTAGTTTTGAAAAAGCCACATATGCCAATGTCCACTAGCAGGGGTTTTGTGTTTTAGTTGTTCTTTTTCTCTTTTTTTGGTAGCTGGAAGTATGCTATCATCACTGGATGGTCTAAAGCTAAATTTTCATTTACAAGAATTGATACAGACACACCATATCACTTTAACTATTGCCTCTGTATAAGCAAATACAGCTCAGAAAAACATGGACAAAGTGGATGAAAAGCATGTGTACATAATCATGCCTATCAAAACATCACAAAGATCAAGATTAATGACATAATTGTTGTTTAAAATCCTTCACCTGTGGCACAATAACTATATAAAGTTTTATTGTCAAGTAAATTGCATTATATTTCTATAATACACAACTGCTTATTAAACAGATCTCAATCTTCTGTTTTGGAAACACTGCTTAGATTATTTACTTAAATGTGCAATTGTGAATGTCCCAGGTAGTTAAAACATTCTTTACCTCTGGTCACCTAGATGGAAATAGATTTTTTTCTATGTAGACACACACAACTGCATTTCTCAACAGAAGCACACTAGTTTCAAGTCATTAAAATTTATGCCAAAATTATCCTCTAAGCTCAAGTAACCTGCTTTATGTTGGTGAAACTTCACCAGCTTAGTAGAGTTGCTTCCAATGTCTAGTTTCTGAACTCACAGGAAGGCTCTCATTATGAAGGGTGACATGATTTTTGTGATCACTTTACTGTATTTCAAAAGAAATGTGACTGCAAGAAAATTCTATTGCAAATATCTTAACTTCTATTTTTGCTTAAGCTAAGCACATAAAACCCGTAAAAGTTCACAGAACCTTGTGTTCCTCTCTTGGTAATGTTACTTCTTAAAGTACATTTTTATATTCCTTTTTCTAGGCTACCTTTATTGGTTTTGAGCTAAAGGTTTTCCTCATATAAAAGTTTTCCTTTGCTGGCCAATGCAAAATTCCTATTAAAGTAAAAGTGGGGAATGTGAGAAAATTCAAAGAAAAATTGAGCCCTATTAACAACATGATAAATATGAGGAAGGCAAACTAAAACCATACATGTATGCAAGGAGGAGATCGCATTATGCTTACAAATCTTCATTAGAAAAGGGACACTCACCTTATCTGTCTTGCAATACAAATATTGTCCTTGAAAGAGTAATCCAAAACCAAAAATTACCAGTTTTCTTAAGTCAGAGGATTCCATGGCACTTCAGGAAGTGGCAGTGATATCTGAAACAGAGGACCTGTAAGAATGTTTCTCTCCCACAGTCTTCTTCAGGTCATGGTGAGTTTTTTAACTGAGTATTTGGCTTTAAAAATAAGTAAAAAACGTTAGCCTTGACATTTAGAGTCTGTCGTAAATAGAGGAAACAAGGATATTGCAAACCTCCCAAACTGGATTTTTTTAATGCCTGCCAGAAATAAAAAAATTGGTTGTATCAAATAGCTAAAAAAAGAGAAATAAATAGAATAAATGTTTTTCTTTTATTGTTCTCCTGCAGCTGGCATTTCACATATTAAAAAGTTGAAAACCAGCAACTTTTTATGCTTTACAGTGCAATGAAGATGTAATTTGCACCTTTTGTATCTCACACGGGATTTTTATATTGTCTTGATTGCACTTTTATAAACATTTTAAAAAGAAATTCAGTAGCCCAAATAAAACACAGGCATTGTTACTTCCCGAGTATTGGGCTACATATAGTGTTTTGCAATCCTCCAGTACTCATACACATTTGTAAGAAGGGTTTTAACCCTCAGCTACTACTAAAATTATTGTCTTGTAACCATAAATATATTTATCTACTAAAACAAAACAAATTCTCATCACAACATATTTTAGCCTGGCTTTTGACATCACTTAGGGAGAAAATTTGTATTTGTTCCTTTTGTTGTTATGTATAAAAGGGCCTTTATTTGTGGCTTCTCCTCCCACCTGCTGAATTGTGAGTTACTATGATACCATTCAAGACAAAAGCCCACCCACACAATGCAGTTATTGAGGTGGCTGTGCTGTTCTGTTCCTCAAGCTCACTTTGGCTGCATTAGTCCATAACAAACCACCTTGTCCTTGCAGAACCAAGTCAGGCTCTCTTCCCTCCCTCCTCCAGTAGTTGTGGATGTTCTCTGCTTTACCTGGTATAATATTCCTCAATATTATTCACAAGCAGAGATACTGCAGTATACAGAAGCCATTTTTAAAGCCTAATTTTAACAGCCAAGTTAAAACAAACAAACAAACAAACAAACCCAAAAACAAAACACCAAAAAACAAACAAACAAACAAACAAAACCCCCAAAAAACAAACAAAAAAACCCCAAACCAAACAAAAAAAACCCACCAAAACCCTGAGCAGAAATATTCAGCTCTACTCATGACTTTGAAGAGGTATACAACAAACATGCAATTTACCAAGAGCAGTTTTCCATCCTAAAACAATAAAGTGCTTTTCCAAGGCATGTTTGCTGCAGCCTCCATCACAGGACACACACGTCAAAGCATGAATTCAGTCTTGTCCATCTCTTCTCCACAGCAGAGACATCAATCTCCATTGCTCCCTGGCAGCAGCTATTTCATGTGCCAGGACAAAATCACGGCAGTAAAAACACAGACTCAATATTAGATTTTGAGGGAAGTGTTGCTGCTATTATACCATTTGATGTTTTGTATTGCGTTAGTCAATAGCTACCTCTTTATTTGCAGCCTGCTTGTTTTTTCTATTTTATTACATTTTAGTTGTCAAACAAGATTGAAAGGGAATAAATCCTGGGGCTTGTGTAATGACTTGTTTTCCCTTTTCTGAATGCTCATTCTTTGATTAAGTATGAAGGCTTTTTTCACCCCCCTCCAGAGTTACCATTTTGTCTGATAAAATTTAATTACTCTTGATTCTCATGATTTACTCATGGATGCTCATCAGCTCTATGGCCTATGAGCCAGCTCAGAGCTGCAGAGTGTTATCTGTGTCATACCTTTTAGAAAGGCAGTTCGTAGCACTAACTTTCCAAAAGGTTCTTTGATGACATTTTGTAAAGAAAAAAACGAAGCACAAAAGAGATTTCCATGCAGCCTGCAATGCAGGGGGTTGGTAGGAGGAGCACTGCTTGCCTGCTTCCACGGCTCCAACTTCACCACATGGAGTTGTAGAATATATTGAGCTGGAAAGGACCTACAAGGATCATCAAAGTCCCACTTCTAGCCCTGCACAACACCATCCTCAGGAATGACACCATGTGCCTAAGAGTCATGGCAACTCTTGTTGAACTCAGGCAGGCACATGAGTGAGGCAGTCATCAAAATGACAAAACAGAAGCAGCCAAATCACAAAGGAAAAGTAAACTGCACCAAGAAAAAAACCCAGAACCTCCTCCTGCTACTCAGAAACAGGGAAAGGAAATTTCGGGATGAAAAAATTGTGAACATCCTTGAGAACTCATTAATATGGAATCTAAATAGCTGCACATCGTACAAGAGGGCCTATAGTTGTCCACCAGTGATAACATGTATCAGCAAGCCATTTTCTTCTGAAGTTCAGCTTTCCCTCTCTTACCTTGTTCTAGGATAAGCAGGATGGCTGCAGAGCACCCCCTTATCACCTGAGGCCCATCTCACTGCAGCGGTTTGCACCTCGTGTGATCTGGGTTGTGGTATTGCTTGACACAGACCAGCAAGACAAGCTAATATACAGTGGAAAGGTCAGGGAGAGACCAACTAATCTGATTTACAGAAAGTTCCTGGGATATAAAGCAAGTAAGTGACACCTCTCATATGGCTGTGGCTGAGGATAAAAAGGTAACCATTATGTTGTTCACTGATCATTTATATTTTTTAATTGAGTTTTAAAACCTTATTTTTAAAACCCACACTTCATTTCTATACCTTCCCTAAGCACCTGTTGATTTTATTTGGTTTTAAGTTACTTACCTACATAGATTCAATTGCCAGTGTTAAGCAAAAGGCATGAAGAGCCAAAGGGATGATAGGAAAATATCCCCTGAGAACTGTGCAATTCTGTATTATGAAACTGCCCGGGCATGTGCCAACATATGCAGGTTCTTACCCTCTGTTAGTGCCTTCCCAATGGAGTATGTGTGTCTGCACACACACACACTTAGGTCCAGACCATGACATTGATCAGCTCATTCTCCCAGCTGCTGTACCAGTTGTGGGCCCCACTGGAGGCTGCTCACATGGGGCATTTTTGCCATCTTCTGCAGGAACATGGTCAGGCCCTAAATAAGCAAAGACTAGCTGTAGAGGTGTACCAAGAGATTTACCTACCCTCCCTTCCTCTACCTGGGATCCAAATCATGAATAAATTTTTTAATAGAAGGACAGTTTTGTAGTTGCTGGCCCCTTTGATCATCCAGGCTTTAAAAAACACCCTGTTGGTTCCGCTCCTTTTGAAGTTGTACACAGCAGGATCATTAGCAGTAGAGAAGCAGACAGATGCAATGCTCGGCGTCAGGTGCCCACGGTCACCATAACAACATTAAGTAGGGATGCTGAGCTATACCATCACTTAAAATGAGACTGACAGGTGCTGCAGAGTGGTGGGCAGGTGACACAGCTTTTGTTTGGAGGCTGTTCTTTCCAGCAGTGAGCCAGGAACATGGAAAAGGACCAAAGAAGAGGCGAGGGCACTCTGCATGAAAGAACTGGAAACTTTCAGCTCTGCTCATCTCCTGGGAAGAGATGAAGTTTTGCAGGCCCTGGTAATTAATTGTGCAGCTTCTAGTTCTGGTTAGTCTGCAGCTTCTGCTCTAATTGTCAAGCTAGAGAAGTTTCTGTAAATTATTGTCTTCCTTCCTCTCTTCCCTCTGCCACCCCAACTCTGTGGTAAACATCAACTCTATGGACCATGATTAGATGCAACTGTAATGAGCTCAGCTCAGAATCTGACTCATTTACTTTTTGCCACACTCAATTACTAGCACTTCTTGTCCATGCAGTGAAATATATTCATTTGTTTAAAATGTGATAATATTAGCTTAATAAAACATATCTACAAGATTCAGCGTTAAGATGAAAATCAACAATACCACACTGACACAAACCTCTTCATTCCACCAGGTGCATGCTTGTTAGAATAATAGTAGCTTTGTTTTCCATTGTTCATGCATTTGTAGTTTTCCACTGCTTTGAAGGTTACAATGAGCGTATTGATTTTCTCATGTCGACACATACAAAACTACAATATAGTTCAGCCGTGAAAAAGCCCTGCATAGTAATATCCTAGCTGGCTTTTCAAGGGGAGTGCTTGTGGGCACTGATACTTACTTCAAGCTAAAAGAAACGGAGCCCTCTTTTTAGAGTAAATTAGGAACATGACAGTCTACAAAGATGCAGATCAAATAACTCTAGTAATTCTAAAAGCCACCATTCCATGCTCATGCCAAAGCATGGCTGAGTTTATTAATTGAGCAATTTTTACCTCTAGTACTACAAAAACTTGCAGGAATCAAAGAGCAAGAACTTTGGAGTAGAACAAAAACCCAGTGTACTTGTGCATCTCAGTATCCAACATTTGATCAGAATAATCTTGCAAAACAGCAAAATACTTTGGCCCGATGGCCTACAAAGTGCGGTAGCATAAACACCACTGCCCCTAAATACAACAGCTGCTTGTAACTTTAATCACATGGACATAATCTGCTTTCATTGGAGGCTTTTCAAATTGCATTCTACCACACATTTTGGAAACTTTTGAGAGGAAATAATGGTGCATGCTGGCCTTTGACTTGGTGAACATGAAAGTTGAATGCCATGCATATTGATTATTAATTGCAGAGTTCATTATTGGCAGCATCATCTGAGAGCAAAACAGTTCAAAGGGGACAGACAAAGGTAAATTCTAAACAGAAAACCAAAGAACCAAAACAAAAATCATGGATGAAAGCGCTAAGAAAGGAAGAAAAAGATTGCAGAAGATTAATAAAATCCTAGGATTCCCAGGCTGGCTGGGACTGTCATGTGTCTTTCCCCATGCTGGTGGTAGTGTTCATCTAGTGCCTCCAGCACTGCTAGGTAACAGCCCATCAGAGCTTTTTTATTGACATGATGGTGTAAAAAATTAGATTGGCTTCTTGAGTTCTTGAGTGTTTGTGGAAGCACTGAAGTTTTATGTTAGCACTCCACACCGAGAACAATGAAAACCCCATAAAACAGCGGAATATCTCATGCCTTCATTCTAACATGAAGACAATACTTTAAAAACATGAATAAATATACCCTTCATCAACATTTCACATTTATTTATTATTTCAGTCAATTATATCCAGCCACTTTTCTGATCACCCTGTCTGTAGCTTTCACCAAGACTCTCAACTTTTTTCGCTTAACAAGAACAGGACACAGGTGTGTGACCACCTGTCCTGTTTCCTGAAGAATTCCTAATAATTTATTAGTGATTAGCCTAATCACTGAAGTGTAGAACTTCAGGATTATGTGTTCTTCTCCTTTCGCTTCTCTCCCTTAATGGCTCACTGACCATACCTGAATAAAAGAACTTTAAAAGCTTGATTGAATGAGCTTTGATCTTCTTAAACATCTGAGACATGGCTATAGCACTGACCTGAGGGGAAAAAAGTGAAATTGAACATCCTCCAGCACACACTGGATGTAAAAATAGGTCTCCCACTTGCACTGCTTTTATACTGTCATCATCTCCATCCTGACATTTTTAAGTCAGTGGCTAGATTTGCATTTTCTAGAGTGACTAGAATCTGCTGCCCAGGTTCTTAAAATGTAACTACTGGCCTTGTTAGAATATTTCTTCGGGATTCCAAGGAGGTTCTGCATCAGAAATGCACAACTGAGATTTCTGACCAAAGGAACACTCACCAGCCTAATAACAATAATTTCTAGAATCCTGCAATTCTCTTTTTCTTGCATATTCAAGAATCATCTTTAATCATCATCTTTATCCATCACAGAAATTCAGTAAGAGCTTCAGAACTGACCTTTTATCAGATTATAGAGCTAAAGGCAATGTGACAGATAATCTATTTTCTGTGGCCAATGAAGTTGCACGAGTTTCCCTTCAGGATTGCTATGGGCAAACAAATGAAAACACTATCATGGTAACACCTCTGGGATAACATAATTAATTAAAAAGAGGAAAGTTACTGTGCAAGAGCAATTACAGCTGGAGAGAGGAGTGAGAATATGTGGGAGTAACAGCCCTGCAGACACCAAGGTCAGAGAAGGAAGGCAAGGAGGTGCTTCTCATTGAGCAGGTTTCTTGGCAGTCTCCAGGAGGGACTCATGCTGGAGAAGATTGTAAAAACTGTGGACCATTGGAAAGACTCCCACTGAAGAAATTCACAGAAAACTTTCCTCCATGGGAGGGATCCCATGCTGCATCAGGGGAAGAGTGTGAGGACTCCTTCCCCTGAGGAAGGTGCAGCAGAGAAAACATGATGAAGTCTTCCACAGCCCCCATTCCCTGTCCCTCGTTGCTCTCATGAGGAAGGAGGTAGAGAAAATTAGGAGTAAAATTAAGCTGGGAAGAAGGGAGCAGTGAGTGGAAGGTGTCTTAAGATTGTAGTTTTTTTTCTCAGGATCCTACTCTGATGCGATTTAAATTAAAACTGATTTCCCCAACTGAAGTCTGCTTTGCCTCTTGCAGTAACTGTTGAGTGATTCCTCCCTGTCCTGACTGCAACCGATGAGCCTTTCATCATGTTTTTTTCTCCCCTTTCCCAGCTGAGGAGGGGAGTGATAGAGCAGCTGTGGGAGGCACCTGGTGTCCTGCCAGTACCAACCTACCACGTTTCTCCACTTATCCATCAACACAAAAGATTTTTGATATTGAAAAATATTGAGCTACTTGAATTCTAAGAATTGTTTTGCTGGCTAGAATGTCAAGGCTGACACTGACTCATGCATACTCTTCCTTTACACGGAGAAAATGCATTTGAACAGACGGGAAAGCAGATCAGACTTTGCAATGCTTTCCAAAATACCATCCATTTGCCTTGACTAGATGAGCTTTTATCAAGATCTTACAAAAACAATTTTAACAGCATTTTTCTCCTCTTGTCTGCTTTGATCGGTTGTGAGGAAATTAAAAAGGCTGTCACTATTAGGCCTTAGCACCAGAATCCTGTTGAGATGAATGGTGCAATTAACACCTCTGAAAACATTTGCTTGACCATTCAAGCAGTCCAGAATATCATCTTTCTCCATGTAAGCTTTTTTTATAGTTGGCATTTATTAATATCAGTAAATGTCAGAGACATTAAGTAGAAAAATTGTTCTAATTTTCAAAACATAACCTGTAAAGAATTCTTTTTCCTAACAGGACCACATAAATTTTCACTGGCCTGGCCTGAACTGGAAACTTAAATATCATTAATCTGCAAGTAGAATGATTGCATCCAGGTTTTGATTTTGAAAGCACATTAGCTTAACAAGTTTACTGCATCCAGTTCTGGGCTCCTCAGTTCATGAAGGACATTGAGATGTTGTAGTGTGTCCAGAGAAGGGCAGTGGAGCTGCTGAAGGGTCTGGAGCACAAGTCCTGTGAGGAGTGGCTGAGGGAGATAGAGCCGTTTAGCCTGGAGAAAACGAGCTGAGAAAGGATGTTGTGCCAAGATGGAGGCCAGTCTCTTCTCCCAGGCAACCAGTGACAGGACAACAGGACTTAGTCTTGAACTGTGCCAGGGGAGGTTCAGGTTGGACACGACAAAAAGGCTTTGTCACAGGAAGGGTGGTTAAGTATTGGAATGAGCTGCCCAGGGCAGTGGTGGAGTCGCCATCCCTGGAGGTGTTTAGGGAAAGACTGGACTGACAATGCCATGGTCTAGTTTGCAAGTGATGTCTGGTCATAGATTGGACTCTATGATCTTAGAGGTCTTTTCCTACCTAATTGATTTTTTTGATTAGAAAACCCCAAACCAACAAACCCAGAACTTTGTTTTACCTATTCTTAGCAGCTCAATTGTAAATTTTAATCAAAATGCCCTGTTAGAGTAGAACCAAACTGTATTCTAGTATTAAAGTGTTGGTCTACTCTTCATATGAAACAGGAGATCTAAAAATATAGAGAAGAATTTGGGCAGGTGCTGTGGTTATACAAATATTAATAGTTCCATTTGTTTAGGTCCTTAGTTTTTGGAAAAGTTGGATCAGTTAGAACATGGGGTGTTCATCCAAATCTTTTAAAAATAATGTATTTGTAGCTATCTAATACACCTTTACCCAAAAAGTATAAGGTCAGCTCCTTTTTGTGTGTACATCTACTACTGCCTGTTTAGGACTACTTTAGAAAATGAACTTTTGTATTCAGCACTAGCCACTTACCTTCACTCAGAAAGGAATGTAGGGAAGAGCTTAGTATTCCATCATCACACTCTTAATGCTATCTGGAGTCCTAAACTCACTGAGGGTGTTGCCACCCCCTGTAAGCATTCCCGGTGCCAGATAGATAGCATTACTGGGACTTGAAGTCAGGCATTTTCTCTGAGACCATTGAGAAGATAATTCATCTCCAACTCAACAGGATTCACAGGGTTTTCAGAATATTTTTCTAAAGATTATCTGTCTTCAGGAGCAAGAAAAATAAAGAACTATTTAATCAATATCAAGGAAATGGGAAATTTCACCTCCTGCTTTTCTTGAATCATGGAAGAGAGGGCAATCTGAGAAACCAATGTGCACAGGAAAATACTCGAAGACGTTTATAGAGGTTCCATTACTGAGCTTTTTTTATGGCTTTCATAGCTCCACAAGACAAATCTCTTAATTTTGCGGTTCCATCAGATCAGTGCTAACTATTGCAGAGATCTCAATTATACGGCAGTCTGTAAGATGCAGCAATAACACTTATTTTCCAACCAAACTGAAGATCAAACACAGCTTACCCAAACAGACACTTCGAAACACGATGAGGATGGACTCAAATGGATCCCTCAGCAGTGACAATAGAAACCTGCGGAGCACATAGACCACATGCCAGAACAAGCATTATTACCAGCTTTATGTTAGTCCTCCTTTTCACTCTGGATAGGAGTACAAACTCAAACAATGACCTGACAATGTTAGTGAGATATACATCATTTCCTAAGTCACAGTTTTCCTCTATGAATATAAATGCTCTCAGGCAAAGAGGAAACAAGGACTTTAGAGTAAGCAAGAGACCTGTACTGTCCTATGCAATACAGTTTGAAACACCTGGAAAGTTTGTCTTTACTTACATAGATTATGTAATATCTATTTTCCCACATTAAAAATCTATACTTCGATGTTTAGTATTCTGTATTACAAAGATATGTATCCTACTTCTTGTTAACACAATGAGTATTTGTATTCCGCTAGCAACTTGTGATAGGTCCTATGATGTGAAGATAAAAAACAGAGAGAGTATTCATATTTCTTGTTAAGACAGTTAAAAATTGTTATAATATATTCCTCCTATTAAGTCAAGTAAACCATAACACAGCAGCATACCATAACAGCAGCCTAACACAGAATGTACCTGCTAGAGATCACGGATTCAAAAGCTTTTATAACTCAGTTAATGCATTATGTATGTGATAAGTGGCTTCCCCTTTCAGCTTCATCAAGATTAACTACTTGCATCACAAATACTCTCTATTCTCACAATACTGAAAACAATTATACAAGCAGAAAGAAATTTCATATAAGAATTATGTAACTGAAAGTAGGAATCAGCATTGATCCACATGATGTTTAAGTTCTGCAGCTCTGTACAAAGGTCAATTAATATTCAGTGATCACATAAAACATCTTCTGTAGAGTTGGAAGTGTGCCTGAAGTGCATCAGCTTCTGAGGGGGAAGGTCATTAGAAGTATCTTAAAAAGGGCTACTTTGAAATGAGGACTTGAGTGCTGTGGTTTTCCTAGCAATTAACAAGAGTTTCTCTACTTTCCATGAGAAATCCAAGCCATTATCAGTAGATTCATAGATTCATTATCAGTATTTCTCAGCATATGCCTAACTAATCTTTGGCAAAAAATCCCCAGCCATAGCCCAGAAGCAAGTTTTTCAAGGAATAGCTTTTCTGACAGCTCAACTTGTCCTTCATCAGTTCTTTTCAGGCTGAATCTCCAGCCTGTCTCAACCCTTACCAGCAAAGACCTTATTCCATTTGTTTCCTTCTGTCTTCCAGTCTCTGCAGTTAGATTATCACAAAAGTAACCACTGATTACTTCAGCTGAAGCAGAATTCCTACTGAGAGTATTCAGACACAGCTCTTCCTATTTTGAGGGTCATACACTTCAGTAGTAAGCATTCATACAGATGCAGTAGGTCCAGACTGTATTTGTGGAAACATAAGAGTTAATTGTAATCCTTTATTCTCAAATTTACTTCAGAGAATATCACCATTATGAAGAGCTCATTATACTGTGAGTGCAATACTTATTCAATGCATTTTTTCCAAAATAAGAATGAATCCCTTACTCAGAAAGTATCCATTTGTTTTCTTGTAGCCTTTCTGTCAAATACTTTATAAAGCATTATATGAAACTGGCATTATCATGTCATCTTGGTATCAGTACTGTGTTTTGTAAACCATACTTTCACAATTAAGCAGCATCAGAGGTTCAACATGTTCATCCTCTGTGACTAACAGTTTCAAATCTTGTTCTACATGGGACAGGGAGGGTTGTGGACTTGTCCTTTTCCCTTTCACAAGTATATCTTATGGCATGATTGAACCTCAGAACAGAGCATATTCCAAAACCAGCTTTAATTGTTCTGTGTCGAGGGGTGCTTTACTGTGATTAAAGTATGTGTTATATTCTAAAAGACTTTGTGTTTGAATGAGGGAGCTGAGGAACTGTGGGGCATTGCCCTGTAGCTCATCAGCACTGGAGCAAGATGCCCCTGCACGCTTCGGGCAATGACACACTCTTCTCAAGTCTCTAAATTATCAATTTCCCACAAGATTCTCACCAGGAATCTCTTTTGAGTTACATGGAAGGAAGAATAGGCCAATGTCATGTCTGCTGACAGTAGACCAAGAAGAAGAAAGAATCAGATTCCAATTTCACTGCCCTGATTTTATCTTGTCACATAATTACAGAACTTCATTTCCTGCCTATAAATTGAAAAGCTCATTGCAGTACATTTTTGTAAGCATAATCACATACACATGTAATTCAATCCTTACTGTATATTATACTGTGCATTTAATAAGTTGCATTAGAAAAAAACCTGATGACTGTTAGTTGTTGACACATTTAGGGAATTAAATCAAGCTTAAAACCAACGCCAAAATATTTGATACAAACATCAAAGGCAAATTATAATATAAATCTCTACTATGTCCCCTGTTCTGCAGCTCCTTATTGCCTCTTTGGGTAGAAAAGAGAGAATACATACACATACCAATTTGCCTATATTGACAACAGCTTCTAACAGAGCTGTGCACCTCTGATAAATAATGTTTTGCATGCACCTCATTAAATGTGTGGCAGGTGGAGTGGATGGTTGGGGAGGCAGAAAAAAAGCCGCTTCTCCAAGGAATTAGTTGGGTGCAGTTCCAAGGATGGCTTTGTCTTCATTTTGCCCAGAAGAGCAGACACTGACCTATGTACTCTGTGCACCCAAACCTTCATCTGCAGGCGTTCTGGGTCTATGGACTGTGCAAAGTAAAAAAGTTGAGCCACCTCTAGATTAAATTTCTAAACACATGTTATGGCTGGCTGTCAAAGAAAACGAATTAGCAAAACTGCTTAACAGAAACAAAACATATACTCAGGTGAGAATATTTATTCATTGATGCCTGAGTATATGCAGTTGCCTCCCTCAAACTTTGTTATACCAATTCTTTTATTCACACTATTTCAAAATCCCACTCCATTGCTTCCTGCTATGCAATGAAAGTGTAACGACTGACTACAAGAGGGGCCTGAACCTCTGTGTCTTACACAGTCCAGTCAGGTAAAACTTAGTTCTTCCTTTTCCAGTTCCCTCACAGTTTTTGGCCTATTGTCTTCTCTCATTCTATGTGAATTTATAGGTGTGTTCTTCAGTGGTAAACACATCTCCTTTTTATTTCTGGTATGACTGACATAAAATGACAGAGTCCAAACAAACTTAGCACGAGTGCTTGGCAGTCTTCAAGCAAGCCCATGGGAACATACTTTGCATAAATCTATTCACACAATGCCCAAAAAATATTAGGTGGAAAGCGTAGGGAAGTAATAAAGATGTCAGTTGTCTTAATACAATTTGCTTCTTCATCATGAAAATCAATTATGTCTTTTTTCCTAGATCTGTGCCATTATTTGTAACCTGGACCATTATTAGAGCTTTATGAAGGACAAAAGAAAAAAGCAAACCATAATGTTTTATGCAGCATAAGCTGTGACACTACAGGTGTGTTTAGGTCTCAGGGATCCATGCAAATCTTTTCCACAAATTTCACATCCTAACACTTCCAGAAGAACAATTGTCTTTCTGGTGAAACATTCTCCCTGGTGAAAGCAAGATTGCATTTAATGATATTTAAAAAAACCCCAAATCTCACTGTAAAAAAAATACACATATAAAACAAGTAATGTAATATTTATTTAAAAGGCAGCCTGAGAAATTGTTTATTCTGATTATTTTAAAATTTGGTACTTTCAAGTTCTGATTCCAATTAGTGTAGGAACCTTGCAATAACAAAATTGAGTAGGAAACAGGGATTTGTAACAAAGTATTAGTTTCAACTGATAATTGCTCTGAGTAATTTCTTTTCCCATCCAGCCTCTCACCAGTGTGTTCCTGATATCCAAAACCCCAAGAAGCAAAGTTTATTTTGTACATTATATAGAGGCAAAACAGGGAAAGCCAACCACAGTTCCCCACACACTGAATCACAGTGTGCCAACTACCACGTTTTGGGAGGAGAAGAAGCAGGGAGCTGTTCTGGGCTACTAGACCAAACCAGAGGAAAAGATTGCATGCAGGGGCAGGCTGAAGGACCCACACCAGTAATTATTCATTCTATGCTCACCGGTTGTCAGTAACTGGCATCTTCCTGAAGCACAGTTCTGTCAATCACACTGCTGCTGAAGAGGGACTCGGAGCTGACATCTCCCAACTGAGGTCACAGTGCACCTCCTCCAACAGCCTTCACCTGCTGTGCTACCCAGCACCAGCACAGGCATCTCCCTCTTCCCACAGCCACCTGCAGAAGCCCCAGGTAGGGGCTTTTTAGGGCTCCCTCTCGCCCAGGGTGCCTGGGCCACAGAAACCTGCCCCACCTAGCCTCAAATAGGAGACCACAAATTAGCACCATTGATACTAGAGCAAGAGTGGGTGAGAATTTTGTATCAGCAGATGGACTCTGGACCTCCTTTTTGTTGGTATGAGGAACATGGGGAGTTTTATAATAAGGTGTTTAAAATAAGGTTGCTTACCCTTCCCATGTGAGCCTGCAAAGAGTTCTCTTCATCATTTCCTATATGTAGATCTCTTATGAACCTTTCTCATTTTTCATCCTTTCCAGGAATGTCTTGAGGATCTTCCCTCTAGAGCAGCCCTGCCTAATAGGTGATTTGGGAAAGAGGGGGAAGCAGGCTCCTTTTAACTCTTTTCAGGCTGCTACAGGAGAAGGTGAAGGGTGTTTGTACCTCCACATGGGTTATGAAGTGTTAAAGTAATTGTATTGGAAAGTGGGCTGATCTATGTCTAGGGGTAAAGACTGCAGAAGGCAGGGGAACTTCTTGTGGGCTGGTGACTGACATTGCAATAGGGCATTGTGATTACATACTTCAATTTTTTAAAGAATGTTGCAAAATCAAATGAGTGCAAAGAATTGTTGTGAAGTGATTAAAGGGCTGGAGTAGATTCCTCATAGGGAAAGATTTTAAAATGTAGTTTATTTTGCCAACAGTGAGCCTAAGAATATTGACTGTAGCACACGGCCATCTGCATGGAAAAAGGAAATAAACCCCTGTAGTAATTATCTCTGTAATCCAGAACTATAAAAAATTTCAAATGAGAAAGCTCATGTTTTAGCTTTGCACGAAATTTAACTTTCAGGAAACCACCCATGAAGCAAATTAATGTATTTCTCTTTTTGTTTTTTTATCTTCATTATTTTAGAGGTTATAACTTGGTAGTACTTTCTTTTTTTTTTCCTTAATATAAAAATCATTATACCTCTCTGTCATCAATAAAAATTATTATCCATATTAGAATATATGTTTATTAAACACAGAAAAAATAAGGCCAGTATGTGAGTCTGGTTGCTTGACTATTAATTATGACTTTGGAAGAAATCTAACATTTAGTACTTTTTTTAAGAAAGGATCATAGGTTTCTAAAAGCATTTTAGGACTAAGAGGCAGGGGAGGGCTAGAAATAAACTCCTTCTCAGGGGAAATAGAGGCAAAGTCACGTACTTTCTGGTTTGGATGCTAATCAGTTTATGGGAGATTTCTAGAGAGTCTGATATAAAAGTTAATGGGTTTTCTCCATGGCAGATCCCTTTAGAAAATTCTCTGAATATCCATAGGGAACTTAAATCATCCTTCCAATTGCGTTTTAAATTGATGTTCTTGAAAAATCTCAGTAGAGAAGGTGTTCTGTATTAACTTCTGTAGTTGTGACAATAGTTTTTTAAGCAGTCTACTGCTTTAATCTTTATTAAATCCTATAAAGACTCTTCCAAGAAAGTTTAACTGTAGTTGAAATTGTGCCCACTTTTGCATAATTTTACCTTCTTCATGATGTGTGGAGAGGAGCCAGCAGCTCAGCGTGCTGCCCTTTGTGGTACAGGTGACACTGAGGTGGCGATGTGCCTTGGCTGAGCAGGTCTGTGGGCAGCCCTGGCCTCCTGCCCCTCCAGGCTGGGGACATGTTGGATGCAGTGCAGTGAAGGTCTCTTCCACGACACCTGCTGCTGTGTGTCTGTCTTTGAAATGAAGTCATGAGTATCTGGATGTGGCCTGGCTACATGGAAAATCTGGGAGATCCCTGAGTCAGAAATGGCCATTGCTAGTGCCCCCTCCTTTCTAACTCAGCCTGAAGGATCTGTACACAAAGATCATGAGATTTTCTGAGGTACTTTGCAGAGAGCATGAGAAATTTAATGGAAAGTTCAGCAAGCAAGTTTTTGGATGTCTTAGCTCCTCCCTGACTTCTAAATCCATCTGCAGCCAAGTGAATGTAGTGGCCGGAGAGCATGGCTGTCTTCTCAGCAAGGCAGCTTTTGCTCCCAGCAAGGAAAGCAATGGATACCAACTCGAGCAATGTTCATCTTGGCATACTGTGCTTCTGGAAACTGCCATGAAGGGATGCAAGTTAAACCACTGGAAGTCTCCATGCCTCCCCCAGGCACGTCCTGCCTTTCTGTGTTTTGTTTGGACAACAACCTGGCTCATAAACTGTTGGTTTGGAACTAAATCACTGAAATGGTATCTAAGGAAAATAACAGCCCAGCTCTGGCTCCTGGAGGCATTTTGCCTATGTAGAGGATGGCCTTTGATGGCTCTTGAGGAAATGAATACAGGGAAGGTGGAAGCATATGTGCAATATTATTAAAACCTAAAAGAGAGCAGTGGTGGAATGGCAGAGGAAAGCACCCATACTCTCTAAAGCCTGGGATTTTGTTACATCTTTGTCTGTGTTTCTGTATTAGATAAAACTTTAGCAATAATATTGTCCATTCAGTTCAAAAATTCATGCTGCAGTACTTGCTCCAGTGACTTCTTGCAGCAGTGCAACCCACCAGCTAACAGAAGTCTGCTTAAAGAAACATCAATTTTTAAAAAATATTTTTTGGAATGGGGAAGCAAGAAGGCAGGGGCATGACCACACTGCAGGTTCACAAGGGCTGACATTTTTCATCTTGAAGCTATGACAACACAATTGTAAATGTCTTTTAGCAGGAGATGAGTAAGACAGTTTGGGCATTAGGTTCTGTGCCACGCAACCTGGTGGCTGAAGGAAAGGGACCCCCAGTGCCAGCTCTGAACAACAACTTGCATCTTGCTCAGTCTGTTTTTACTGAAGAGGGCAGGAGATGCTTTTACCTCTGTGCTTCTCTGCCCTGTGGTTACCGTCTTCCCCACTGACCAAGTTGTGACAGAATAGTAAAAATGATTAATGAAGCAAATTCTCCCTTCTTACCTCACAGCAAAGTTCTGGATGGAGGCATGTTTCTATAGTAACAATAATGTCTTCAGAAGAATTTGTTGGTTTATCTCCTGGATTAATTCTTTGGAGCCCTACAATGTTTGGAATTTAAAACACCTTTCTTCTCCACAGAAAGCAGATTGTTTCTTCATTTATAAAGAACAAACAAAATTAAAGAACATACTGCCTGACATTTAATATTACTAAAATAGGATATTTTTACCATTTTATAATGACAACAAACACCCCAAACCAGCCCCTCCCCACCCTAAAATAACTAAGCATGGGAGGAATATCTGTGAAACAGGCTGAAAAGAATGGATGAAGTAGTCTTTTCATTTGATAGAGGAGGGCAACATCTCATGACAAGAAAGAAGACAAAGGTGTTTCTTCTAAAACACAACCATTTCAGTTCATAATAAAACCATTCTATACACTCCAGAATACCATGTAGTATCTTTTTCATAGGATGCAGGTCTTGAGAAACACTTTTCTTGTTTGCAGGTGCTTTTGTACAAATGCTTAGGAGCATGTATTTTTATGCCAATGTGATAGAAAAACTGCTTGAATTTCCAGAAACATTTGGGCATTCTTTTGCATTTCCCTGACAACTGAAAAATGACACAATACAGTTCCTTCATGCTGGTTCTTTGCAAAGGATCTTCTACACTTTCAGAAGGACTGGTGTATTTCAGTCAGTCTTTGCATTGTGCTGAAATTAGTTTGTGGAGAACAAAGTCTTTAATTCTTCCTGTTATTTTTATTAAATATGAGCTCCATGCCTTTTCTTCCTGTTTAAACAGATCTTTAGGGCAGAATGCATACTAAACCATCCTACTTTCAGGTGAGTTTATGGGACAGTACAGGTTACCTTCCCAGAATATAGGAGTTTGATTTATGTGACACTCTGGGTCATTGCAGAGCATGGTCTGGTACACTCCTGGGGTTCTGCAGACTGTCCCTTCTATTCTGAAAGATGTTGGCGGCTACTATTATGGCCTTTATTTCTCTATTTCAAAAACGGTCCCAAATCTGGACATGGTCCTGGGTAACCTGCTGTAGTTGAGCAAGAGGCTCAACTAGACGAGATCATCCCCAGAGTGACTAGATCATCCACAGGGGAGCCTTCCAACCTCAACCATTCTGTGATTGGAGTGGGTTATGTTTTGCCTTGCCTGCAACTTTCTGCAGAAGTATTCCCACACATCTCAAAACTGTAATACCAGGCCAAGAGTTCTTTTTACACATGCTCATTTTGTACAGTGCTGGCCACAGGGGACAGAAGCTTGTCAGATAGTGGGAGGCAAGGAGAGACACACAGAGATATTACACAGGATGTGCAGAAGTCACCAGGGAAAACACAGTTCTCCTCATTACCTGGGAAGAGGTAACAAACACCCAGCAGGCTGTGAAGTGAGCAGCAGAGCTCTGGCAGATGTGCTGTGTTCTGCTGTGGGACCTCACGGCTGCACTCCAGGCGGCCCCAGGGCCTTTGCGCCTCTTTCTCCTCCAACAGGGATCTGGGACAGATACAGCAAAGGCTGATGTGGATCATCAGGAGGATTTAGGAGATCTGCCGGTAGGGTACAGGATCCCCTGATATCATGTATCTTCCTCAAACACTACTGAGCTGCTCTTAGGCTCCAGTTTTCAGTATCACATATCTGTTGGTTGACTTATCTGAACAGACACACACATAGGCAAACTTAAACATTTTTATCAACTTGAAAAATGTTGCATAAAACCTGGGAATAAGCTGTAGTAATGGAGTATTAACCTTTTCAATATTGCTAATCCACTGTTTTAAATTTATAATCCTTGAACACCGGGAGAACCTGAACTGTGGCAAAGGAGCAGCAACAAGTACAATATACTCCATGGTTTTCTGTGGTTTGTATGCTGCAAATACTTTCACTTGTGCTCTGACAGTAGTATTAATCTGGGCAAGCAAAAAATGTCATAATCACTGTTTAGAGACGAGTAACCTGGGAAATAAATAAAAATAAATTAAAAAATAGTTCTATTAATGGAAGGAACACCTGTGGATATGACAGATGTCTATGTCATGGCTCCTACACATGGAGCCAAATAGCTCTGCAGAGATGATTTTGCAGCCTTACAGTCTTGAGAATAACTTTAAGAGAACTTGTAACTATTTGTCCTTGCTTTAAGTATTTTTCTCCTCAGAGTTTTCAAGATAATGTTCAAAACTGACAATCACATTTACATCACCTCCACAAAAAATATATATTTCTGCCACGATTTTGCATATCACTTCCAAATACGCCAAATCCCTTGCATGCTACTTGTCTCTAAACTGGAAATGTGCTAGATTTTAGTCTATTTTAGTGCACTTTTTTGGTATTTGAACCCAGGTACATAACAAGTAAAACCCATGAAAACTGAAACCAGTTGAAAACTGGTATGGAGGCTGAAGCCTAGAGTGTTCATTTGTTTGCGTACATAGCTTCCTATGTCCTTAGACTTTAGTTTTTCCAGCTTCAGGATCTTTTGTGTTGGACTCCATAAAATATGTTAAAGAATTATATTTTATCTCAGCATTTTTTCTGAACTGGAATACATATGAAAATTTCTCATCTCCTAAAAAAAACCAAGGCACTGTAGAAGGTGTGTATTTTTCTGTATGTAAGAAACATCACTATTCTTATAGTTCACTTACAATAGTAAAATGGACAGACAGGTTCTCAATGACCATTAATAATATGGTCCTCACACTGATATAGATAGAAATCCTGGGAAACAGACAGAGATAAGATTTATTTCTGAGAAAATTTTTTTTTTCATTTGAAGTCTCTTATTTGCTCTTACTAGGATTCATAAGAGTATTTATTTTTCAGTATACATGATCTCTTATCTTACCTGTCAAGTTCTCCTTGCTGCCTGAAATAAAACCAGTGCACTCCCAGTGGTTGGACTGTAGTTAGGTCTGCAAACCAAGACAAATCCTAAAAATACCTGTTAAAATGTCTCTCCACATTTCTGTGGGATGAATCAGAACTGATGTGTGCAGCAAGCATCTTTTTATGCAGTGTCCCCTCTTCTGCCCAGACTGAATGCTGGTTCCTTCTGCCAGGAGAGTCCTGCTTTTCAGCACTTGTCTTCTACAGGTCCATTTGCAACTTTGTGTAAAGTTATAGGGTTTTTTTTCCTCAAGACTATGCCAGCTGAGTGTTGAGTCATGCAAAATTCTTGGTAGGGTATCCTAGCTGCTCTCTGAATAGTGAACATCCCAGCCCACTTTCCCCTGAAATTTGTTGGGATATAGCTTTGAGTCTAACTGAATACTCATCAGCCTCTGAGGGATCATTAAGCTAAACTATTCTGTCTATTTTAAGGTATTATAAAGCAGAACACGGGGACTTTTAAGCAGTGAAACAGACCAGTTCCAAAGTATATAACCAGCTCAAGGGTTTTGAACTGCAAACATCACATGCAAAAGAAAGGACTATGCTGCCTTTCTGTTAGTGGTGTCATTTTAATATAACTTTTCCTTGTCACAAGATCTTTCATGAAAACAACCCTTTACTCAAATAGCATTATCTGAGGGAGGATGAAGTTAAAGAGTTGTGATAGAGTGAAGTAAAAAATTTTAAAAGTTGTATTATCAAAAGGAGTCTTGTGTGACTCATTCAGTTATTTCATGCCAGTATAAGCCCATACTTGAACCATGTTTTCACTGATTTTCATCATATAAAAATAATGCATAATTTTGAGTTTAATGTGTTCTGTATAAAAACAGAAAGATATTTAAAAGTATAATGGTAATTATCTGCCTATAGCACAGAATATTATACCTGGATGAATTTTACTGCCTTTATTCATGGTAGTCTGAAGCAGGAGCAGGAAGTTGGAGCCACTGCAGCCTTCCAAACAAGAAATAGAATAGATGAAGCACATGACTGGCATATCCTGGACAGTGAGATTTTACTTTTTGATTTAGCACAATTTAATTAACTTTTGGGTTACTTGTGTAGCAGTGACTGTTCAGTATGGTGAGGGGAGACGTTACATTTAAAATTATTATACAACAGAGTATAGTGGGGGTTGGAGAGAAAAATGTTTAGAAATCAAGAAGGGAGAGAGTTCCTATTCCTCTTGCAGCTTTACCACGGCGTGCTTGCTGCACATTCTCTTGTGGGTGGTGGCATGTGTTTATAGGCAGTGCTTTGCACAGGACCTTCCTCCTTCAGATCATGGGATGAACCTGCTTGCAGAGGGAACCAAGGCTGTGCAAGTTGCTAAACCAACTCCTGTGCCTGTTGCAGGAACTGGAAAGTACTCAGCAGATGAGTCAGAAAGGATGAGCTCATGGCTCAAGCAGATTAATGCTGCAGAGGATACAGTTTTCCTGTCACTGCCTCAGCCTCAGATGACTGTGAGGAGCCGCTATAGTTGCTAACTATTTGGCTTTGTCCCAAAGCACTCCAAAGTCTAATCTAGCCTGGAACCAGCAGTAGGATGAAAACCACCCTGAAGATGGTTTTGCAGCATCAGTAGCCTTTGTGCTGCTAAAAAAAAATGCATTCAGATAATATTACTTTTGCAAACCAAACACCATCATATAGGAAGCCTTAACATTGTGACAGACCATGAAATTGCAATATTGTGTTGCCTATGGGTGCCTTAACACAGCCTTCATTTAAATGGTACTTTGGGTGGAAATAGAAAGACTGTGCAACAACAAATTGCAAACAGATTTTCAGGCTAGGAGATCTTTAGTGCTCACTTGGCAAACTCATGTCAGATACTACCTTTTATTCCATGATGCCCTGATCCATACAAATCTCCATGCCAATCTCCACTGTCTTCAGTGGGTAAGGTATGTTTTTACAAACTGTAAGTCGAACTGGCATCTGGATAAAAATAAACTGCATTTGAAGCTTTTTGGCCAGCCTTAACCTGAATACCAAAGAAAGATTATGCCTCCATATGTAAGTTTTTCTACTACTGCTCTCCCCTAAGTCTTTTTGAGACTCTGCATTCTTCAGCTATCCTGAATGCAGTCCTTCACATTTCCAAGACCAACAGGTCTTTTAAGACAATGGGAGGTAATGATCTTATTTTAAAGACAAGCAAAGAGAGGAAGATGAAAGCTGTCTAAAAAACTGGTTAAGCAATGGAGTCCACAGTTCCTTACTTATCTCTTTGGACCTAAGTATCTAATGTGAGCATTTTCATTCTGCTTTAATTTAGAAAAAATGTCATTTAAATAAAAAAAATCAACTGTAAATACAAAAATATTGAGTCTGAGATTATGATACTGGCACCATTATTTTTGTGATAATCACAATAGATTCATGGAATATTTTTGTTGCAGCACAACAGTCCTCTGTTTCAAATCACTCAACAGTTTCAGGCAAGATTAACTTAACTAGTTTACTGCTGATGAAACTAAGTTAACTGTCCAAAGTCTATGCTGCTGAAGAATGCTCTAGCAAAGGGACAGAGCTGTAAAACCCATACACATTGTGGTCTACCACTTGTGAAATACTTATCAGCAATATTCATTCATGGGAATAGCAGAAATCTGAGATACAGCATTAGTTTCACTTCAGTCTGTTCACAAAAGCTAGAAATTATATTACAATTTTAAAGCCAGTTTCAAATGCAAACACTTTAATTCAATAAATACTTTAAAAACATTGTGTCTCCTATAGCTACAGGATTCTTGAAGAATGTTTTACGTATAATATTAACCAAAATCTTTACAGACATTTGGCTAACTGTCAATAATTTTTGTTTTGGAAGGTACAAATTCACCAGGCAACCACGTCCTTCTTGTTGCTAACAATTAGTGTTCCTGGTAATTAATGCATTATATAAGTTGTTTTGTTTTTTTTTTTTCTTTCAAGTTCATGCAGTACCTTGGTTGTCCATTCACTGTATGTTTGATAATCTTAAGAGAAAAGACCTGCAGTGTAACCAAAGTTCTCTCTGCAGCAATAGTTTTACTTCTCTGTGTGAAGGTCCAGGTATCACCCTGGACTACCCTACATTTCTGGAGGGTGACCTCCCATGTTACCTACATTGCAAGAGAAGGTAACATTATAATGTTTCGGTCCAACTGGAGCAAATTTATGCACAAGACTGGGCACTGCAACTCCAATTATCACTAAAAGAGAGAGAATTTTCCAGATACATCCATTCCATTACAAGCACACCTGGTATTTGATTGTAGCAAACACAGAATTCCCATAACAAACAGTTTGTAGCTGTATAGAGCTGGCAAGCAATGGATCATAGTCACTGCAAAGAGAGTAGTCACAGGGGTGGCTACTGCAACAAAGCCATGGCAAGCTCTAAAAGGAGCGTGAGAAAAGCTATTTTGACTTTTGTGAAGGTTCTGGCCAAAGAAAACCGAAGAAAACATACAACCAGCAAGAAGGCAACAACCAACACAACACTGCACATTTGCACTCTGAAATATCAGTGCAACTCACTGGAGTAGAAATGCCAGCCACAGCAGAACAGCACTCACTGTATTTCCAGCTCATGCAACAGCTCCAGCATAACATTTACCGGAGACACCCTAGGCCTGAGGCAAAGTTAAGCACTGAGGTGTCATTCTGCCACGCTCTAACAGGGAAGCTAGGCTTGCCAGGAGGTTTTGGTCAAGGCTGTGCTGGGTAGTGAGTCCAGTCACTAGGTTTTTAATTGCTCCCTTGCCCCCAGTTCAGGGTCCTGAAGTGCATGATACAAAACAAGAAGATTTCACAGGGCTTCCTGGCAGGCAGACTTCACTCTGCTGATTAGTTTTCTCTACAAGACATCACACAGTTTTGTTGAACTAGTTTGTGTTGGCTTGAGCTCTTCTGCAAAACCTTTCAGGATTTAAGTGGGCTTAGATTAATACATTTTGCTCTCTCAAAGGTGTATATAGCTGCTGATGCTAGAGGCAAGAATAGGACAAAGGAGGCTGAAGATCCGAAACATGGCAGGCAATGACTGTGATATCATGGGAGGTCACAGACACATTAAAATTTGCAAATGATAACCGTAGCTTCCCATTAGTGAAACATTTTTACAGAGATGCCCAGCAAATTTAGACTAAGTTCAAGCCTGATCAGAGATCACAGTGAGTGAGAATAGCCACCATTTTAAAATCAATTGCAGCTTTCATAAGTTAGGTGCAATTTTCAGAACCAGCATGTCAATTCTGCAGATAATCATTCTGCAAGATACGAATATAAATTGTATAATATCCAAGAGAGAGAAAAAGCCAATTCCTTTTGAGTTCACATGATTGCAAGTGAAAGACAGCAAGAAACATCAGAGAGTCACTTTTAACAGAAGTACAGATAGCAAGTGTTTAACTAGCCTCAGATCATACATATCTGACTGAAAATGTGTGATGCATAGGTAGCACTTTCACAAGAGACTAGGCTGATAATCTGTACTTTCAGAAAATATGTAAAGAAATCATCCTGGCCATAAATAATCACAAACTGATTGTTGCAGACCTGCATAAAGGATAACTTTGGGCATAAAACATCTTAAAGTATACATTCAATAAGGCTGTAATTTGTATATGACACAAAAAAAACTTTCTGCCAGACCTTGCCCATCAGAGATGTGCAATTTACATTTAATGAAAACAACCTACAGTAAGTTTTTGAGTTGCTTGGATTTATTTTCCATCTATCTGACTAAGATGAAGTGTATGTCATGTTTAGGATCTATACTAGTATGTTTTGGAAACAATTTTGTAGGGTTCTATTAACAGCTATAGGTTTTAAAGTTGCTTGAATTCGTGTGCCTCTTGTGTCTCTGGGGACTTCTCCTCAGCCACCAACAGCAGGAGAATAAACAAACCCAGATTTTCATCTGTATGTTGTTTATTTGAGTACATAACTCCAAAAGAGATTGTAAACAAGAGATCTTTATGACCCAAACAGATTTCTGAAAATTCTACTTGATGAAGCTTACAAATTTTGTTGTGCCCTTCTATACTAACATTTCCCCTGGCCTCCAATGCTTCTCATGAATCCTTGAAACGCAGGTTTTGAGGGTATAGGGGAACACTTCAGCCAGAATAACAGCTTAGCTTAGTCCAGAAAGGAACCTAATTTATGTTTGAACAAGACCAAGAATTAAAGGACGGTCTTTAGAGACTCTGCTTTAAGCTCAAGAGATAAATGATTTTTATACTTGGATGCCCCTGTTTACATTATTCCTGATGTCAGTAGTTTAACAACTTAATATTTCTTTGAACAACCATGAGATAAGAAGAGGATTTCAGAATTGCTTCACATCTATATCAGTAGATTTCAGGCTAAGTTGCAGAAGTTCTCTGACTTCCACTTTTTCAGGAAATAGAGATGTAATAGTTTATCACTAAACCAATAAAGATTTCTCTTTTTTTGTGAGCATTTCTCTCTAAGTATTATATTTCCCTTTCTTATTCACATACCTGTGGACCATGATCAAGCTACCTCTTAACCTTCAACTGAAATAAGCAAATAGATTAAATTTTATATCTTTTTCCTGCCATTTTCAATTTTTTCTTAAACTCTCTTGAGCAAAACAGAGTCCAAAAGAATATTAGTTCCAGAGCAGGTTGTTTTATTCCTGCAGTGGTTGTATTATTAACCTCTACAGAAAGAGCATATTCTTTCTGCTCATGTGGTATTTCTCTGCTTATACATCCTTTGGTCCAGGACCAGGTAGTTTCTTCATTGTCATAAACAGATATTTGAAGAGTGCCACAATGTGCATCAGAGCAGTGTACTGTGTGATTCCCCTTCCCTCAGGAGACAAAATACAAATCCGTGAATAAATCAAATTTCAGTCCCTCTCTTTGTCTTTAATATTCACTGATCATGGACTGCTGTTGTTTTTTAAAAATGAAATATTATTAACAGAATATGAAACAGGTCCATAACAGTATCAATTCGTTTAGTATCTTGACTAAATACTTTGTTCATGCTCCTATTATGCAAATGGCTTTAGATTCTAAATAAGTAAAATATAGTAAAAATAGAAAGTAAAAAATAACAATGGCATATATATTTATACATATATGTAATATATGTGTATTAATAGGAACAGCAGTATGTTAAATAAGTACTTGTAGGCATAACCATTCTAAAACAATTACAGTATTTAAATATCAAAATAATTATTTTAAGAATATTTATTAACATGGTGGGTTTTGTGACATAACCCTCCTTCACTCAATTTCCTGTGGCATATTTTCTTTTTGAGTATTACCCCATAGCTCTTGTTTTTTTCCAGAACCACATTCTTCTCCTCCACAAAACTGTAGTGTGATCATGCTTTCCTCATAGGCAGGTGTAGAAATTAATTTTTAAAGTGGAAACATGTTTTAAGAGATAATTCTGTCTAGCAGACACGGAATAATCCTGAGCCGGTGGCAACACCTTGTTTGGAAAAGTGATATTTAGAGATTTGACAGGTGTTTTGCTGTAGGCAGGGACAGCCTTATGGTATGTGACCTGAAATTCCTCTTTCAGGATCCAACACAGATCCTTTATGCACACAAAGGAGCTGCGCATCTCCATCCTTCCCCTGATTTGGGCATGGTTGCAGACAGTCTGGCAGAAAGTCTCATCGTTGAACCAGGAGCACTCCATCCCTCCCCCATCTATTTGTCAGTAAGTACAGCAGATAATTACCTGTGGAAGGTGCTGATCTCTTCTGCCTTTCACCAGCTGCTGGTTCAGTCAAGGTCCACCTTTTTCCTTTTAATTTCGAGAGTGTCAAATAAAGAAAATAAAGAAGTCCCAACACATTTATAGATCCAGATTTATGGCAAACTGAAAATGATACCCCAGCATGTTATAACTTTTTTTTGTATCAATGGAAGGGGGGAGTGTGAAAGAGTTTCCACATATTACACAGATGAATTTGTTTGTCAGAGTTTGTTATTCCAAATCTTCTTTAGACACTCAATAGATAATTTAGACTTCTGAAAACCACAAGTGGTCTGCAGTTTCTGAACCTAAGGCTGCTTTCTCACTTGAGGCACTTGAAAATATATTTTTGTGATGATATGTACACATAAAAAATTAAATTTGCTATGGAAAGTGCAACCCCAGAAGATCTACTTCTCAAGAGCTAATGGGATTTATAAATCCTATTTTCACATGCCACTTTTATACACTATATACACATCAGCCCAGTTTCTGACTATTTATTTCCAGACTTTTACATCAGCTGCATGTTTTGATATCCATTTTTTCCCCAGTGGGAAAACTTCTTTGTGCTTATTAGGTAGATGTAAATCATCTATGAATATTACGTAACACAGAAAACAAGTAGAGATAATATATGACTTCCACTGATCTCCAAGTTACTTCCATATTCCATAGACTTTGAGCCATGCTCTTCTGGAAAAAGAAAATTAAGGTGGCTGATCAGCCTACCTATGAGAAACAGGTGTGGGGATTGGGGCTTGTGTCTTAGCTGCTACTAAAGGTTGGAAATACCTGCTGGCAGGTCAAACAGAGTGCAAAATCCATGCTAAAATCAAAAAAGAGCACTGAGGTACATAACCCACCCAAGCATCAGAAGTACAGAGGGTTTTGAAAGTGAAACCAGGACAGTGCTGGCCTGGGCAGTCAGTGAGGAGCTCGCCAGCATTTTTACATGAATCATTCTTCTAATATTTAAACTAAAAATTAACTTATGTGTCTGGTGAAGATCAATAGGATAAGAGCATCTGAAAACTTTAGCTTATCTATTACTTGAAGATAAAATCCCATTTATATAAGAAAATGTGCACAACACTTGGGCTAAGTGAAGGTGGATACACACCTTCCCTGCAAAGTGATGAGGACAGCACAACTATTTTTTTCGTAACTAAAATCATCTACCTGGAAAGCAAGTAGTGGCATCATGTAGGCTCAACTAATTGAGAGAATTCAAGATACAAAGGCTCAGGTCCCAGACTGGTACTGAGGACCTGGTGGAGGATGAAAGCACTCAGGTGAGATGCAGAACCAAGCCTCTGCCCTCTGCAGGTGTCACCTTTTGAGGGAAAGGGCAGGGAACACCAAAGAGTTCAAAGTGATCAGGTGAGACTTGGGTGATACCTGCTAACACTGGTGCAGTGAAAAGCTGGAGGAAGATATGAGGCTGGTGACAACACCCTCCCTGGAGACTGTGGCCATGCTCAGTTAATGTGCTTCCTTGCTCTGACTGCAAAGGAGGAAAAAGAAGTATTTACATCCAGAGAAGACGCACTCATACTCATTTTTTGAGCCATGTGGGCCAATACAATAGGAATGAAGGTGACCACTGCTATTTGATACCTCACATAGCCCTTCCAGTGTTTAAAGATGCCTCAGGAGAACTTCATCAATGAGTTTTCATCAAATTAAGTGGCTAGTTTTGAACACACTGAAAAAAATGGGACTAAGAACATTTTTTAATCAGAAATGGTTCCTTTGAATAATATTTATTTTTAAATACCTTTCATTAACTTTAAAAGATCAAATTTATAATTGTACTAATCTGTTGTTAATACTTATTAAAGAAAGGGGTGACTAAAAGTTTCACCTCACAACAGGATTACTTTTCATACCAAACTGTCTTGTCAAGAACCCACAAAGTTGAACTTTTCCTTTCAGATTAAAGTACTTCTTTCTTTTTCTTCTCTGCTCAGTAATCAAACCAGGAGGAAGAACTCCATTCCATTAGCAACCCCACCCAGACTGCAGGCAGCAGAGAATAATCTGTTGTATGAGAGATTGCCTTGTGTGATGCTGACTGTAGAGAGGAGGCAAGGGATGAACAGACAAACTGGACCCACATGGAACTTCTCCATGCCTCTTCCCCTAGCCCTTCTGTTGCTCCAGTCCTGTCACTCAAATCCTATGATTTCCCACACTGAAAGCAGTTTCCAAAATGCTGTTTCATTGTGCTTCAGCTGCATCTCTTTTATGTACAATCTTTCTTTTACCTGTCATGCCAAATGTGTAAAACGCTGCATGGCATTGGCAGTGCAGGCATTATCCAGTCCTACAGTTCTAGGGGGAGTGTTATAAATTTAAGCCTGACCCTCTCCTGCCATATCAGCCATTTACCTTTGTAGAGAATTTGTACCGAGCACACCTGCGACAAATCTCTTTTCTCCTTCTCTTTTCTTGGATTATGAGTAAAATAAAACACAGCCTATGACATTAATGGTCCTTTGATATTGGTTGAACTATCTGGATGCTAGGAAACATTACAGCTGAGGTCATTTTTTCAAAAACTGTATTGAATTACAGGTTTCCACTTGCTTTTTATTTTGCTTTCTCCTGCGGGACCCATTTGTACACTGAACAAAGTAGAAGCCTGCTTAATACAGCTATTCAATGTTTTATCTCACCTTCATTGTCTTGTCTGACCACACTATTTCTGGGGTTTTGTTGTTTTTTTTTTTTATGAAAGGAAAACTGTTGTTTCTTTTATGTTTTTCTGCACACTCACACTGTAATGTCTGAGTACATAAAAAATAGATGTACATTTACTGCCACAGAAATCTGGTGTTAAGGGACTTTTGCTTTCTCTCCCTTTCTAGGTGGAAGATAATGAGAAATTGAAATGTCAGACCATCCATTCATGGCATGGCCAGCTTCAGACAGGTGAGACTTCTCCTTATAGAGCATTCTCATTATTCAAATTTGTAACACGTGATAATGATGGAGTTCTATAACAGTGGATGTGCTGTGGGCACGGTGACACTTGGACTAATTCAGGTATTGTAGGCAAAGTAACAGTGAGAGGCACAAAAAATTGCAGTATTTGCATTGTGCAAGGGAGCACCAGCCCTCTCATAACACAGTGCCACCTCACCTAGGCACCACCTCCAGCTTTGAACTCCAGCTCCTAGCTGTTTAGCAGTGGTGTGTTTGAGTGTTGAGTGCCTTTGTAAGTCTTACATCAGAAAATGGGGAGAATAAATTACAGGATTTGTCTGCACAGCAAAATGAGGTGTTTGGGCTTCTGCACAAACATTTGAGTGCAGCTCCTGCTGTGAGAGAAGGAGATTCAAGCAGGCTGTGTCACAGAGGGAAGGACCCCGGCAGTGTTGGATGTTCACTACTCATGACCCATGTAATCAGGCAAAACTTCTTTTTATGGTTCTGTTTGTGGATTGCAGAAGCAAATACACCACACTTATTAGGTGGTTATACACAGTAATTCTAAAATGAGGCCACTCTTTGTTCCCAAGAGCTGTCACAGTGTCAAAACAGTGATTTGGGTGGGAGTTCAATGTCTGAAGGCAGTTTCTTGCCTGATGCCAGCATTTAATTGTCAGACACCTCCCTCCCATAGAGACTTAGAACATGGGTTTTGCGAAGTTTGACCCTCAAAATTGCATCTTCCTATGAAGAAAAGCAATAAGATCCATGCACTTTTCTTCCAGAAGCTGCCACTGGCAACAGTAAATTACAGAGAATTATTCTTTCTGTCTGTGTGATCTACAAAAGTTCAAATCATTGCCCCTTCTCTCTGTGCCCTTGTGGCCCCTTTTGGCATGGTCCCTATTTCTAGTATTTCTTCCCTTGGTGTCCATCCTCTTTCTTCTCCTCTCCTGCTTCCCTTGGCTTGTAAGTTCAGCTTTCAAAGACTCCTGCTCCACCATCTGCTCCCATAGGACCTCACCCAGCTCTGCCAACTCTTTGGGCAGCACTTGTGCCCAAACACATCAGAAAGTAAATCAGCACTCCAGATTGCTACAGACACGGGCAGAAAGTCCAAAGAGAGTGGTTTCTCCTTTGCTGACTTCAACAATCAAAGCAATGGATTCTTCTGCCCAAGAGCCCTGGCAATCTCTCTGTCAAGAGATGTACAATTGGTCCCACAGCAAACACAGGGCACAAGGAGCAAGTGAGGCCACAGAGAATATAAAAAGCAAATTGCCCAGCTGCTGAGTTGATGAAAGCTTAGACCTGACAGTGTCTGAAAAAGCATACTTCTTCCAGTGAACACCAGATATTTATTATGAAGTCTGGTCTGGGTCTGAAGGCAGTATTTTTTAGCCAAAAAGTTGCAAATGTGTGAAACCCTCAAGTTGGGTGTACTGTTAATGCCAGCTGAACAGCTTAGGAGAGACTGGTGTTCTACACAAAGAGTTCACAGGATTCAGTATTTTGCCTTTTTTCCTTTCACTCAGCCTTTGGCAGCCTCAGTGTTTTGGCAGAATAGAGAATTGAAACCATCATTTTTTTGAAAGCAGCAAACTTAAATACAACCATAAAGGGTTTATACGCCACAGTCTTTAGAAGGAAGTATCAGCTGCTAAGGGTTGTGCACAGGTGACCAGTCCTTAGGCTGAATTAACAGGAGAAAAGTGTGTAAAAGCACCAAAGATTGCACAGGAGAGAAGAGGGAAAGCAGCTGTCCAGCCACACCTGCGACTGCAGTAATCTAACAGGAACTGGAAAAAAATACCAGGCATTTCAGCAAGTGTAAGGAGAGCATTGGAAACTCCCTTTAGGTGGAACCCCAAGAGACAGGGAGGTGCTGATGTATTGGCTGAGGTCACTGAGGTCAAATCAACAAAACTGAGCCCTGTGGGTGAAAATTAAGTAGAGGCAGGTTGGTTATTTGGGAAAGGGAAGGTGTTAAAAGGGATTGCCAGGTGAAACAGCTCATATCATTTGGGCTCTGTGGATTAGTTGTCAAACATCCATGCGGCAATATCTCAACACAGGCTGGAGCAGGACAATAAACCTGCTGTTGTAACATCTGGCTTCTTTCCCTTGTCAGAGGGGGCAGGAGGGTGAACTCAAATGTCAGGCTGGGTGGGGTTGGAGGATGGATCACAAAACACCACCTTAACATCAAGGGTCCTAAACCATCTTCCTAACACGAACCAAACTTTGTTATTTATTTTTGTTTTAATGAAGACTTAACGCAAGAACAAGTGTTTAGAAGTAGCTCTGTTGATGCAGAATACTGATCTAAGCCTGTTTACACTCTTCTGCCACATTGTCCTTTGTAGCAGCTCTTGGCTGAGCATAGCCATGAGAATGATGTCTGTGCTCCAGCCACACCTTGGTGTTCTCCCTGTACCCTGTCCCACCTGCTTTCCTTCACCAATACACTGCTCAGGGAAGGTTGAGCTGTGCTAATTACTCCATGAAGAAAGTTAGGGAGAGAAAAACATCCTTTAGTGGAAAAAAACCCCCAATAAAATAGATGTGTCTGTAACTGACAGCCAGCTAAGGATAAACTCATAAGCAAGAGCTCTGGCAGGCTGCAGCCATGCAGTGTGATTTTTCCCAATCTATTCATATGAAGGTGGGTTTGACAAATCAAACACACAAAAGCTGTAATTCTGCATGTTTCAGGCAATTCCATCAATGAAGTTTCGTGCAACAATAAAAAACCCAAAGAAAACAGAACTAAACTAAAATTCCTCTGCCATGTTGCTTGGTGTGAGGTGCCACCTGGGACATCCCCGCCTTGTGGGCACAGAAGAGCCCTACCAACATCCCAGCTTCCTGCAAGCCACAGCTCCCTCAGCTGGGGCCGTGTGAGACGCAGGCAGAGCACGAACCTCCCTTCAGGAAAACAAACCAAAGAGAAGGGCTACAGGCAGGTGGAGGCTTGTAATTGCAACTGCAGGTGCCCAAACACTACTTCCATGCAGGATACCCCTATTCCGTGTGGACTTTTTCATCGTGCCCTCTGTTGTTCCTCCAGGAGCAGCACCAGAGCCTGGGCTTGGTGCTTCACCTTGAGAGGACACCCTCAGTCAGAATGTTGTGACAAGCACCTTGGGCCAAGAGACACGCAATTTATGCAGGAAGGAAGGGATGGGTCCTGTCCTCAGCTCATGCTTACTGGGGTACTCAGGTCCTGCCTCCTGCTGGGCTGTGGGGTCAAGCAGAGCCTCAGAACCTGTCCATGTGCTCCACAAGCCACGGTGTGGGTGAGGTTTTCATAGCAGCTCAGACTCAGCCTGGCTGTCCAGCTCCTTTGTACGCTGCTGTGCCTCAGCCCTAGGTGATCATCTTCCTCTCACAGGCTCTGCACAATATCATGGTGTCTCATGTCCTACTTTTGCAGGTTACCACCAAGCAGGAAATGCACTTGAGTTGTTGCCTATGGGAAAGACATTTCATGTGTGAGATTTCACTCAATCTAAACACAGCCAGGTGCCAGCCTTAGGAGGAGATTAGGCAGAGGTCATATCATTACAGGTGTGCTTTAGGGCACCAACATATACCAACATATACCTGCACCTCCCTACAGGGAGCTGTCCCATGCAAAAATCTCTCCCAAATAAGCATAGTTGGGACATACCAGGCTTCCAATCTCTGACAGCTGGCATTTTGCTGAAGGTTGCTTCATTTTTTGGAACTTCATGAGGATTCAACCCTAATGCCTGACACCCCACGGCACTCAGCTCTTTGGTATTCACTGAGCACCACAGTGGGGAGATTTCTTCTCCTGGGATGTGTCTGGGGCAGCTGGGTTTGTAGATGTGCCAGAGACTCACATGAAGGCACCTTTGCATCCCAACAGGTTTTAAAGCTACCATTCACTTGGTGAACTGGGCAGGGACAGAGGAAAGAAGAGCCCAAGGGATTCTCAGAAGGGGATGGTTCAGCTGGAGGTGGTCAGAGGAGAAGGGCGAGAGGGGTGAAGAGAAGACTGCGAGGAGAAAGGAGTGGACAATCAAGGGGAAAGCAAGGAGGACTTAAGGCAGTTATGGACACGGATGAGTGATCATTTATGACATTAATACGGGTGGCAGCTGGGATTTTATGAAGCATTTGAAAGAGCAACATGCTTTTCAGGCATTTTGAGTCTTTTCCTCTGCTGTGTGATAAGGGAAATGCAGCTGCAAAAAGGCATATGGCTCAGATAAGAGGAAGCTAATAAACGTATCAATGAGGTTTAAACCCAGCTAGATCAAAGGAATATATTTGACTATTCTCATAACAACGGCTTTATCCTTGCCTTGCTATTCCCCTCAGATAGGAAACTCATCCTTTAGTCCCAGGGCAGTTTAGCCTTTTTCTCTAGGTCTTCAAACAGCACTTGTGAGAATCTAAAAAGAAAATTGATCTTCTACCTTATGCTTGCTTCCATCAAAGCCCTCTGATTCATTTCTAGTCTCAGTTACTCACTCCCCAGCATCACCCTCAGTCCTTCCCAGCTGCACCCACCCCAAGCACCAGTTGCAACCCCTCACCAGCCCTGGCACCCCTGGATCAGGCCAAGATGCTCCACAGCTCTGGCCCTGAACTAGGGAAAAGTGCATCAAGCAAGAGATGCACACTTGGGTCTTACCTTTTTCCAGAAGCAAGGCCAGAGCCATTGAACATGCATGGATGCACTGACCTGGATTGTCTGCCTGCAAGGCTGCTCACACCTCCTGCACCTGCCAGCACTGATAAGAGCCACCATCACTCTCTGCTGCAAGCCCTCACTCCACAGCTAAAGCTGCCAGGACTTTTTTTACTGGGGGCGGGGGGGAGGTTTCCTTACATTTTCATGATACCCCATTTAATCTCTCCACAGAGAAGCTCTGGTCCTTCAAAGCAGCCTCTCCCCACCCAGACACTGATTGCCATCACCTGCACCAGCTGCCTGGCCTCATTGAGGCCAGTTAGAGGTGGAGCTGCCTGAACCCCAGAGGACAGACACACTTCTTTTCTGTAAGGAGCTCTGCAGATCGCTCTGTGCCTGTACACTCACTGTTAATCCCATAAAGTTAGCAAACATGTTTAGCTAAAAGAAAATTACAACATCTTAAAGACAACATTGAGTATGATTTGGGGGCAGGATTTGGTCTATTGAGGAATATTAACTCAGCCTTTAAGGTAATATCTACTTTATCCGTTGAAAAAAATACAGCTTTGTTTACTCTCCATTGGTGTTTGCCCAACAGACAGTATTGTCTAGTTTTGAAAACACATCAGGCCACACAAAAGAGTTGCCAGACTCTTACTGAGCTGATGATTCCTTTTTGTACCATCGCTTTCCTTATCTTGGGATTCAGGCTGTCATCTTTAATTATTTTTAAATTAACTGCTGCATCTTATCAGAATATTGTATCCCCTGGTCACTCTTCTATCTCTTCCTTATTCAAAAAAGCAAAGAATTGTGATTCTTTTTGTTTGGTTATTGGTGTTTTACCTCATTGCTTCTTAAACTGAGGAAACTTTAAAAAAAATTATATTCATCCTCTCTTTATATTCTTGGCTTTCTGGGGTGAGTGCCTTTCCTGGCTGCTCAGCTCTTTCCAGCAGGCTTTTCTCACATTCTGGATGATGATATGCTGTGTCCTCCTTCCAGTTCGCCTGGAACTTATCAGTTATATGATGCTAGAGAAGAAAGACCCCTGGAGTCCAGAACAGGTGACACATGAGCCCAGCTGTTCTGTCTGCATTATTCCATTTCTCCTGCTTCATTAACCACAGGGCTGATGTGCTGGTCACTGTACCCCTTCCCACCAGCCCAAACACTGTGGTCTTTTCCTTGTGGTACCTTGTGGTGTACGCCAATTTCCTTTATTTTTATTGTGGCTTCTTATTGACAAAAATCAAAGTCTGATTTACACAATCTAGTCCTGCATAGCATGGACAATATATAGATAAATGCCTAGATGGCTACATTTCTATTGGTTCAGCATAACACATGCATCCAGTGATCAATAAAATACAAATTTAGAAAAGTGGGAATCAAGTAAAATCGGTTTTTAGCATTTTCATTATCACAGGCAGAATGTAATTATCACAACAACCAAAGAGGCATCTTATAATCTACGTGCACCTCTCAAGAGCCATTTATTTAATATTTTGTCATATTAGGCTTAAAATTAGGAAATAGTCTGTGCAGAATTGCAATCACACGAACCTGCAAATACTAGAGGACAGGACATGCAGGTACATGGATGTGGACCAAGTATCCAGACTAGGAAGAAGTGAGGGTAGGACACTGGCAACAAGCTTCCCTGGTACAGACAAGAACTTGATGAGAAGAGGCCCAAAGAGTGGCGTACAGCACCCCACAGAGCAATCTGAGCTCCACACCAGAGAGCAGAACGGTAACTGGCATCAGAGCAGAAGCTGAAATGAAAGCTGACAGTGGAACAAATGTTGGTCGGTAAAACACAGGCTGATTATATACCAGTTAGCATTGATTTGGGTGCCAAGAATAACAGCAGGCACTGGAACAGAGTGGGGGAGTGTGAGGCACTGAGAAAGAGCTCAGCACAACAGAGCAGGAGATGATTAAACAAACAAACAAACAAACAAACCCTCGCCCCGAGGAGGAAAATTATTAAAGCAGCATGAACGTGGAGCTGCAGCCCGTCTTCTGTGGGAAGTAAATTCTGCAGTGAGCCTGCAGACTGGGAAAGCCCACAAATGGCAACTCTACATTACTGGGGAAAAATGAATTGGTGAGAGCTGTTAGCCAGCATATGTTTGACCTTTCTGAGAAAAGCAGCATAAGCACCTTCATTAATGACCATGGCAGGGAGATGAGCCGGCGTGGAAGGAGGTTTGATTTCCGGACCATCTGTGATCCTGCCTGCCAAGCAATTGGAAGGCACCAGCCTGCCCTGGCCCTGGCCACTATTCCTCCTCACAGGCAAGGGAAGGTGAAACAGGCTTCTCCCCATTTCTCATACACAGGGAATCTCATTTAACACTTGAGCACTTGGGGACCTGTTGGAAATGGTGCAAATGAAAGGCACTGCTCACTTGAGCAGAGGCAGATCTGTGCTCTCTGTGACCTCCAACTGGGAGAAAGGGAAGGATATCAAGCAGAAACACCCGATAGATTAAACCCTTTTATGTCTTGTGTTTCACCTGTACAGCCAGTGTTTTGGTATCCATCAAGACACAAGACACTCCTTTTTTTCTTTCAAGCACACATGGCAAGTATTTTTTCATTTTCTTTGTTACATTTTATCAATGAGCAAAAAAGCTGGAAGGCAGCAAAACCCATCATGCTCACTGAAAAGAATATGTGATCATAGAAATATCTAGCTGTTACACACAAATAAATACAAATGGGAACTGCTGTGAAATAGCACAGATTGGTTGGCCTCATTTCTACAGCAGAGTGACTCACAACAACTTGTTTACAAAGTTGGGATGTACTTCAAGAATTACACACAACCCAAGGACTTGGGCAAACAGGACAGTATAAAAAGATCAGCTGGTAGGGGTGTTACCAGCCCATAGAGGTATCTCAAATCACAAGTTAGCCCATCTCCCTTCATGCCTACGGTGCAGGACAAGGCTTGTATTTGTGATGGGTGACTGGATTCTGTCATAGGAGGAATTAGGTACTCCTGGAGCTAGTAAAAGTACGGAATGGGATGGGGAAAAAGTGTGGCATAATTCACCTGGGGTCAAAGAAGGTGTGTTGCCTTGTGCTGAGACATTTTCAAAGGATGCTGAGGAGGAGGAGGAGGATCTGGTTACACTGCAAAATCGTATGCTGCTGCTTAGAGTAAGTGCCACAGCCAGGAAACACATGATAGTAGATCCAGGAAGTGTCACGTGAGAAGCTCTCCATGGTGTCATGGAAGGTCCTGGCACTGGCTAAGGCACCACAACAGTCTCATTGAGCTCTCAGTGTGCAGCTCCCATCAGCTGCCTTTCAAAAAGATGATTTTAAACAGACAAAATGGAAAAGGGCTGCCGCAATAGGGCACAATAGGACGAGGCAGGGATGAGGTCTGAGGTTAGTAGCAATGCTCTCTTTTTGTTTTTTTGACTCCAACTTATGTACAACCATAGAGAGGACAAGAATTGGCCAAAGGTGTTGCCACTTTTTCAATCTCATTGGTGAACATCACCATCACTCAAGAAACTGCTCCTAGAGGAGAAAATACGAAAACATCTCTGTTTACAAGAGAAAGTGTGTGAATCTGACTCCAAGTTCTATAAACATCAGAAGGCAAAATGAAAACATTAGAAGGCAAAGTAAAAACATGGAAAACCAAGGTCAACAAAGGGCTACTCAGAAACACGAGTTGAGTTTCTCTGTTTCTGAAGGGTAGATGAAATAGCTTGTCTTGTGTAGCTCTGTTAACAGAAGACTGAGAGAAGGTTCAATTATGTTTGAGCAATAAATACAGGAAGAGAGAGGAATTATTTCCATTTGGATAAAAGCTGCTACAAGATTAAGCAGATGTACGCTGACCCTGAAAGAATTTGGCTCGGAGAGAAGATATTTAACTTTCAGAAATAATGAGCCAGAGCAGCCTTTGAATAGGGATGCTGGGAAAAGGTATTTGGCTGTTAGAAGACAACGTTGGATTAACTTACAGAAGAGATTGTGTGAACATGGGGATGGTTCTCAGGTTTGGAAACGATGGTGTAATATATGGGGTTTCAGTTGCTTTAGTGTTATTCAGAATTCCAGTCAAAAGGAGACTTAGTGACATGTGTTTGTGACACAAGATTTAGCAGTTGAACCTCATGCTAGGTCAGATTCCTGGTTATCCCCTGGTGCCAGGAGAGATTTTCTTTTCCATGGCTGATGCTCCTCGTTTTGGGTTTGTTTGAATTTTACTCTTCTTTAGGGCACTAGAGTTTTTTCAGCCAGCACCAGGATGTTGGTCTAGGTGTGTGGATGCCTCAGTGGCACAGGGACAACTTTTTGGCGGTGCAACAATTTGTGTCCCCCTTGGCCTCAGAGTGGTCCAGCAAGCAACTTTGCTTGCTCTTTTCCATGAAATTTTAAGTGGCATTAGATAAAACAGGGGAGGACTCCCATGTCTGGCAGCTGACAGAGCATGAAACTGAAAAAGAATATGATGAAAAAAGATACTGCCATTTCCAATTGAGATGTCCTTGCAACTGAGGGGCTTTTTCCTCTGATCTGACCCAAGTCCAGTCCTGCAAAGATTTCCACACATCAGTGGATCTGGGTTGGGAGAGATCCTCTCATTTTGGGGAAAATTTGCCTACAGAAACCATGACTATTTGTAAAGTATGGTTTCTAATCTGTACCCTTCCCAAGCTGAACACTCATCCAGGTTTTCTTGTTTTATTAGAACAGGAGAACCAAATCCTATTAAGTGATAACAAACAGAAAATGTTGCATACAAATACCCAAAAAGGTACAGCCCATTTACACATAACCAACAGAGCTGTTACTTAAAGTGCACATTTTTAACCCAGAAATATTTCCCAGTGACTAATCTGTAATGTAAATGGGCATGAAGTCTTCTTTCCTCAGCAGGAGCTGAGGAAAATCTCCCTCAGAACCAGTCTTGGTAGCCATTAAACATGCTGGATGTGCTTAGCCTAAACCATTTGACAGCAGCATCTCTCAGAGGACTGATAACTGAGTAAGACTTTAACCTGTTAAAAACATATTTTCTGCCATAGCTTAAATACATACCTGCAGCTGGTATGAAGCACAAGTCGATATTTGTTTTGAATTTGTCCCTCAAATTGAATTGTCACAAATAACTTCCTGTAATCCACTTAGCTGGGTTTGAGGCTAAACAATAACACACAGCAGAATAGCAATTAATGTTCTGATTTGTGCATGGTCTTGAAGTTTGGATGCAAATCAGGCCCATTTTATGTTAAATTTGCTAAATTTCCATGGGAATGTGCACTGTGGCTGCTTCATCAGATTATGAATTGAATATAAGCAAGACAGGAATTGAAAATCATCTCTGATCTCACTGCCTGTTCTTGCTTCCTCATAATCCTTTAGAGACCACTTTGTCATTACAGAGATGAATTTGGGCTCTTGAGATTGAGGGAGAAGCTCCAGGTCTCATACATGCTTCTGATTCTTGGATAAACTGTTTGTGTCAATGCTTTAATCTCTGGTAAAAGAGTAGCACAAATACAAAGGGGACAGAATCTGGTTGCATTTTTCAAGTGTGATAGAGCTATGGTCTATCAAGCAGAAGGGTTTAAAAAATCATTAAACAGATAAACTGGATTCTTTCTGAGAGAGGAAAAAAACTACAGGATGAATTGGAGTGGCAATTCCTTGCAATACATGACACATAAGTTTTCTACAGATTTTATATCTCACATCTAACAAGACGTGAGGTTAAATGATGAGATGCAATTAAAATGCCAGATTGACCACATGACCTCAGGGAATGCCTCACGGAGCTGCCAACACAATAGCATTAGCACACCATCGTGCTGCTGATGTAACATCTCTGAAAACATTTAAAACCAAGCCTGTATTGCATTCAAGAAGGGTGACATTTCTGTATCACAGGATGGCTGCAAAGAGTGATACTGACACAAAGGGCAGAAAAGTAGCAGAAGGAAATTTTTCTCATTGCTGTCATCTAGGTCAGTTTGGTGCATACACATCCTCTTTTTTCTTGGAATTCAACGAAATTATCTTATTGGGGGTCTTGCTGAACCAGAGTTGTGGGCTTTCCATTCATCCCTGCTTCTCTGTTCCAGCTACCACCTCTGGGAGTTTCATCCAGGCTTACATTTTGCAGCTGGGAAACAAAGTCCTGGGTAACCATTTGCCCAGGGGATCTATTTTTGTTCAAGCTTTTAGTGTCAGTCTCCTGTCCGCGTACCAATCATTACATCACTCTGTTTAGTCACCAAGCTCACATCTAAGGGCATTCAGGACTAAAACTTCTAAAAAACCAATTTTCACGTTGAGATTGGTTTATGTTTCAATGCATGACTTGCAAATCAAAAACTGCAACTCTTATTAGCCTCCTCTGTGAGAAGATGAGGTAGCAATACTTGCACCATCAAAATTATCAGTAGCTTGGCAGTAGCTTTGGCAGTAGCTTTGGATTGTTTAGAGGTAGGACCTCGCTGCCTGACTCAGGACATTGCCTTACTCACCTCAGTACCTTGGAGTTAAGTCTCTTGCCTCATCTTGAATAGGAAATTGCAGCCTCAGTTACATTTTAATAACAATTAGACTGCACCAAGGGGATGGCAGTACAAGTGTCCCCAAGAGCATGACAGGGACACCGCCTATCACAGGGTGGTGCTACAGCCCTGGGGCAGCGCCAGTGCATGTAAGGTTTTTTTTTTTTTTTTTTTTTTTTTTCGACTTGCACCCTGATGTTACTAAAAATACGTCTTCCTTCTCTGTGCAGTGCCCTCCCTGCAAGGGGCTTCACTCCTGACCAAGGGTGCATTTACACATCCATACTTTTCTCAGAATCCTTGTTGATGCCTGAGGCACAGCCTGGAGGGCAGGAGGATTGATGAGATAGCCCTACTGCCCAGAATGAGTGCTCTGAGACTGCCTGAAGTAAATGGGCAATTGACCCTTCTGGTGGGTCTGCCCACGTTTCTTCTGAGCTCTGACAACCTCTTGCATCCCAAGGGTGTACACAAGAGGCAAACATCTGCACAGCAGGCCGGGCAGATGGACTAGGAGGCATTTTAAAAGCTCCTGGCTCTTGTGGGGTGCAGCACAGACTGTTTAAAATCAATGTCTCTGTGTCAGACACTTAGGACCATCTAGGGCAGAGATGCTGCCACAGATTCCCTGTTCCCATGTATCTCCCCCAGGTTAGTAGAGGTAGGGGCAAGTATCAGGTGTGCGCCATGGGTGAGGAGAAGGATGAAGGGAAACCTGAGGGTCCCCAAAAGGAGGGAAAGCATGGAGGTAGGGGAATGGTGGCTAATGCCATCTCCCTTTTCTACTCCATGTCCACAGCACAGCCCCTCTGCAGAGCCAGCACCCTGCATATGTGCAGGCATGTGGCACCCTGGTTTCAGTGCTATGCTGAAGATACATGTTGAAAAACTGGACTGGGAATGAGCTGAGCTTTTGACAAAATGCTCACATTCAGCACTTAGAGGAGCACAGCCTGCTTCACCTATTAAAAGAGGGCATTTGAAGGATGCTCATCTTTTCAGGGCAAGCTGGTAGCTTAATATGATGTGGTCTATCACTTAGCAGACAAACATGCAACCAAGTCCTATAGCAATGCTGGTTTTGGAACAATTAATTAGAAATTGTGCAGTTACCCAAAGAAAACAGGATATTTTTAACAGGGAAGGTAATTAGCATCAGGGACAGAGGATGAGAGCTGGGACTGTTTCTGTCAAATCTGGAAATCCCATCTGCTCTAATACTGCAGATGTCTGGGTTCCTGTAAGAGGCCATGGAAGAGCATCAAAAGGGTCATTTCTGCCTTTAAAAGAAATTCATCTTTTCCCTCCACACCTCCTATTTGTAACAGATTGTCAAGTTTTGTATTAATGACACCACCTCTTCAATAATCCTGCTGTCAAATTATTCTCCTCCTCCCCTCACACTGCCTTGGGCACTGGCCCCTCCCCAGGGCTGGGCTGGAGCAGGCTGACTGTCCCTGACCCTCCAAGTCCCGCCATGGCCCCTCTTCACTGGCCATCTTTGCTACTCACCTTTGGCCTCAGAGCGGCTGTGGTCTCCTCTTGTGCCCCATGGAAGCTGCTCTCCCTGCACCACTCCACCTTCTCGAGGCTGATGATGTTGCTTGCAAACCTTTCCAGGGCAGACTGCCTGACTTCACGCTCTGCACGGGTCAGGAAAGCCAGGCGGTTTTCTCAGCTCTCAGCAGCGTCAGCAATACCAAGGGCTCAAGCTCCCTAGAAGAGGGGCTACAAAATTTTCTTCATTTTCTTCTTGTTATTCATTTTTGTCTTCACTGAACATGCAGTAGGAATTTGAGTTAAATGGAGTTTGGAATTTCATTTTTGCGTAATAAGTTTCAAACAGGGCTTATTATCCCATGCAAATAGCATTAATCTGCAAAAGTAGCCTATTAAACATTTCAGGGACTTTATCCCAAAGGTGATGTTGTGTTTCATTACTGGGAAATGATATTTTTTGCATCTCTGTTCAGAAAGTATGCCTCAAATCACAGCTGGAAGTTGCTAAACAAATTTAACAGATCTTTGCCCATAATCAAGAAACCAGCCCAGAAATGCAGAATTAGGATTTGCTAATTCCTATCTTAATTGACACTACAGTTTGCTGTCTTCTGTTTATGCAAACATGCTAATTAATTTTTGCCCATGTGGGGTCGAGATGGAAGCTTTACAGTTGTAGGACAATATGTCCAGATATGATATTGCAGGTCAGGATTCAATCAGTCTAATGCTCATAAGCAAAGCAGCAATGCACTCAAAAACAAAAATTTAATTCTTCTAGCTGAGCTATTAGTTTTATGTCATTATGTTACCTTTAGCACGAGCACTGGCTGATATGCACAGTGCAGACGAGTGAATCATACAGTCCTTTTGTACCAGACATTGGAAATGGTTTCAGAAATAAAGTGGTGGCTGCAGCTAAAGCTAATGGGCAGGGATGGAGCTTTCCTGTCCCCTCACCTAGTCCCCATCATTAGGGCAGATGATGAAGTCTCTTCCTACTCTCTGACTCTCTCCTCACCACCTATTGATATAGACCAGCTAGGTACTAGTGAGAGCTTAAGAACAGTCAGAGAATACTGTGAGCCATGATCCTAAATGGAGAAGAGAAATTCAGAAGGCTAAGGGGGTCAGCCTCAAAAAAAATCAGGCACAGAGTAAAGAAGTGGCAGTTCTATGTGCTACTCCAGATACTTGCACATATGCACTATACACACAAGACTATGAAAGCCCTGGGATCAGCACCAAATGGATTTGGGGAGTTTTGAGTCTCCCAGAAGAGTGGGTTTCTCACTTTTTAAGGTAGAGAGTTCACTGCTGTCTTTCCATCAGCCTATGCACTAAAATGAAAGGCTGACCCAAGGCCAGGAAATGCCTAAGCCACATTTGCCCTTGGAAAGTTTCAGCAGTGACACTGACCTCCTGCTCATGGGTCTGAACACTCAGTAAACTTAACACAGAAAAAAACTTGTTAGGATAACAAGCATAACTTGCCTCAGGGGCCACAGGAGCCATCTACACTGGGGAAATGCCAAACCATTATCCTGATTCATAGAATATATGGTGCAACTGAGGTAACAGAGAGCTGTAGATAAATGGTGAAAAACTTACTGCCATTAAACTTCACTTCAGATGACTTTTGGCAACATCCTTGCTCTTCCTTCCTCTAACTCCTAGTGACAGGCAATGAAGCCCAGCAAAAACTGTGTGGTCACTTAGCAGTTTGCCAGGATGATTTTTCCCTGACATTGGCTGTCAGCCTGTGCACCTGCTCCCAGCCACACTGTCCCTCCTCATTACTTAAATCTGTCATGTGGCCCCAACCGCCACGAGTGAGATTGTCTTGTTATCAGCTAAGGCAATGGCTCTGGCAGATCTGCATCATCACCAGCAAAATAACTGCATCACAGTCCTCATACTCAGTGGCAACATGATGACCCTTGAAGATGATTATGATAAGAACTCCATGACAAAAAGTGGAATGGTAACTTAGGAAGCGATGAGACTAACAAGGTAGACATTAAAATTACATACACCAAGTACCTAATCTGCATTAAGCAAGACCCAGCTTTGCAAAGGCAGTGTCCAGGATCTCAAAAATATGGTTTGTGTTTGAAACAAGCAACAAAATTTTTTTTTTGCTATCTAAGAGCTTTATGATATATGCTGCAATACTGACAGTAGTACAGAGAAGAGAAATCCCATTCTCTTGTACTGGGGCACACTTGGAATAACACTGCTTCCTGTTATAGTAACTTTATTTTGCTTCAATAGAAAGCAGAATCTAGAAGAATGAATAATAATGGAATAACGTTAGGACGTTAGTATTTTAACTGATGGCTTATCTCACTACATTTCTGGCAACTGTTTACAAAGCAAATTGTAACATGCAGATTTAAGATTTGGCATTAGTGAACAGGTTCTGTGCAAGTTCCTACCTACCTGGAGAACAGCAGTGTCCAAGCAACAGCACACAAAAGGATTTCTCCTTTTTTCCTTCCTTCCCTTTTTCAAGAGCCCATCTCATGCAAGTTACCAGCTAACTGCAAAACACCTAACTTGAAACAGCTTTGTGGGGAATTTCCATTTGATCCTGTGCAGGACAGTCTCTCACTGACCAAAGGAGAGAGCAGGCACCTCAGTGTAAAAATCTCTTCACACACCACAACTCATTGACTTTCCATCCCTCCTACGTACTGTCTTGGATCCAGAGGTGCATACTGCTGGCAGCTAGGAGAACATCCTGGGGAATGGTTGCTACACACTTGCCCCTTCCTTACACAAGTTCACATATTGCTACTGCTCTGGCCATTGCCAGAGACAAAACACTGGGCTAGACAAACATTTAATGCAATCCAGAACTGCTGATCTTATGCAACTCCTCTGACAGAAGCACTCAGCGAGGGAGGTATTGTAGTGCTGACATTAAAGCTGCAAAATCTCCAGAGTTACCTACTTAGAAAATAACTCATTTCAACCTCCAGCAAGTCTTCAGCACCCACACAAGGTGCCCCTAGTGAACCTTGGGAAGAAACTTTGGGAAGAGAACACATTCATTAAGGAACAACATGGCTGTCACTCAGCTCCAAAATCAAAACTCAAGTGGGTTTTCCCATTTTCTTTCCTCCAACACAATGACTATCCTGTCAGTTTTTTCCCTTGAAATAACAATAAAACAAGTTTATACTTCATGACTGAACAGACAAAGAGAAGATGGCAAATGTCAGCTGTAGCACAGGAATAAAGCTATTAATGGGATATACGCCTGGAACAATTGAAGACAGGAGAGTGAGGACAGAACCCAGGCAACCCTTTTATGTGTACAAGTAATTTGCTTGCATTTCTAACTCTCTCTTGCAACTTTTTTTTTCATCACCATTGCTTCATGAGCCACGTTCTCCATTTGGGCACCTGCTTCACAGTTTGCCTCTAGGTAAGGGATGCATGGATATACTGAGGTTCTTGCATGATAATCTTCCTCCTGATCTGGATTCCAGTTTTAACTCACCTTGTATGCTGGCTTCATGTGAAGATGTAAAAGCTGTATGAAATGAGAGCCATTATTTTCATCAGTTTTTCAGATTCCTCAAATGTTGGAGCAGTTGGTTCATAAGGACATGATAAATGCTATGTCACTATTTTTTATTTGCTATAATCAGTCAGCATCTGAAACAAAACCAAACATATCTTGGATTGCTCTTCTTTTTTTTCCTATTTTTTTTTTAAAGGAAGAACCAGCACAATACTAAGCCACAATTAATATCAAGGTTAGGTACAACACTGGCATTAGTAGAGTCTCCTTGAGCTGAGGAAGGCTAAGTAAAGATGCACAAATGCAGACAGGATTTCTTCAAGGCACACACACCACTAAAGAAAATACTCCTACTTCATAGTGCAGGCAGGCAAAAGCCAGACTTTTTATTTAAGTTTAAAATAACAAGTATTCACCTACAATCACAGTATACTGCTTAGTTTATCGCTTCTGCTTTGAATTCTGTGCTTTCATTTCACGTGTCTACATTTCGCATTTGTGTACACGCTGCAAAAATAACTTTGTATATCATTTAACATCTGTGCATATCCTTTGGAGCTTAACATTACATGGAAATTAAAAGAAATTTTGCATTTTAAGGTACTGAAACAACCAATACAGTTCCACTGAAAAAATAGTATAAATGTTTCTTATTGTACAGTACTCTTAATCTTATGTCAGTGTCATTTTAATGCCATAGTTTTCAAATATTGACTGTATAAAGAGGAGACTAGGGGCAAAATTATCTAAAATGCCATTATTAAGTCTGTTAGACTGTGGTGATTTATGATATATGTACAGTATATAAATATATTTATGTATATATGTACATATATATTGGTTAACATTCATTATAAATAGAACTGTGTTAACCTAAGCAGTATAAAAATAGCCACTTTCCTGGGAACATGCAAACACAATATGCTCTCACCTAATCTATAAAACTCAAAACAACCAAAACCTTTAACTCTGATTTTCTATAAATATAAATTTCAATTGAAGACTTTCAGCTGATTTAACCATAAAGTAAGTTTTTCCAGTAAAGATATAAAAATCTGTTTGATGCTAGCTATAATTAAGCTCAAACACAGTACATTTTGGGTTATTTACTTTCAAGTATTTTTCCCATGTGCGCTAGATCTAGACACACTGCATTTTTTTTCTTTTACAGTAAATTGTTATTCAGCTCTAAACACTAAAAGCCAAATTACAGGCAATCTGGCATGCTTGCACTGCAGGTAAAAGGCTCTCCTCTACACTGTTCCTATGTGGGAGGCTGTCCTAATATGGCTATTTGTGCTCCAGATCTTTTGTTCATTGCAAAGCATTATCAAGATTCTCCTATCGTAAGATTCTTAAGGCCAGAAGTACTACAACCCCTTAAATCTCGTCTCATGCTCACTGAAATTCACTCTGAGGTCCCTGTATTCAGCACAGTGACTGGTGGCTGGACTAAAACACCTCTCGTGTTACAGCCAAAGAGGTTCCAGCTTCAGAAGTTGAGCGAGATCTTGACTTTTTAGTGACTTTTCCCAAGGGGAAAAAAATTCGGTTCCATCTGAACCAAATGTGACATTTTTCTTTTTCTTGCTATATGAAAAACTGAAAAATTGTTTTGACCTGAAACATGCCCTTCTCCTCCAAAGTGCTCTGAGTACCAGCTAGAAAAGCAAAAGAAGAAGTAGTTATGTTCACAGGTGATGCTGTTTCTGTTCCTCTGTGTACCACCAGCTTAGCAGAGCACACGCTGGGCTGGACTGTGGGAGGAACAGCACCGACTCCTTCTGCTGAACAGATTTCAACCATCTCTCAGGAGAATGCCATAAGCACATGACTCTGCCAGTGACATGTGGCATATGCTGACTTGTTTTCATTCCATTCCACACAGCTAAATACCCACTCCTTCAGTTTGGAAGACTGGAATGCATCTGCCTTCCTTCCCTACAGTCTCACCTCATCCGGCGCTTTGAATTGCTTTTGCTATCTCTCAGAAAAGTATTTCATACAAAAAACAAACAGCATGGAAGACTCAAGGCACACTCTCTTCAGGACAACATTTTTCTGGTGATTAGAGGACCTTTTAAGGAAGTAGGAAATTTAGATGTAAATGGCATGGGCAAAGGAGAGACTGCAGTCTTATTTTTTCCTTCCTAGAATTATTGTTTGCACCTGCAAGTTACTGGGTAATAGAGGGATGACCTAGATATTCTCTCCTCCACCAGATCTAGAGATATTGCTCTGAAAATGTTTTCCAGATTAAGATGCTAGCTATTGGATTAAAACTGTGACTATCAAAAGTGCACATCCCAAAATCTGCTGTCAACCAGCTGCAAGATGGGGCATGCTACTCAATGAGCTGGATGTCAGTGAAGGCCTAGTCTCCTTATTAAGATGTTCAATGAAGTTGCTTGTGCAAGCCTTTCTCTCTGGCATCTCTGAATGTGGTACACCTAAATCCTTACCCCTCAACAAAAATGGCCTTATGTTCCCAGCCACATCTTACATTTATTCCCTTTTCCCAGGGTGGCTCCCACATTTTTCCCCGGAGTCTTTTCTGTGTCAGAAGTGATGAACTCTTGTTAAAGTAGCACAGTCTTCCAGCTTTTATATTTTGAGAAAAAAATATGAGGCTTCCTATTTCTTATGGTAAGTAGCATAAATGCACCAAAACACCGGTATTAATTGTTTAGAGAGCTGTCATTGGAAGTTGGGGACTGGGAATTCACAAAAGGCTCGTTTGCCTTCTGATCGTCCTTCATGGAGGCTGCTTGGTCTGAGATGGAAGAGAAGGAGAGCTGGTCATGTTCCATTATATGCACTTGGTCCTCTTCCTTGTCCTTCTTCACATAAAACAACTTCCTAAACTTTTTGAGCTCATGGAGTTCACAGAAAGTCTCAAGAACCACCAACATTGCGATGAGGCCCATCAACAGATAACCTGAGTGCAAAAAAAAAAAAAAAAAAAAAAAAAAAAAAAAGAACTCATTATTAGCAAACCAGGTAGAGCTGGACCAGTTTCGAGCCTGTGACTTTTCTTCACTGTGTCATCTCTGACTAGCTAGTTAATTTTCTTTATGGCATAATTTCAGAGCTTTGAACTGTGATATCCTTGGGTTTTTTCCTTTTCAATTATACAACCAGCAAGACCCCACATAAACAGAAAAGGTAATACTAGTGGCTTCAATTCTGTTACAACCGTGCAAGAAAAAAAAGTGCAAAGGTATTAAAAAAACCAGAATACTAAAATTTACCACATGCACACTCTCCTACTTACTTATGACTTTCATGATTAAGTGCCCTTCAAAAGATTTTGATCAAAAGATGGAAAACAAAACTTTACCACAATATTCCTACATATTACAAGCAGAAGTAAAAATATGGGAGCTAATTATGATCATTGGTTATTTGTATCAGTTTAGCAGGACAAATCACATACTATTTCATAAAAACTTTGGAATTATTTTCCTCTAAAATTATTAGACATACAACACCTTGAAATACCTGGAAAAATGAAGGAATTAGAAACGTGTACAAACCTAATAAAACCAAAATAAAAAATTACTGTAAAATTACTCCTGGAATTTGAAAGACCTGACACAGTCACTCCACCTTTTGGGGATATTTGCAGATTACACAGATTACCCAAAACCTGGAAGTGTTATCTAAAATATGTTACAAATTACTTCAGCCATTTACTGACTGACCTATTTTTAGAGGCAATAGTCAGCTCTCACAGACTGAGACTTTCAAACGGAGGTCTCTATGACCAGCAGCACACTGTGCTTTTTTTTTTACCCTCTCCAAACTTACATGCATATAGCTTAAAGGAAGGTGTTAAAACAAACATTTAATAATCTCAGTGTTTCATCAGATCCCTACTTCTGATCATTACAAATCAATGAGAAACATCACTACTTAGTTATCATTTTAATCAAGTAAGTCAAGCAGAAGCTAAGTGTGTAACTATTAGCAGAATGCACTCATTCAAGGGCTGAACATTAGGTGTGCTGAAAAATCACCACAGAATAATGATTGTAACTTCCATATGGTCACTGTTCTGTTACCTAAAGGCATAAATGTTTCATCTGTAGTTACAGATTATTCACTGGCAGGAACACTCTCCTTTTCTTGCCAGGAGTACCATTAATCAATTTTTTAATACTGAATACTCATCTAAATCAGCACTAGAGCTAAAATTTATTAATTGTTTTTACACTTTATATCATAACATCAAATGGGAGCCTATGCATTAACACAGGGAAGAACTGACAAAGCCATATCAATTGAAAAGCATCTATAAATCTGCACTGAGAATTCGTAATTATCTCTGAAACTCAGTCCAGTTGATTGCCACTTGATTTAGAACAGGACTTGTGTTCTCCTAAAAATTCTTGGAAAGCCTGTAGTACTCATTAAGCATTTTCTGATGTAGAAGTCCAAAATATCTTATAGAAAAACTACGTTCAGGAGAAAACATTTTATTTCGTTTCTTGAATTGTTCACATGAAAGGAAAAAGAGTTTTTTAAAAGTTATAACTTTAAAATCTATTAAAATTAGATATTCTAAGGTCATAACTTCACCTGAAAGCCACTTTTTCCTTTTAGTATTTCCTAGAGTATTTCCTGTGATTTGTTTCCTAATTGTTCTACAGCTTGAAAAAGCTTTAATTTGAGCCATAATGTTTTCTTCAGATTCTGAGTTTTCAGAAGAGCAAGCCTGTAACAAGGTCTTTGCCATGCATGACTTTCCATTCATTTCACCACTTAGCATCTCCAAATTAACTCTGCAGATCAGCAGGTTAATAATTAAACACTACCATTCATAAGAAAAACATGACAGGGAGAGGAGGAGATCTGCAGGGGCAACAGGCCTAGCAGGATAATAAAACAAAGTATTCTGTTGGCTAGTTCAAGGCTCTGCTTCAAGGAATGAAAAAACCTCTCTTCAGGTAAAACACAAAACCAAGTTAACAGACTCTGCCTACATTATGACTGCTAGATCATGCACAGAAGCACAGTCAAATGCAGACCAGCCTAAGAAATGGACCTGACAGGAAAGGTTTGCTTTGGCTGTTCAGATCTTTTAACTAATCCCTCTGATGACTCAAAGACTGCTCAGTTTGAAGCTGTATGAGAAACTGCAATGTTTCAAAACACTGTCGCTGGAAAATATTGCCCTCAGCATACATTTACTCAGAATAGCAACATAAAGGTAATTTTCTTCTTAAAAGGTTCACTTTCTTAAAATCACTGATTACCATGATTTCTTCTGTGTCAAATATAATGAAACAATTTAAATTTAGCATTCATGGTCTTACTTTTCTAACATTCCAGTCTACTTGTCTGTCTTTGACAGCTGGTATGTACCAGTGCCAGCTTCAGCTACCTTCTGTTACAACTGAAGTCAGAAACTTTGCTATTCTGCCTCATTTTCCATGGCTTCTTGATTCATCTCTGTCCACCTGTCATCGAACCTCATGGGATGACCTTAGGTTACACAGATCATCTTCGCTCTGTGATGCACTGACATGTTAGCCCAAGATGCTTTTAACCATTTTCATAACAGTTATGTGAGGGTTTTTATTCTACTATTAATAAGAGAGTAAATAGCTATGGTTAAAATAATGGAATTAGTTTTAGCTTTTGCTTTCTGAACTAAGAAAATTGACCTTACTTAACAGCTTCCTCTTTACAGAGCTGCTTAAATTAATGCCCAGTTTGCTAGCTGACAAATGATCATTATTCACAGAATGGGGAGGAGAAGTCTGATTGTCAGTTTGATGTCGACTTTTCTTTTTTAATATAAAGTGCCTTTTACTTAGCTGATTAGTTTGACACTTACATGTAATTCCAATTTTATACAGCTCTCGGAATTTTTGATTGTAGCCTTCTCCCGGTACATAGTCTCCAAGGCCAATGGTGCTCAGGGAAATGAAACAAAAATAAAAAGACTCCAAAAAATTCCAGTCATCTTCCAGGACAGAAAATATTGCTGCTGGGATTAAGAAGAAGCAGGAGACAGTGATAAATCCGAGGACCATGGCGTGGATGATTGCAACGACCTGCTTGGAGAAGCCCCAGCGAATGTGGAAGTAGAGCACGGGCCGCCTGGTGACGTACACGATGATGCGCTGCACCACGGCCGTCAGGAACAGCAGCGTGAACGGGATCCCGATGACAGAGTAGATGATGCAGAAGGCCTTTCCCCCATCAGATAAAGGCACTGTGTGTCCATAACCTGCAACAAACCAGAGCAGGCATTGGTTGAGTTAAAGGTAGGAGCTCAGGTGCCAGTCTGATATTGGCTATATTGAGTGAGAAGATAGCTGCACTATCATTAATTCTGAATTCTGCTGTTCTTGACCAATGCTGTTCAAAGGTCTGTTTTAAGCAGGCAAACAAAACTCAATACCCACCATGAGCAAGTAAACCCAAATATTTTTATAGTTCGAAATTGTAAACGTCATTATATGAATGCTTATTTCAGAAAAGGAAGAAAGGCCTAGTCAGGAGTGGAAGCTTATGCCAGGGAATTTGTATTTGATTCTGGGTTTTCCTGCTGAATTTTTTATTTAGTTTTACAAAGGAATGTAACTTTTCTACCCACCCTGTAAACTGGAATAATACATACTTCAGAAAAATGTTCCTACACCTACAGTAGTAACACATTCTAACACCTTTTGTGAAAATCAATTAAATTACACAGAAATACTATAATCGACATTCCAAGCTGTCTAATTCCATGCTTCTACAGATTATAATCCATCAAAGGTATCTAAAAGCAGAACAAACATTTTTCACAGGAAAACTCCAAGGATCTAGCCACTGTGGCTAGATTTTTGCCTCACCATTTACACACTAGGAGGATGAACAGTGATGCGTTTGGAGTACAGGAATGGATCCCCTGGCATAGGGGCTGATCACAGCCAGTAATCCCAATATCACAAACCTGTGCAATTGTACTTGTACCCAGTGCAAGTGGCTATGCTGCCAAAGCACACTCTGACAGACAGCATTTGGTCCTAAGTGTAAGTCACCGCCACAGAAAGGAACAGTAAATCCAGCATAAACCAGGAATGCTTTCTTCTGTTTGCCAAAAAAAAAAAAAAAAAAAAAAAAGAGTATTTTGTTTTCCTTGCAGCTAGCAAATCTCTTGAAATTTAGTCTGAGCAGCCTTTCCACTGATATCAAGCCAAGCAAGTGCAGACAGGCCCCACCAATTCTGCATCCCCAGATCAGCCAGATCATTTGGGTTAATTACTGCTGTACAGCAAGGCATTTTCCAGAGCTACTGCAACTAGCTATCTAGATAGTCCATGCAGAACACACAGTGAATTCAGGGTTATGCTGCTTCTGATTTCTGAACTGGACTCACTCTGCACCTCCCCAGTCTGCCCAGTGCAGCACTAGACTGGGCAGACATTCCATGAGGCCTCCTGGGAACTGTCTGCCTGCTTTCCTGTGAAACTGGCTGTTCTGCAAGTCCCTTCGAGTTTCACATGAACCAAAGAGATTTCTTCTCCACTTTGATGTATTTAATAATAGAATCATTGCTTTTTAAGTTTTCCAGAGGAGTAAATAAAAATAACATTTCCTTTTCTTAAGATGCACTTCCAGACAATGAGAGGCAGGCAAAACATCTTATCACTACAATGTACAAAGTCTTGTAGAAGAAACAGATGAGGTGTAATTTCTCTATATTAGCTAACCCAACAGGAAATTTCAGTTGTACTTGAATTTTAATGATATTATGAATAATTTACCCAAGCTCAGCCTTTTTGACTGGTAAATCGTATTAATTAATGGCTTTTTTTTCCTGCTTACCTTCTGTTTGCTTTATCCGGTTTCAGATAAGAGGATCAAAACTGCACAGAGCAGTTCAATCAGATTTATGAAATTGTAGAGAAGTGTTCTACTCTGTGCCTAGTAATGCTGGAAGTTTGACTGGCATTTCTACCACCAAGCTGATGTGTTCTTGGCCCTGTCTATCAGAACTCTTGGATCTTGCATCCACCAGGGCATATCCCATCACTTAATGTTTGAAACTATGGCTGAGCATGATTTTATCCACACTCGTTTTCAAGTGACATTTTACTGCCCTGTTGCCATGAGGCTCTTCTGTTGTATCTTTAGTAAATTTAGTTGTTTCCCTCTTCCAGGTCATTTAGGAGTAAGTTGAACAGCCCAAGCCCAACACAGATCTACAAGGAACACCACCTGTGACAGTCCCTAGGGGGATGAACAAACCATTCCTTCAAGAACTAACCATTTCTCTTACTCAGTTTGCTACCTTTACATACCTCACATCCATGCAAGTCCCAGTTACTTAGTTTTCCTGAAAATATTTTGTGACACACTCAACTGCAAGTTTGGCTGAGGAGTGTTGTGGGTATATCATAGGCTAATTAAAACTGATCTTTGTCTTTGTGACACAAAGAAAGGCAGCTGCACTGCTCCATCACATCAAGGTATCTTCAGTAAAGCAGACCTATGGGTATGGTACTTAAATAAACTGCAGATCAGACCTCATTTGGAATAATCTACCTCATTTGGTATATTCATGCTTAAGGAATACAGCATTTTGGAAGAAGAGCAGAAAAAAAGTTACTGAAACCAGCACGGGAACAGAGACTTTTTATAAGGAGATAAAAGGCTTGACTTTCTTAGCACAACTGAATGGAGGTTGAAAAGTGATAGAGTATCTCCCTGTTGATGCATCAGCATATAAGTACCACCAAAAAGAAATGCTTTAGATAAAGAATAATAGTAGTGCCACAAAAAAAAAAAAAAAAGCAAGCTTTGATATAACATGAATACAATTAGCTTAGAAATGAGAAAAAGATTTTTAAGCTTCAGAGAAGAGTTTTGGGGCAGCCATCCATCTCTAGAACTGGAAAAAAAAAACCCCAAACACCTATGTTAAAATGGAGCCTGATGAAGCTTGATAACTTTGTGGATGGTACTGGAACACAAAGCTATACATGACAAGCAGAAATTGAGCTTGCAGACCTATAAAGCCCCTTGCAAACTCCAAATTCCTAAATTTAACATATGTTTACACTGTACAATGAATCCAAGCTTTAATAAATTTGAACACAAACACCTGTAGCGTGCCTACAAACAAAAATATCAGACACATTTGTCAGATCATCACACACAGAGTAGGTGAATGGTGGTTTACTTCCAGCCTCTGTGCTGATCCACGCAGCAATAAACTCATTTCTTGGATTGGAGGAAGGATTCTGTTACTTCTTTGATACTTCTCTCATAATCCCTTCTGAAGGACAGAAATTACTGCTACCCAGTTTGCACCTAAGGTCAGAGGAAGCGAGTCTGAAGGAACTCTCGGCTCTCCCGCTCCTACCAATTACAGGAACTATCACACTAGAGAGCACTGACAGTTTCAGACTGAGGATATATGCTCCACCCAACCAGTAGCAATAAAATGACATCTTCTAAAAGCAATGTATGAGTGATCCGTGTTTGGGAAAGAGAGTCACTGCTTGGGAAAGATTATATGGAAAATCTTGAGCTGAAAAGTCACAATTTATGAGGCTATGGCAAGTGGGGAAGAAAAGGATTCTTATTTCCCCCCAGTATGCCACTGCTTTTATGTAACTTTTCTTGACAATCTTAATTGTCAAGAAAATTGACTATAATCTTAGTTATCACTGTACAAAAGTCATTAAAACACCCCAAACCAACACAGCCACATTTTAAAAGAGGAAATCATGGACCCAAGGCACAAGATACTCCATTGTCTGCTTTCAGACACTCATGCTCTATTGCCTCCTATCTCTGCTCCTGCATGCACCTGTTTGTACTTCGTACTGTGTCCTCTTCAGGGAGGTGTGTGTGCCCATTCACCTTTTTCAGTGGAAACCTCCATGATCAGAATCATCACAGTTGCAAGCCTAAGGTATTATTTTTCCTATGAGAAAAGGATGCTCACCAAAAGAGCACTACTTATGAAGGTATTTTTTAATTTTATCAAGGGCACTTGCTATGAATGACCAGAATTAAATCACCAATGGGGCCTGTCTGATAACTGTGTTACTGATTATAAAGAAAACAAGATTTATTGAATGCTATTTTTCATACAGTATAATGAAAATATCAGATAACAATCACCCATTTAAAAGCACTGACCTTTGAAAGATCAAACACTCAGATAACCTGTCCAAGCACTGCTACTCACAGTGACACTAGAGGTAAAGGATATCACTCAAAAAAAAAATCCCTTCTATTGTCTATTCATAGTTTAGAGGTACTATTCCTTCACAAAAAGAAATAATGGAAAAGAATGCATCCAAGGTCAGCAGAATTTGCCAAATGAATTAAGATCAATGATCCATCTAGCTCAATGCCTTGAGATAGACCACACTGGATTGATTACACAAAGAGTAAAACTCCACAAGGTGCTGACAGTTGTGTTTCAGTTCGGCTCACATGTGGGGATTTTTTCCTTAAAAGTCATTTACTATCTTATGACTTGGAGGATTTCTACTGTTACATGCTTATATAAATACAGAAAATGTCTTTATTAGTTCTGATGTAATCCTGAAGGTTGCCACAAAAATAACAACATACAGACAAAAGTGTTTATTTTTAGAAATCATTTAAAATACTTAGATTTTTACATTTACTTTGGTGCTGAGTTATACACGTCAATGATGTGTTCAATAAAAAAAATTTCCCCTAGCTGTACTTCAAGTTAGTCTTCTGCTCTTACATCTTTCTAAAAAGGCTCAGTCATGATTTTTCTACACTTCTCAGTGGGTTGTATCCCTCCTGTGCAAGTTCCTCTTTCAGTTAATTTGTCTTCTGTCTTAGCTGTGACTAATTGCTTCTGTTAGATCACTTTGTAGATAAATACGTAGAATTGGCCATTATATTCCAGGTAAGATATAATTTCTACCTCCATTTTTATATACACCATAAAACTTTGTTTTTCAGAGTCTCTAGGTAACTTCCAACAACGTCCAATTCATAACAGCCTGTGTCAAACCCAGCACTGCCTTTGAGTATTTCACCCTCTTCCATCCTGTGTTAGCTTGGCACTTGTTGGCAGTGGGTGTTTTTTACTTTCATCCTTCTCAGACGCTGCTTTGACCAATCTAAGCAGCTGTGTATCATTGCTGCTTTGTCTCTTTATAGTTCAGTCTCTCCTGTAGTTCTGTGTTAAGAGGCAGTGGCTGCCTTACAGGTCTTTCAGGACCCCAAATTGAGCATTTAGTGCCAGAGTGCAGAGGTGCCATGGTTCTGTGTTGTAATATCCCAGCCTAGACTTCCACACAAATCCCCAGATGATGCCCCAGAGAGTGGATGTTTGAATGGTGGAGATGGATTTGACATGAAGTGAGGCAAGTAACAGGCAAAAAGAAATGCTACAGCCCTCGGGAAGCTTCCCCCAGGCAGCCTCTCCCGGGCTATGGTGATGAAGCCTGGCAGGTGTGTACAGGCTGCAGCACTGCCTCTCTCTCTGCCATCATAGTTTAGAGGCACTATTCCTTCTACAACAGGTTTTGTCAAGCCTCAGCTCCGTCTGGCCCCAGGTGACCTGTTGCAACACCACCAGCCCTGTGCAGCACCCTGAGATTCTCAGGGCACCGAGAGGGTTACGTTCAGCACGTCCAGTGTCCTCCCCAACACACCCATTCAGACGGCAAAATCACACCACGCAGCACAACACAGTAAGTGTGCTCATCCCTTTGCTGGTCTGAGTCAGTGTCCTTGAAGAGAAGTCAGACCTTCAAGTCAGCTCATAACTTCAAAATGCCCCAATAAATTAAGTGCATAATGTACTATGTATTTTTAAGTTATGCAAAAATCTTTAATTCATCCCAAGCATAACATGACTCACTGGAGTATGATGAAGATGGTCAATGATAATATTTACATAATTTCTAGGCTTCTATTTTTATAAGCCATTGACATTTTCCACTGTGTTTAACAGTGAAATACATCCTTCTTCACAACTGGTCTATTATCTTTCAAGATGAAAAGGAAATGTCAGGTGATGGTAGATCTGTGTGGTAAGAGAGATCACCTTGGTTGCTGCTATGCTCTTCCTTGCAATAGAAAAGAATAGTTTGAGACCTAGTTTTATGAAGAAAGATGTATTTCATTGTTAAACACTTTGGAAGAGTTCCCCAACACCATTTTGCTAAACAAATCAGAGAACTTTGATTTCCAACCAGGCTGAAATACACCACCCTACACTGCAGAAACGAGGAGGAAAAATTCCAATGTGACAGGCGTTTTTAAGCATTTGGAAACTATATTTTTCTACCTTCTCAGTTGAGTTAATTGAACTGATTTTGTGTACAGAAGGAGAGGGAGAGGAGAGATTTGTTTGAAACTTAGTCCATTTCACTAATAAAAGCTTACTATGCAGCCCTCAAAGACTTGCTCTGGCACAATTAGAGATGTGATGAAGGGTGTGGCAAAAACCTCTTAAACCAGTTTTGCCACTAAAGAAAACAGTCATTAGGTTCATTCCCACACTGCACCAGCAAAGGTGATTTAAAAGTGATTTAGACTCCAAGCGGAGGTGCTTTAGTGTGGTGCTGATCTAGCTCTCTTCAATAATAATATACCCCTCAAACCTCACTAATAAAAGTAGTAAAACCATACTTAAATTAATGTAACCATGAAGATTAGATCTTCTTCACTGCAATATCTCACCTAATCACTTCTCAGAATAGAACTGTCTTGTTTTGCCAATTTCTAGAGTCAAGGGGCTTCTTTCAAAAGTACCAACCAACCAAAACTCCAAAGAAACTCCAAACACACTGATTTACATGCATCTCCTATGTGATTTTGATTCCTTCTGAGACTGTTCTCTGCTGCCACTAGTTATCAAAAGCCAAAGACTGCTAATTCCTCAGAATCAATGTCCTGCCAGCTAGGTTTGGACTTGCCCTGGAAAGAACTGTGTTCATATAATCAGCTCACAAATGTCACCTGCTGCACCAAAAAAGCTGAAATGGCTTTTAACACAGTTTTGTGATAAATACTAAATAATAAATAAATACTCATATGAAAAAATTGGCTGACTGAAATATCTGAACCAAAGAAACAAGGCGTGGATATATTCGCTCCTACGACCAAACCCAGTTTCAAAATCAATTTCTACCAGAACAGCTGTATGTCAGAACATCTTTATCTTGCAAAGCATCTGCCCTGTCTGTTCCTGCACAAGAAGCAGTATTTCACCTGTCCAAAGAAATTGCATCCACAGATGCTGAGAAAAGGGGATGCTAATAAATCAAACTGGGGAAAATGGTTTTATGGGGACAAGGGATAGTTTTACACTTTATTCATATTTATATGAAGAAGAACAGCTTGCTCTACAATCTAATATTTGGTATTGTTTAAACTGCCTGTGGATTTGTACCAGTGCTAGTAAAAACATTGATGTTCACTTCCTGTTCTTATACATTCTGTGTCAGCTTAAATAACCAGTGTGAAAATGGGTTTACTGCATACGGATATGCAACACATCTTCATTCAAAAATCATGGTGATCAGTAATAATAAAAGAACAAAAAAACCCAAACCCAAAATACTGTGCTGGAAGCAAATGCAGTAATGCTTCCAATTTTATGTTCTTAGTCCTCTGAAAAGCCTTCTTGCAATAAGCCCATCCCAACTCTGACCTCACTGGGAGTCCAGCATGAAGAGACAACAAAGGCTTTTATTGACTGGGACCTTTGAACAGAGTGGCACTTGTGGTGGAAAATAATTACCCACATAAAAATACATTTAAAATTTAGAAAATAATTTGTGTATATATTATTTCAAAATAAATGTAATAACCCCTTAGAATTTACCCTATAAATATTTAAAACTAAACTAAAACTAATGTAAAAGTATTTTATGTACCCTGTAACAATTACCATTGCTGTTTGTATTCTTTTCAGTTATTTAATACTTATTGGGCTAGCAAAGCAGAATGAAAGTATTTCCTTGCCCTCAAAATGTCCAGCTTAAGTAAAAAGATACTAGTCAGCCAGTGAACATGAATGGAAAGGTGGAAAAGAATGATCTGACAGGGGCAGTGTGCAATACAGCAGCATCCATATGCCACCTGCAACATCAAGCCCTAACCTGCCCTTTCAGATACTCATATACATTAGTGAGCTCCTCACAAAACCTTTCTCCTCCAGTCACAGTCTCTCCCAACCCTCACAGGAGGAATGCTCCAGTCCCTTCATCACCTTAGTAGCTTTTGGATGGACTCTCCAATAGGTCTGTGGGTTTTTTTGAACTGGGGAGTGCAGAACTGGAGCCAGTCCTCCAGGTGTGGCCTCACCAGTGCTGAGTAGAGGGGAAGGATCATCTCCCTCAGCCTGCTGGCAGCACTCCTAGAGCAGCCCAGGATACCATCAGCCCTCTCTGCCATCTGGTTGTGCTGCTGGCTCACCGCCCCCATTAATTATGCAAAGAAATCTGAAAGCACATTAAGTCTTTTCAAAGAGTCAAACAAGTAGGATCAGAATAAAGCCATACATTATGTATCTATTAATTTTCTTAACTAGAGAAAAATTACAGAACCAGATATTTACAAGAAGTCCTGTATCTTTTTTGCTATTGTAAAACCATTTACATTTTTCTAGAGATAGATGCTGTCCCCTTCTGCAGCTTAGTGTTCCTGTGAACTCTCAAGCTCCAAAAACCATTTCAGAATTCTGAAATTATGGCTCAGAAATTCTTACATTATTTATATTTACCATTAACCAATTTCCATGATCTCCAGGGAATATTTTCTTCTCAGCTAGGAAATACATTAGGATGGTTATTGCTTTTGTTCCAACCCAGCTGCTAATGCTGGAGAATCAGCTCTTAAGGGAGAAATTTCTGTACCCTGTAATCTATTAATGTTACTGTGCACCTTTGTACATAAAGATACATAGGTATAGAAGGTGGGAATATTGGTGTTGTGACCTGGGTATGTCTTTCCAATTCCACTTTTTTTCTGTACTAATAATGCAGCAGAAGAATTTGTTGTCACCTTTTATATTCAGGACAAGTGACAAATAACTTTTAATTTATGTCTTTTTTAAATTCCGGCAGACTTTCATATAAATTATTATTATATTTATATAATTGTTATATTTAAATATTCAAAATTATTGTTGTATTATTATATAATGAATTATTATTATACTTTTCTGTCATGCAGAGAACAAACTATAAACATGACTTTTAAACCAGAAAAAAACACACATTCTTGAAGACTGATAGAAAAAGCTTTGCTCTGCTTCATCTGTGAGTTAGCTGCTCTCATGATCCACAAAGACTAATATAAAAATGCAAGCTGAAGACATTTTTCAATCAAATTCAACTGGAAAAACATTAGGTAGTACAAATCCTATTGTCATTTGAATCAGCAAGAGAAAATCTGCAGTCGGTGCAGGAGGGTTCCTGGACACTACATATTTATAGATGGTAATTTTCTATTCAAAACATGATCATTTATGATACTCTTCACACACCACCAAGGCAGCAAGAAAAATTGCAAAATGCCACGATAAAGAAAATGTTTTTGTGTTGGGCTTGTGAGCAAAACTTTAAAACATGAAAATAGCTTGGTTGCAAGAGGAGCTTAGATCTTACATCTGAATGTCATGAAAAAAAAGCAGTATTTGATCATATTACTTAAGAGCCCCAGGTCACTTGATAATGCACAAGGATGCTCTATTAATTGAAAGGAAACTAAATAGAACTCTGAGCCAAATCGAACAAATGCTAGTGTCTCCTAATTCTCATGACAGTACTCTACATTTCCTGTCATCAGAAAGATCACCCATGTGTTTGTCACACCACCATGCAAGGCAAGGCACACCTACAGTCTTATGGGAATCACAAATGGCAGCAAGCAGCAACATTTTGTCCATTTACAGTCAGGGCTGTTTTAGACAGTATTTACCCATAGCAAGGGAGTAAGTGAAAAACATCTCAACCTTACAGCAGTGATGCTAACGATGAAGTCATTCCCATATCAGCAGCTAAGATGTGGGGTGTGTGCACAAGGAAGTACTTGTGACTAGAGCAGCGGATGGAATCCACTGCACAGGAACCAAATGCAGACATGATTAAGTACAGAAATCAGTATCTCCCCCCCACATCTGAGATGATTATTATGAGTGTTTGGTGCAGTATTATCTCTTCTCAACAAAAGCATCAGACGGAAACACAGCTCAAAAGACAGTAACTTTAACTGGAAAACGATAGCACTCTTTCCTGCCACCACCCAACACCATCCTGCCTGGATAGATTATGTATGACCAAAACAGGTATCATCAACCCAAGGGAACTGCTACACCCTTCCGGCAGAAGCTACATGAGAACACACATTCCTGGCCACCAGAAAGATGCCTACCATGTGTGAGACAGGGCTCCAGGTGAGGCACATTCACCATCCCAGGGCTAGTGAATTTGCCTTTATAAAGAACATGTTGCCTGCAGGAAGAGGTTGTGTTCTCCAGGCACTCAGCAGGCAAAGCTTTTCCACTTACCCTGCAAGAGCAGATTTTTTCAAACCCTGCCTGTCAGCTACATGGCTCCTATCAGACTGCCTGTTGAGAAACTCCTTTTTGTTGGGACACGCTAAAGTTCCAGCCTGTCATGTAGTCTGTGTGAGCTGGACTCATACTCCCACAGAGCTGTGACAACTTCAGTCATGGTTTTTGGATTTGTCATTAAAGATTTCCTGTCCTCTGTGTGCTTCACGGTGTTCCAGGGCAGGAGCAAAGACTAAATGTAAGTGACTTCAGCAGGCAGAGGTCTGATAAACCTCTGTGCCAAAGCATTCAGGCCTTAATTCTATCAGAGATTATAATTAAGAGGTGTGAATGAATTTCTGGGTTTGCCATTTGGATTTGTGTTTCTTCCTTTTTTTTTTTTTTTTAACAGCTAACAGCACTTTTTTTTTTTTTTTTAAAGTCGAAAGTCTTTATACTGGAAGTTGGTTCCTCTTAGTGTCATCCTGAATTTAAGATCCTGTAAGGGTTTAGCTGCAATCCAACCAGGATCCATCTGGTGTTGGATTATTTTTCCCCCACAGAACTCTCAATAACAGCATATTTCTAGAAATACCTATCCAAAACACAAACATCGTTTCTTTATATCTGCCTCTAGCAAAGATTTAGCATAAATAAACAAACTCTTATCTTGTTTCAACAATTATTTTCTGTTATCACAGATTCATTTTCCAATGCAGAAAGAAGTAAAAATTTCAAAAGTCTGTTGAATAAAACCAACAGGCCAAAAGCAAGGTGAGACTTCCTGAGGGCTCCTCTGAGAATTCAGCCAGGAAAATTCCAATTATTCTTTTATTGGTTTACTTGCCCGCTAGGCAACAGATGGTCAGAAATCTGTATCAAAGCAGGGGCTCCAACAGACTACTTTATAATTAAGGTTTCCTAATAAAACAAACTACAAAAGTCTCAGAAACTTAAATTTGGTAAAAGAGGAATGTGAGTGAGTTTTACTAGAAAAGTTCAACGTGTAGTCCTCTGAAACATTAAAAAACAAGATGAGGTTTTTGCACTGGAATGTTCAGCAACGTGTGCAGCATCATTCCCATAATAACGGATTTTTAAAGCCATTGATCACCAAGATTAAGAAGCAATCAAAGAAACAAGTTCTTTAAAAACCGTCCTAAGGACTTCAATACCAACTTTAAGGTATTGAAAGGGGCTGTTGTGGTTTAACTCCAGGTGGCAACTAAGTACCATACAGCTGTTTGCTCTCTTCTCCCTCATTGTGGGGAGGAGAATTAGGAACAAAAAGTAAAACTTACGGGTTAAGACAATAAATTTTAGTAATTGAAACAAAGTGATATACAATAACAATTATAATAATAATGAAAAGGAGAATGGAAAGAACAAAATCTAAGACAGACAAAAGAAGCAATTTTTTGCTTCTCATTTGCTCATCACCTGCTGACTGACATCCCTCCCATCCCCATGCAGCAATTGGTCTCTACCAGCCAACTTCCCCCAGCTTATAAACCTGGCATGATGTTCTGTGGAATGGAGTATCTCTTTGGCCAGTTTAGGTCAGGTGTCCTGGCCATGAGCCCTCACAGCTTCTTGTGCACCTGCTCTCTGGCAGAGCACGGGAAACTGAAAAGTCCTTGACTTGGGGTGAGCACTACTGAACAACAACTGAAATTTCAGTGTGTTATCAACATTATTCTCACAGTCAATACAGAACAGAGCACTGTACCAACTACTAAGGAGAAAATTAACTCTATCCCAGCTGAAACCAGGGCAGGGTACAAGCCTTTCTACAGGTCTTCCTGAGGTTCACATCCCGAAATATTCAAAGTAGGAAAAAAACACTTAACACGGACAATGTTTTGGCAGAGAGAAAATGTCATTATTGATTAGACTTAGCTAGTACCTTGTTCACTATATTGATCTTCTCATTTCTCATGTTGATTCAGTAAAAAAACATGATTAGGCTTTCACCTTGAGTGCAGCATAGAGGTAGTATATCTCACACAATAGATTTTACACATCCAGATTTTGTCTTTACTTCCAGAGGTCTGCACCTCTGGAAAAATTCCTTTTAGCAGCTAAGACACATTTAGCATCTAACTGGCAGTGAAGCTCAGAGGACACATACTTTCTTTAGAGACTGATGGAAGATGGAGCTTTTTTTCCCAGAAAAGGTCTGGAACCACAGATTCATTTAATGCTGCAACTTTTGTCTTTCCACAGCCCCTCTAATTTTCATGCAACAGGTTTTAAAGTTCTATCAATTAGTTCAGCTTTCCACCACTTGAAAGACCTTGTGTATGCATGGCGCACCACAGGGATGTGCCAGCTGAACCCAGCACCTGGGTTTTCTGTGGTGCTGTGGTGCTCTGCTTGAAGCCTGGTACAGTTCATTGAAAAAGAGACTTCTAAAAATTTATAATTCACACCTGTTGCCATCCCAAATGCACCCTGGGATGGGTCAAAAGCATTGAACGCGTTCCAGTGGCACTTACCACCGTACCTTAATCACATATCCAATTACTGAAGAATACCTATCTAGTCTTGCTAACCTAATAATTCCTCGCACTGAAATGAGCCACAGTTTTTCATCCTACCATCTGGAAATAAAAAGAAACAATCAGCTGCAAATTAGTAGGGTTTCCACCTCCACTTTGAAACAAAGATTGCTTTATTGCACCATCAATTTACAGAGCATGAAAACAGTGAAGGAAACTTGCATTGTGGGCAGTAAGGAACTAGCACACAACATTAAAAAATTAGGCCATTTCATGCTGTGGATTTAAAATCAAATCTGTAAGCAGCATCTTTGCATTAAAATGCAACCTCACGTAGAAGAAAGCGTTATCTACTAGATACAGCAGGGAAATAGGAATGTTTACTTCTAATCTTTTTATTGATTTGACATGTGGAACTCAGGGAAATTACGAGCATCAGCTCCCTTGTTTGGCAGAGGAAGACACATAGCCCTTGCCTATTTTTGTAAGATATTTCAATATGCCATAAATAAGTCACCATATTGTATTTGCATGTGAATAAATCCTATTACTATCATCTGTTTCAATAGCTATTTCTCAGAAACATGAAAAATTTAACAACACGTAAAGCCAAACAGAAGCAAAACAATTTAACACAAGCTGGAAAAAATCACTAAGGCAACTAACAAAAAAACCCATATAGAACTGAAATACATCATGCTCCACTTTCATGCAAGCACATTCCATCTGGAATAATAAAGACAAATTACGAGACAATATTCACATAAGGGTGAGATACTTTTACAGATGAGATATCTTATTCAAAACTCTAAATCCCAGTCCTAAATATGATGCTTGATGATACTCTCTCATCTGAATACAGTCTAGCTGAATATATTCACCATTTCGAGCTCAAAATAGAACACAAATTTGCAAAACTCAATGGGGAAATACTTCCAACTGTTTTGAGAACTGGTTTACTGAACCATAAAAAGATTTTATAGATACACTAGTCCTGTTCAATTACTCACATGTTTAAGACATCCCACACAGCAAACAGTAATTGCAGGAAACATAAATTTGATGTGTTACACTGGCATATGGACACCTGAGATAATCACAGCTCTATGTCCTATCAATAAATAAAGGGAAAGGAAAATAACTCTGGTTGCACATACTATTTATGCTCAAAACCAGATGAAATGTAGAGGTTTTTGCTTATCTAGAAGAAGTTATTTAGAAATAAGTAGGAATTAAGCATTTAGAAAGGTAAACTACACACACAAGACATTTAGCCAGCAATTTAAAGACACAGACAGAGTAACTTAAATACTCTGTGGTTTTCAAAACCTGTGTCGTCTGTTTAGACTAATGGCAATTTGTTCTAAAACAGTGCACTTCACCTTGCTACAAAAATTTCTCTTGGTGGGATAGTTGATGATTCCAAAAATTCTTACATCTATATGATGAGTTTTCTAGTGGAAATACATTATTTTAACTTGTCAGGGCCAGAATAAGATAGCTGTGCATATAATGAAAGCAGACAACATTAGATCAGTATGACAATTCATCAAAAAATACTCCAGTTGCCCAACCACAGCTCTGGACTCACCAAATCAGTCAAAGACCATCAGCACTGACCAAAGATTGTGAGACCCATTTCCTTAAATCCTTTTGCAGTAAGGTAGCACACATATTGGAAATGCTTAGCAATCATCTGTGCTGAAGGTTTCAAGTTCAGCAGCCTCCTGCTAGCACTTGCATTTGCAAACAGTGACCAACATGGAAAAGGCTGGATTAACACAATGTGTGACTCTGTAAGGAAATCACTATGCTGTATATGGCATCTCTCAGACCTCAGCATAAAGGGGAGCAGAATGTAAAATTGTTAGTAATTCCAAAAGAAAGGCCTAGCACTGAGCAGCAATCAGTAAATTGATGGTTAACATATCTTTACAAGGGACAGATTTTTTGCAAGTGTCTGGTCCTATGAACACATCCAGTTTCTTGTAATTGTCAGTGATAGAATTTGTAAACTGGATACAATGGTATGACTGCATTACTTCCTTACTACCTCCAAAGACAATGCAATCCACCATGTAACAGTAGTTACCCAGCAGGGAAAAATGAAGTTCCTCTGAACTGGTATGTGGACCTGATATGTGGATAGAAATATTTCAATGATGGCATCTGAACTAACAAAAAAGAGTCCAGTTAAAATTCTTTCATCTTTGCTAGCTGACATTTTAATCCTGCTCCTTTACAAGGGACAGCCAGCAATTGTCAGATACATTATCAGTACAGGAAACACTTTCTTAGGTTACCAGCTCCTTTCTTATATCTGTTGTTGATTTGGCTGTACTTTTTTGATTCATTCTGTGCCTTTTACCACATAGCTACATGAAAAGCCTAGCTAATCTCAGAGTAACTGCTAGGAAAAACTAGCAGTTGCTATTGGTTCAGCCCCCTCCTGTACTGGTTGCAGTTTGCTCAAATAGGAACTCAGAGCATACGAATCCAGCAGGAAGGGAGTATGTTTCTTCCAGTCTGATAAACTGACTTGGCTTACTGTTGTGGTCCTGTTGGCAACAGACCCAGCACAGGGTCAGACCCCAGGGTGAGAATTAGGGATCCAAGATACCTTCCTAACACTGGCAAAGCTGTTAGGCAGGCCCAGCCCATTTCGTTTTACAACATCCTGAGCAAACCCTTTGCTAGGCAAAGGGAGGCATCCAGCATGCTAAAGCAGAGAAAATACTGCCACCTTCTCTCAGAGGCTACTCGGGCATTTGGTCAGCTATGTGGGCAGCATTACCTGTTGTGTAGTTTGCTTTCTACACATAGTACACAACTGAACAATTCCCTAGAAGGGAGAAGCAATATTTCTGGATTCTCCACTGAAGTAAAGATACAGAAATGTGCATTGCACACTTTGATGAGGCTTCTGTAAAACTCTATTCAGGTATCTGTGATTTCCTCTAATATTACTGAGCAGAAAAACTATTACTAAAGGAAAAGAAAAAAGAACAGGCAAGAAAAATAAAAGCCTGCTGAAGTGCATCCACAGGATGGGAAATCAGCTTACTGTATGGGAACACAGCCTAGCAGCAGAAATGGAGAACTGCAAGACAAAATACACAGGTTCGTATTCTCAACCATACTAATGACTCATACATGATCTTTCACGATTGTTTTTCCTTTGTCTTAGTTCGTCCTTTAGCAAAATGCATACAGAAATGTCAGTGTAATCTCTCAAAATGCAGAACATAACAGCAGTGTACTAATCAGTAAAGCAGTTTCTGGCACGCACATGCTTCAAGATCCACTGATAAAACATTATTCAGAAATGTGAAAGATTATCACCATCTTCCTCGTGAAATCTAAGAACATGGTGTAATGCAAGGCTAAAACCTGGAGCTCAAGCTTCTGTTTGAGATGTTAAGAGAGCTTCCATCTTTTGCTTTGACTGAGATTCACAGCTAACAATAACTCCTAGGATAAACGACATTATCCTCAGAGCAGTATACAAAATACTGTCAGGTGGCAGCTAGAAAACCTGACCTGAACATTCAGGTAGCTTCGCTGAGTATATAGAACTGCACTAAAAGATACAATTGAAAACTAAAGACCTATTTTTCCACTATAGGTAGGCAGAATGTAAATACATAACAACTATAACAATAAACTGAAGGCTAAATCTAAGGCCTGAGACTACTCTTGCAATTTTTTGAGGGGGGTTTCTTTCGTATCAACATGAATTGTTGATTCACACAGTGTAGCATTCTGTAGTATTCACAGTTCTTTGGTTACCCAGAGTTGCAGCAGTGGACCAGGAGACAGGCTGGAGTCCTGGATTTCTCAACAGATGTGTAAATGCAAAATGTGTAAATTTCTCTAATGTGTAATCCCCACATTAGAGAAATTCATTCTTAAGTACTAATTATTCAAATTATTTACAGCATTTTGCAAAAATTTCTGTGCACCACTTAGAGTTTACAGTAGCTGAGATTTTCAAATAGTAGCACAATGGTATTTCTTTGAGCCCTGTCCATTTTTGCTATACTGCTCAGTCAGCATTCCATCACTAACCAAAAACAGAGCCACGGAAAACACCGATCATACAACTCTTAAAGTTGGAAAAATTCTCTAAGATCACCAAGTCCAACCATCAGCCTATATAATACATATATAAATAAGTAACAAGACTTGCTAGGAACTGTTTAAAATTTAATTGCCCATTAGTAAATCATATGGCCTAGAGCTTCTGAAACTCTACAAGAGATGGAAGTTCTCTGGTTTGCTTTAGAGTTTTCTCATTTCCTTTAGGCTGTAGGCTTCGAAGGAAAAAGTCTATGCCATTCTTGTAGAGCATACAGCTGTGAAAATAGCTACTTCAAACAATACACAAAGCAGAGATTCCAAGGCCTTCCCATGTAAATCTTAAATACAACGATCATTTTTAAGGGTCTTTTTCCCCTTTTGTAGAGGGAGATGTACAGACTTCTACAATGAAGTCCCCACAAGTCAAACATGCAAACTATTTAATTTTTAGCAGATCTCTGGATATGTTCCTACTTTCTGAACACGAGGAGGTTTTTTCCACTTTAAAGCCACATACAGTAGAGTCTTAGCCCATCAGGGAAGAGGTGAAATCAGATTTTTGCCTTGTGTTTGCACTTGGTGACTCTGAACCAACATCTTTTCAAACTACATTGTAGACCAAAGGTGATACCTACTCTAACTTGGCTCTGGACTTTGGCACTAGTACTGCATGTTGCAATGTCTAAGGCTGCCAATCACATTTTAAAAGCTCAGCTGAGCAAAATATGAGTCCATAGTGTGTCATGTAGTTTTAAAGTATCAAAGAAAGTAGAAGATCAAGCAACATGTCAGACAAAATTCAATACAGACCTTAAAATCATACCAAAGTCCCATTCCAGTCAGTGCTGCATCATTTGAGATTTTCTGAAGGATTACTTTTGCCTCTTAAAGCTGAGAAATCTTCTCATACTTGAAAATAATTATAGTTTCAGTAAGTATTTCATAGAATCAGAGAATGGTTTGGGATGGAAAGGACCTTAAAGATCATCTTGTTCTAAGTCCCTTGCCATGGGCAGGGCACCTTTCACTAGACCAGGTTGCTCAGGGCCCCATCCAACCTGGCCTTGAACATTTCCAGGGATAGGGCATCTGTAACTTCTCTATGCAAGTGCCTTACCACCCTCACAGTAAAGAATTCCCTCCTAATATCCAAACTAAACCCATTCTCTTTCAGTTTTAAGCCATTCCCCCTTGTCCTATTACTACATGCCCTTGTAAAAAGTCCCTCTACAGCTTTCTTGTGGGCTCCCTTCAGGTACTGGGAGGACACAATTAGATTATTCTAGAATCATCTCCAGGCTGAACAATCCCAATTCTCTCAGCCTTTTCTCATAGGAGAAGTGCTCCTAAAAACATTTTCAGTATTTTTAATAAAGTTGAGAAAAGGACTCATTTTACTGTCATTTCAACATACTGCAACGAGACATATTATACAGCCAGTTCAACAAAGAAAATAAGTCACAAAACCTAAGTACTGCCTGAAATGTATTTTCTTTTGCAAAAGCCACAATTCTGAAACTAGATTCATCTCTCATTCTACTTATTGGAAAAAAAAAAAAAAAAAAAGTGAACAATGATGTGTCTTAACCCTACCATTTCAATATCTAATTCTGGTTGGTCCTTCTTTTACCTTAAACCAATTTGTATGTCTAGTCTTAGAAACTTTCTGTGAAGAACTTACTGTTAAAGAATTTAAGGTTATTCAGCTCAGTCAATTGAAACAGTGTTTAAGTAATTGAAAGACACAGAAGGATGTACATATACTACAAGTAGAATGAAATTCAGAGGTACATTTTAACCTTTTTCATTTAGAGTTATTTTTAACATATTCTGAAAAAAATATTCACTGTGTTAGACACAAAATGTATGAGGAGCAAAATATATGACCAAACCCCAAACTCATAGTGCCAGCGCTCTCAAAAGCTACATTTGCAATGATACTAAATTACACTTGAAAACATTCTGTACAGAGATTCTAGTCACGCCAGAAGTTTTCAATTTGTAGAAGAGGACAGCAGGAAGCCTCTACCTCCTGTTATCATAGCAGCCTGGATTCACAATTTGCAGGAGAAAGACGGAATTCTGCTGTAAAGTTTCTAGCAGTAAATAGTATGCAACTTTGTCAGAGGGCACAGATTCAATTACTCACACACAAACAAAGGGCACTTGGAAGATTACTGGGCCAGCTTGCTCTGCTAGCAAAACCTGCTTCCTAGCCCAATTTGCAACTGGCATTTTCCTCACTCCTCAAAGATGATGTGATAACTTCCAAAGCTGCTGGAGTGACTGGCACAGACTCATTTTAGAGTCCAGACCATGGTAATACTTAGGAAGCATCAGTTAGTAAATGTTTGGAGTCTGGTGACAGCTGGTGCACCACTTGGATTCATATGTGCTTTTCCTACAAGGGTGCTGGCATATTCTGTTTTCAGAGATAAATGTGTATCTTTTCCTTTCCAAGGGAAAGGAAATCCATATGTTCTTCCAAGAGGCACTTGGATACTTTTGTGAAGCACAGCCACTTGAAAAGCTTTGCTCCATTCATTCCCTGACCACATTGCTGACTGACCTCATAAGAAACAATCTGTTTAAGGTTTAGGCAAGGTTCTTCAGTGAAAAAGACAACTGGTACATTTCTCCTAATCTTCTGGGTCACCATCAGTAACTACTGTAGGTCTTCAGTTGAATTTTGTACAAATATCATAACTCTCAAGTAGCTGAAGTCAGACCCAAAGAGATAGTAGGGATTTAGGTAGTTAATTCCCAAGAAACTTTTTATTACTGCTCTTTAATCCTGAAGGAATCAAAACTCTCATAGGAATCCTAATTTTTCCTCAAAATGCTAAACTTCTTCACAGGTCAAGAAATATTTTGGTCTTCATATGGTTTAGTAGCTTGTAACCTACTTTATAAATAACCTGGAGTAGTGACTAAAATAGACATTTGTCCATAGATATGACATTACTCTATCCAAAAAAACCCATGGATTATTAAAATGATGATGCAGTGGGCCAAAGTGAAACAAGGACAGAGCCAAAACAACCAACAAATAAATGAAAACAGAAGAAACTACAGGTTTAAAAGACCTTTAAAATTATATTCAGCTAAAAGTGAAAATCCTACTAAGTAATGGTCAAAAACTGCAGGATTTGGTTGCTAAGTTTTAGAAATCCTGCTCTGAAAGCATACATGACTTTTAACTCAGGATTTGATTTGGAGATGTTGGTAGAATAGTAATACAAATTCCAGCTTTACAAAAGGGTTGAAAAATAGAAAACGTTTAATGAAATGCAATTTTGGGGGAAATTACTCTCTTGCTTTCAACTGTTTGTGTTTCAGCACAGGAAGAATGACCCTAGGCCAAACATACAAGGACTACAGAGGCAGCAGTTGCAGTCCTTCACCTGCTGAGAGCTGCTGGGGTGGCTCCTCACCATTGGGAATTTAGCAGGGCAAGAGGAACTGAAGGATACAGAAGTGAGGACAGAGTTTGCAAGAAAGACATTCTATCCATCAGCAGCCAGCACTGCTACAAACAATAATACAATCTCGGTAATCCATGGCTTCTCCATTTTCTGTCAGGCGATGGTTTTTACTACTCACTGGCCTGTAAAGAAGGCCAAATACTGGTTTAGAGTGACTCTTGACACCCTTTGTTTCAGCAAGCACAAGCAAAGCAGGATTTTTGGCTTAGCTGATTGCTGTAGTCCCATGAGAAACCAGGAACTACCATCCTGCCTGGAACATGAGACAGGGAGAGACCCAGATTTCCTGTCTTCTACTGCTTACTTCAATAGAGAAAAACAGGACCTTTGTCCTGGGCATATAAGAGATAACGTGACCAATCTGCCAGCTGTAACTCATCTCAGTTACTCATCTCTGGTAACTGAGTGCCTTCTGTCCTAAAGTCCACAGCCTAATATCTTTCTCAAAAATGTTTATTAACATTGATTTTGACAAAATACAGGGGTTTTGGAGATACTCACACCACATATTTTTGGTCTGTGTATTTTGGTAGGTTTGCTTGGTTTTGTGTTGTAGGGGAGTTTTTTCAGTTTGCTTGGGTTTTTTAATTTGTCAACTCCTTTCTTTTCTGCTTTTAAATGTGATTTTTTTTTCCTTTTTTTACTATTTCATTGAACACTTCCATGATTTTGTGTTGTAAGGCAGAGATACCAGAAGCATCCAAGCTACTTTCTCAGTATTAGTCCATACACACTCAGCTTCTTTCACAACTTCCCTAGATGGTGGTCTTTTTGTCTCCTCTTCCTAAGGAGTTCCAGAAATCCCTAATTCAAATCCTTATCCCGAGAATAACGCTAAGCCGAATGCAACCAAAACCTCCCATATCCCATGAGACAGCATCTTAACCCTGGGGCCAGACTAGAACATGACAGCAGCAAATCTGGAACTGCTCCATGGGTATAGAATGAAGGAACTTACCCTGAGAAGAAAGCAGACACACAGGCAGACAGAATGACTCTCTGACTTTGTGCTTACACTACTTAATCCAAGAGGTAGGATGGCTGGTTCCAGGACAGTCTATTGATCTGCAGGCCAACAGCCTTGGGGCCAGTAGCTGTGATTACCCTGTCCCAGAAAACCCTGCAGGCCTCAACCACTTGACTTCAGATCCAAACAGTTGTCTCAATTGTCCTTCTCCTCTGGCATCTTTCTCAACCTACCTCATGATCTCCTTTGTTCTTAAATCTCTCCTCTATAAAAACCACTCTGTTGCAGAGCACAGCACAACCTCCCTTTGCCTCTGGGATCATCCCCAGCAAACAACCTTTTCCTGTAGGTGCTGTTTCCAAGTAACAAACAACTCTTAAAAGAGAAACAGAGTTCCCAAAGCTTGGCATCCTCACTCTGGTGAATAGCTTCAATTCATCACACCAATTTAAATAATCTATGAGTGCTGCAGTCAGAGCAACAGCACAATGAAACTTCAGTGTTCTGCTGGACCCAGGGATGACTACCAGTGAGACAGATCGGAGTTTAATCTATCGCCAAGTTTGTGTATTTTCAGATAAGAGGTAACATAGAATCTTATACCAGGTCTCTAGACAGACATTTGGTATGAATTATGAAACACATTTATTTGGTGTGTATTAATGAGATAATACAAGCATCACCAGGGACACAGCCCACATATCCTGACAGCAAAAATAACATATGAATTTTACATTGAATTCAAGCATGGGACAAAATCCCTTGTTTTCCCTAAAGCCTCTGTAAACTGTCCTCTTATTTATTATTCATTATCCTATCTAAGTTATATTCACATCTTTCTATAAAGGTATGAGAGACCCCAGTAGTTTCTTCCACCTGGGAGCTCTACTGTAAGAGCCTACAAATCTTATGATGTCTTTGCAATGCTCCATTGTGATGCTTTCATGGCACTCCCTCATCTTCTGTGGATTTGTTAAGACCCGTAATGCACAATAAATATGCACTGGATGTGGGGCCTGTTCCCCTGAGAGGGAAGAAAGGCAAGAAAATCAAGCACTTTCAAGAAGATCATGGAGAAAATGATGCAGACTGCCAAGCTTCTCCTTCCCTGGTCTCTTCGCACAGAACACACTTTGCAGTATATCACAACCCCCATAGCCTGTTACTTGTCATAAATAAAGGCATAGTCTAGTTTCTCTTGCAAGTCATCAGTAGCAATGCTTATGAGGGTCAGACCTAAGAGAACACCCTTATAAATCCCGTTACAGATGCATTAACTCCTCATACAGCCTGGTAGTTAAATAACTTGAATGCAAAACTTTCCCTGAAAGCCATATCATATCTTTACTAGCCCTTCAACCAAGCACTTTCAAAGTAACAGCCTCTGTCAGCATTTATCTCCAACTGCTGAATTACTACTGTTCCTTACTCCATTCAGAATACAGTGAGCAGAAACCCAAATTCAGTCCATTATGGATCTTGGCTGACATTCTCTGAATACAGCAGCACAATACATCCATCCTCAGCACCAACAATGAGACTGGTACAGGCTGAATTCTGGAGAAAATGCTGCTTTCACAAACAACGTTGCAGACAACCATGTTACAGGCTTCAGAAGTGGTCAAATACTGACAATCCTTCCCTCTCTTATTGCCTTAACTCCTGTGGTTCAAATGAGAGGCCAACTGACTTTAACCAAAAAATTTAAAATGTGTTGCCATCATAGAAGAGGCAACTTCTTCTCACCTTTTCTCTGCAAATCCCTAAATCCAGACAAGGCTATCAACATCTCCTTCTAATGGGTATCTTGCTAATTCTATCACAGCAGACAAGGATCCAAAGCTCTTCCTCAGCATCCCTCTGGTGTTTAAATGTTATGTGAAATCTCCAGCCATGCTCGTGGATGGCAAGGCTTGTAGATGAAAACAAAAAGTCTCAAAGCTGCAAGTCAGAATAAGACTTAAATTCTGTTTGTATAAAATGCCATGGAATATCCCTGCCCTGAGAAGACTCTTCCAGAAACAAACATAAAACTACAGGCCCCAAGTTCCTAAATTGGTAGCTCTTTTCCTTCCCTACCTATTTTCCTCCAACAAGCAGAAGTCAGTGTACTCTTATCTGTCAACACAACCAGCATCAATCTCTTTGGTTGCTTCATTCTGCTTACAACTTGTGTAATGCAGTATTCCCATATTGCACCAATATGGGATAAGATGTCAGACACTGACAGCATGTCAAGATGAGTGAAAACACCACCTAGAAAGGCAAGTGCAAAAAATTACTTCATTTTTATTGTTAGAAATAAAAGACTTTAGTACAGATGGCACCACAACAAAGCCAACCAGGAAGAACTGCTTCAGCATAATGATTTGATGGCATCTAGCACTGAGACAAGCAGACCACGGACGTGTGTCAGGTATTAATTACAGGGAGTTTCCAAGGCAGACACTACTTAAATGCACACAACTGTATATTCTTAGTGTTTAGGTTGTCAATTATTAATGACCAAGTTGCTTCACCTTACACATTGCTCGTATGGCATTCTGCACAACTGCTTAAGTTGCAGAGGGAGGAATAAAGTCAGAAGAGAAACCTGCTGCCTGACACTGCTACAATCTGCTGAAGCCTCACCACCAGTCCATTTCACTGCCCTTTGTTTGCCCGTCCTTCAGGCAGCTTGTGACAGTCCTGTGACAGCCCATGTGCACAGCAATATTAATTGCTTTCAAGTAGCAAATTGCCTTATTCTGCAATCTCCTTTCATTTAAGATTTTTTTTTCTCCAAATTCTTAACTGGCTTTATCATTTTCTTCAAGGATTTTCTCTACAAAGACTGTAATAAGGACGGGATAGAACAAGAAGCAAAGTCAGGGTTGCCAAATTTAAACACTTTCCCTACATGCTTTATATAGAAAACTGGAAGGCTATGAAAGAAGCCTTGTCCTCTGCACAAGGGATAGGTGTGCATTTATTTACATATGAGAGATGAATTCAGTCAGCTGAACATAAGGAACATCCAGGTGCTCCCTGTAATTTCAGACACAGAAACAACCCTCAGCTGGCACCACCAGTAGCAGGGTTCTCTTTTCCGCTTTTCCCCTGACTGTACTTGGCCAAGGGAGGGCATTTCAGGTGTACACTTTATAACAATACAGCACATTTTGTAAGTTCAAACACTTCTGAACAACCGTTTGAGGTGGCCAGGCGGGTTCTTCTGCTTGTCGTCCCTTTTAATGATCATTTCAAGAGACTTGAAAGATTCATTGCACAGGTGCAGAGTTAATTGAGGGGGGGGAAAAATACACCTCACCAGAAATACACACGCTCTGGGAAGAATTTGAACAAGCATTGGACGTACTATAGTGGTCTGGATTTATACTTGTCTACTTGCACAAACTCTAATTTATATTAAACAGGGATTAAGTATAGCTAAAGGCCACTGCATAAAACAAGAAAGAGAGGAATTTAGTTAAAAAAGGCCCAAGTCAAAGGACTATCAGACACAGAAGGGACTACCACCACTTGATGCCTGGTCTGTTACATCAGCGATGACTGGATGACCTTGGTTTATGAAACTAACAGAAATAATGAAAACTCATCTCACGCGTGTAAGATCTCAGGGCTTTCTACGCACATGCCACGTAAGTGGCATTTTCTAAAAGGTTTCCCACTTGGACAATGGTACCTTGAGTCTTCTTCCCTGGTAAGGCCTCTATGATGAAGCCAGCTAAACCTGCAGGGCCAGGTTATGCCTTGCCCTTCAGCAGACATATAGTGGGAAAGAGATATCCCTGCCTGAGCTGTACTACTGAAGCCAAACATCCTGTAGCTGTGTATCGGCAGGAAGTGTTAAGGTGTTACCAACTCAGACCCAGCCCCACTGTCCCAACTGTGAAAACTTTTTGACTGATTCATAAAAAGGATAAATTATATATACACACTTGTTTTCATCAGTAGTATTCCTATATGTTGATTAATGCTTAGAAATTTATTCATTGAAAGCATTTAACTGCTTTAAGGGTGTCACTTTCTCTCTTATTACAAACTCTAGTAATTAAGAGGTGAGGAGGAGAGGCATTGTGGGGACAGACACCCATAACCCTGTTTTATTTTTTAAGAACACAACTTCCTTATAACCCTAATCTGTATACTCAATGACAACTACTTATAAGATAAGCACTGCCAGTTTGAGATCAGTCAGGAAGCACTAACATATGATCAGGTAAGCAAATTATTAAATGTCATTATTAATGTCAGCTGATGGAATTTCCCACAATAGAAGAAGTGCTAACTTGGGGGCAGGGAAGGGAAAAGAAAGAAAGAAAGACTGCAACTTTTATAGCAATGTCACTGTATTGCTTTTCTTATTTGACCAGCCCTTATTTATGTCAGTGACATGCATTTAAATCACCAGAACCCAGCTTCCCAGCACAAATGCCTGCACTCATCCTTTAGGAGAAGGCTGTCCACTATGATGGTATGTGAAATGCAACTACTGTAAAAATAAGGGCTTGTAAAAACTATGGTCAGAGGAACATTTCCTCAAGCTTTTCAAAACACCAATGCAAATTCCTATCTGGAAGAAAGGAAGCATTATCGTTCAGTCACTTACATGCAAATAGCAAATGGAAACTGACAGTAAAACATGAAAATTAAATTTAACTTTATTATAAGCAGGTTAGCAGTCCGTCCCCGTCCATCCGAGTGTGTGTCTGTCCCCCCCACCTCGGAAAAAATCAGCCTGACAAAAAACCCAAACCCATAGCAGAATGCAAAGGAGCCACCTCTAGAAGCATTTAAAAGTTCAAAGAAAGAGACGGGCATCTCGCCGGATTTTTGAAGCAGCCAACGATTTTAAGGTGGAAGAACCAGCAGCCTGGCTCTTAGCGCTGAATTCAAGGGGGGTCAGCCATGGGTGATGCATCCTACACAAAACCTGCCTGTGGCCCGGGAGAGTTTGGGAAGTACGGCTCCCTCCGGAGCCCCCTCACGCCCAGGGCCGCGGGGCCGGCGGTCGCTCCGTGCCCCGGCCCGCAGCCCCGGCCGCCCCACACCGACCCCGCCGCGGGGCCCTGGGGGGCCGGGCCTCCCCGGAAGGCCTCGGGCAGCGGGCGAACCGCCTTTGCCTTACCCGTGGTGGAGAGGACGGTGCTGGCGAAGAAGAGGGAGGAGGTGAAGTCCCAGTTCCAGTTTCCCGAGGCGTTGCTGAGCACCGAGACGCCGTAGTTGCTGGCCTCCAGCACCCGCATCAGGAACTGCTCCAGCTGCTGCTCCGAGAGGCAGGCGTGCTCCTCCAGGAAGCGCTGCTTCAGCTTGCTCAGCTCCTGGCGCAGCAGGTCTTCGTAGGGCAGCTCCACCGAGGAGAAGACCACGGCACCGAACACCAGGTAGAGCAGGTAGCCCAGCACCAGCAGCGCGAAGCACCAGGCGGAGCGGTGCTGCTCCACCAGCCGCACGCAGGAGCTGCCCGCCAGCGACTGCAGCATCTTCCCGAGCCGGGGCCGGCTGAGCCCCGGGCCGGGCCGGGCCGCCGAGGGCAGCGGGGACTGAGGAAAACAGGGCAGGGAAAGGGGGAGTGCGGCCGCCGCTGGTCCCCAGTGCGGCCGCAGGCTGACTTTGAGGGCGCGGAGCGGCGCTGATGTGGCGCTCACGTGGCCGCGCGGCGCAGGTACCGCGGCGGAGGGAGGAACACAGGGAGGGAGGAAAGGCCTCCCCCTCCTCCTCCTCCTCCTCCTCCTCCTCCTCCTCCCGCTCCCGGCGATGCTGCTCCCGCCGCCTCTGCCGCCGCGTGTTGGGACGCCGGCGCTTTCTCTCGCTGCTGTTCCTTGTCTCCGAGTAACGCGTGGAATCCCCCGCTGGCGCTCACCGAGACCGACCGAGATCCTGCCCCTGCCGCGCGCTGCGGCGGACGCTTATTCCCCTTTCCGCACAAAAATCTCTGGAGATTTCCTTGCCCTGCTGCTCCCCTCCCCCCTGCAGTGAGAAACCCCCCAAACAGCACTTACTTCCACTATTTTGCTGTTGTTGTTATTATTTGCTTATTTATTAATTCATTCACATTTTAACGCAGAATAAGGTGACACAGTGTGAAGCAGGAAGCTAGCTGAATTTCATTCAGTGAAGGATGTGGTGAGTTCAAGGAGAAACCCAGATGTCAGGTGTTGAAGTCTTCCCTCAGGTCTATAACTTCAAAATGGGGCCTGTTTGGGGGTGCATTTTGAACCAGCTGACCTCCATCAGCTCCCCTTACAAGCTAATGGAGTCATTGCTCTTGTGCAGGGCTCCTGGAGACACTTTTTTGATGGTGCGGAGTGCCTGGCTAGTGCTCAGGAGCATCCGCGGTGAATACAAATGGGCTGTGCAGCCAGCCCTCTGTGTAGCCCCAGCCAGCAATCTTCACAAGTTTCTCTCTGAATGCTTCCTTCTTCATCCATCTCAAACTCCAACCAGCAACACAGTAAACTTGCCAGAGGAGGTGCCCCACCAGATGAAAAGGAGCAGTAAAAATTATAGCTTCCCAGACAATCCCTTAGGGTGAATAAAGACAACTTCTATTAAAGGCGAGAGAGAAGGCTCACAAGGTTCTGCCATGGCCCTTCTGCCTCTCAGCTGATGGCAATTTATACAGACACAAAGAAGTTACTTGCAAATTAGAAATTTGCTAGGGCTGAGCCAGGGAATTTGGACAGAGTGAATAAAATCCAGCAACCTATCTTAAGCTGTGAGCTACTTCTGTAAGCTTTAAGGACTGCTGTGGGGAAAGAATAGAGCAATGAAAGACAAAGAAACAATTTCTCAGGCGAAAAACTTAAAACTATGTGTCAGCATTTCCTTTTATACAACAGCTACATGAAGCTGTGGGATAAGTCTGTCCCGACAGAACAGCTCATCGAGCTCCTGGTGTATTCCGCACTGCCAGCCACAGCTGGGTCATTCCAGGGCCTTCAACACATCCCCCACCCCCCTGTTTAATGAAAATGTAAATGTGTTCTTACATGCAGCCAGCAGCTGCTTGAATGGTTGGTCAGTGGAGCGCTTGGGGGATGTGGGCGGTGCACAGGAGACAGGCCGAGCCGGCAGACTCTCGATAACGTACTGGGAGAACACATGTGTGGTGTTCGTGACAGGCAGTGGTCATGTCTTTGCTATAAAACAGTATTTTCCCAACCTTCAAGCCAAATATTTGTTTAAAGGTTAGAAAATGTTTGCCTAAGAACACACCTCTCTTCAGTTATAGGAAACTGTGGCTGGGTAAGCTGAACAGTTTTGTTTACCAGCCTCCTTCAGTTTTCCATTTTTGTGAATCAGTCATTCTCCATTTTTAGAAGCCTCTCACACTTAGAGGCTTCCTGGGCTGAAGAGAAAAGGAGGAGTCTCTGCTGAACAGAGCCTGCAATACTCTCCTAACTCAATTTTTATTCCTAAAGCTTTTTAGAGTCATGGCCTAAGGGGAACAATGGCAGAGCATCACAGCTGTGTCACCAAAGCATTCAGTTCTTGCTTCCAAAGCAAACATCTGGACAGTCTTGAGTTTTTGGCACCATTATTGATATTCATATTTTAACTCAAAGCACTTATCGTAACTGATAACCTTATTATAGATCTCTTTAGGATAGAAAGGTGTCTTCATATTCAATTTTCTGGTTTTGAGTGATTGTATTTACTGTAGTAATATCACATGTGAATGCAGTTACAGCATTCCAGCTTCATTCCACAGCATGCTATATTCATTTTCTTGTTTTCCTAGTCAAAAATTAGGCTAGTCAAGGATTCAGTGTACTGAATTCTGTGTTATGTCCTGTATAACAGGATGTCACAACATGCTTCAGCAGGGAGTGACTGAAACTGAGGAGCAGGCTGTTACAGAACAGCCTTTCCCCAGCAGAAAGTTTCATTCTACAGTGATCATTCCTCTTAATAAAACATGAATCCAGTTAATAAAGTGTACCACATCGTCACATTGCTTGTCCACCAACTATGCTCTGCGGTGACTGGGCACCTTACTGTTGGAGAAGTCCAGGTGCAGGCAGAGTGAAGAAACCCACTATTGGTAGATTCTGGTGCTCTCCATTGCACAAAACTCCTTCTGAGCTACAGAAAATGCAAATACAAGCTGCCTGTCTACATGGGCAGAAAAGAAGGCAGACATTCTAATGCACCATAGAACTGAGGCAGAAACCACAGTTGTGTCCTAGGGTGCTAGAAAACCACAGAGAAAGTTAGTAGTCTTCACCTCTGCTGCCTAGGGAGATAGGACAACTCCCCTATCACATCACTGGGCTAGCAGCTTCTATAGCATAGTCCAGAGGCTGAGAAAATCCTCTCTTGTACACAAGAAGCCTTCTCAGAGCTGTGTGAATCACTGACATTTTCTGTTGGGAGAAGTGAAGTACAGAGGCTTTGTGTTAATGGCAGCCTGTTTTTCTCTGAGATTTTTGGTTAACTAGAATAATCTTCAACTACTGAAACATTTCCAATGAAATGCTGGAGTGCTTGATACACCAGAAGACAAGGAGACTGTGGCAGGAGGAAGAGAACAGCCTGGTGACCAGAGAGGGGGATCACTGGACTCCAGTCTTTTGTCCAGTGACTGAAAATGACAACAGGTAAAATCAGGAGCTTCAGTGAAAAGCAAGAATAGCTCGCAGCAGTGCTCCAGTGTCCAGAGCCTGGTCTGTGCTGGGTGGCGTAGGCCAAAGAAGAGATTTGACATGGGGACTCTGCTGCTGTAATTGCTGAGCTCTGGTTTGTGGGCAGAAATGCGTCTGGAGAAAGGGAAACACCCATGTTTGGCACTGTTACTTATATAAAGAGTATAAAATATTTTCAGCACCAAAAAGAAAACTGAAAATGACTCATATGCACAGAAACTGAAAAGGATTATTTAATTTTTTTTTTCCTCCAAAAGCATAGTCTCTTGACCAGATCACAAAACTTTTTACATCAGTCTTGGAAGAATAAGCCCTTCTTCTCATTATGTTGAGAACCTTAAGTGCTAGAAGCTGGGTAAATAAAATTAGTTACCAGGCAGTATTTATCCTGTTAAACCTGTTCTGCTCTGGCATACCTACAGCATGACCTCACAGTACAAGGAGCAGAGGAGGTGGTGGTGAGGAACAGTGGGATGAACCAGGACAGTGTAGGAGGCAATAAAAACTCAAGTGGGGAGAATGTGAGGCAGTATCAAAGCTGTCACCCTTACAGCTGAAAACTGAATAGCATCAGGGAACTGATTTGTCCTTCAGAACCTGTCTTCAAATTTGGCATGGATATAAATTCAGTGGTTATGGCAAGTCTGAAGTCTGACTGATCAGTCCTAAATTATGTATATGTGAAGAAAGATTGCCATAAATGTGAGATTCTCTGAATTCACTTCAATTAATGATTCTGCCTGTAGAATATTTTTCATGAAACTGATAAGAAGTAGAATCCTTCATGATTTGCTCTATCTGTTAAGTGAAGGTTGGAACATAATACATTTCCTTTTATAGAAGAAATTTTTTCTGATTGTTTCTAAATACTCATTTTGCAGAAGTTAGTACAAGTTTGGCTAGTGGCTCTGATTGAATGTCATGGCCCTGTGGGCAGGCAGGATGTGAATTATAAAAATCACATCCTCACAGGCACTGACACAAATGTAGTTGAGTTGAGAAGCAGTCAGATGGATTGCCATGTGTTCTGTTTCCAATGGGTAAGGTGTTCTATTTTGGCTAAATGGAATCATCTAGATTTGGGTCAAATAAAGCAAACTTACAAAAGTTGAAACAACAGAGCCTGACTTTTCAGGGAGAAAGGTAATCTGTGAAGAGGGGATGCATTCCCATCTTCTTAGTTTGGCAAGAGGATGCAGATGGAATAAGAGAGTACAGATGTATTTAGGTCTTTAAAATTTATCAGCTGGTGACAATAGATACATTGCTATGGAAGAAAAAGAATCAGCAAAATCTGTGTCCATGTTCATGCCATTTCCAACAAAACCTGCCTGGCTAAATTCTACTTGAGAGGGAAGGGAGAAGGCTTGAGATTTAGTGGTTTCCTCAAAAAAACCACCCCATTTTATGCTGTTTACTCAATGGCACAATGCTGCCCACAAAGGTTAAGACCACTGATGTGTGATAGCAAAGGAATGAATGTGCCTAGTTTGGAGCTATATTTAGAGGAAAGTTTGAATCATGAAGTAATAATGTTTAGAATCAAGGAAGTTTATATGCATGGTCAAGCACAATTTCTTTCTTGAGTGAGTCATCCTTGGTCAGCATAAATATAATTTTCCTTAGAGTTACAATAACTATTCATATTTAACCAATGATCTTGGTATCCAGGTAGAATAACTGATAGATAACTGTTTTATTAGAATTAACATTTTATGTCATGGAAAAAGTACTGTCATGTATATTTGCCATCAGGTTTACCAATGACATTATCCAGAAAGCAGCTTGGTTTCTCTAAGAGGTATAGGTCCAGTGGGGATGAGGGATATATGTATGTAAATACACACACCCATGTATATACATATATGATCTTATATAATTATATATATAGCATGCTTCTTCAAAGTCCTCACTATTATATTCCAAGTTGTGCCATATCTTTGTAGAAAGGTAATTGCCTCTTATTTGTAGGATTGTGTTAACACTAAAGAAGTGTACTAGCTCAGAGAATTCAGCATGTCAACATGACCTTATTAGAGAATTACATTAAATAAAATTCAGCGTTTTCAATAGAGTGACCTTGCCCTCCTAAGTCCTGTGACTCACCCAGCAGAATTGGTCTTTTTAATCTCTTGTTCAACATGCTGAAAAGCCAAATGGTTGATACACTGAATAATTTGTACTGAAAAATAAGGGTTCAAGTCACAAAATACTTTCTATCTCTTCCATCTACTCTGTAGAATTTTTTGTCCTTCTTCCTCCAGCTTGGAGGTCTGCTCTTAAAGGTGGTTATAGTGGGAAATAAAAGAATGCAGTAGCTGAAGTGGGCTCACACAACTGTGGGTGTCCAAGCTTCCATCCTGATCTTACCAGTTCTGGGACCAGTTTTGATTTTGTCTTGAAGATGCCAATTCTTGAGCACCCAGGAAATGATGGTGTCAGCAAAGCCCACCAGCTTTTTCTGGGCCAGTTTCAAAACATACAGACCTAGAATGGATTACACACTAAATGGTCTGTCAGTAGTTACTTTTTACAGTAGCTGGGCTATATTTCCATGGTGTCTGATTTTGATTAACTGGGGCCCAGTCCCAGTCTTAGTTTGGTGGTGCTGTTGGGCAATAGTGGTACATCCTTTCACCTCTTTTAATTCAGTTTGAATCACTGTAGAATTTGTGTACATGTTGTAAAATCGATTTTATGCAACAGGCTGAGGTGAACTTGTGTTAGAGTGGCAGACAAAAACTTGGACCTGGCAGTGGTGACATTCCCTCCGACAGCTCACGCACCCTCTTAACCCTTCACGGAAAGGTCACATTAACTTGTCAAGACAGCTTTCAGCTTCAGCTCCAATGGACTCTGTGTTCCTGGGCCCCAGCACGTGTACACAGCACAGCACAGCTCTCCGAGGCCTCCTTGCCCTGGGCTGTGAGTTTGGACAGAACAATTTGTGCGTGCTTGGACAGGATGTACTGGGGCCAGTGTGCTGCAGCCTGCTCTGGACACTGACTGCTCTTTGACTCTGCCTTAGGCAGCTGGGCTCCAGCGGCTGGAGATGTTTCTGAGGCTGTTATCATTTGTAGCAGTGAATGTCTCATACCTGCAATGCAACATTTCCAGCCTGTAGGAGACCTAGTGGATAGTGCACATCACCTCCAGGCCAAGATACTCTGCTAAAGTAGAGAAGTCTGGCTGCAGTGTGGCTGGCTGCATGTGGATCATGCAAGGCAGGTTCTTAGGATGAGTTTCAGATGTTGCCTAGATGCTGCCCAAGAAGTAATCAGCTGTGAAAGTAAGGTTGAAGGTCTGGGAAAGGATCTCTCTTTCCTGCTCCATCCATAGCTGATAGCTAGGATGTACTGCAGCTTGGCTTTTCAGAACTCAAGGCTGCTAGGGAGTAATCCTAATGACAGGCCCATCTTTGCAGTCTCTAAAACGTAAAATACATTCTAACCCAGATACTCAGGCATACCTGAAAAGAACACTTGAGTCTGGCCCTGCTTATTTCCTGTGCTGTTTGGATCCTACAGTTTAAGGGAGCTTAATGTTTAACTGTAGGGTGGTATAAGTTCCAATGCTTCCCTGGAAATGTCCCAGCAGGATGGAGAACACATCTTCCCTTGGCACAGGCTTTACAGCCAGCACGTGGTGGGGGGTAGCACTCAAACAGGAACCTTTCTCTCATCATTCCTGCAGGGCAAATCTGTGTGTTTCTGTGCTTGGTCCTGGTAGCTCAGAGGCAGAATAGTTCTCTGGGAGCGCAGCACAAACCGACACACTGCACCAGATACCCTCAGCCGTGGCATTGATTCCTTGTAGCTGAAGGCCCACATTACCTCAATGAAGCCAGCAGGAATTACTACTCCTATTACAATGAGGAAACAGGCAAAAACATCTATTTTGTGATACTCCCACCTAGCCATGCTGTTTGGACTGGTCCATTTTCCAGGCAACCCTTCTGCCTCAGCAGTGTTAAATTTTGATAAGTGCTACTCATTGCTTCACTGAACCAATGTCTGGAACAGCCCATGGGTACTATTGCCACATGCACCTGCTATAATGAACACCAAAGCCTATTTCAGTGACCTGAATCTTTTGAAAATTTAGTCCTTTATTTTTATCCACTTAGAGGGAGCACAAGTTACAGTGTCCTACTTTATCTCAACTGTGTCATCTGACTCATCAATCAAAATTAAGGCTGGATCTTATTATCACCCACTGACTTTCAATCAACCTAACAAACTGATCAGAAGTAAAAAAGAAAGGTTTTGTCACCTTATACCTTTGCAAATCTTGAGTCGTGTGAGATAAAAAGTACAAAAAAATACAATTTCAGCAAGGCCAAATCCTACACTCTTCCTTGGAAAGATATGCTCAGATATAAAGAACATCACAGGACAGAGGAAAAACTTCTGTGAAGTAAGACAACTTTTGTATGAGCTTTTATACTATTGGGTTGGTTAATTTTAAATATAATACAATAGTAATATTGTTTTATCCACTTCCATCAGAGTCCACTGTACACTTACAACATTTATCAGACACAAAAATATAAAAGGTATCTGGCCTGCAAGGTGTTAAAGAAATGGCTTAAAATGTAGGCCTATCTAGAAGAACCTCTATTAAAAACCTGATGTATATTTTCCCCTGTACTTTCAAAAATGCACGAAGCATTTTAAAAATAATACCTCACCACCACCCCTACTACCAAAATCTGGTTTTCTTGTTACGACAAAACAAGTGTCAGTGACCTGATCCTATTCTGTCTGACTCATGAGACATATTTAGGAAATAATTACAACACATGCTAGAAGATCATTCCTTCCTTCCTCTTAGAAACTCTTTCCCAGAATCCAGTCTGCTATCCTTCAAAAAGTCTTCAGCCTGGCCAAGAATAAAGAATAAAAGACTGAAATATCCCAGTTTCCAGGGAAAACAGCCCACATTTCTCACTGTTCCACCATTTGTCATCTGATGTCTCACACCTGATTTTAAGACAGATCTACAAAAAAGTTGAAAAGATGGTAGGTGGAGACCTAACATTTGCCGCCCTTTTGAACATTGCCAACTGTGGATTTCCTTTTTCTGCTGCATCATGATTGTCTCTACCTCCCCCACTTCTTTGTTTAAACTAGTCCTACACATCCCATAAAGTGAATTTAGGACTATATTTTCATAAACAGAAGAATGAAATAAAATTAACACTGTGTGTATTTTTCAAGCTATACTTCCATGAGTGAAGTCCTAAGCATCACGTCAGTGTGAAGAATTAATGATCAAATCTTAAACCAGGCTGCAGAATTGACTATTAGCAGAGGTTTTCCAATTAAACTGACTTGGCGTTAAATTTATTTTGGGACAGTAGATATACAGCTTAGTATTAGGAACGATCTTGCTGACAGGATTTATGCTTTGGATGAGCCTCTGTTTCCAAGTCAACATCATATACCTCATCAACATAAAACCAATCCAAATATTATTGATTAATATAAAGTTATAACTAATAGTAATCAGATCTATTGCTGCGATGACAATTACTTTTATTTTGTCTTCATTAAGTAAAGGGAAATGTTTTTCTAGGCAGTGCACAGAGAAGAAAGATGAAAGAGAAACCCTAATATTATTGGTTGTTGGAGTAAATTTTAATATCACTAGTCGATTAGATGAATGAATAGTTTTCACATTGTACTGCTGTCTTCTATTTCACTACAGTTCAATTTTTACCATGTTGAGTTTGATTATAAAATACAAAGGCTTTCATATGCTGTGTGCCTACCATACCACATTAAATGTCTCTTTTTGAAAAAGCATTATTAATAGAGTGCAACTTACCTGCAACAGTACAAAACGCTGTTGGTGAAGAAAAATAAATTTACTGGTGAAACTCAGTACATCCAAAACCTATTACTGAATTGAAAAGGAAAATATTGTTTGTAGAGAAATAACTTATGGGCTGTATACTCTTCTTCAGCTAATCTGAGCTTTGATTACAATAATGTAATATTAAACATAGCACATTCGAAGGAGCAAAACCAGAAGAATCAGACTGTAATGAAAGGATGTTTCAGCAAGATTTTTGTGAGAATAGTGCGTGGTAGTACGTGTTTAACATTGAACTTCACTGAGACTAAGCATTTAGGTTAGTGCTGAGTAGACCCCTTAGTCCTCAAAGGATTCTCAGTCCCGTTCCACAAGGGAAACAACCATGAGAACTCGAGGAGCATATGCAGCAAGCAGCTAGAGGCTGAATGATCTCCTGTCAGAATTTCAATAAGGACAAATGTACCCTAGCCAAGATCAGTGAAAGGATCTTGTGGAGTTGCCTCAAACCTTTAAGGCAACTAGAAGAGAAATACTATTTGTCAGGCAAAAATAGTTACAAGAATCACACAATGGGTGAGGTTATATGGGATTATATTGATGAAGAGAATGATGATGGTTATTCCCACTATCCAAAACCAAAGCAATTTGGTCCAGGGTTGCAAAGAACCTCAATATTATTGAATATTTATATCCTCATGCTAGTGTCAAATCTATTCAGCCACAAAATTTATGGCTGATCAAATATATGATATTATTGTGTCATAATTACTGAACAACTTAATAATTTTGAGCACTGAAAAGAGAGAACGTTTCAGTGCTTTAAATCTCCTGACAGCTTGTGAGTGAAGAAATTCTGTTTTTCTGGTTTTATATCTGAAAAATAGAGTCATAGAAACAGAAGATCACTTTCTGAAAGCCAGCCACCGTGAGATGGGGAGAGGCATTTAATAATGTAGTCAGGAGTGCCAGCAAACCCCTACTGACATCATTAAGAACTGACATGTAGAGTTGATAGCTGTACTTTTTCGCATTCTCATGAAGGATTTGCTTTCCTCCTAAACCTCTAATCCCCAGTGACTGAAGTCACTCCATGGAGGAGAAAGTAGTGATGGAATCTGTTGCCTGCTGCCTGGAAATAAAAGCTATGTGCAAAGCACAGAGAAAGCATATTTTTCTACAGCAAGTGGAAGGGATGTCTGATTTTCAAGCTGCTCTCTGCCAGAAAGTTTTGTTCTCTGGCAGGGTCTTACCTTGCTCTTCTCTGGGCCACACTCTTTACCTGTCAGTAATCCCTGCAGGATTTTCTGGATGTTTGTATGTATGCAGCCATGTCCAAAACTCATCCATGTCACAACTGCTGTGATGCCAATCACCATCAGCCCTTTCTACTTGACACCCTCCCCTGCTAGTGATTCAACAAACATTACCCCCACTAAAGAACAGCAGTTGTTTCCAGTTTAAATGGCAATGGATGAGGAATCCTAGTGGTGTGCAGTCCTTACCTTCCAGCATAGCTCCTCAGACAGAGTTGGCCTGGGTGACTTGCCATGGTGTCCAGGCTGTGGTGGAAATGCTGGACATAAGCCAGGGACACTGCAGCTGCTGGCTTGCTGCCTTCTCCCTTGTGTGGCATTATGGGGCCCATGGATGGTTTTCCACAGGCAAAGGGGACAACAGACCTGAAGGACCATTGCACAAAAGAACCTGTAACACCTCAGGAAAGACTAGAGTGTTGTGGTTTATTCCCTAAATGCCAATTCTGAAACTTGAAGATAGACACTCCAAAATTTTTAGCCACAGGCTTCTTTCTGCTTAGACCTTCACATTCATATTCTGTGATAGATAGACATTATTTTGTGAGAACAAACTGGGCTATTACCACAGGATCATATAAATCCTCCCTGTCTTCTGGGAGGTTCAGACTGAAGGATAATCTCGATGTAACTATCCTAAAACATGAAACATTTATGAAAAATATATATCACAGCATTTTACATACAATTGTGCAATATACTTTTGTGACTTTCCTCCCAAGGCACTTCTTTTAGATATTAAATTGATGAAAAATGGTGTGATGCTTCACAGCAAGAAAATATCTCTCCTCCAGCCCCTCAAATGAACTCCCTAAGACATATTTCTTCTGCTTCATGTTAAAGCAGAAAACTGCATTTCTACCTCATCATTTTATATTGTAATGGTTCTGGTTATGAAAATGGAATAATCAAGAAAGCTATTTTTAAAATAGCTTCACTATACTATAGAGGAAATTATATTGTCTGCTGAGTTAGAAAATCTGTCTATAATTAGATTTAAATGTCACTCCTTTCAGTGCATTTTAGCATTTCTGCAGACCATAGTCCTTACGAAGTCTATAGTTTGAGAGTATAGCCTTCCTCTTTTGAAAATTATGAGCCTGTGGCATGCTTTCAGGAGGTCATGTCTTTATATCAGCTGTAAAAGATAATCTCATAGTTGATGCAATAGTTGATCTAATAGTTGATGCAGTCTCATTTCTGTGGCATAATAATTTGTTTTCATTTGCTTTTCTCTATGTATTGTGTGTTTTAAGATTGTGAGGAAAATTATTCATCTGTAGCTAAGTACAGAATTTTACTATAAATGTCCCTATTTTGTATTTTACAAGTGGTGCTTGTGTATATGATTTACTCTACATAAAGAGCAGTGGAATTTCAGCTATTGTAGTATTTTTTCTCATTCTGTAGTCTTACTCTATAAATAAAGAAAAATTTTATTAATATGAAAGATATTTATATAGGTGTCCTTTTGCAGAAAAAATGCCAACTGACCAGCTCTTTTTTTTTTTTTTTTTTTTTTTTTTTTTTTTTTGTTTTTGTTTTTGTTTTTGATTTTTTTTTTGATGCGTACAATAATGCCATCTCTTATGAGGTTAGGTTTTTTACTCATCCAGCTGTGGTGGCTGTTTCCAAATTGGGACTTTTTTTCTGAAAACTATACTGAAGAGTAAAAAGTGACTCCTAAAGAAACTGTTGGCACCATATTCGTCTGGTTCATCTGGTTATCAAGACATTTCTGTGCCTCCGTGTCTTCTGGGTACACCTAGAGTACATAGGGTATGTTTGGGGTGGAGAGATGGGGAGGAGAGGGGGACACACAAGCACCTGTGCTGTCCCCTGCCACCTCGCAGCTCTGCCACGTGTCCTGGTGATGTGCACTCGTGTAGTAGCTGCTGCAGTGCTGGCAAGCCTCCGTGATCCTTTCCTCCTTTTCTTCCAGTCCACTTCTAACATTTGACCAGCTCAGAAATGCCCCCCAAATCAGTGTCTGAGCAGTGACAGGGAGGGGAGGGAATGGGCAGTAAAGATGTACGAGTCCAGATCATCAGCCAGCACTGAGCAGGTAAACAAGACCAATGTAGATGGTTTGTCACACCTGCAATTCTGATGTGGATGCCTTCATCCTTGAGAAGAGCAGAGCTGACCCTCTCCTCTACCATGTACACCTTGTTCTCAGGTGTTCAACCCCTGCTGGATTGGTGTTTAAATCAATTGAAGTATAATGTCGTGGAAATATTTTCCCTTCGGGACCTCTGATTTTCAGAAGAAACAGTTTCCCTTGTTAGCCAGAAATGAACTGTAAAAATCACACCACAGCCCACATGAATCCTGACTGTACTTGAAACTTTACCTAATTAAACTGTTAACTTTAAACTCTGGCATAAAAAAAGAAAGAAAAGAAACAATTTTTACATTATGTAGGTAAGGTAGCATCTCCCATTTTGGCACCCTTTGTACCACACAATGTTGAGTTCAGATATTTCAAATCTAATTAGGACATATACATGGACTTCCACTAACTTGTCATGTAAGTACAGCTCAGGTACTGAAAAAATCAGAAATATGAGTTCCAGCTCAGGTGACCCAGCCTGCCTGGCTCTCCTTGCTTACTGACCATGGGGTGGTGAAATAAGGCAATTTCTTTTATCAAAAACTCCTGACTCCAAAGATCTGCCACTGAAACAGTCATGGGAGCAAATCACATGCCAGCCTAAAAAAAATCAATATTGATGAATAAATTGAACTATAATAGTGTGTGTCTGTCTGGTTATTTAAAAATAGATGAACAAAGAAAATGCAAAGCACGCGAAGCAGCCAAGAAAGGTTTACAGAGATTACGCAAAGGCTGAAAAATTGCAAGGAAATTCCCCTTCTGGAAACAGCCTGGCTCAAGACCCTCTGAAATCAGGGAAGTGGTTTGTTGCCATGACTTTGAAAGTATTCCAAAACACATCATTTGTGTCTTCCCAAACAAATTAGATAGTAGCTAATTTCCTTTTTTGCTTATATGCTCCTACTAAGGCCCACTGATAGCAAAGGGAAGGGTCTTGCACATGTACCAATTTAGCCTTCAGGCCATGAACTTTCAAGGAAATGGCACACAGCAAATCCATCAACAGTGAGCTGAGATTGTCCCAAGAGGCTTAATTAAATCTGCAGGAGAATTATGGACGCATTCAAAAAGTTCTACTGAAAATTGCTATCAAACCTCTGAACTGTTACAAGCATCTTTTGGTGATACTCTTGAGGCTTCTTCTAACACTCTACAGAAGATGCAGTTTTCCTTTAAACTCCACAGGGTGCTTCAAAAGTCTGCAAGGGTTATAATTTTCTAGTAAATATCATTGTGTCAAACATTTCCTTTAAAACACTCTTTCAAAAGAAAAAGTAATGAAAAGCAAAAAAAAAAAAAAACACTTAGAAAACAATGTTTTGACTATCAATAAAAAGCAGAGACAGCTGAAAAAAATTAGTATATGTGAATATAGTGAAACTCAAGGATTCGTAAAGAAATTAATGGCATTAATGAAACACTAGCAGGGATCTACAAGTAATTACACATTAAAAGCTTCTAAAAGGGACACTTTAGTTGGACTAACATCTCCTGACATCTGAATCCATAGGAATAAACTTTTCTCGGTGCCATATCAAAGTCAGCAGGTTTTCTCTAGAAACTAACTTTAAAATGCTAATTTTTTGAAAGTCATCTATGAATAGAATTATAGAATTATTCTGCGCAGCTGCTCCAGTTCTCATTTTTGGGGTTGTTCTCACTGGGCAGGGGGCATCTGTGATCTCCAGTTGGATCAGTTGTTTCTCCAAACCTGGCCAGGGGATTCATCATGGGAAGGGCTGATCTGATACCAGGTCTCTAAATGTGCTTGAGTCAGTACCTGGCTCAATGGTTATAGGAAGCCTGAAGAGATTTTCCTGAAGAAGCTGAAATAAATGAGCTTGTTTTACAAGAAGTCAACCCTGCTTTTAATGAACGAATTACCCTGCAATCTTATTGTTGGTCATGCTTTTCTAATGCATTGTGAAATCTGCTGAATCTGGAGGCAGAGCAATTATGACACTTCAGGTTCATTTGTGATTACAGTTTGTCACTGAGTAAGCAGCTCTCACTGCATCAGAGAAACTCAGAGCATTTTAGGAACAGTCAGAACAGTTGGAAGAATATATCAATTATTAATAAGATATATTCTTATACTGAACATTTTATGCTGTCTTTTCTTCTCAGAATGTTTTCCAACATAAAAATTCACTAACAGCTTCATTCTCTGTGGCACGGTATACAGTCTACGAGCAATCTAACAGGGTTTAGGGTAGGAAGCAAAACTATGGTTGCTAGAGAAAATGACAGAAACCACTCTGAGCTGCAAAAAGTAAATAGTTAGAATTTGGCCAGGACATGGAAGCTAAAATCTGTGTATTCTTGGAAATGAAATAATGCCGTGTTTAATGAGTGCAGTGTCAAGGGTGTGCCCTTACAACTGTTTAAACACAGCTCCTATTAGCAGCAGTCTGGGTTTTACATTAGCACAAGGTCAGAGAGATGAGTCACACACAGTGCAGTGATAGCGGATCACTGAACCCACGCCCCAGTGAGTGTCCTGTGCACTGGCTGGGCATCAATGGGGTGTGACCACCCTGCTTAAGGTGGCACAACTGCAGCCCTCAGCAGGGACAGCATGGATCTTCTCTCTGTCCACAGCAGAGAGCCTGCACTCCCATCCTGGGTCACACAAAGGATGTGCAAACGTGCAGAGGAAGGGCAGGGTGGGGACAGGCAGCCACAGCACTCTATTCACTCTTGGGTTCTGTGCAGTAGATAAGGGGTTTAGAGATGGGAGAACAGCTGGTGTAAGGGTTTGGCACACGTGAGAGAAGGCAGCCAGCCTGGCACCCTGCAAATGCCAGAAATGTTGGTGCTGAGGCAGGAGCTATTTGATACCTGTGTGAGGGCGTGTGCCAAAGATCCTGCTGGTTAGTGGTGGGATGATTGAGGCAGAAGGAGGCTAAGTATTTTTGAGTAGTTGTCCCACTAGCTGGTAAGAGAGAGGATATTTTACAGGCAGAGAACTGAGACCGTGGTGAGGTGACTAAATGGAACCCAAACATGTGAGACAGCTAGGAAATTAACTATCATCTCCTTATTCTCTGCCCAGGTTCTTAAAGCAGCCAGCGTTATGTGCTCTACTTTTTATCTCTGCCTCTGTGAGAGGCTGTCCCTGTTGAACAGCGTGCACTGCTCTGCATGCTAACAAAATACTGTGCATGATGAAAGGCTCAAAGCCAATAGCTGTAGCAGCCTTATTTAAAAATGCAATTAAAACCCTAGAATGAGTTGCTGTTAGCCAAAGGGGCTAGGAGAAACCAGAAGGTTGGCCTGGATGGGCTTTTTCCTCCTAACATATTGGAGTGGGAATGGAGCTAGAGAGATAACACAGCAATTAAAAATGAGAAATGGATGAAATTAATGATGAAAATGGCTTGGAGAGGCTGAACTTTTTAACTTTTTAAAAAATCTCTCTATAGTATATTAAATAAAGAAAAAAGTTTGAATAATCAAGAAGTCAGAATGATGCTGTAAAATTAATTGCTAATTAAGAACACAGAAAAAGTAAATGAAAAATGTAAAATATATGATGAAACAGCTGCAGTTATACATATCTCTAAGGAGCTAGAGGAATTGTGGTGTGTGAATGGATTTGATGGGGTGCTGTAGGGTGTTTTCTTCATCTGTGTTTATGTACCTAATGGCAATGCTAATTTACAAGACTCACCCCTCTGTAGTTATGGTGAGGGAGTAATTTCCAACAACACAACACTCCATGGAGAGACCAGAACTAATAAAGTATTTTTCATCAGGGATAGATATGAGGAAACCTAATGATGATAATGTTACTGCTTCACTCATCTTATTACAGTGTTCTTATTACCAGGACTTTAGAGCCTTACTGATACTGAGTTCACACTGGCTCTGTATTCCCTTAACTCCATCAGCTTCCAAAGGAAAAATGAAGGAAACTCAGCGACAGAAATGAGGCATCTTCAAAGGCAGAAGCTGCCACTTCAGTTACTTGTGTCAGCACTAAGCTCAGAAGGGTGAACTTCAAAGGGAGTGAAGCCTCTTTTCTCCAGCAGCCGGATGAAGAAAACATGACACATATCAGCACAGAGGGTTTTTTCCTGAATCAAGAACTAAGAAAACATCTTCCATGCATCTGAAGACTTGGAAATCGAAATTGATTCCCTCTCAATTTCAACCTTGTGCTTTAATCCTTTAATCAGAAATGATCCCTGGCAAGAATCTTTGATACCAAGAACCAGCAGCGAACTGTAGAGTTGGTATACATCAAAAAGCTGCTGAAATTGCTAAAATAGCCAGCAGCAGGACAAGACAAGAAGATATCCAGAGATCAGTGGTTCATCTTTCCACTGTGTACCACCACCCTTGCCTTCTGCTGAAGATTTATGCATTCTTGATCATTTGCATCTGCTGCCTGGGCTCTGAAAGCAGTGTGGGGTGACTGTGCACAGGGTAGTCTGGAGGGAACATTCCAGTTGTCACATAAGGAAAGCGCTGCTGTGCTGGTGTGAAAAGAGAGAAAACAGCTCTGACAAGCAGACCACGTATGAATAATTAAAATGCTACCTACCCTGGCTGCTGGAGTCCTGTATCCAGCACTAGTACACCATGTGCTGCAAACAGGTGGCACCAGGGAGTTTAAGAAAGCAAGGGAAAAACTCTTTTGCACATTGATTTTTTTTTTCTATAGGCTGCTAATTAAAAACAGACATATCGGAAAACAAACCCCAACCCCACAAAACAAAGTAAATTCTTTGCTGCTCTGCCCTTCCTGAGCAGTCTGGCTGAGACAGAGCTGTCTGCATGCTGCTATTCCCAGCAGGACATTGTGTCCACCATTCCAGCTCCACATTAGCAATCCCACAGAGGACAGAGGGATGGCAGCTCAGTGGCAACATGTTTCACTCACCATTTCGAGCTGGAATAAGGGTAGAGGTCTGCAACTCTGAAAGTTCAGTCTGGAAACAGTCATAGAACCTCATCACACTCCATCTCAGAGACCAGCAAAAGCAAAAGCCATCAGTGGGTAAGACTTGACAGAAGACTCCAAGCCACTAAATGGACAAATAATCTATTCTAATTTGTGCTTCCAGAGCTTATTCCCAATGGCCTCCACTCTGGACATCAAATCAGCTGGAATAAGGCTAGGTTCATAAAATTCCAGTGGCTTCCCCTGGGTGATTCCTCTTGATGCATGTGTGCAGAGGAAGGCAGGAGAAGTTTGAGTGGCATTTTTAACAGCTTTAGCCTTTGGCAGTCATCAATGGTGCATTTTTTCCTTAGCCTGTTTGCAATCTTGAACTCCAGTGAATCCCATTTGGTATTTTTCAGGCAGCATTTTTGGTATTTAGTCAGAAGGAAGACCTACTGCAGGCAAATGAAAGATGAGCAAAATATTTCCATTAAATCCTGCCATGAGCACTGGCTGGTCACCTACACATTTCTTGTTCAGAAACCCTGGGGATAAATTTACATGAAAACATAAAAATGCACACCGAGAAAACGAGCAGTGCACAAACTGGGAAAAGCAAGGACCACAGCAGAAAGATAAACTTGAATCTCTTGGTCAGTTTTATTTTAATACTTTACACTTTAGGTAGATCCACACAGTGTTTCATTAGCTCCTCTGACCTGGTCTCAGTGTGATTCCTTTGACTTTACTTATTCCCTCTTTTGTCAGCAGGAGATATGGGGAAAAAATACATAGCTTCTACCTCCACTGGGTGTGGAATGCATCACTCTCTGCCCTAATGAGGATGCTGCTCCTTGGTGTGCTCCCTCTTCCATGTCCTCTGTGTTCAGACCCACTCTTTTAATGATCATCTGCAGCAGCCTCTGAGATTCAAAGGAATTTCCCACTCCACTTTCTCCATTTGTTTTCCACTATTGAGAGTTTTATGAAAAAAACCACAGCTAACCAACATTATTTGGCATGTTCCCCTTTGGTTTCCTGAGAGAGGTTAGAGTGGATATACTCCTGCAAAATTGCACATGGGGTCAAATACATCCCCAAGATTTCTACCTGCTGAAAGTAAAAATCATCAGCACCAAACTCATGCATGTGTTCATCACCTGCAACTCTCATTCTGCCTGCAGGAGTAGGTGTCATTGAAGCACACAAAGATAAAATTCCACATAAAATTCATGCTATTAATCTCTGCTTTGCTTTAACCTCACTTAATAAGCCCTTAGTGCATATTATAGTCCTTGGTGTTTTACCAATGATGGCTACTATGAAGGAATTAAATACGCTGATACACTCAGGTTCCTTTACCAGTGACACAAAATAAATGAGGAAATTTCAAGAAAAGCTTCTGATGGCTTTGAATTGCCTGATTAGCACAAAATCATGGCTGTAATGCACTAAAAAATCCACTCCATAATCAGTGTAATTAAAACCTTATGTACCTCCTCCTGTTTCCCCCACTGAGTGGTCATTTGTTAAATTGCCTCCTGAGGCTCCTGCATCAGCTCGACATTCCAGCCTGATTTCCTGGTGTAATAGGGCTCTCACAATCACTCTCTGTGCTGGCTTGCAGGAAGGTGTGTCAGCACTTGTCTAATAACCACTGCACTAACCAGCCAATTTCAGTCAAAGCTTTGGAGGTCTCAGAGGAATTCTGGTCCTGAAAGATTTACAACAACAGAAAACTCTGTGGAGGGGGAATTTTCTGTGCATACTCTACCTGAAAGAAATGTAAACACCATCCACATTATGAGATGTAAGGAAATCCACTCAGGAGCTCAATTAAGCTTTATTAGTCCTCCAGTTTGCCAAACAATTTGTAAGTAACCTGATCATCCCACAAGTATGGAACCATTGCAAAATAAGGAAAACAGGGACCTCTGAGGGGCTTCTAAACCAACCAACTGGATAAATGATACTGTGTCATACCTGCTAAACATCTGTGTAACCTGTTGAAAATTCCTGGTCCTGAGGTCTCTCCAGGCAATGATATGAGCAAAGGGATTTATTCTGCACCCCGTTAAGCTACTGCTGAAACTTTGTCACATGTTAGTGAAGCTCTGTAAAATATGGTTCAAAGCCTGCAGTTCCTGGCTGTGCTTGCTTTTCGATTTAGAGCAGCCTAGGTAAGGCCAGGAAGGTAAAACAATGCTGCAGCATTGATTTCTCTCAGGGACATGACAGTTGCATCAAGGGCTCTGCTAATTATAGCCACCAGCCATCAACAGACCCCACAAAAGCCACGGCAGCACTGCAGCTCTTTGGTGCCTGCCACAGAGCACAGCTCTGCAGGCTGAAAGCATCTGGCACAGTCTAGAATTGATTGCCAAAGGTAATGACCCAGCAGGCCCCTGCAAAAAAATGAGGGTGGACTTGACTCTGAAAGGTCCTTCTGATGGTGGTTTGCTGCCAGAGCACTTTCCTGCAGCACACCTGGTTTTTAACTGATGGAACTTCTCAGAGGTGGATCTATTATACATGACTCACTCAGCTTCAGGACCTTAATCCCAGAGAGGTTACTAACAAAGCTCCCTTTAATTTATTTTGGAAACAATATGGACCATCCTTGAGAAGAGAAAGTGCAGTATTTAGCCAGAAACATGCAGTTCAAATTTATCCATTCATAAAAGACTCAAGAATGTCATTGCTTTACCCAAAAAGCCAGTAACTATTTTCCAAGTAACTATTTTCCAGGCTGGGTAAAAATTACTGTCTTTATGCAGATTTTTCACTGCCTAAACATAAGGCCACATTTGGAAGGGTATGTGATCATTTTATACACAGTTAAAAGCAGTGCTTTGCTTGCTCTTTTGCTGTCTGCCCAGCTAACACCAAACTTCTGCTCCCTGCCCATCTGGGTCCCTAGGCTCTGTCTGTATATGCTATATATATGTATATATATATAACCCTGTAAGGGTTAGGGAAAGAGGTAGCTGAAGCAATATCCAGGAAAACCAATCTAAACAACTTTCCTTGACCAGACCTTAGCTCTTTGCATCTCCCAAACTTTCTCTAGGAGTAAAAAATTCAATGTGAAATTTTCTTTGGTGAAAATCCTTGATTCTGTCGTCAACATCTTAAAAATCTACCATTTGGCAGCAGCTCCCTCTGCTCTCTCTGCTGCACAAGGGCCATGTTGGCTTCCATCAGCTTTGGCTGCCATTGGCTTATCAGAACAAGTGGGTAATTCCTCAAAAGAGTGAGATAACTTCATGGAACAAGGCAGCAATGCAATTCATACCCTCCTCTCCCTAAGCCTGCCTTCTTGCCAAGAGATGACAAAATATTTAAGCATAGCATAGCTTTTTAATGGTTTGTGGCATTTGGAGTTGAAACCCTAAGCAATAATTATGCTAATGAGAGATAAAGTATGTTCTTGGCAGCTGAACACTTTTTTGTTGGTATTGTCATTGATTTGTTTATTTGTTGCTTTCTTTTCATCATTGCTGGCTCTTATTTGTATGCAGTGAGTGCCATTTACAGCTGTCCTTGAGAAAACTGCTGCAGCTTCCAAAACCTGTTTTTCCATTTCTTTTTTTTTTTTTCCCTTTTTTTCTTTTTTCCCCCTTGTTTCAAAAGTAACAGCTTTTTGACTTTTCAGGCCTTTGACATGCCGTGGAGTTTTCCCCTAAAAAGAGTAATGACTTTCTCACCAGAGCAGCACAGCAGAGCACCAGGGGAATAAATGTGGGGTCTTGCCATTCCAACAGATAGGAGAGAAATGAAGTGCCTGTCCACAGGGGCCTCAGTGTTGGGTTGAACGATCACATTCCCATTTCAGTTCTTAATTGCACAATGAGCAGGATGGAATGGAGTAGATCCAGGGGGATCTGCAAAGGTGAAAAAGCAAATGCTTGGCCAGAGCTTGCTGCAGAGAAGAGCTTTCTGCACTTCAGCTTACACATTTGGAGCATAAGGAGCAGCTCTATCTAAACAAAGCCATCTTCATAGTGAAATCCCTTGAAAAACTGGGGATTCAATTCTGCTTTCCACCAAAGATGGGTCTTTGCTGAGCTGGGCACAGGGAGATGTGGGAAGGCAGGGAAGGAGAGGCTGCTGGGCAGTTGCACAGTGCCCCTCTCAGTGTGCTGAGCAGTGGTCACTGCTGCCAGCACCAGGAAAGCTGATGTCCTCAGGGCTCCTGCCCTGCTGCGTTCAGGGCTGTGTGTAGATGTGCTCTGCCTGCAGAGGAGCCCCACCTAAAGGAGGACCTTTAGCTTCCCAGCATACCATGAGGAATGGAAGCATCAGTTCAGCTGCAATGGAAGGATGCCTCGGCTCACTTAATGACATTAATGTGATCTGCATGAGCCAGAAAAGCCCGAGCTGTGAGAGCTGGGTCACAAGCTCCTTGTAGGAGCACTGCTGTGCAGTGTCTGTGACATGGATCAGGACTGGGAGTCTTTAAACAGAGCCTTTAAAATGGATGTGAGGCTGATTTCTCAGTTTCCCTGTCACACCTGTCACCTGGTGTGGCACACAGCAGGTTTTTGGCATTTCCTAGTAAGATACAACTGATCCTGCTCAGTCACTGAGTTATCCTGTGACACTAGTTTGAAATAATGTAAATAGAAAGTGAACTCTGTGCTTGAATTTAAAACTACTACTAAGTGTGTAGCTCTTAGAAATAAGGAGCAGAGCACAGAATGTCTGCTGGATCTGATGTCTCTGCACTCTGTCTCTAGCATGCAATAACTGGCATTCTTTTCTTTTTTTACTCTTTGGGGATATTGCTTGGAAAATCTACTGCTTACCAGATCAATGAACCAGTAGGTGCTCTGTTTCTCCTTGTACTAGATCTACACTAAGCACAGCAAGAAAAACCAGCCTCTTAGGGCATGGATGTTCATGATTGTTAGCACAGAAATCATATCAAAGCTACACATTCCAGCACTTGGTGTTCCACATCACCATTTCCCTGCCTTTGTGTATACTTGGGGAACAGTCGAGTTTTTAGGTTTTTAATGAAGAGATGATTTCCAAATTACAGAATCATCTGAAATTGAAAGAGCTACTACAGACTGACCAAAACACATGTTGCTGCTTGCTTGGGATTGTATCAGAAGCACCTTTCTGACACTGGGCAGGCACTCCTGAGAGCTGCCCTGCTGCATTGCTGATGACAATCCCACCGCCCCAGCACGACTTCTGCTCTGCTGACACAGCCTCACTGTCTCTAATTCTGCTCCTTGACAGAGGATCAGACCTACCCAGGGCACACTGCTGCTGGGAAAACGGTGCAGTACACACATAAAATAAAAACAAGCAGGAATCACGAGGATACATATAAGAACATGCACTTTGTGCTGACTGACGTCAATGCAAGAAAAAGTCACTGGAGACCGGGGCTGCACTCCCTGGTGGTTGCTTTTCCTGCTTCTGTCTTGCCTCTGATTCTTTCCTTCCTTATTGCTTTACTCTGTAGTCAAAGCATGTAACACACCATGTAGTTATACTGTGCAACACATCTGTCATGCTCCAAACACAGAAACCGAAACAAAATAGAGATCAAGGGCAGGGGGTGTCACCAGCTTTATAAGAGACAGCAACCCATGTATGAGAGAGGACATTTCCACAGGGCTTGGGGATACTGAGGTATCCCAATTCATTCCTTGATACCCAGGTAAGCACAAAGGAAAGAAGGAGTTAAGAAGCTGCTGCCATCTGTTTGCTGCTAACACCCAGCCCAGGTAATCATTTACACCCATGCTCGGTGTTTGTAAAATTCTCCCTAGATTGCACTTCAAATTCATTTTGTACTCGTAAGGAGTGACTGGATGAAAGCTCAGGACCAATGAATTTCTGTCCACTTCCATGTGTCCTCCTTCCTTCCATGAAGCCTCACACCTCAGAAAGCTCTGGATTTTTCTTTTCAGTTACCTGCAAGATGTAACTTTTCTGTTCAGCTATAGGTTACTCAAAAGGACTGGTGCCCCCTGTGCCTGCCTCCTGAATCCTAAAGGAAACTGAAAGGGCCCACCAGCCATGAGATATCAGGATTTACATTTCCTGAAATGTGTGCTTTGAAATATACCCCATTCCAGAACAAGGTTACTATAGTTCCTTGAACATAAATGAGGACATTACATCACTTTTGGAAAAGTAAAGAAGAAAACAGTGACGCAGGACTCTGTCCCAAAGTCTGATTGAATTTTTAGTTTGTTGCTGGAGGAGCATTTGGATGTTTGATTTTGCTGCACTAGGGAGTTTTCTTTCCATTTCAAGAGTCTGAAAATTGATTTTCCATGACCAAGCAGCATGGTATCTCAAAGATCTGGGAATCACTATACTAAGTTTCTTGAATGTATAAATAGCTATGTTTTTTAGCCTAAAAGAAGGATAAGGAGGAGGCAGGTGGCAGTCACTGGATAAATAATCTTCAAAATGTGGAAAATACCAAGCAATTTAAAAGATGCTGGCCATAGCAAGATTTTTGCAAGTGCTGCTGACTACCAGAGAGATAATTCACACTCAGGGGGAGGAAGCTGCACTTGATTTGTGCAGAATGAGGAAGGGCAAATAAGGCAAGACAGAATGACCTCCTGTCCATTCAGGAACTTCCCTCCATGTCCCTTCAAGCAGCTCAGACAACACACTTATTCTAAGTCTAAATGTAATCTGAAAATTTGGGACTCATCATAGAAATTAAATCTGTGGTTTACAAAGGTTACTGAATTTCTGCACATGGTAAAATGTCTGGTAGAAATATGCCTCAGAATTAGAGCTGAGTGAGAAAGAGATGGTCAGTTTTATCTCACACAGTATTTAGATGTTTCAAAGTCTGGTTTTTATCCAGTTCCAGTATTGCTAGTATTTTAGAAATTCCCAAATTTCAAGAATAGTATTCTAGATTTCTGAAGTTTGTATTTCTTAAGTTTGTATAAACTGGAAGGGAGCAGTCTACACTGAGGTGAACCGGGAGCCCAGGAGGTCAAAGTGCCATTGCCCTGCCAGGACCTGCAGGAATCCAAATTTCTGGATCCCTGACGGCCACATGGAAAATGAAAATACAGTTTGTGTGTATGGCAGGTGCCAGACAAATACTCTCAGGAGGAAAAGTGGCTTCTAAACAGAAATTCAGACTCCTGTCAGGTTGTGCACAGAAATTTGTCTGTGATATTGATCAAAGAGCTGCTGCGGCTGCTGAGATTATTCTGACTGTATAGTACATTGCAGTGCTATGTGAAATCTAAAAGAAATTCCCTTCACTTGAAATTTACACAGATTATTTCAGGAGATTTGGAACTTCATGATTGCAGGGTCCTTTTATACTCGGTGCAATCTCATTCTTAATTTGGTTTGTGAAATCAGGTGATTTTAAAGTGCATAAAAGTGAGGTTATATCTGTCTCATTTTTACATACTGCAATGGATGTGCACATTAAAAGATTTTCTAGAGAGTACATACTGTCACATGGAGAAGAAAATAATCAAAGGACAGAATGCCCTTCCTTGTGATTTGGCTAAAGAGAGGTTGGATTCTGATATTCATCTAGTTCGAATGAAGCATACCTAAGGCACTCATTCTTGTACCTGTGGTTCATTTACTAATATGATTTTATGTAATCTTGACACCTTTAAGTTTAATTTATGTACTTTCAAAACCTCTTAGCTCATGGTGCATGATGACCCAACCAATTTCTTGGCAGCTGGATTTAACCATGTCAGAAAACCACAGACCACTACAAACCCCACACTGTTGAACTTTGCCAGGTAAAGGTCTGTCCTAATTTTTCCCACTCTGCAGAAATCAGAACAGAAGCACAGTTTACTTGGCATCTTCTCAGGTGTTTCTGCTGCCAGGTGCAAGTTTCCTGGGTACATAAAAGCACATGGTCTTTGCCAGTACATTCAGTTACACCTCACAGCTGATCAAAAGTGACACTATAGTCAAAAATGTCACATATTTCTTGTGTTATCCTTCTGCTCCCAGTACCCTGGACATGCCCTTTGCATTCACAGCAGGCCTTGTAAAGATGTGCATTGGTTTTATAAGCAGCCCAGTAACCTCTGGAGTATTGTAGGTATGATTTGGACAGTGTGCTAAGATCGTGCTTGGCAATTATTTTGAGCTGGTTTCAGCCTTGCAGAAATGAGGACAAACTAATTAGACTTGGACTCTTCAGCTGAAGAGAAGAGACAGCTGAGAGAGGAGATAATAGAGGTTTATAATGATAACTGAAGTAAACATGGAACAATTACTCAATCTTCCACCCACTATGAGAATTAGAAGGCACCCCAATTATCAGCAGCAGGATTAAAACAATGAGAAAGAAATGCCTTTTCCCCTAACATCTAATTAAACTGTGAAACTAAGTGTTCATGGAGGTTAGCAGAGGCTGAACTTATAAATTAATTTTAAAAAGGATCAGACAAATTCATGTAAGCGTGAATGTCCACCAGTGGTGAGGGAATGTCACAGTCTGGATGCAACCTGTGGCTCAGGAAGCCCCTTGGGAAAAAACCTTTACCTGGGAAGATACTACTTTGAGTTTGTCCTGCTTCTTATGATCTCTCATAAGAATCTATTTCTGGCCGCAGTTGGAGGCAAGATGCTGGGTGGATCTTTCCATTCAGGAGTACAGATGTTTTATATTTCCATTACAGTCTTCACTGGGCTGCCATAGCATTATCTCAGGCACACACATGATGGAAAATACAATAACAGAAGAGCTGTGAGAGATGCTGAGCTCCATGGGATGATAAGGAGAAAGTGGACGAGCCCATCACGCCTTCAGCAGCGCTACTAGCCTGAGGTGGGTACCAGGATGCCCAGTCTGAGGCCCCAGGATGATATATCTGAGTCCTGGACTACTTCTGCACAGCAATGTCACTGCACTAGAACATGCATTCAAGTGTCCACCACGATAGGATGCTCACCACGGCAGGAGAGTCACCACGGCCTCCTGCAGGATGGGTTCTGTGGCCCCAAGCAGCACCAGAATGTGGAGAACCACATGCAGATGTACCCTCTTCAGGACTTTTATCACAATAAGAGACCACAAAAGCAAATTAGAGAATTGATCTTTTGGTGGAGAACAATATGACCTAGGCATAGGTGTACTGCAGTTACTGCCTCCGTCCTTGGTCTTCAAACTCTTTTACAGAGAGTTTACAAACTCTTTGCTGCTGCTCTGATTTTTGGCATGCTATAAACTGGGAAAGGCACATATACACACACAAAAGCACGGCATTCAGCACATGCAACACATCTGCCTTCTTCTCCAGTATCACCAGCTGGGAGGAAACAGGAACTCTTTATCCAGTGTTACTGCCTTGTACCTTTTGCTGTTGTTACCTTTTCCCCTTCTGGGAAGTGTGGCCACACGGTAGAGCCCTCCATTCAGTAGAATTAAAGTTGTGAGAGAATCAAGATTATGATTTCTCTTGAAAATAAAATTTATTTCACTAAAGGAATGACAGGATCTCTCTAGATAAAACAAAAACCTATTTCAGATATCATACAGTAACAAAAACAAACAAACCCCCCCCCCCCCTTCTAAGCCAAAGAAATCACTGAGGAATCATTATATACAAATTTCAAATATTGGACATATCACCTCACCAAAGTAATGAAAAGTGTCCTTGTAGGAGCTCACAAATCAGACAGAAGAATAATCTGAAAGACATGAAACTGAATCAATATACTTTCTGCTTTCCTCCTGAATGAAGATTGGTTCCATTCTAGTTTTCTCTTTAAAAGAATACAAAAGGGGGGAAAATGACAAGACAAAACCTCAAAGAAATAATATGGTTCCCTTTCATCACAGTTCTTTCAAAGCTGATTTTAGATTGTAATTTGCCTGGAATTGCTTCTTGAACAGTCCCTTGGCTTCCTATCTGCTGGTCCAGGTTGAATGAAAGGCACAGTTGCTGCTGGTAAAATAAGATTTCTCTTTTGAGAGTGTGCCAGCTTGTGCTCTCTGCCACCAGAAGATAAGCCAAATGGTTCTTCTGAGGAGATACGAATTTCCAGACAGCTCAGCTATTTGAGGCCTCAGCATAATAATAGCAAGACTAGAAAAAAAAGTGCAAAAGAAAAAATAATTCCTTCTGTAGCATCCATAAGACAAAAACAAAGAGATAACATTTATACCATCATCCACCTAATTTAAACTGATGAGAAGAAATCTCCATTAAAGGGAATTTCAGGAAATTTCAAAATCACTAATGCTACAGCTCAAATATACAGAAAAGGTTTACTTTTTGATCCAATGTAATTCTATCAACATATAGGTTGCAGGTGATACAACCTTCTGTGTCCCAATCCAGATTGTCCACCAAAAAAAAAGCAGTTTAGAGAGCCAGACTGTGTGCCTCTGCCCACCTTCTGCCATTTGCTTCCCTGGAGAGGCTCCAGCCCAGCTTGCTGCTTGTGGAAATGGCCCAAGCCAGATGGGAAGGGAAGCATCCCCAGGAGCAGGCATGGCAGGTGAGGCTGCAGGACCACTCTCTGGAGAGGCTGCAGAGGGCTGGGTGAGGTTCCATCCTCAGCAGAATGTTTGGCCTCTTTGCCAGAGTGTTGTCCATGCAGCAGGGCTGGGAGAGCAAGGCACATCCCTAAGCCTCCTAGAAGTCCTAAACAAACTTTCCTTTAACATAATTTTTAGCTAAAGGCCCAGATGTTTTATGGAAGCTACCAAGAGCCTTTAATGCCCCATTGCCATGCTCCAGCAGCAGGCAGTTCCCTGGGGGCTGGAGGGGCAATCCCAGATGGAAAGCCTGGCAGGCTGGGTGGCCGTGTACCAGCGCCCAGGGGCCGTGTCTGTGTCTGTGCCTCAGCCACCGTGCTGGTGGCAGAGATGGATCATCAGGCTGGTCCTTTGCTGAGGTGTCCTTTCCCTTTTGTTTTCTCTTGTTGAGGCACCACTTCATTTCATTTAATTCCATCAGGGAATATGAAAATACTGTCTTGGAGCCTACAGCATCAAGTGAGGGAGAAAAACCACCCCCAGCCAAAAAGTCCTAATTAAAACTCTGCACAGATGTAGGAATAGAAAGACATGTTTTGATCTTAATAGTGTTATTTGGGAAAAGCTTTATCCTGGTGGTTTTGGAAGCTCTCTGGCTGCCCCTTGCCAAGTAGAGCTGCAAAAAGCTCAGGACAGCATGGATCACACAGCAGCGCTTGTGCTCTCTGCCAGCCTGCCAGGCAGGAGTTGTTTTCCAATCCATACATCATGTACCCTGTGCTCCTGTATTTCCACGAAAGCTGGAGCATTTTGTTAGTAAAACCTTATTGTGTGACAAAGTCAGCTGTACAATGAGAAAATGCAGACCTTGGAGGGAAGCAGCATGGCAGGGGCTGAGCCATATCCACCCACGGGGCTGATGCAGCAGCAAGGGCTGTGAAAGACAGGAAGCCAGTCCTGTGCAGTGTTACTGGGAAAAAAGCTGCTGGCAGGATCAGCAGAAGAATAGAGACAGGATCAGCAGTTAGCTTGGTCCACCTTTCTTGGCACATCCTTGATCTGCATTCAGACTCTTGGCAGACTCACGGTTCATGAGGATTTTCCACAAAAGTCCTTGCAAAGGCCTGGTGCTGTAATGTTTATGGCTGGCTGCTTTTACCACGTAATACTGACGTACTTCGTTAGAGAGAGATAAACCACTGTAAAGGTGAGGAATTATTTACTTGCTCAGGAAACTATTCAGACGGGGGGGGGTCTTTGTCAGACATTTCCTGTAAAGCTGCCTGCAGAAAGTGTGACAAAAAGGTAAAACCCGTGTCATGCCTCACCTGACAAATTCAGAAGCCCTCTGAGCTAAGTCTGAGGATGACAACACAAACCAGGAGTTCCAGTTCAGTGTCGTTTGCACGCTCCAGAGGCTTTTCTAATAGCAAAGCCTATTTGAACTTTACTTGGCCAGATGGGAACTGGTTGTATATTTCAGGCTGGAAACACACACCAGGGTCTGTCAGCATACCTGACCCACCTGAATGTGGGGTCATTAGTCAGGGGGAGGTGTTGGCATAACAGAGATTCAGACTGCTGTGTGTTTTCATGAATAATCAGTGGGGAGCAGAAATGTAAAACTTATTCTACAAGACAACAGCAGCTAAGGCTACAAAGGCAATGACATCCCCAGAAGTTATTGTTTCCCGTTGCTGCAGGTAACAGGCAGGATCTAGGGCCATTTGCACTGAAGATTTGCAGCCAGGACCTAAAGCTGTCATCTGCATTGAGAGGGGTTAGCTTGAGTGGAATACAGAATAAATGAGCTAGTAGGAAAGAACAAAAAGGCATAAAGAATAGAGAGGGGAGGAATAAGTGATTTGTTGAGCAAGGCTTATGACTTTTCAATGAGAATAATCCTTTCTCAGACCACAAAAACATTTAGAGAGGAAATGTTGCAATAAACCTGAGAGAGGCACTGATAAGAGACTGTAAATTCAATTGCAAATGTTTGAGAGGTTGTTAAGTGGACTAATATTAAGTGAGATTATAAGTGTAATGACATGTAATACAGCTTTTAAGTAACTAGGGAAACATTATATTAACTGACAATGGTGATCTGTGGCTGTGGGACCTTAATAAATTTATGAGAGTTTATTACTAAATTTCATTTATTGCCATCGTAAGAAATGCTCACACAAGAGAACTTTACATGAGTTGAGATAATTGATCATCCAGGGAGATGCCTAAATGCATTTAAAGGAAATGCTCAAGTACAGATTTCAAATTAACAAGAAAAAAAGTACGCTAAAATCTGTTCAGGGAATATTGATGTTAGCAGGACAATGCCAAGACCCCTAGGCAAGAAATGTTCCCTGTTATATTCCATCTTGACCACAAGAGAAGAAAAGTTTTAAATCAGCCCTCTCAGTCCAGATACTTTCCCCAAAGACTCAACAGTCCCCGTGAACAACACTGACATCAATTCACCAGAGTCTAAGATCCATCTTGGGCTCTGGTTGCTCATGTGCCCTAATTGCAGCCTCACATTCAGCAAGTTACTGCTGAGCTCCAAATCCAGGGGAAAAGCCATGAGGGTTTCTTCAACAGGAGTGTTGCTCAGGCTGGAAGGTGGCTCCAGGGCCATCTAGTCCAGCATCTGCTCAGCTTTCCCCAAGGAGAAGTGATATGCAGGGATGGGAACATGAGTGCTTTGTGCCCTGAGGCTGAGCTGGGGGGAGCACAGGGTCCTGTCCCTTCCCTGCACCACTGTAAGGACATGGTGCAGAGTCACCAAGGGCCACAGCTGAGCCCCAGGAGCAGTGAGGGAAGGAAGGAGGGAGAGAAGGAAAGAAGAAGGGGTCAGAAAAACAGTGAAATGTATAGGAAGGGAAAGTGTAAGGCATAAGAAAAAGAACAAAAAAAGAAGGGTTCTTACACATGGAATAGGAAGGATCAGAAATAAACTAAGAAATCAATCAAAGACAAAATGCACTTGAGGAATGGACAAAGGACAGTAAATGTTAAGAAATAGAAAGAGGAAGTCAAGGACAGAAATTGGGGCTGCAAATGCTCTTACAGAAATCCAGTGTCAGATCTCACTGAGCCTAAATTGGGTCTTTTTATGTTTGAATAAGATATTTTGATGAATTTTGTGGATTTTCATAGTAATCCAAAGAGTTCCTCTTTCAGTACAATTTCAATTGTACAAGAGTAGATGATGTAAAAACATCATGACCAACAAATATGGAAAACTAAAGGAAGATAAAAAACTGAAGGTTATACAGTGAACACAATGGTGAAACCAGCCCTTGGCTAAGGTCCTGAGCAGGAAAGAAAGAAGTCAAATCATAGTCTGGAGCCACATAACTCAGCTGGGATCTAAATGACACCAGTCCAGGACCTAGAGAGAGACAGTGACAGCTTCCCAGCTGAATCTCCATCTCTTTCTCTACTAACCTCACCCATCTTTACAACTTCCAAATCCTAAATATTGACCCTTATTCCCTCCTAGGCCTTAGAACATCAGTTTGCCTGGCCTTTTTTTGGGGGGGACATTTTTTATTTGAAAGTCTTAAAATATATGTATATTCCATGACCTTGACTGCTTGGTAGATGAATTTGTTAGAAGGCTTTCAGTAAATTAAACTGTTTAACGATGTGAGACAGTTTTCCATAGGACAGTGCCAAAACAGGCAATCAGATCCAAGAAGCAGTGCTGATTTTTCACTGCAGCAGAAGCACTGTGGAAACCCTGGAGGAAGCATCTAGCAAATTAACAGAATATTAAATACAACCAAATAATATAAAGTCAAGAGACATCGCCTGTGTATCCTTGATGGGAGCTTACTAAATGTGTTCATTTTTCAAAGGCAGATGGTGACCTTTGGAGCCTCTCTGCTGTACAAGTCTGGGAATGAGCTGGGGACCAAAATCAAAAGAGTTTTCATGTGAGAGGGCATCTACAAAGAGCAAGTGGTGAGGGAGCAGAGCTGTTTACACTTCCAGTACTTCAGACGCAGGCAGTAGGACACTGCCATTTTAAGCTCACATTTGTACTTGGCCAAGATGGTTTTTTGATGACACATTTCCAGTCAGAGAAGTGTGTGTGTGTCATTGATCCTGCATCATCAGGATGCACACACAGGTCCATCTCCACTAAGCCACTTGTGGAACACACAGGCAGTGGGAAAGCAAATGGGAAAAGGAGAATTCAGTGAGTCATGATCATCAGTGATGATGTCTGTCCCTCTGTACTCACTGGAGAGGACACACCTCGAGTACTCTGTCAGTTGTTGGCCCCTCACATCAAGAAAGACATTGGAGGGCAACAGAGCTGGCAAAGGCTCTACAGAATAAGTTGTGAGGAACAGCTGAGGGAACTGGGGTTGTTTAGCCTACAGAAGGGGAGTCCTTAACATTCTCTACAGCTGCCTGAAAGGAGGGTGCAGCCAGGTGGGGGTCAGTCCCTTCTCCCAGGCAAGAAGTGACAGGACAAGAGGACATGATCTCAAGCTGCACCAGGGGAGGTTTAGTTTGGACATCAGAAAGGGATTTTTCACTGAACATGTGGTCAGCCATTGCTAAGGGTTGCCTGGGGAGGTGGTGGAGTCACTGTCCCTGGAGGGGTTCCAGAAATGACTGGATGAGGCATTCGTGGTGGTGTTCTGTCAAAGGTTGGACCTCATGATATTGGAGGTCTTTTCCAACAGTAATGATTCTATGATTCTATGATGATTCTATGATTCTATGATCTATTCTCTTTGTCTTTCCCTTTTCTTTTCATCTATGCCCCTTTCTAACCATTAGCCCATTAGTAAAAAAACCCAAAAAACTAAATTGGAGTTATCTATCGTGTGCCCACTTGTGTATGTGAAGTGTTGCAAGCCAGCAAAGTGATGTCTGAGCGCCACAGTGTGGGTTGAAGTCTGCTCTGTACACTGGATCTGCTTCTCTGACATCTCTTTGAAGTGCGGATGTAAACATCCTTGGTCATGAGTCATTAAGAGCCTAAGAGGTTTTGAATCAAGTCTGGGCAGCTCGGTGAACCAATATGTTTTTAACAAAAGTGTGGTTTAATAAAAAAATTTCATTGGGCACATCGTTGACATATTTTGTCTCTTATTTTCATGTACCTTTTAGGAATGGAGATCTAGGGTAAGTAAGAACAGCAGAGTAAACTCTCACTGGAGAATTACTAGCTTCAGCTCGACTTTTGAAATTAATTTCTTGTCTTTCTTGCTCCAAAATTGGAGAACAGGAACACTGTGTCTCATGTCCTATCCCTGGTGATAAGATTTATGAAGCCTTTGATCAGATTTCTCAGCACACAAAGCAGAGTCTGAGTCACTGAGATGTTCCTGTGGTGGCATCCTAGGAAGCTCAAAGGACTAACCTAGCAATGTTACAATTCTTGTTACATACACATCCCTCACCAAGCCCTAAACCACAGCAGCATCCCTTACTACCCCTCTCCTGTCTGGATGCAGGTATGGACCAGGGACACAGTGCTAAGGTGGGCATGCTGGTTCCATCCCATTCCTCCTTCCATCTTCATGTCCCAGTAGAAAATCAACGTGTATTATTTACATTCACTTAAACTGAAAGCATCTCTATTCTTCTTTCCCCTTGCACCCTGTTTCTCATGTCTTGAAATTGTAATAATCCCTTCTTGCTGCTTTGTATTTGCTTGTCTGAAATCTTGTTTTCAGAATACACATACACACACTTGGGAGCTCTCAAGCCCTGTAGAAATAAGAAATCAGCTTTTATGAGCTGATGTGCTTGTGGGAACATATGGTGGTGACTTTGAATCTCAGTATCAGAAGAAGAATGTTCTCCTGAGACTTCATTTGGAGTTCTATAAATACTTTGTGTTTTCATTTTAAAAAAACAGGTTTTTGTGTGTTTTCAAACTGAAATGAAACTTCTGGAGATCTCAAAATGTCTCCCTTCTGAGAGAGAATCTAAGGTGAATGGTACATAATGTATAAAACTAGTCCTGAGAGATAACGCGGAGAATACGATAAGGAAAGGAGTTCATTCCTCTAGTATAGATCAGATATCAGGGTCACAATCCACACACCTTTTGCCAGAAAAGATCTTCCAGAGAGAAAGCTTGTTGCATCAAAGAGAATCCCTGTATAGTATGTCTCTCTTTCTATCCACACATTTTTCATCTTTATTCCCACCTAAATAATTTTGAAGAACGGAGATGAACAAAAAAATAAATTCTAAATGGCACAGGCAACTCCAGAACTAAAAGAATGATGCACCTTGCACTGAAGACATTCAAGAGTGAAAGCTAAATGAGCTCTGAATATAAGCCTAAATCCCATGATGAGTCATCAAGTACTAAATCTTGTTTGTTGTAGTTAAATAAATTGCCTAAGAAAAAAACAAACATAGTTGAATGCTTTCAATTGAGACTGGATCTTGAAAAAAGAACAAAAAGGCTTTTTTTTCATAAAAAGGCATTTTCTTATACAACTCTCAGTACGATTTTGAACACAGGAGGAGCAGTACTAAAGACTCACTTGAACAGCAAGCTCAGCAGGAACTGGAGGCTTGGAGCTGCTGCCTCACACAGGAAAAATCCCCTTTTTTGGAGGTGAAGGGATTCCTGCTGAGGCGAATGTAGCAGGAGTCATGAAACACAGAATGTTTCATCAAACCTTTGCCTGTGATGAGGAGAAGCCCTGGCTTTTTGTTGGTGCTGACATCAGGTGGGGTGGATGATCCCACCACATCTCAACCCTCGTGAGCAGATACTGGAGGAGCTCAGAGTAGAGAATGCACTGCTACCTCCTACTTAGGAGTGGGCCAGAGAGCAAACCCAGGACAAGGGGGCAGCAGCCATCACAAAGTGGTCTCTCCCTCCACTGTCTCCCTCAAAGAAGTCTGGCATCACCACTCTCTATGGTCCCTAGTGCTGACAGTGAAATCTCAGCAGGAGTCTGTCTCGGCCCCTTCACTGACAGTCAAGGGTCAGCTTTAGAGCCTGTGGAAGAAACAGGACTTGCCTGACTTTAAGGGAAGGTCTGAATCCCTTTTCCTTCCAAAAACTTTGGGTATTGGAAGGATCAACCTGAAGAAAGCAAACGGGTGTTGCCACAGAGCAGGGTCACTCGGAGGCTGGTTCATGCCTTCCTGCACCTACTGGGTTAGACAGTGAAGGAAATGGTGCCATTAGGTACCACACGGTACAGTGCCTTTAACATTAAATCTTTACAAGCCAGAAAACACTTAGCTTGCTTTACTTTGATCCTCATCTTTCAGTCAGAATTGTAGTTGTAATTGCACCAGTTGATGGAACAATTATAAAGAGATGAACTCTAGGACAGCTGTCTTGAACAACACCATCTTACTTAAAGGCACAAAATAGTGTTGTTGAATGCAGTAATGATTTGATATTTGGGAGAATGCCCATTCCTCTCATGCTTTATCTCGAATACTGAGAACTTGAACAATGCCCTGATTCAACTGTTGGTGCAACTCAAGGGACCAAATAGTCAGCGGCAGCACAATCCAGTGCTTTGTAGCCAAGCACTCCAAAAGAATCTCTTTGGCCAACAGCAGATTTGATTGCTAAAATGTAAGCATATCAACACCTTGATAAGCAAGGAGACACAAGGATCAAATGAAAAGAAGACTTTCTGTTAGCAAAAAGTTTTTACTGGTGCCATGAGGGCATTTTGTGTTTTAGCAGAGACTTTGTTTGTGTGAACATATGCTATTTCTCTATACTTTATCTTCGTAACTTTTGATAAACATGTAGAAACTTCTGGCAATCAAGAGCGAACCATGAGACCCAGTGATGCTTACACAGTCTAAAATAATAGTTTGTTTGCTGGCCCAGCCACACCATGTGTACATTTATCAGAGTGTCTTTACTGGTACCTGCTGCACATGGTGTAAAGTGCACTTGAGGAAGTCTCCTGCTGTGACTTCTTCATTCTTTGCAAGGTTGGTAGGGCTGAATGATTGAAGTGATTTATAGTGCTTGTCTGTTGGGTGAATGATTAAACAGCACAAGTCTGGAGGAAGAAATAACACAAAAGGTTATTCATGTGCCCTTCAGTTGGTAGAAATACCTCATAAATTACACCATACACTATGAGAAACAATTTAATGATGGATGATTACCAGTGATATTCAAAGACATCTCAACAGATGTTATGTATTTGTATTATAATCTAATTTCTTCTACCAGTTGTAGCACTTTATATTTTGCACTCTTTTTTTTTTTCCTTGTAGGTCTGATGTGTTCTGTAGAGCAGAGCCTACAGCACCTAAGACTTCAACAACAGCTTTTCGTTCTTTTTCTGATAGAGGGTTTTAGAACAATTGTCAGTCAATGTAAAATAATGTATAATTCCACACCTAGCTTTGTAATGAACTATAGACTGAAAGACTCTGAAATTGCTGCAATTACCATCTCCTAAAAGGGAGTCATTCAAAAAAAATTACAGTAGATGATCTGAACAAAATGGAGAAGAAAATCACACTAAGCACCTGGTATGTTTGCAAGGCTGTAGTGTTACATCTAATACAACACGTGCAAAAAACATGCTGTGCATATGATTTGTGGTACAGACACTGCCAGAGACACCATCCAAAGTAAAAATACGATGTATAAGTGTTTCCCTTTTTTTCATTAAGGAATTTTGTATGATCAATTGCTTATACTCTGATCAACGATGATGTCACTTCTGCTATCCAAGACTTATATAGGTTGCATTTTAAAAATTTCAAGGAACAGGTCAGAGTAGAAAGTACTTCTCTTCCTCTCATTCACCACCAGACACTTGGCACTTTAGTTAAACTAAATTTACCTTATTTGAAACAGTAACAAAGAAGGAAAGGAGGGAAACGTGGCCCTGCTACATTAAACCTCAGGTGGTCCTGCATGGTACCTTTAGCTTCAAAGAGTGCATCACTATGAAGGGAAAAGTCACTTCAGATCCAGATCCAGATTTGCAAGGAAGCCTCCCATAGTCTAAAAGAATCTCATGAAAATGGCAGATAATGACAGCAGCAGAAGTAAAATCTAAATGGTCAAAAAACAGCTATTGTAAATTTTAAGTATAATCAGACTATTTAAGTCTCAATATCAAAAATCAAAAGGCCGATCTGTGTTTTATAGAAGACAGCTAAAAATGAGACTAACTAAATTAAACTAAAAATCAAGAAGAGAACAAGAAAGGGTTTATTGTATAAAGAATACAGTAACCAAGGAGATCTCTAAATGAACAATATCAGGAAAATATTTCCAGTTTCTTGGAGGTAGAAGAAAAGGTGGAACAAAAGGTAAGGTCTCCACTCTGCTTTGTAGAATGGTTGTGGAGATGACTGAAAACATTTCTAAAAGCACAACTGTCACATTACATAATTAAATACTTCTAAAGAGAAAATTTATGATGGCATGAGCAGAAGAGAAAAGATTGTGAGGACAGTCAAAATTCAATCCCTTCATTTTGCGAAAACAGAGGACATTGACTGTTTCTGTGATCTGAACTGCAGGGACTGGAGCTTTATGCTGACATGGGAATTTTTCCACCGAGTTTACAATGAGACAAAACTGTTGTAAAAAACCCAACCAACCAACCAACATCACTGAAGAAATGTACCAAAATTAGTTACTGAATTTCAAATGCTGGTCACCAGCAGTGAGAGCCTTTCTTGAGAGAACATACAGTCCCTCTGACTGGAATGAAAAACACTTTTGTTTAGTAAGGTCCCTGCTTTGTACTGGACTTAACCACATCACAGTCAAGACTTAAAAGACAAAATACAGTCATCTGTGAGGATGGTTGAATGCAGAGCACAACTGCAAGACATGGTCTCTCACTGAGCTACCAAGAATATTTTAGAGCCCCTTCTCTCTACTGAAAATGTGATTCTAATGTTCTCTCTCAATTTTATAACTATTAGAACTTTGCCATTTATTACAAAGGCAAGTGGTGCCATCAGGAACAATTGCTTGGTTCCTGCTATCTAGATTCCTGGTATTGTCCTTCACGCCAAATATCTGGTTAAGCCTGAATTATTTGTACATAACAGCTCTTACTATTTTTAAACTGGGAGTAACTGTCCCATACTCTGAATAGTTTGTGGTTTAAGGTGAACCCTCAAACTCTAGATCCAGAGATCTATTGTGGAGTTCAGTTTAGAAATTATGGAGCTCAGTTTAGAAATTAACAAGATTTGGACCTGAAAGTGGATCCAATTTTGCCCACGTGTCACTGGCAAAAGAATGAAGGATGTTATGCCACCATAAGTGACATCAGCAATAAATATATTTAGAACATAAAGATGTTTTGCAGAAGTGAAGCAATTTAGAATGGCTATAGATCTAGGCAAGCTTGTAATCAGGCCCCTAAGACCAATCTTAATATCTCCAGTTGAGTCTGTTCTAGTCTTTTATGGTGATGATGCAGTCCTCATTTCACAAGTGTGAAATCAGGTCAGTAAAAACTGAGACATATTTATAGATGAGTAATGATGAAAATTAGAAATTACCCTCCACAGAAAAAAACAAATGTGGACTAAGAGAAAACAACAAAGATGCTAGAAGTCTACCAAAGATGTTGATCTGATAACTTGATTGATCTAGGATGAAATCAGATGTGGTGTGAGGAGAGAAGGGCTGGCTGGAAAAACTCTCGAGTTTAATATTTGATGGTAACTTGGGGCAAGAATGAGCTGGGAGCCCTGGTCACTCCCAAAGTTACTACAGATCCCCAATGGGCTTAAGAGGCTTTTTAAATTATAAGCTCATGCTGCACACACTGCCACTGCCTCCAAGAGTGCTGGAGAAGGAAATGCCTACACTTTATTTATATTCTTAAAAGTCCTATGAGTGTGGATTAACCATTACAAGCATGCTGAGATGCTGAGAATGTACTTGCTTTCAGAGTCATCCAAGTTGACTTTTCCATCCAGAAAAATGAAAGGCTGCCTCTCATTTACAGAGCCACAGCCAAAAAAAAAAAAAATCTTCTATTGTCCATATCTAGATTCATGCAAACCTGTTGTTTCGGAAATAGTGTAAAATTATTTGGAGACAATTCCAGATCAATGGGTGGATTTGAAGGTGCCTGTAGGTCAGTGAAAGGACAGTGATTGAGACTGGAAGATGACTGGGAAGGCGTTGGCATGGAACCAGTATCATCAATGCAGTAGTGGGACAGGGAAATGGGAAAAAAAGTTTAAGTTAGCTGTGTTATTGAAGATAAATCAGTTCATTCCTTGCCAACATCTCATGAAGGAATTTTTCTTAGCTTAGCAAGAACCTGCTTGGTGTCGTGTCTATTGAAGATTTCTGCATTGTCCTCAGTGGTTTGGGTTGTGGGGAGCACAGTTTATTCTGCTACAGCAGATCTCTAGGGATCTGTAAATACAGCGTTATGTAAAATAAGAGAAGATAAATTAGACAGTTAGACAGATAGATAGATGTGGTTTTATTTCTCTCTTAGAAAATATAATGTGTGTTTAGATTCCCAAGCACTTAATTATTTAGGATGAATGCTCCTCATTCAGCATTGATAAGATTTGAGAAAGTAAAGAAGTATTTTCTGTAGTTTGATAGTTTTGAGCTACAGGTATTTTATTACAGAAATTTTAAATAGCATAAGCTAATCAAATTTAAACAGCAAAAGAAATTACTAAGACTCTGAATGTTAGAAGATGCGGCTTTAAGCCAATAAATTGGCTAAATAAATGTCTGGTGAATATTAGCTGAATGTTTATCCCCTTAGGAACATTGCTGAGCTTGATTTAATTTATTAATATAGTTTAGTAGATAGGATTTCAATTATGAAAATATAGCCATACAAAACAAGCAGGATCTTTTTCTAGGTGATGCCTTGCTCATTTTGTTTCACATAAGGTTTACAAAACGATGGCCATGCCCGTGTATGAAGGAAATGTAATTCAGCATACTGGAATTACTGCCAACATTATGCATGCCACCCAGGGAATTGGCCCAATCACCGTAACAGGATTATTTCTACTGGTTATAAGAGCTGAAACATATTCTGCAGTGCACTTAATACTTCATTCAAAGCACACTGAATTTATTAAGCCTAATTAGTCAGCAGTGTAAGATCAAGAAATGCAAACAAATTTGTTGCTGGCTTGACACAACACTGCATCATGGTCCTTGATTTCAGCCTGTTTGGTATATATTTTCCTCTCAGTTCTGAGTGTTTCCTTCTGTTCCCTGTGGCTGAACACACATGCAAAGTTTTGAAATTCTTGGATGAAAGATACTCAGCAAATACAGGGATAGCATCTCACATTATCCAGCAAGAGTCAGCAACCGACAGCAGTTTGATTCCTTCTCACCAGGTTCGAAAGTGAAATAGTTGTCATGATAACCTTACCAGTTCTCTATATTATCCAGTTATCTCCCTCCTCAAACACTGCTTAAAAACTTCAGCATTTGAGTCACCCTGCCTTTGTACCAAGTGTGCCTCGGCACACTGAAGAGATTTCATTAGAATCCTCTGCAGACTGGAATAGATTATAATAAGATTACTGTCACCAGCAGAGGGAAAACTGCAAAGGTAGATAAGAAATTCTAAAGGTTGCTGGAGGTGTAAGGGATGCTAGAAAAACAGGGTTCTTTAGAAATAAACAAACAAATCAAATCCCCTCAGGGAACTGATAACAGCAAAATTGCGGAAATGGCTGAAGAATTGTGTGGTAGAAGCATCCCACATTTGCTAGAAGTGCCAGTGGAAAAGAATTTGCAGATCATATGAATTTTAAAAGGAAGACTTTGAGGTTAATGGCTTTAAACTTTAACTCTCAGAGGAAAAATATAGCAGTCTCCCAAACACACATAACACTCTTTACAGAACAGCTGGTATCATACACTGCTCAGAGCTGATGAAGCACCCTCCAGCTGGATCCAAAACTTGTCCCAGGTGCAGGAGAAGAGGTTCTGGGTAGTGCAAACCAGGAGACTTCAAGAGAAACTGAAAAAAAGAGCACCATTTCTACCTCACTTACATGCAGACTTGTTGATAAACAGTGTAAAATCAGTACTGATTTCCACCCCATCCACTTCATTCCCTTGCAATATTTTGAAGGAGTTGCATTCTAAAGACCCTTGTGTTCCCCTTAGAAGGAACAAATTCAAAACACAAGCAAAGCCAATTGATTGCCACCTTTAAAGCCTTCTTTTGCTATTTTTCTACTTTAACAGCAATAACTAAGAAATTTAACAGCAATTATGATGCAGGTCTACTGGGAATTGCTGGTTGTCACAGCATCTAACATTTTCTTACTGTTTCATTTTAGCCTCTCATCTGACTGCATCTGTCTTCTGTCTGCCTTTATGTTTCTGCTCTTTTGGACAGGAATTACTATTTTTTTCTGTCTTTCTGCTTACAAAGTGCCTTGCAACTCTGACTGAGCTGCCACCATGCATATTGGCACAATAACAACAGTAAAATATCTTCAGAGGCCAAGAACAGGCAGAAACAGAAGATGGGGAAAACTTCCATCCATCCTTTTCCTTTGAGAAGGGAGGCTCAGCAGGAACACATATCCCTTGTGTGCTTTATTTGCTGATGGGACAACAACATGAGTGTGTGATTTGAGCTCCCACATGCATTTTACAAGAAAGAAGGTTCTTATTCAAGATTCTCCCAAAAGATACATACGTACCCCACTTTCATCTCTCCCTATCTCTTTCCATAAATGAGTGAAATTTGTCAGACCTAACAAAACAAGGAACCCTCTGTTCCTGGGAATGTTTTTATGCTGAATGGTAAAGAGGGGTGGCAAATTCACTGGAGCTGAATTGGCAAATGACTGTATGTGTCCTCCAAGTGCAAGGCCAAATTAGCTGTGCATAAGACATTCCTGACAGATGGGTTTTTTATTTGAAAATACCTATGATGAAGAACTTACACTAATATAACTCCAGTTTTACTCTCTGTACTATCAGAAAGATTTTCCTCAAGAGTTGACACATTCCTCACATGCTCATCTCTTACATCCATAGTGTACCCACAGGAAAGTCTGTTCCTCTCTCTATTCCAGCTATTGTTTAAGTGTTTGACAGCCATATCCATGCATCTCAAGTTCCAGTTACTGGTCCAAGACATATTCTGACTGCTGTGCTGTTATGGGAAAGAAAAAGAGCTTTCTATCCCCTCTCTCTCTTTAGCACATCAATCATAAATTGATCCTGTCCTTATCTTGGTATATGCAATAATTTACTCCCTTTTGTTTGTTCATTTCTTCTCTCACGCTCCTGAGCTTTGTGTTGACTGAGCTGAACCACTGTAGGGAAAATGGGATTTCCATCCGTGGAAATAATAACAATTTGATTGGACAAGACCACGAGGAACTAATGACAGCCTTCTTTGAGCAGGCAGTTTGACCAGATGACCTTCAGATGTCTCTTTCAGCCTAAACTATTCCATGGTTAATATTTGTAGTTTGGAACATTTAGGATGAATGTCTAAATTAGCCTCTCTAAAATTATTATCTGCTCCGCATTAATTGTCAAGGAATAGATTAGGTTTAACATCCTTCTCTTCTACCCATGATGGATGAATCATTATCTCATTGTGAGAGGAAGGTGTGACTCTTTAAAAACCTAATGCAGTGGCAGATGTTTCTGAACAAGTACGTACTGAAGTTTTATTGGGTGAGGGAATTGCACCTCTTTTTTCCTCATTTGCACCTGGTCACAAAGCCTCTATTTTTGATTACCTATTCTGATTGATTGCTGCTAGGGTTTTCCATTTCACATTTTAAATAAATGTTCCTTCCTCCTCACAGGGAATGCTCTGCTCACAAATATTCATATATTTAAGCATTCTCATCTATTGGCATCAGCATTAGCCAGCATGAGTTTTCTCCTTTCAGCTTTGTGCTTTGCAGAGGCTAAGAACACAGCAGGAATGATGGCTCTTGCTCTCCTGGGTGACTGAGTCACTGGTTCAACTAAATGAAACTCCATTAATTATGAAGGAGTTAGCAATAAATAAATAAACTCCCATCTCTGAAGATTTGCTTTATTCAGGTTTAACCGTAACTAATTGCTTCTTTAGTAAGTGTTTGAATAAGTGAACTAATTTTTATGTTGCAGCAACTGTACTGGAGTGTCTTTTAAAGGAACAGCTTTTTGTTGCTGATTGCATTTTAGTGGGTGAGCGTATAAGTAAGAAACTTATTATCCACCTAGGAACTCTTGTATTTTGCTCCTTAAACATAATTATTTTAGTTCAAAGTCTTCCCTTTACTTCCAGTAAACAATATAACTCAGGTTTTTAGTGTACAATCCACTCCTTTCCTACCCCTCATGGGCACTGCAATGCAAAGAGGTGACTGTTCTGCCAAAAAATCTGCATGCCTTGTTCCATATTCATCCAGTTGGGACCGATCAACTGTTACTTAGACAATTAGATCAGAAGGCCAGTTATGCCTCCAGAAAAGTCACATTCCTGAAGTGCAAGGTTCAGCCTCACTGCAGGTTGCTAGGAAAAAATACAGGTCTAAGGTGTTTATTGTAAGAATGGATTGGTCACAAAGTATTTGGTGCACCCAGGGTGAACAATGAAACATAATGATTGCAATAATGTGAAGTGCTCTACAAACTCTCCCCCGCCCTCTTAAGGCAGTAACCTCATCCTGATGAATAAATCATGAAGAATCTCTCTGCTCTGCTAGATGTATGCTTAGCAAAGGACCATTTCTGATCACTTTCTGAGTTTTCACAGCTTTCTGAGTTTTCTCTGTGCTGTTCATTAATTTTTTTGTTCTAAGAGGTGATTAATCATGGAGAACCACAGCTCTCACTGCTAAATTAGCATTAAGAAACCATTAAATGTCTCAAAGTACAATTAACATCCTCTCTGTCCTTCTCTCCATACATGTACCAATAGATCAAAATATTTATAATTTTTTATTTGTGATTTCTCTTATGCAAGAAATACTTTAAAATATGTTAATTGTATTGTAGTTCAAAGAGTGAGAAGGTAATCTTATGCTGCTCAGTAGAGGATACAGTTATTTTGAAAATATCTGCACTGGGAGTCTGTTTATTCCAACTTTTTCACTGTTTTTCCTTTTGGGGCCTTTCATGCAATGACCAAATATCTAAAAATTTTCTGAACAAAAAACCTCCTTACTTTTTTTTTAAGATAATACAACTTTGGAAATATGTGTACAATTATCCACCTCTCAGAATGCCAAACTTGTCAACAGTTTATAATCCATATATCATTCAGTCACAGAGCTTTCTTTTTCCCCTCAGTGAGAAGAGCCTGTCAAGAATAAGTAATTGGTCAGAGAGGAGGGAAGGAAAGTGCTGAATGATGCTGCAGGCAGTGGCATTTCATGCTACTCAAAACCCTGGTTTCACATCATTATTTTTGGAGAGGGAGATGAAGACTACAGCCTTTTTGGGTGCAGGAAGGACGGTCATCCTCACACATCTTGCACATTGGCCACCTGATTGTTGTGCATTTACTGCTTAAATCGTACTTGGACTCCAGAGAGAACATCCACAGAGATGGCAAATGGTCCTTGTCATGAAGGATGTCCTTGTGAACAGGAGGTGGTCCTGGAGCAGAGCTCAGGGCTCGAGGTACACTCTCAAATTCAGTGGCAGCAGCTCATCACCAGCCCTGCTATTCACAGGAAGATAAAGTCCTCTTCTCAAGCTTCAAATATAACAGCTCACATTTCTTAATTAAATGGTTCTTCTCAGAGCTGCTAGGTACCTCCTACAGCAGGAACCTTGGAGAAGGTCATTTATTACTGATGAACTCTTAATAGAGCAACTGTCTCTGAGGAAATCATTGATCATCGCAGCTAATGACCAGAATATCATACAGTGTAATTAATAATTGTATCAGCACCAGCTAGTCATTTGAAAAAGAGAATTTTTGACCATTGTAGGGTTTCTAATCCTATAACAGTACCTACAATAGAGGCTGGACAAAGAAAAGCCAAGTTTCAGAGCTCAGAAAACATTTAATTAGAATCCACTTGGATACAAAGTAAAATATGGTCACAGAACCATTATATGTAATCCATCATTATTTCTGAGTGCAGCTACAGTTAGGCAAACTGAAAGATCCTACCCCCTGCATAAAACAAATATGTATTTGCAAAGGAGGAGAATTGCATCTATGGCCTTTATTTGTAATATGTTCTTGTTCTGTTGCCTGTCTTATTTTGAGCCTTTAAATAATCTTTAAATATGCCCCTGAGCAGACAAGAACAAAGTACGTGTCAGGCTGACATTGAGTCAAGCAAGAAAACAAAACCAGGAGAAGAGCAGGATGCAAAACAACACACAAAAACCTGAGACCTCTTGGTGTCAGTATAAAAGGACTTGAGTGGAACAAACAGCTCCAAGACAATCTCACACATTTATTGATCAGGCAGTTAGCTGGTGGGAAGGGCTAATTGGCTGAGACTTCCTTGGAGCCTAGCAGTGAGAATTTGGAGAATGTAAAATTAAAATGCTTCAGATATACTGAGAGAAAGGAGCAGGTCAAGGACAGTGTGACAGAGCAGAAGAAACTGGAGATATAAGCTCTGAGGAATACAGAACTTTAAAGCCCAGTAAAACAAAGAGGCAACACAGCAATACACTAGAGAACAATGAAATGTTACTTTGTACAAGCAACAGAGAGTGCAGATCTGAGATAGTTGCCAGCATGCTAAATAATCAAGAGAGGACAAACAAACCCCACCTAACACGGACTACTTACAATGGTAAACATCTCTGCACAAGGAACAACTTTAGAACACAATGGATTTATTCATAGGTGTCTATTCTAAATTATAATAGCCTTTTTATGGCCTTGTTTGATTATCGGTCATACTTCCCAAATCTGTTTTCTTTCATATTAGTTTGGTACCTTGAATTCCAGCCGTGAATTTTAGGAGTCAAATGTAAAGACTACATCAGGAGAGACCAGCAGGGTCTGTCTGGGGACATGACTTTTCTTCCGCACTGCCACTGCTGAGGCTGTGTCCCTGGGCAGGCAGCAGCTCTACACTGGCAATTTAAACAACACTTTTCACAGAGTGCTTCTTCCAGGAAATCAAAAGTAAAAAATAACATCACATCATAGAGAGCCTGATGGCAAATGTTTCAATGAAACAGTAACCTTGGAGCCTGAGTATGGATGAACCTCTTTATTTTTTCTCCTTGCAAGGCAACATTGATCCACCTGCCATAAGCAGCTGCCCCCATCTGTCTCTGAGGCTGCTCCCACCAGAACTAAAATGTGGCTGGATTCTACCATGAAAGGAGATCCAAAGCCAGGACAATGCCAGGTGGAAAACATGGGAAAAACAGCTTCTGGCTCCAGTTATTTATGGCATCATGACAACTGTCCTTTACATCTCCCATGGAGGCACCAAACTATGCCCCGGCAGGAGGATCATCCTTTGGCACGTTTTCCCACAGGATGCAGGCACATCTCTTGCAGGCTGCTGTGCAAAGCAGCTGCCTAGGGAAAGAGCCAGCTTTAGAGTAGACTCTAAAGCACACAAAGCAGACTTTAAAGTATTTAATCATAGGTTCATTTCAAATCACTGCACTTCACATACTTAAAAGTAACAACAAGGAGAAGTGGTAAGAACACGCACATTCTGTGAGAATCTTCTCCTTTCCTAAAAGTTTTCGCTGTCCTGCTTCATCACCCCAAAATTCCCATTTGTACATATGAGGACCAGAGGGATGCCTGTTCTTGTGAGCATAAGTCCTGAAAGGTTTAGCAGGAACAGCGAGAAAGATATGGATCAATAAGAAAAATCTCAAAGAAACCACAATTGTCAGTGGATAAAATGGTAAATCACAAATAGAAAAGCAGTAATCAAACTAAAGGCTCCTACAAACACAGCCTCCTCCAACAGTGCAGAAAATCCGGCCAGGGAAATATTTCAGTTATGAAGTGCTTTATAAAGAGAGAGAATGAGAAAAGAAATTTAATTAATCCCCTGCCCTGACAGATCTTTATTTCCAGTCACAGATTTGAAATGTATTTTCTGCTCCCCTGCTGTCTAGTTTTCTAGACACTAAATCTCCCTTTGTGTTGGTCACTGTCCCATCAAAGTGTCAATCATCACTGTCTCCCACTTTGCCTGATCTTTGGGTCCCCAGCTGCAACATCATACCTGTTCTTGGAGCTTGGTTGGTTCAGCACAAAAGCAAAATGTGAAGGGCTCTGCTGCAGCAAGCTTAAGTCTCTTGAAGGAGCAGGATTTTGACCTTTTTCCCTATTTGTTCTTAGAGACTTGCATCAAGGTGAGATTTCTACTGCCCCTTGTAGAAACTACCACAGTCCAGGGTTTTGGCACTGCACACCATTCTATAGCTATACAACTTGGGCACTTCTGAAGAGGGGCTAAAAATGAAGAAAAATTGAAGCCACAGAGAGAGGAGAGTGCAACCACGGTTCTCTCTCATAATAAAATTTGTCTGGAAGGAGCAAGGAATTGTTCAAAGAAGACCCAGAGAAGGGAACCTTGGGGAAACGCTTACAGGATGAGTGTCTCTGACAACCCAAGAAAGTTCTGCCTGGAGCAGGTGGTGCTGTGCTTGCCTTTGGTGCCTTTAAGCCAATCCTCCGGGGGCAAGCAATAATGTTTGCACAATATGATCTGGAAAAATACTTTTTCCCATTTTCCAGATAAGATATCCTCATAGACCAATGAAGAAGGGAAAATAACTTCTTACAAGCTTAGTCAGATACTGAGGGAAAGATAAGCCAGGCCTGTGAAGAAGAGGAATCTAAGTGAGCACAACAGTGACATCCAGAGGGCAGAGACCAGCAAGCAAGATTTTACCAAATATAAATTAGAAAATAAACACCAACACAACCACTGGAGGTGAGTTTCAAGCCCACTTGATGGGAGACTTCTCACCTCCCACAGATGCTGCTTTATCTGTGTACCTGACCACCCAGGGAAAGGAAGGGATAGGGAACGCTTCTCAGACATAAACGACTGATGTATCCCTCCTTTTGTAGGGTAGATGGGGATGGATCTTCCCACAACAAGTGGAACAGGAGTGCACATGAGGTGCAGCACCACACAAACTGGGTCCATTCTGGAGTAGTCCCAGCCTTCCGAGGTGACTCAAGCAGCGTCACTGGTCCAGGCAGGCTTGTCACCACTGCTCCAGGTGAAGATCCCCTGCTCTTTTCTCTGCCCTACTGGGCACGCTTTGAGCTGTCTGTTTGCAGCTCTGGCTGACCAAAACGGATTTTTAGTTTCTCTCCATTGCATGAGTGCTCTCTCTGTCTCTCATGCCAGCCCACATCTCGCCTACTCCACTTTCTGCCTCTCTTCCAAACCTGTGATTCAAAAGGCTTTAGAAAAGTACAACACCAATATGTACAGAAGAAGGTTGCTGTTCTCTGCAGTTTTCACCAGGGAGATTTAGTGTCTAGAAAATGAGACAGTGGAGGAGCAGAAGATACACTTCAAACTAAAATTGTTTGCTCTAAGGAAACCTCAAGACCACAGGATCCCTATAATCATTTATGTGAGACATGGTGTTCCAGCTTCTTCAGGAGCAGGGATTTCAGACTCCTCATAGATTAAGACAAAGTGCTGCAGGTGGGGTGGTTGTGCAGCATATCCTTGACCCATCCAGATCAAACTGGGATGGTGTTAGATCAGGGGAGATTTACTGTACATGGCAGCAGGTGAAAAGGGGTATGTTCTGCCCTCCTGCGAGGCAGCCTTGAGCAGGCTGTGTTTCACTTGTCTGCAGGCTTAGCAAGGCTTCTTTTTCCTCAGGCAGGAATAGAAATCCCAGAGGGGGAGACCATTATCCTATTTACTGAGTCACGATGATTCACTTAGCATTCAGCTTCTATCAGATACAGCAGCTCCTGGAGTTTAAACGAAATCTGTTTCCACCCTGCTGTTATTTCAGTTTCTCACTGGCTTATCCAACTCCCCAGAAACTTCCACTTTCTGAGAAAAGAAAGTAGAAAGCAAGTCTGGGTGTTTATTTATTTATTGAAGATATTGGTGGAGAAGCTTGCTTTAAGTGTAAAGTACAAGGAGACTAGGCAGAGGACAAAGCATGCAGTATTGTTAAAATCTTCAAAAACTACTTGTCTTCTTTAGACAACAGCTTTCATGTCATTGAATGAAATGTTCTAACCTACCATGAAAACAACTTCAATGAAAGACGTCTTGAAAAATGCTCTTCTTTTGAAAATTCAGCCAAACTGTGGCACAGCCAGTCACAAACAGGGTCTTCCTGCCAGGGGACCAAGCAGAGAGCTGTATCCAAGAGTTAGCAAAGGGCAATGGCACAGCTTCACTGGGAGTGCCAGGACAGCAGAGATGCACAGCAGCTGCAGCCCTCTGGGACAGCAGCTCAGCGGTGGCAGAAGAGGGTGTGAAGATTGACACCAAAGTGACAGAGACGAGTTCTCCTCAAGAGTGACCTGGAACAGGAAACCATGAGAGCCTTCTTTTCTCCTTTTCTTCTTTTCTCCTCAAAGCCCAGTGCTCCAGAAAAACCAATGTTGTGCCCAGGATCAGAGGGAGCCTGCAGCAGAACCATTGCTCTTTCCCTCCACCCTGGAGACTGCCTCGTGCTCCATAAATTCTCAGTGGGCATCTGGATGTGCTGTGCATCTCAGATGGACACAGACATATCCGGAGCACGTTACTTGCAAATGTTTAGGAGGACCTCTGTTTTCAGCCACATGCCGAACTTCACCCCTTTTGAAGTCAATGAAAATTCCCACAGATTTCAATGGGATTTTGATTTCAGTCTATAAATCCATCTCTCCCCCCATTCAAATTAGAAAGCATGGTTTGAGCTTGAAGACATACGATAAATTATAATTTCTACTGAGCAAGAAAGACATATAAGTTTAAAAGAAATAACATTATACAGAGCTGAGCTGTGTTCCAGTCACACTCCCTGTAACAGTGCTACTGCCCCAATTTGATATACTCTTTCAGGTTCTCCTGGTATCTCCAAGGAAAGAGGTTTCCCAGGAGCCATTTAAAAAGTATCAAACATTACAAGCCACAGGAGCATGCCTCTGAAAAATCCCCCACAGAGAGTAGCATTAATTCCAGAGGAGTTAGTTGTCACCCTGATCTTTTTCAGCCTTCTGATATTTGCATTTTTGCAATGGAGTTTCTCACAGATTTTCTTGTAAACAAGTAATGTTACTGTAATCATTCCTTTGTTTTCATTCCTCTCTCTAAGGAGGAGACAAATGATGGACTGCTGGTTTGGCCAGTGAGGTTGGAGACGTGGCAACCTCATCCTCCAATCCATGGTCATTGTCAGAAATCTACATAAGAGAAGTAGAACAATAAACTTTGTCTCTTTTTGCCCTGATGACTCAACTGTGTGCGTGTCGTTCATTTCGTGTCCTATAGCCACCGTTAGTTACCACTAAGGAGCAAGTTTCCACTGATAACGTATCTCCAAAATACATTTTTGACAGCTCCAGTGGCTTGATCTATTTCTCATGGCAAAACAACAGTTTTACAAAGTGACTTTAACCTTTGTTCCTACAGCTTGTACTTCACTGCTCCCCAAATGCCACAGATCCTTCAGGCTCCCAGGCTTCAGGACTAGGATTTAGGTACTTGAATCCTCACAAGGGAACGTCAGATTTGTGGATGATTCAGGAGCAAAAATCTATGCCAAAGCCTCTTAAGGCACAGCTGGGACCAAGACAGTTACAGGATCAGCAACACCTTCAGCTCCCAGGTCTGTGGCAGTACTTCCAGGCACTGTGTCCAGCTCCAACCTGGTGGAGCACAGGTTGCTGTAAAACCTCTTGTGAGGACTTTCAAGTACTCCTGTGTGCTTGATGAGAAACAGAAGACACACACCTTACACCTAAATGAACCTGGCAGTTTCTTGGGCTTCTATATTTGCCCATTCTAAAGGGCCATTTTCCACAAACATTCAAGGAAGAAGCACCTAGCACAATACGTTGGTTTTTTTTTTTTAACTTGGGATGTATCAGAACAAGTTCCTTTCTTCAGGCAGCTTTAGTCCTGAATGTTCATTTTTTTCCAGTTATACCACTATATTTTGTCTATACTAATTCAGAAAAGAAGATTAAGGAAGTGTAAAATCACTGCTGTTTGCCAGAGTAGGAAAGATTTGGGCATCTCTTCATATGGTGAGGTTTTCTGTAAAGGGCTGCTGCCATGGTTAGCGAGTAGAAGAAAGAGCAAGCAATTATGTCAAGAAAAGGCTGAATTTATTATATGCTCTTTGCTTCATTCTTTGCCAGGAAGGGGAATACTAACTAGACACCCACCCACTGTTAACATCTCTTTTCTCCATCTGGCCTGTATTCCTCCCTCTAATTATCTGAGGTGTTTGATGGCATTCATCCAGGGGTGAAGACAGCTAACACACTGAACAGTCTTGGAGAACTTTGGAGGGTGGGAACTTTATGATGCTTGCTCTTCCCACCAAGATGGAAAAATAAAAATAAATGGAAAAATAGAAGCTCCTGTAAAATTACACATTGCTCACCTTAGTTGTGACAGGAGAAAGGCCAAGTTTGGATCTAATGAAACTACTATACGCTACTGATTGGAGTGGTGGACTAGGAAATCACCTTCCAAAGAGTCCAACCCAAAACCTAATCCTGTTTTGGGGCAGGGTTAAAATTCAGAGTGTTCCTCCCATTTATCAAGCTCAGTCTCAAGACAACAAACTGGAGCTGATTTTGAGAAGTGCAGAACGGCACACCACAGAGTGAAAGGGGATGAACGGTGCTCAGATGGAAGGGGAGGGCTCCTCAGCTCTGCAGTGTTACATTTGCTTTAGGGACATGAGAAGAAGAAGTAATTTACAAAATGAGGGAGGTAATTACTCCTCTGCTCAGCATTGGAGGGTCACAATCAATAACATGTTTACTCTTGGAGAAATCGCACTTTAAAAAATGTGGGAAAAAGTCACAGTCCAAACTGGGGCAACATTAATGATCAAAGGTTCAGAAATATGATTTGTAAGGAAAAGATGAAAGAGCTGAATTTGTTTAATGTCCAGAGGAAAAGATGAGGAGAGCAGAACAACAGTCTCCAAACATAAAAAGGGATTTTATTAAGAGAGACGGCAATCAACAGATGGGAAATAAAGGAATTTAGTTGAATTTCTCCTTACAGAACACCACTATTTCCATTAAAGAAGAACGGACTTCTGTCAGGGATTATACAGGTAAGGCTAATGACATGTCGGAGCAGGGCAGCAGGCCCCTTGACATCTCCTTTGGAGATTGATTTCTTTTGATTAGATTATTTTATCTGTCCTCAGTCATTTCTTTCAAGTGCCCACATTATAACTGCTAATAACAAAAGCAGAGCTCCCTTCACTTTGAAACTACTTTTCTCCACTGCATTATTGTGCATAATGACCATGTCATTAAGTGTCAGCAGGACTAAAGGTTCTCTGTATTTTAGTTTCCAAGCGTTGAAACAACAAATTTTGAGAGGATAAATGTAGCAGAACTGTTGCTTCTGCTAATGAGGGAGAAGAAAAAGGTCAGCATCAATACACAAGGAAAATGCTCCACATGAAGTGTGAGGATAAAAGCAAATGTTAAAGGCAGAAATGTAGAAAACCGAAGCTCCTTAGCAACCCAAGTGACAATACAGTAGCTCACCAAGAGATATTTATTTCTCTGAAATTCATGATACTGTCTATCCATGCTTAACAGTTAGTTATTTTAGCTTCTTCACATTAAATACACGTTCACATTTTCTTGGTTCCTCCATGAAATGAGGTATTTATGGACCTATGTCAAAACTATTTAACCTGATGAAGTTGCAGTGAATATACCACAGAACAGTCCTTCACCAACTCCTGCAGCTCAGAGAATCTTGCACAATTTTGCACTTCCTCCACCCTCCCTCAGCAACAGATATCCTCTAAATGAAATTATTTACTCCCTACCAAAATTTGTGAGTTTTTGTCCTTGAATAGAGGAATCCTCATGTGCTTGGGAACAAAGTAGTGAAACCTAGGCTGTTCTGAGCTGTGAAAAGGCAGGTTTAGTGATGCTCCACTGTTGAAGAAAAAGGATGCTGTTGAGTTGAGAGTGGTTTGAACGAGGTTTGGAAAAGGTTTTGAAAGGATTCTGTCATGGAGTTCTAAAGAGAGAAAGATATGTTGGAAGGAGGAAGGGAGCTATCAGGAAGATGGTGAGCCAGATGAGAGCAAGGTAGGTCAGCAGGACTGAGTCCCACTCTGCCATGTATTGTGGTACCAAGCAGTGAGGAATTGCTGATGGGCAGCAGCCTGTCTCAGTTTATCACCCTACAAACATCCTATTTTTCTTGATAGAGAGAGTGAGGAGGTCATGGTTGGAAAGAGAGCCATCATCATCCCTCACCAGGTACCTCACACTAAGAATGAATTGCAGTGGATTTACTGTGAAGCCTGCATAGGGGGGAGTCCAATTTTGTGCTGTCAGTGATGCTACAGAGAAATGGGCATTGGCCCTTAGTCCCATCCTACTGCCATCCCAAATCTGACCCAGACGGTATAAACCAAGAGACACAGTCATTTGTGACCTGAAGGCTGGGATACAGAGGCACCTGTCAGTGGTCAGCAATCAAGTGTCTCGTGATGCTTCTCCTTGAAGTGCTCCCAGTACAGCTCTGCCTTTGCTGCTGACACTGATCCACCACCAGGAGCACTTCAGCACCCATGGAGCACTCTGGAGGCAGGTGTGGCTTCTCTGAGCACCCATAAGAACACCGTCATTCCTCAGTTGAGGGCTCTCCTAAAGGATCACAATGAGGAGCAATGGTTTCAATTGCATAGTATGAATGTGGCAGGACTGTGGAACTAAAAGTTGGGTTTTTTACAGCTTGATGCTGAAATAGACTTTGTGACTGCTTGGGCCAAAATGCTGCATTTCATGTTTGTGTCATGTGCCTCTTCAGCAAGGCAGGTAAGGGTAGATGGAATCTGGGAAACCTAAAAGGAGCTGCACTGAAACCTTAGATGCCAAATGCCCCATCTTACACTTGTCAAAGTCAGCAATGGACCGTTTCAAATGTTTGCTCCTGTATTTTCAACTTTTTTTTCTTTACGTCTTGCAATTTTTTGTCACGGAAGAGTCAAAAACTTCCTGTATGGGGTGTGTGTGTATGCACTTTTATATAAAGGGCGACTGTAAAAGAGGGTGATTTTTCGTTTTCTCACATTAAAGAAGAAAAGTCCTACCATAAAATTTTATTAAAAGAGGTGTTTGAGCACATCTGGTATTCCATCATCCTGACTCAAAACACTACTTGATAGAGCAGTACTAATTTTCACCAGAGCCAACCAGGAGGTAAAAGATCACAGCAAAGTGCTGACCAGCTCTTCCCCACCACACCATGCTTTCCCAGGAGTGTGAGTTCCTGACTCCTGCCCCTTGCAAGTGGTGGGAGATCCAGTAATATTCAGGTCTGGCCACTGCCCTTTCCCAGCTAATGTAACAGATTAACCCTGTCCTGGCTGAAACTAGGACACAAGCAAACAAGCTGGCCTTCAGGAGAAGCTGGTGCAGTTTTGTTTGCTAAGGAATCACAGACCATCATTGACTGCTATCCAGTAACCTGTCTTCAATCCCAGAGCAGATAAAGAAGATGCAAAGACATGATTTATGGGTATTCCAGGCACTTAGGATAGCAAAAGTAAACAAGCAAACAAAAACCCCCTTTGTCTTGTCACAGAAGTGAAATTATTTTGTTTGACGATCTATTTAACTCATTACTATTCCGTATTTCAGCCCATGTTCTGGGTGAGTCACCACCATGTCTTGCCTATAATAAGCAAAAAGAGGTTGTTTACAAGAGCATCAAAGTGTCTCCTTGTATGAGCCAGCAGCAAGGAGTCTTTTCCTTTAAAAAGCAGTGATATAGTTCTTATACAACAGACCCTTCTTTCACTGGGAAAAAGTTTTTGAACTTCAGCAAATGAAAAGTAACTCTATAATACATACCTCGGTACACCTTTTCTATGTTCCTAAAACCTTGTAGTGCCAGGGCAAAAGGAGTTTTCAAAATCACCATTGAGGTGATGTATCAGTATGGCACAGACTGACTACAGACCCAGAAAGGAAAAAGGACAAGTCCAGGAAAAGGTGCTTCTGTCAAGGTATTTAATAACACACAGGGCCATTAGCACAAGCCAAGAAACTCCTCCTGATGCGGAGCTTCCTGCTCAGCCTGCCTGCTTGCTGTCAGCATATCTAGTTTGGGTTTCACACATCACTGGTAGAATTAAGGAAATATGTTCCAAAGGAGCTAACAAACATGAAATTTATAAAGATCCTACACTAATACATGGATCTGCAGGTGTCAAGGACAGACCTTGCATTGCGTGGTATGTCTGGGGTTCTGCTGCTCATCCTTCCTCCCCTGCACCATCTATAACAAACACCATGGGAAACAGATGTCAGACACACAAGAGATTGCTGTTCTCTGTCAGAGAAGAGAATCAATGAATCTGATTTAAACACCTCTTGGAGAGCTTTAAGTCTTTCCATCATATTTTTATCTGATATTCAAATAGTCACAAGTCTACAATGCCTGGTAAACAAAATTATTGCAGCCATCCAAAATCAAAACTAATTCTTTTTGCAATGCCATGGCGCAAGCAGAAATTTAACTCCTACCTTTTTCAGTTCACAATCAAAGCTGTTTTTTCACAAATCCAGGATGTTCTCCCACAGAATCCCAGGAGAAAATCTAATTTACTGACATCCCAGCAGCATGTAACAGCATTTACATGGTAGTTCCACAGGTATGCAACTATCAGAGAGAATGTTGTTTATAAAGATAACTTTTTTTCTTTAATACCAAAAGGTGATGTGTCCATGTTTCTGGCATTCACATATGCATGCAGTCCATGTGATCCAGTGAGCTTAACTGACAAGGTGATTTAAAAGTGCAAGCCCAGCAACTCACCTCTGCTGTGGAAGTGCACTTGGCCACAGCCATTTGGGTACAGTAACTGGCAAAACTGGCAATTACAAGCACTGACAGACATAAAGGCAATCTCTATCATCTGCTGTGCCTTAAGTCAATACAAAAACTGATGGCTTCAGTTACTGAGTCATAACCTTTAAAACTCAACAGCAACTTTAACCCCAGAACCAAAGTAAAGTTCTGGTCAAACAGGTCATGTCAACTACAGCTTTGGAAAAAATCAGCAGCCCTGGGATCTGAAAGCACGAGGGCCTTTTCTGATGAAAGCTCATGTGACATTTGCCATAAGAAACCAATGCCTGCAGCCCTTGGGAGGTCTGTAATCAAAACCAGCCCTCAGTGAGTGTCCCAGGAGGTGCAGCAGAATTCCTTCCATGCTACAGGCATTCAGAAGTACTCTTGTCTGGCTCCAAGGGGTGAGCATCTGACTCACTACAGTGAGATCACTTTTGTTTTTTACACCTCTTCCATCCATCACTTAATATTGCTTGACTAAATCTCCTGCCCCACACTGTCTCTAGCAGCTTTTAGGAAATATATTTGGATGGGCAGACAGGAATTCACTTCTGACAGAATTATCCCCAAATCTTTGAATTCAGTTATTTCAAGGGCTACAAGTTCTTAGCTACCACTTTCCAAGACCAAAATTACATTACAGAACTGTATGGTACAGCTGAAGGAGGTGATGTCTGTCTTTGATAGCACTGGATGCTTATCAAAGCTGCCTTTTTGAACCAGCTTGATGTGTAGCCCATGTTTAATTGTATGAGCTGGCTGCTCTGCACTGCAGCACAAACCTTCAGTGAGCTGGGGTACCTCAGATGCCACAGCTCCTTGTTTGTTCCACTGTGTGAGCAAGGATCAGCACAAGTGTTAGAGGGTAGGTTAGGAGCCCCAAGACCCAGTCTGTATTCTGCAAGCATCTCCTGCTCACAAACACAGGAAGGGAGGGAATACAGGCTGACCTTGGGGAAGATTTCCACAACTCCTGAAAAGATCTAGGAAGAAAAATGTCATGTGAAATACCACCATCCCTGTCTGACATTTCAGGTGAGTCTCACAGGCAAACAGGAAACAATACTGCTACCCAAAACGTGATTTTTAAATTGAATGTGCCAGTTACTGCAGCATTATCTGGGACCCAGCCGTAGCTCTCAAAAGAGTGTTTGCACCAGCTCCTTGACATTATCAATTTGTGTTGTTTGCTGCCTTCCAAAATGTCATCTGCCTAACCTTTCCAGGCTGCTCTTACACAGTCTGATTTTCCAAAGCTCATTAAATATACTGAAGACCAGCAGTCCTGTGTAAACCTTGCAATCAAGCCAAGTTGCAAAAGGTTCAAATGTCTTGGTTTTCCATCTCAAACTTTGGGTACATCCCATTTCTGGATGCAGAGGTCTGCCCCGCTTGTCAAACTGTGAGAAAAGGAGGTGGGTTTTTCCCCTCTTTAAATGTACAGACAGTGCTACTTACAGCTAGCTGATTTTCTTTATAAACATAAATCAGAAATATTCCTTGGCTACACAGGGAAACAATCAGCAAAAGTCAGTTCAAGGCCCATGATTTGGTTTTCCGAATTTCCTCTAATCTGTACCTATTGTTTAGATTAATCCCCAGTACAGAATGTCTGACACAATGGGAATTTTATGAATGTCTAGGAAATCCTGAGACTGCTGCTACATCATCAGACAGGTTGGTATTAGCAGCAGATGATATTATATTATATTCAAGGTATTATGAATTATTAACTTCCTGAAGGAAAAAGACCACCATTAAAGTGAATTCTTCCAGTCCAATGGTTTGAGGTTTTTTTGAAGGAAAAGTAAGTAAAACAGGGTTTGGTGTTAGATTTCTCAAACTGACTAAAAATAAACAAAATCCCAAACAAACCCCCCCTTCCAAACAGTGAGTTTAATTAAAAAAAGTTCTGTGTATTGTAATTGAGGATTATTCCAGTGCTAGGTTGTCACACATAGGATGATGAAAAGTTGGGAGGGAAATGTGCTCTTCCTTCCAACACTGGGAAATGTTTCCTTGAAGAGGCAAGGCATAAATTACTAGGTTTCCTGTAACACAGCTAATGAAGTGTAGATCAAAAGCTACCTCACTTGTCAGTTGTGCATCAAATAATAGACAAGTTGCCAGAGAGACTTCAAAAAATCTGTCTCTCTTTTGTTCCTTTCCACAACCTTGTATTTCTTATCAAAACATTTAAGAAGCCATGATGAGGATTCAAAGAACTAAGTTTTGTACCTGAACTCTTTTCATGACTTTCATCAACGGAACCAGATCACTAATAAATAGAGTTCTTCAATGGATGTGAACTGCACACAGTGCTTTCAAGCAGATAAAGCAGCAACATTATTTTGATCTTTTCCTTCATTAGGGCAATCCGTGTACAGCAAAGAGCCTAAACCTAGCTTTGATTCCTCTAATGAGCAGAGAAAGGTGTTTGAGTGCTGGTCAGAGATCGTTTTGTGCAGTCAGAGAAAAGGCAGGTCACTGGTAGACACGGAATTAGGGCACCGACTTGCATGGGAGGGATACAGCAGAAGAATCTCATCCCAGTCATCATGATGGTTTGGAATGAACCCTTCCTGCAAACCTCCCAAGAGAAGGTAGGGGTTTGGCTGACCATCTTTTGTTTTCATTTCCTCTGGAGACACCGGTGAGATAACCCTGTGGGTGGAGGAGGATGGTCTCAAACCCCCCTCAGGGGTCTCAGAGATTGTGCTCTTGCTAAAACTGCTGATAACCACGCCATGGGGGGCTCCATGGGGCAGGAGATTGGGTGGAAGCCAGGGAGCTCACTGATGGATAGCAAATGCCAAATGAGACAGCTGTGCATCCAAGCACCTCAGCAGAGCTGAGATTGACCCAGGTGATTTTGCCGGATGGAATTTCACAGTGCAGGAAAGCGAAGCAGTCAGTGACAGCAGAGGACAGGCAGAGACATGCAGTGTGGAGTAAGGCACACATGCAGGAGGCTCCAGAGGATGCCTCTCCACAGCCCCAGAGCTGCTCACTCTTTGACTGTCTGAAACTGAAGTGACTGGAGAAGGACCACGGTCACCAGCACAGCTGGGTGTGGTGAATGGGGCTTCCATCATCAACTGAGAAGATAAGTTTGTTTTACAGTCATATTTGGCCGGATCTAAACAGCTCTTCTAGCCCACAGCTCTGTGGAAGTGACGAGAGTCAGTGCCCACAATCAGCAGAGGAACTCTGTGGTTTTCTCCCCCATTCCCTGCCCCTCCAGAGGAAAGAGGCTCTCTCCTAATGAGAGCTCAGCTGTGAATAAGCTCTGTTAGAAAGATATTTTTCCATGTGGCTGTCCCCATGTAACTTATCTCAGTTTTACCAAGTTGATCCTGAAGGAGTTTGCTCTGTAATGAAGGGTTATTCCCTGTGAAAAGCAGACTTAAACCTGTTCCCCCTAACTCATGTTTGCGCAATCACTTTGATACTTTGAAACATCATTGAAATAACTCAGCATTACAATTTCGTACATGCTGTAGGGACAGTTCAGCACCTCCCAGTAAATTGGGATAGCTGAAAGCACACACACATCACCTATTTAGCAATAAAATACATTAAAAACCCACAAACACCACCACCACCCAAATCAACAGCAACACCCTACTTCCTTTCTCTGCCCCCTTCAGGATTCAATTCTATTGAAGTAAATTGTTGGGGGTTAAAAAAACAAAGAAAAAGGAAAAGAAAAATACCAAAACCTCCAGCCTTGCTCTCCATCTTGACACTAAGGCTTACTTTATGATCTGTGCAGCTGTGCCTAGCATTTTCAGCTTCACAGCTTACACCTACCATTTCTTTGGCATTTACCCTACAGTAAAACCATGAGGTCAGAAAGGCTCAGGTCACCTCATAGTGCTTAGATCCACAGAAGGCTTTAAGCTGAACAATTTCTGTCAAGATGGAGCAATAAAAAAAGATCTTGAGTAACTTTTGTGTTCATATTCCATGAATTCATCCAGATTAGCTGCCTGTGTCTCAGCCCAAATTTTATGCTCTCTGCAGAACACATCCTCCCTGCGTGTTTCAGTGCCTTCCAGTCGCTGGTATGGAGGCCCAGGGGAGAAATTTAATAACTTATTTCTTCCTTTACTTTCTTTTGACCTGCAGAATTGCTGATTTATTTTTATTTTATTTTAGGGTACATGGTAGTGCAGCCAAGGGCTCTGCCAAGCTGGAAAAAGCAAACCTGTTTTATACTTCTTGGGCCTGATCAGCACAGGACAGATGGTTGGGTAAGAATTATTATACCAGCTCAAAGGGGTTGGGCAGTGCAAACACAAACATTTTGTACCGTGGAGGAAGGGGAAATCAGCACATGTAGTTTATGAGAAACATCTGCAGGAACCTGATAATAAGAATTTGTTAATTAACTCAATACAAGTGGGGTTTTGTTGGGTTCATCTCCAGCTCTCCAAGTCTTGGAGATGTTGCAGTTTTATTACCAGATGCCTTAATAAATTTTAATAATATTCATAATTACTGAGCCAGATTCATGGAGCTATGTCTCATGAAATATCTTAATACAGCAAAAAATAACCCTACATCCCCTTTTAACACTTTGTAGCATTTGCATTGACAGCAAGAAGAATCCTAAAATTCAGCAGAAACACTTGACATAACAGCTATATCATGAACCACAGGAAAAAAAAAAAACAACAACAACAAAAAAAAAACCCAAACAAAAAAAATACTCCTACATGCTAATAAAAACTTCCATGGTATCATTAGAGGTAACCATGGATCATGACAGAAAATATCAGCATTTGAATATATTTACTATTTCTCTTTTGAAATAAAACTTCCAGGAATGCAGTTACACCTTAACCATTACTCTTTCTGAAGAAAAATGTCTTTGGAGGAAAGAAAGCCCCTCTTAGAACACAGTGTGGGTGCTTCTACTCCCCACATTCACAGTTCCACAGCAAAAGCCGCATCACAAACCACAGGGCTTAAGAGCATCACTTCTTTAGGATACTCTGGAAATATTAAGGTTTAAATATTCTTCCCTATTCCCTTATGTTTTTTTACAAGTGAGAACAAAATGTTTTTTATTATTACATCATGAATATTCTTCAGCAAGGCTCATCAGGGAAATATTGTTCTGGCAGAAGAGCTATAGGGGCTCTCAGCACAACAACAGCTTGAAATTAGAGGATGTATGTTCCTGACTTGGACACAGGCTTGTTGCATGATCTGAAGTATCGTGTTTCTTGCCTCATTTTAACAGCATCACAGAAAAATATGAGTTAGCCCTTTGGCTACCTTGCAATTCACAACCTCTTATTCAAAGCAAGACCAGTTTGAATTGCTCAAGGAGCAGAAGAAAAGGACAAGAAGCAATTGTCACAAATTACAGAAGGAGAAACCTCAAGGTAACCACTTTGGTTGTGATGATCTCCTTGAGCACGGGAACGAGTGCTCAGAGGGCTCTCAGGAATTCTTGCTGGGAAGCTTCAAAACTCAAATACACCAAGGCCTGCACAACCTGGTATAACTTTGAAATTAGCCTTGCTTTATTCAAGAGGCCCTTTGCCAACAGGCAGCAAGCACTATGTTCAGAATTTCCCCTTAGTTTCATTACCAATAAGCCCAGCTAAAGAACAGACCTGCTTAAGGATAATGAGATAGCAGTGCTTCATACAGGGCTGAAACAGATTTCCATCACTTGTGTAATTAGCCATACCCTGGAGTTTGTGCAAAACACAGATATTTAAGCACAGTTTCTATGACTACCATCATTCTGCTCATTATCTCTGAAGGATTAGCCTGGGGACTCTCTTGAAAAGGTGTTAAGAAGGGGAAATCATGATGGCATACTCTTACTTGGGATATGATGGGTGCTAGGAGTGCAGCAAATAATTTTTTTTTCAGAACATTACTCTATCTAACATAGACCCTCTCTATCTTGGCCAGGTATATTTGTGCTTTTGGCTCATGACTAGTCATTTACAAACCTGCAAAGAGCTTTCCAGACAAAAACAAGGGAGCAGAGTTCCAAACTGCAGCCTAAAGATGGTTCAACGTGTTGTCTCCTCCAGCACAGAGGGAAAAGGTCATCAAGCTAAAGACTCTACTTACAAAGGGCTTTAATTTCAGTAAGGTTGGGAAAGTGGATGGTGGGGACAGAGGAGATTTCCTTTAAGAATTAGAGGAGCCCAAAATAATGAATTTATCTCTATAAATTTTGCTTTTTTGTCTGCATCTGTGACAAGAAGGAGCTGGATCCAAGGCCCTAAGATGGTCATTCTGTGTAGAAACAATTTAAAAGGAGCTTCCTTCTCCCTGAGGAAACTCATGGACTTCAAAGTGCATTTTCATTCCAAAAAGAGACTAAAAAGAAAATATCTTGGAAACTTCCACAAGAAGAATGAAGTTTGCTCTATTGTTATTAAAAAGGCTTTTTGAGCACTTACATAATTTTGGTTCTGATACAAAATTTTAGAAATCAGAACATTGTCCAAACATCTGGAGAAATTCAATGAATTTACATAGAAGCCAGTTAGTGCTGTTTTTTCCCCTTGATTGCTTGTTTTGCAGCCATAGCACCAGACAGGCCTTGAAAGAACAGGTGAGCACTGAGCTGAACCTCAATTCTGGGTCAAACCCTGAGCAAGACTTTATTCTCTGCGCAGCAGAATTTGAAAGTCTCAGGAGAAGCTCTGCTGCCTTGCATCAAGGGAAAAACCATGGCAGATGATGGTAAGCAACAAGAGCAAAATCAGGACACATTTTCAGGCTTACCAACACAAACAGAAAGAATAATACCCTTCTAGATGCTGCTCACTGTGTGCTCAAGTCTTAGCTGACTTCTGCTCCTGGCTTTGTACAACTGATGCTAGAAAGCCTGCAGGCTTTAAATGGCTCCCTGAAGTCAAAAAGGGAAATGGCATTTCAAACTACTAATGAGAAACTTGGGATTCCTTCTCTCCTGTTATAAGATAGAAATTCACAGGAAGACAACTCCCATTAAATCAGCTGCAGTCAATCTATAGCTCATCCAAAAAAAAGCCACAACAAAACCCACCAACCAAAAAATCCCAACACACTGCAAATTCCAGAATACTAGCTCTTGAAAATTTTAAGAGCAATTGTGTGGTTTGGGGAGTTTAGAACTGCTGTAGGAACTTCACAGGGGTTTGAAATGTTCTACCTTACACAATTGGGCATTATATAGAGCTCTGTAGCAGCTGCATTAGTATAATCACAGTGGTACAGTACCACAACAGCCTTCAGAGCTTTACAGAACCCAGCTCTGTTGTGCTCGAGACTGAACACACTTGGTCCCTGGGGAAAAAATGTTCCCCTTGCTCTATGTCAAGGCAGAAATGAATTTTAAGGAAGTCTCTTTCTTCTAGGTTGTTACCATACGAACAACAGAGTTTTCTTAAGTAAGAGAGCTCCCACCCTTCCTACATTGATAGAAAGATGCTGCCTAAAATGCAAGGCACCCAGAGTCCCAGTCTAACAAAGCAATATGCAAAACAGACCTCACCTCAAAGTTCCAATTATTTAGAGGAGTAGGTTTAATTAAAGTTAAGCCATCTCTTAAATTTCCCTGTGCCCAGACACAAAACTGATGCTTGCAGGAATTGGTTCTGGAGGCCTGGAGATGGTCCTCTCTGCTGAAAGCCACAGCAGTCTTTTCAGCAGCCACGGGCAGGAGAACAGCCATGCAGCAGCTGTAGCTGAGAGAACCTATAATCCATGGGAGACTTACTGAGATCACACACTCCTAGCTTAGTATTCAGCCCTACACCTTTTTGCTTTTATGCGGGAATAGTTGTCTTCCTGATCACTTCCTGACAGCATTTAGTGCCATGGTCTGGTTGACATGGTGGTGGTGTTAGGTCATAGGTTGGACTCAATTTCAGAGCCTTTTTCCAGCCTAATTCTGTGATTCCTGGTATTATTTCCTCTTTTTAAAATGTACCTTTAAGAAGCTTAAATCACTATAGTTGCCCCACAGCATGGGTAATGAAACACATTAGTCTGTCAAGCAACATAAGGCAAATGATGGATAGCAGATGAACCCAATATTTGTGCCACTATTAAACAGATTTGGAGAGGCACAGCGTACCTCTGGTGGCAGGCTGCATCTCTAACAGGATAAACTTCAGCTTGCTAATTGTCACAAAGTACAAATTGGCAGCTGGAGGTCCTGAGTGATAGACTGAATGAAGGAAATTTCTGTGTAATTGCCCAAAGATATTGGGACTGAAATCTTTAACCACTCTTTTGATGAAAAAAACAAGAATTCTGCTTTCTGTCATTATTGGGTCACCAGTTCTGTGCTCGATTTTGCCTATGAAGATTGGAGATGGCACTTGATTTGAGTTCTGTGGTGCAACACCTAGGCCAAACTTATGCCTAAATGGACCCTGACCTAGGAAAGGTAAAGTCATAAACAACAAAAAAAACACAGAGAGAAGGAAACTCCATGTTCTTCTGGTGATGTTCCAGAAAATCCCGCTGTGTCCAGTGAAAGTGGAGGGAGGGAAATGACAGGCAGGAAAAACCCTTCAGTCCCCCACTTCTGGGGGGCAAGAGACAGACACAGGCTTTGTCAAGTCCAGAAGCAAAACTGTCCTTTTGGTGGCTGAGTGGATGGATGACTGCAGCTACAGCCAACATTGTCCTTGCAGTTATTTCCCCTCCCTTTGCCCCAACGCACAGTGTCTGCACACGCAGCAGAAGGATGGGCACTCCAGCTGTCACTTATAGGGTTTGTTCTGGATGTTGTGGAAAGGAACATTTGGAAACAGAAAATTCTTTACAGGAGCAAAGTTTCCATTTGCCTTTCCAAACTCTTTCCTTTCCATAAAGCTGTGCCTTGAAGGGGCAGTAACCAGTATATAACCCGATCAAGGTCACAAAGCTTTGTGTCCTGGCAGAACAGTATAGGTCAGCTCACACTGGATTAACAAAAGTAATGGATTTATATGCACCCCAGAAAATGGCCATCTGATTCCCCACCTTCCTTTCTTCACTAACATATTATTTTGTGAAAAGATTTAGAGCCATGGGGGATTTGTATTCTCCTGCAATGAAGCGTGAGTGTCTTAAGAAGCTTATAATCAAGATGCTAACATCACTCATGATATTGCCTTGGATCTCCAGGGCCTAAACCACACCACCACCTGAAAATGCACATCTCTCCTCACACTCCTGCTCTCTCCTTTACTCTGACAGCAACACCCACCTATTTGTTTTCCAGTACCAATCCTATCACACTGAGAAGGTATTGTGAAATACTTCTTTTTAGAGAATATTTTGCTTTACAACAGGCTGGCCTTGTATAAAAAGGTGGCTTGCTCCCTGACACCTAAACTCAGTAATAACTCTTACAAACACAACCTCCACATATGGGCCACCCAAAGTGGCCATTTTTTTCCTCATAAACAGAGTGCCTTCTCAAGGTATTACTAGTGACACATGAATCTTTATTCTGTATCACAATATTCCAGGCAAGGATAGTATGATGATAAAAAGACCCTTTTAACCACCACCTTGAACCGTATTTTCTATATATATTACGAATACAAAGAATCTTCTTCATTTTTCTGTCTTTCAGGAAGACAGATTGTGACTAATTGGAGTCCCTTTGGATAATACATTGCTGAAAGTTGTTTGATTAGCTCCAATACTGATTAGCTCAGTATTAATAACTGAACCATTATGTTTATATTGTGTATGGACATCTCCTGAAATCGCTGAGACTACAAAAAAATAAGACTTCTTCTTCTGTAGTATAGGCTTATTAGGTAAGACTAAGTATAATTCGGATTTAAACAACGTTCACTGGTAACAGGAAACTAATCAGACAGAAGGAGACAAAGATCCAAGTTTTGATATCCATTTCTTTTTAGTATGAAGGACAAGTCATAGTTCAGCAAACTTTCCTTTTCAGACATCTACAGGTTTCCCTGCTGTTCCTTCCAGGCCCAGCAGAGAAAGGTGGCACCGAGCAGAAAGCCCCACGTGTTGGCAGGGATTTGTCTCCCTTGTAGCACCAGCGACACAGAGGGAGAAAACAGCAGAGGGAATGAGCTCAAGACTGCAAGTGCACTTGTTGAGGCTGACAACAAGGTGAAGTGTTTGGGTGGCTAGCTGGAGATCTTGAGAGGAAAAGTGGCTTTAAGCATTAAACAGGTGACAGAAGAAAGATTCGATTTCTTCCTGTAATTGGCATTACTCAGATCCTGTTTCAGCTTTACTTCCATACACCATTCCCGTATAGATATTATCAGTACTTCCACAGAAGAGAAAAATTACAAAGGGAATAGGGGTTTAAAAAAATATATTTTTTAAAAAGTTCTCCTACCCCAGAGAAAAAGACTAACTGTTATCACTTGATTTCTCTCCTTTTTAAAAATTTACATTTCAAAGAGTAAGCCAAAGAGAAAGAAGAGATTCCACAGTAACACCAGCTTAATTAAAGCAATTGTTGAATATTCGTTTTCCCTCTCATCTCCACAGAAAGACTGGTACTGCTGTAACAGCTGCGTGATGTGCATACTGAAGACAGGAGCTCTACTGAGCTCTAATTTCAAGTGAAAGAACATCTATGCATTTTCATGCTTGTTAGTGTAATTATAATTCAATATTTTCACCACGTAATGCTTAAGCAATCTCACTGAGATTCATTCTCCTATGCAATGTACAAACATGTTGACATGACCCCCGAAAGGGCTGGATGGTTGCCAGTCCCACCTTGCAGGCACATACGTGATTTTAAGGCTACGACTACAATGATTTTGACAAGACTTGTACCTTTGCCGCTAGCACAAGCTCCTCAGCTAGGAAAGGTGAAATGAACAGGAGCAAGCACTTTATCATGTTTTCCTACTGTGCTCACACACTATACAAACTCTGCAGGAATATGGTTCAATTTGGAGCACACATTGATCCAGGCACATTCCCAAAGCCCACTCAAGAGGATACAAGCACTACCACTACGGCTAAGCACACCACCTACCCATGTGCTCAGAAGTGAGTTAGGTAGCTCACAGGCAGAACAAGATTTTTCATTCGTTGCAGTGCTGTGCCAGAAGACCTTTCAGAACTTCAAATGATCAAGAATCTGTGGACACTCTGTGAATTTCCACATCCTGACACACAGCTGTGTGTGCACACAAACATACCCTTGATACTCTCCTATACCCAGAGAATCAAATTTAAGCTTTGACAGCTTAAAACAAAGAGCAGAAAACAGTCACAAAAATCCTCAGACAGGGAACAATGGGGAACAATTTGAGAACAATGCCCAAATACCTCATACCTTCTCCTGGGATCCATGGAATGATCCTGGATGGACCAAAACTGCTACATCTCGGTAAATCCCATCAGCTTCAGTAAGGCACAGGAAAGACAGAAACCTCTCAATATTCAGTCCCAAGCACTTACAGGGACAAGTAGAGACAAGTGCCCCTAAACAGAGGCCAGCAAGTCTGGCACAGGTGCCTCGACTCTCAACTAACAATCATCAGCTGTGTCAACTCTGCACACCATTAGCAGATCTGCAAGCCATGAAGCCTCACCTTGTTTCAATTAGAGTAATTAACTACTACCTTGCAGCACTTTCCTCTTAGCTGGACCCTCCAGGTGCCAGATGAATTCACACCGTCTGGAGAGAAATTTTGTGCAGTGAAGAAACCTGATAGAAAACATTTGTATTGACACAGAATAGCTATAGCAAAACAAACAAAAAATCACCTTTCTGGCAGCTGAAGTGCTGCACAGCATTATATAGGTGTGCTCTTATACCATTTAGCTCAGATAGAATCACAGGAGAAAAAACCCAGCCTGTCTCAGGGACCACAACCATCCTCTGCATTTAATGCTTATATTAGTTCCTGCCATGTTCAGCAAGACCTTCCAGTCAGTAACCTGAGTCTTAGAAAGCTCCCCTTTATTGGCTGAGATGGGCTGTGAGCAGTGGCAGCAGTGGTTTTGTGAGCCATGGGCTGTCTCTGGTGTAAAGAGGGAGAAATTGTTCTCCCTCACACAGACCTGAGCCTGCCCTGGCTCTGTGGCAGGTTTGGGATGGAGGAATTTGGGTGGGTGTGCAAGGGGTGAAACGGGGGCAGGCATACAGACATCTGAGCCCCAAAATCTCTTCTCTCTTCCCTGCAAACTCCCACAGCCAAATCAGGGGCAGCTGGGAACAGCTCAGCTCCCACTTGGTACCTGGAATGACAACCCCGTTGTCAGTCCCATTTCCAATTCCCCATCCACTGCTCTGTCCATGGCGAGCTCAGCACGGTGATCAGTGTTGGCAGTGAGACCAGCACAGGCTACTGCAGGCTTGATATGGCATAAACCCATGAGCCCAGAAGTTTGTTTAATCCAGAGACTTAAGAAAAGAATGAAGTCTGTCTTTCCTCCTCCAGCTTGACTACAGCATTTCTGACACCTCTCACCTCTGGCTGAGTCCTTAAAATCACTTCCCTTAAAATAAAGGGGTGCCCTTAACGCTCTTCTGATTCTTCATGTTGAAATAATACTAGCAAGTGGTTTAGAAAGCAAAATGGTTTAGAAAAAAAAATGCACCCAGATTTAGTTTTTTTTTTTCAAGTGAAAACCACCCACAATTTTCATAATGGACCACAGAAGTCAATGAAATATCTGCTGCTTCTTAGAACCCCTTCTGAGGTTAGAGTTTTACTTTGAGCAGGAAAAATCCTAATTTTGCTTCTTGGCCTCATTTAAATCAGCTTTGGGTGGCAGAAGGCACACTTTATGTCATTAGACATGAGATACCCATTTGAACAAAATAAAACCATCAATACTTTAGTCACCATATCAGCATTAGTGGGCCAGTCTATTCCATTTAGTAACAGTCACTTTCTCCCTGTGGAGCTCCAGCTGGCCTCTGGCAGAGGAGGCTTGGCAAGAACTGTTCTTGGTTCGTTTAGAGACAGATTTTTACCAAGAAACAGAAGAGACGTCTATTGAGGACATCTAGGCTAACTTGTTTTGGAAAACTTCAGCTTTAAATTTGTTAGTAAAAATTGGTGATTCTTTAAAGCTGTTGAGTAGTCAGTAAAAAAGCACCGTGTCTGAAATAATTTTATAGGAAAAGGACATCTTAGAAGACAGCAATAAACCTGCTGTAGACTCACTGCAAAGGTAATCCAAATCTCATGTTCATTTCAATGACATGTTTCCCATCATGTTGACAGCCACAGAGATAAAGAGAGGCAGAAGAAGGTGCTACAGGACTCTTTAATGTTCCTGTCAGCCATGGAGTTTAATTTGATCTCTTTATTTATTTGCACCTGAAGAAAATTCAATTCTATCATTTTCTCCCTTGCTCAGAGGTGAACAAACTCTATTTTTCCCAGAGATGACAATCAAATGTTGATCACAGTGACAAGTGCCAGCCCTAGTAGTCTGTAAACAAATTAATTCCAATAAGTTCTAATGATTTGCCATTGGGAAAATGCACCTAATGCATTTAAATATTTCAATTCCATGCATCCCCAAACACAGGCTCTTGAAGTGGCCATGAATATTATTGTGAAGCAGCCAGTAGGAATACCAGTTTCATCTGAACAAATGTTGCTGTCAAAAACAAACTTAATGAAACCCCTAGGGTATTGAGTTTGTTCATTTGACAAGCAAACAGCATTTCTCAGGTAATGAGGGTTCCTCCTTCGTGTCAGTGCTTTCCTCCTGTCACACCTGTGCTGACAGCCCCTCTTTCCACATCTTCCCATGCTAGCTGGCTGCTGCCCTCCAAAGGACCACATGAAGGAGATTCCAGCCCTGCACTGCCCACTGAATAGCCACAGCTGGAGTTTCACGGTGCTTCCAGGTCTCTGTCGCTCTGCACCAGACACAGATGCAGGACCAGACAGCTGTGCAGCTGCTGCATGGCATGGGCAGTCCCCACCGTGGCTCCTACAGCCCAGTGCTGGAAGGCAGAGGTGGCCAGTTCATCTTTCTGGCTGGTTTTATGGCCACAGAGCTTAACAAATATAAAAAAGCTGTGCTATTGCTCTTATCCAGCTGCATTTGACTCTGCATCATCTTTTAGCCTCTGCAGCTCTTTATTTTGAAAATGCATGGTGGAGGTGGACTGTAGAGTGGCCAAAACTTCCTGATGGTCATGGAAAGGACTGCTTTGTTATAATCAGAGTCCCGAATTATGGAGAACCTAGTGATGGTATGAAGTACTAAGGCCTGAACAACAGGCCCTGAGCAAAAGCTGACCTCTAGGTGAACCTTCCAACCACATATTTTATATAGATATATGTTCACTCATTAACAAAATATTGTTATATGTGTTCATTTATTGGCAAAACATATATTTACCACTGCATATCTAGAAACCAGATGAGGCTAGTTATTATGAGAGTACAGAATCAAAGACAACTCCCTTGGTTCCTCCTTGAGCCCTGGCCAGGGTTTGCATGAATGCCAATGGAAGAATGAAATTAGAAATTATGTCAGCTTGTTTGTTTTGCAGTGTAAAAGCTGGGCTACTGTCACAGTGATTTGGGGGAGCCTTGTGTTCTGCCAGGTGGATGCCTTGTAGGATTTCCCAGTTACTGGGTGTGGTTTTCCAGTCCTTCCATGTGACAACTTGCCCCCACAGCTGCTGTGTGGATTTGGATGATGCTAAAGTATCAGGGTAAGTGGTGATGTGTCTTAATCATTAGAGGCATTCTTTTATAGCAATGATTAGGTGCATTGCCTAGCTTCTCTTTTTGTGATTCTTTGTAATTTCTTATTTATAGTAAATTTTGCTATTCCTTAGGCTGGTGTCTGCGTCTGTGTCTCTGACCCTACCCACTGGCAAAACATGGTACCAGACTTCAGGTCCTAAACTATTAGACAGGGATACATGTTTATACAACTTAAGATTCCCAGAATATTGTGGAGACCAAAAGAACAGCTGGGCTCAAAAAAGAGACTGGCAAGTTTCTGATCAAAAAAAAAGTCCACTAACCTTTTCCCTCAGTTTGCTCTCCTTGAGAAATGCTTTGTCTTTTATCAGGGACAGAGAGAGTGAGACTACTCTGCAAATCCCCAGCAAGTGTTCCATCAAACCTTCACCTTTGCTGCAGCTAATTATTTCACTCCAGCAGAGAGTTCTTATCAGAGACAGTACATTTCTCTGCAAACAGGGAAAATAACATGTTGCTATTCCTCTGTGTGTCTGTGACAGCTCCAGCTCAGAGTATCTCACTGTATTCACAGAGAATATCAGTAGTGATGGAAATAGGAAGAAAAACCTCCTCAGAGAAAAAAAATCCAAAGTGTTTCATCAGCATAACCACGTAAGATTTACACAATAAACATTTTTCACTTTTTGATTGTGCATTTTAATTTCTCAGATTAAGACTGCACTGTGATGCCATGTAAAGCTATTACACCGTGCTCAGGAAAACCACACTACAGGGCTTCACCATTTCAACAAAGCAGTCCCTGAGGAACGCCCAAAAGAAATCACTTCCTTCAAACAATTTTCTTCTTCCAGTACATCTTCAATAATCTTAGCACTCAAACATTTCCAAGCCCTTCCAAAAAATATTGCTACAGATTAATTTTTAATTAGCTTTCTAAAAGACTTCCCTATTGCAACACATGAAGTGCTGTAACTTTACTAAGAAGCCTCGTAGACAAGCTGTATGTCTTCTCATGGGCTTCAACTTGTGCAGTTAATTAAATGCTGCTGAACTCCTTCTCCTCATTGTACAGCTCTGTAACCTATTAAAACATTTTCTTCTGCTGCACACACACACTGCACTCATGTAACTACCCTGCACACCACCAACTTTCAACTAAACAACACAAGAATTATTTTTACACTCATTGGTGAGCCACTTAAAAAATCCAGTAATCCTCAGGACTGGGAAGGTGAACAGCATCTTCACACTGAGAGCACAAAAAGGCCACGTCTAATTTCTCACTTCTCTTCCCACAGCGGTAGGGACGGCTCAAAGTGACCGGAAGGGATGGGGCTGTGGGCAGGGAGGGGACACGCTGGGCTTGGCCCCGCTGGCAGCGGCGACTGCTCACCAG